>OW119923.1:69178146-69803146 GCA_933210815.1 Meta bourneti | reverse complement strand
GATGGGTGCGGTTGCGCTGAAAATCGCTCAGTATCATATCGTTTATATATCCCGTCTGTAAATTCTTAAACTGTAGCTTTATTATTGGAATGTAAATTTTTATGATAATATACGATTATTTTCAAAGATAGTGGTTTTTTTAATCGTTGATATGGTACAGGGGGCTAAAGACAATTCGAAATCCTCATAGGAATAACATTGCTTATTTATACGATCAATGTCAGACCAATTCACACTAAAATTGGTACATTCATCCTGTAAAATTCCGCGGGACACAGGCTATATATTAACAAACGTTCGATTTGTCCTGGTCTGCAGGGGGCTAAAAACAATGAAATTTCCATAGGAATAATATTGACTAATATTACGATGAACTAGAAACAATTCAACCCGAGCAACGCCGGGTAATTCAGCTAGTATGATATAAAACTACGTCAGTGCCGATCAATCGGTTTAGTGGTCAGGGTACTACTTGATTAAAAGGTTCCCGGTTAGAATCCGGGCTAATGCATGGATGTTTGTCCGTCTGGAATAAAATGTGTGGCTTCTATAAATGGAATGCACATCGAATGTGGAATGTGTAACGAGGACCCACCGCGCCCTTTTAGTGCCATAATGAGTAATGTTCAATTGGCTGGGCATTAGATAAAGTTGGAGCACAGCATGATTTTTGTTGGCGATTATTATAATTTGAGTGAGGCGCAAATGTTATTTTGACAACCATCCAAAGATAATTACAGCGAAAAAATAAGTGGCGTTATTTTGGGCACCATTATTGATCCATCCTTAAATGTATGATTTCCCAATTATATATTTAAGGATGAAATGTGCTTATGAGGATCCAGCTTATAAATTAAATCATTCTCTTGAAATTATTTATGATTCATTTTTATGCAATTTTGACTTTTTCTCGAATTTTGACTGAAATCTAAATAAATAATTTGGATTTCATTTTATTAAAAATTATGACAATGGACAAAAATTTCACACAGAAATCAAGTATACGTAGAAGATAGAATCTTAGATACCATTTTAGAACTTTATCATTTGTATACTGCTTACTCTTGAAAATATCCATCATAGAAGCACAGTTGCTCATTTATAGCACATACGCTACGTGCCAAAAGGAATTGAAATATCCCGAAACCAGTGTTCGATCAGAATGAACTTAACATGTGCGATGTATATGAAGAGATAAAGAAGGGATGAAAAAATCAAATTCCTTAGGACTCTGTTCTTGTAGAATCATTATGTCATCAATCCGTCGATTCTAAAGCCCCCTCTGGCGGCGATACATGTCAATATATTGCGTGGCATGGAGTCAAACAAAACCCTTATGTTTTCGGGTGGCAACAAGCCATCAGCAGCTGCTTCTTCAGATCTCTTATATTCTGGGAGTGATGCAATCGACGGCCTAGCACATACCAGACATGCTACATGGGAAACTTATCTGGGGATCTATCTCGCTGGACCGCGGAAGGGTTCTAACACCTCAAGCTTCAGAGGCCTACACCTCCTGCTTGGGAGAGGTAGGCCGTGAGTGCTTGGGCGTTATCTTGCTGATAAATAACCCCTTGTACCGTGACATGGAAGGCAAAACAACAAGTTGTATGTTCTGCTAGATGAATTGCTGGCCTGTCAAACTACCTCGTACCACTACTCGAGGGAACCGGCTGTCGTAATTGATGGCTCCCACACAGTTACATTAGGAGTTGCAGTGGTGTACCGCTCAGAATGGTAGTGCTGGTCGGATCTCCACCACACGCAAATGCGATGATCACTTGCCCTAAGGTAGAACGTATTGTGTTCGTTAGTCAAAATCAAACGTCTTAAAGGGCGACTTGTCTGCTGACCTGCCATCGCCAGGCAATGATTGGTAAGGACTACAGGAGACTGTATGCGGACGATATGCATCGTTGAATGGTCGATAAGGAATCTGTTGGAGCAGTTTTAACTCGTCTCACTATCAGCCTATTCTCTCTCGCATTTGCTTTTCTGGGCCGACCATAGCCGTAGTGTGTATATGTTATTTGCAGCTTCACTGATCTACTGCTGCCAGCATCCTGTCACGACAGTCTGTGTACGTCGTAGATAACAAACGATATGCCCACCTGCCAACCTGCTTCCCGCAGTTCTACAATGCGACAATTTTGAAAATCGTTCAGTTGAATATATGATGTTCGAATGCGTAATCCAGTCACTTTTGGTTGCAATTGATGGCAATTCAACGAAATACATCCGAATTTTCACATCTAGCTTCTGACAGCTCTACAACAAGTCTCAGGATGAAAACATCACATGTCCCAGGGAACGCCCCTGACTTTCGTTGGAGTTCAAACTTTAATAATTTGCATGCCAGAGAGTTTTGCATATCAAATTGCATGGTTATCGATGAATGTTTCTGGATGTTTCGATTCTTTTTTTGGGTGTATATATTCAGATAACAGATGACTAATAATAAATGGAGTGATGTGTGAGAAATATTAGCGAAATAAACTATAATTTCCAAATACATTTACATTTTGTCATGTTTTAATGGAATGTAAAGAATTAATTTCGAAGTTTGCAAATCTTTGATCACCACTGAATAGTTTCACAGTTCATTATTGTACCATGTATATGTGGTTGATTGGATTTTATGGCGTAATGTGTCCAAAAATGGAGAAAATGTGCCAATGAATATGAGGATATATAGTTTTATTTAATTAAACATCCTGACAATAGTCAAGAATCTCACCCATAGTAATGAAGAATACGGAGAAGGAAATTCCATTCATTCTTCGATTCCACTCGAAGTTTTAATTTGAATACTAATCTAATTTCGCCGAATTGATTCAATACAGTAGTTCCCAATCGTTCCTTATTTTTCCGAAATATACTTACAAACCAAAAAAGAGCTATTGTCTTTCCAAAAGACTCAGCAGAAATTATCCAGATTTATAAATGTCTAGGTAAAAGAAAGAAATCTAGCTAATCAGGCTGATTGAGTCAGCGAGTATTTAAATTCACTAACTAGCCTTCCAGTTTACCAGTTTTCCATGAGTAAGGCTCTTAACGACGGTTACAAATGTTATTGGAGTTCAGAATGCCTATTTCGTGTTGTTTACACTTGCACCCAATACCTTCTAACCATGCGATGATATAAATAGTTGTACCCATTTCCCAATCAGTAATCTAAAACACAAACGTACGTGGCACAGAAATCGACAGTATTTGTATATTAACGAATAGCAACAAAAACATATAAAAAGTGTAAAATTAACCAAACAAAAGGTTGGTTGGTTAGCTTTTATGATGAACCATAATGACCAGAATGAAGAACTATATTTGGGGGGGGGGCAAGCTTAAGCACTACAGGGTTTTGCCGCTTAGTTTATACTTGATTTGAGCTAGATTTGCATAATATCTCAAAAATTTTACGGAAGAACTCGGTCGCTTTACTGAAATTCTTCAACAATCGTATTACAGAACGCGTTGAGAAATCTGGAACATAAAAATTCATAGAAAAAAATACAAGCAAATGAGAAAATAGGCTTAGATGTTAAAAAATACCGAATTGCCTTGAATGAGGTGTAATTGAAGTGTACGTTCAGATGCCAATGTGTTGTGACATAACTGAGGTGTGCAGTTTATTGGAAGTAATAATAAGTTAGTAAGTATAAGAGTAAGTCAGTAAGTCTGTAAGTTCAAGAGAAATGCTGCTTTATATTTTTTATTAAATTTATTTCGTTTGGAGATATGAAATGCGCATATCGATTTATATGTTCATTGTAAATGGATTTAAATTCGGTAACAAATGTTGGAAACGAGACTGCCCACAATAGATATGAACAATTAAGAAACTGTAGCTCAGAGGCTATAATTATGCTAGAATTTATTAGCTCTGAGCACAAATATTTACGAAACCTTCTAATTGTGTGGGAATCATTTGATATGTCTCATGCTTATTAAACTACGTACATCACTGAGTTCTAGAAAAAGGAACTGATGCGTTTTAATTGCTTTCTTTTGTTTCCTTATTTCACGCCTCTACTTTAGAAGATTTAATTGAACAAATAATTGCCTGACGTTAATTTCTTTCCTTTTCTCTGCGTCGTCAGACTAACCTATAAATCACTGCAAAAAACGTGTGAATATGTGGAGTATGATTTTTGAAATGTGTCAAGTTCTACGTGAAATGTTAATATTGTGTGAAATTATTTCGCTTGTTAAAATTTTGAGAATAGCCTAAAAACATGCTTAAATATAAATCAATTTGAAAGGAAATTATCGTATATATTATTTGTGTGAGGTCCCATTTTTGTCTTCCTTTTTCACTCAAACATTTTATTAATCATAATAAAAGTGACACCAATGAGAGAGATTTTCAGTGTGAACAAATAAAACAGACGGAATGCGAATATTTTACTTCTACAATCCAAATGCTCTCGCTTAATGCTGATCGGGGTTACCTTAAAAGGTAATTTATCACCTTTTTGACTACGTATGTCATTTAATCTAATCGGCGTTGATTAATCAACTATCATATTTCATTTCGGAATTTATTCTTTGGAATTTTTATTGGCGACGTGCTGCAAAAGTAAATCAAATGGCATCACGTTCGGAATACCTACAGGACAGTTGGTGGCAGAAACACTACCACCAACATCTAGCTTGATTGAAAATGCCTCTCATCGAAAGGTCTTAAGGTGGAAATTTTGCCAATGCAATTGAATTGTTTAAAATAATTAATTTAAAAATCCAATAATTAAGTATAACCACTGCCAAGTTCTTGAAAATACTAGAATGCTTCCGAATATTCCACGTTAGAAAAGTCTAGAAAATGTTCAGGAAAGTTACAAATTATTCAATAACATAAATTAAAATTCTAGAATATTCTGGAAATGTCATAAAACTAGGATATTCTGGAATATTTTAGAAAGGGTATATAAGCACGAACCCAGTAATTATTTAACCAGGTAATAAATAGTATTGAATTTTTGCCAACTCCAGCATTTGATCATGATGAATTGCCAAGAGTACAACACATAAAAAATGTATTAGTTTCGATAGTCGAAAGTCAAACACAATTGTCTGAAGAAGACTACCAATTTTGACGGACTTCCAATTTGTGTAGAGAGAAATTCTTTAAATTATCTATGCATATGAACACAAAAAAGAGTATATTTGGGTAACTGTTTACAAAATAAATTAATCAGATATGACTGGTGGTTGTACCTGAAAAGTGTGTACGATTATCCTTAGTTAAATTTCAAGTTCATGATTGCAAATGCTAATCAGCTTAAACAATACACCAATTCTACATATTTAAAACCTTTCTTTTAAGACAAAATAACAGTTGTTAATACTTTCCTTAGTATTTACACGGGTTCAGCTAGTTGTTTTATGTTTCAGTAAAAACTATTTCAGAGAAAAAATAATTTTCAAAACAAATTTTCGGGGTTCTTTCTATTTTTCCTCAATTAATGGTCCCAATTTTTAACACATATTTTCAACTATTTTTGTGGCAACAATTTGAGAACAAGTTCTTGAACAATTTTGATAAAAAATATTTGTGTGAATCTACTAGGTTATCATTACATTACGTTCAGCTACCAAAGAGGATATACAGCTGAACTACATTTATTGATAAACCTCTAAAAATGATCATTCACAAGAAAATTTAAATACAAAAACATGGCCATATTTTCTTTTATAAATTGTATTAGAAATATATATTGTTAATTGTTTCATGAACACGGAATATAATTGTTAAATAAGCCAGTAAAATTCAATTTCAAAGATCACTAGAGGAGGTCACTTCATCAATTAAGGATTTGAGTAAAGGGAAAATATCTATAACAACTTAGCTTCATATCGAATCCATAATTATTTATTTTCAATTAAAGGACGTCCAATGTTTGAACAGAAGCCATATTATGTACAGTGGGTAAAAAAAAGTTTCCGTACGGAAACGAAAATGGCTATAAATTATTATAACTTCTAAAGAAATCTCACCAAAGATTCAGAAACTGCACAAAAAACTTATTTCATTCTAGAGAATGTGTTCGCAACAAAAATTCCTTAATTTTTACAAATAAAAAGTAATTAATTAAAACTTTGAGGAAATCATACAAAATGAAAGGCAAAAAAAGTTTCCGTAAGCACTATGCAAATTGATTAGAACGTACGGCCTAGCTGTCCCGCATTCACTTATCATGATTATCGAATGAAAAGGAACTTAAGTATAGTGTAAGTAATCATTTCAAATGATTTTTATACCAGTGGGGATCACCTAAAATGGGAATTCCGAAAACTATTCGCGTATTGGTCTTTAAGTTGAGAAATGACTGTTTATCAATGAGTAAAATATTGGCGAAATCGCAAACAAATCGAAATCTACTGTAAAAATCATTGGAAGATATAATTAGTAGAAACTAGAAAATAGGATCCGATCCGGAAGACTCAGAAATTGAGCCTTATACACGAGGAATATTCTGAGAAAGGTTCGCGGTAATCCACTAACTAGTGCACAACTTGCATCCTTGTTGAAAACTGATTACAATCTTGAAATATAACCTCAGACTGAGAAAATTAATCAAAAAAGATGTCTACAATGAGCATGTTGCACGTAAGAAGCCATTCATTATCAAACTTAACAGAAGAAAGCATCTGGAGTTTGCAAAAAAGCATGTAAGCCCTTAACTTTCTGTCATTCTGTTCTTTTCAGGGATGAATCAAAATTTTGTCTCTATGGTTCAGATAGACGAGTTATGGCATGGAGAAAACCCAAAAATCAAATACAAACAAAAAATTTATGTAAAACATGGTGGAGTATATGTAAAGGCATGGGGTTGTATGAGTTCTTTTGTTGTGTATAGTTTATGTTTTGTTGAAGGTAACATGGATAGCTATGTGTACCTAGAAATTTTGAAACAAAATGTGTACTTGCTAGTGCTACGAAACTGTCTCTTGGAAGACCATTTATTTTCCAACAGGACAACGATTCAAAACACACTACAATGTTCTGTAAAGAATGATGCCTTTACCATATGTCGAAGCAACTACGCACGCCATCAGTCTCCCGATTTAAACCCCATGGAACACTTATGGGAAGAAATTGGTCGTGAACTAAAAAATTATCCCAGCAGCAAAAGTAACCTGAAAAGTGCCATTCTGGACGTCTGTAACATAATTATTCCAGAAACAACAAAAAACCTTGTTGGAGTCATGCCTAAACTTCTGAGAGATGTCATTAAAGCAAAAGCAGGTTCAACTGACCATTAAATGATGAAACAGGGGAGGGGGAAATAACATTGAATGAAATACTTTTCACCGTACGGAGACTTTTTTTGCTTTATATTTGCCACATTTTCGTGTTATTGTGAATTATGCATTAAATTATATTAATATTTTTTGTTTAAATGCAATAGGAACTTTCTATGCAACTATGCTAATCTGTTTTTCCATTTTTATTTCTTCGGTATTTATATTCTTCAAACAAAAAGCCATTTATTTCAAATAGTAAGTGCGTATGGAGAATTTTACTCATTGTATTTAGAATCACATAGTATCGTTTACCTAATGAGTGAATGACTTAATTAAGAAAGCGAAACGCAGATTTAAATTTTGTTGTCTGGTTTAATGGAATAGCGAAGCATCATTATGATTTTTAAATTTTTTTCAAATCATTGAATAGAATTAATTAGTTCGCACCAGTCTTTAAAAATTTTAGTTCTTTTTTTATAAGACAACGGAAACACAATAAACTATATACTCCAGACTCTTAAAGAATTAGTATTACAAAAAAGTATTTCGGCTAACAAATATTTACTGGATGATCCAAATCAATACAAAGAAAGTTTTATTTGAAATTATTTTGCAAGATATGATGCCTAAATTAAATCAGCTATTTTAAGTTCTAGGATAGTTTTCTTCCTTTAATTGAAAATATTAAAACAAATCTTAAGTAACTAACTTTATTATTTATTCAACCACAAATAGCTGTTTCGTCTATGTCCACAATTATTCGTTCATTTTTAAATAGAATTGTGTAATCATGAGTGGACAGTATTTTAATTTTCTAAATATGGTGCATCTTTGCCATTCATTTTTCGACCGATTTTTTCAAGGAATACTAACTTGTCGACGAATTTCAAGTAATTCTCTACATTCCGCATGCTGAATTATGAATGCAGTGAGAAAGTATGAGGCTTTTTGTCAAGCTAAATGTAGGTGGTGGCACGTTTCCACGGTGGAACGTGTTTCCTGTAAGTATTCCGAACGTGACTTCACTTGATTTTTTTTCGAATACGATTTCGTCGCCAATAAAAACTCCAAAAAATGAATTCCGGATTTTTATGATAGTTGATTGGTCAACAACAATTAGATTAAGCCTCAAATGTCGTCGAAACTGCGATAAACGACATTTTAAGGTGACCCCGATGTAATGCGAGAGTGTATGGGTAGCGGAAGTAAAATCTACGCCATTCCCTCTCATACACTGAAAATCCCTCTCCTACACATACATCTAAGGACGAATTCGAGTATTCCTGTGATTACGACTTTGTGTCCGATCTGATATTTTTGAGTTTCGTACTTTGGAAGAAAGTTTCCTCAACTTCGTGACTCGTTCGACCGCAAATAAGTACGAAAGCTTTTCTAAGAACTTTCTCTCGTGAATCATCCTCATGTTCAAGTCTCATGACTGTCCATAAATAACAGTACAAACAAATATTCTTGGAATCTTCACTCAATTACTCTAAGTTACCTGCTAAAATAACAGTCATGTAGAAATTCTTGAAAACATCCACCATAAAAACACAGCCGCTCATGTGCATCAGCAGATACATATTCAGAAAACAGGTGACGAATAAGAAACAATGCGAAATTATGTAATGTGAGAAATAGAAACCAACTAAACTATAATTTCTAAATACCGATACAGATTTACAGTTATTGTTCCTTTTAATGGAATTTAGAGGATTAATTTAGAAGTTAAAAATCTAGAAACACTTATTAGAAACACTGTTCGTTATTGTACCATGAGTCTCATAGCATACGATCCAAAAATGTACCTACATTTTTTCATACGAACGAAATACAATTAGTTTCTCCTTTACTTAATTCAGAAATCAATATTCAGCAACATTCCTCAAGTTATCTAGAAATCTCAATTGTTATGCTCTAAATTTCTTTATTTTTGCTTGAAAAAATGTGGGGAAAATCAACTTATAATTGTACGATTTGAGCGATGTTTCTAAAAGATATTAAAAAATTAAAAATAGAAAAAATATCTCCATTTTTTTTATTCTATCACAATACAATGTTTAGTCTTACTATTTGGTAATTCACTTCCGAATTCATCATCCTGAATGGACTACAAAACTATCTCAGACTCGTACGAATTGGAAATTACTTTCATTTCGCGGCATACTTTATTCTATTATGTTGATAAATTTCTTTTCTCTCAAGATATACCCCATCTCTGAAACCCTTAGAATTTATTTTCTCCAGTGAAACCGAGAATTGAAGTAATTATAATAAAAGCATATATTTTAATAATTGAATTCTCTATTATGAATAAAAATAATTTTACTCGGAGGTATTTCTAGGAAAGTTCATTTCTCTTGCGGAGACTGAGATTCAAAGAATGCTTTATTCATGAAACAGAACAGCACTGTTTGTGCTGAAGTTTGACAAATGAAAGAATGCTGCGGGCCCTTATTAATCACCATGGAGACCGACGATGCAAAAGACTCGAGAGAACAATGAATCGAACTCTAGCTACAGAGCGTTGCAATTGCAGAAACATCATGTGTAAGATTCTTCTGAAACTTAATGACGAAAGTATGTACCTAAATTATACGAATTTTTCAATTTCATAACACCACCCAAAGGGAATCAAGTACAAGCATTATCGAAATGTTAATATTCTTGTGCTATTACTATGATTGAATAATTTTATAAATTATTCGATCGATTGGTTTGATTTTCAGTTTTTAGCAAACAAATTAGACGGAATGTGAATATTTTACTTCCGCTGTCCAAATGGTCTCACCTTATGTGTATCGGAGTTACATAAAAATGTAATTTATCGCCATTTTGGCGACGTTTGGAGTTTAATCTAATTGGTGTTGATCAATCAACTATCATATTTCATTTCGGAATTCATTCTTTTGAATTTTTCTTGGCGACGTACTTAAATCATATTCCAAAAACAAGTCATCGACCTCAAAATGAAATAAACGGAGCATCTGTCAGCAGCTTCATGTTATTTCTTCCAATTGCTCAGTTTGAAGATCTGTCGCGTGGTTGTGGGTAAAAGCAAGAATCCTAAATTATTGATTGATTAAAGTGATTATCCACAGTTATCAAAAACACTCGTCTGCGATTCGACAGCCAATCCGTGAAGGCGATTCGAAAGTCCACGTGATTTACCCTTCAGAGATCTTACGACAACGACTCCACCCACATGGTCCGTCTATTATATTAGAAGGTCGATGAAACAAGTCAAGTGACGTCATGTCAGGAATACGTACACGAAACACGTTCCACCGCACAAACACTATCACCAGCGAGATTTATCTTGAAAGAAAATGCCTCTCATAGAAAGGTCTTTTGGTGGAAATTTCGCCAATGCAATTGAATTTGTAACTAATTCATTTATTTAAAAATCCAATCAAATATAACCACTGCCAAGTTACTGAAAATCCTAGAATGCTTCTGAATATTCCACTAAATAGTAGAAAAGAAGATTTTTTTTACTTCCGCTACCCAAATGCTCTTGCATAATATCAGGGTTACCTTAAAATGTAGTTTATCGCCGTTTCAGCGATGTTTGGCATTTTATCTCATTAGCTTTGACTAATCAACCATCATATATCAATTTGCAATTTTTATTGCCGACGTGCTGAAATCGTATTCCAAAAACAAGTCAAGTGACTTCACAGAAATATAGAAAATACAGTTCCTCGACAAAAACACTACCACGATCTACATTTAGCTTGGAAGAAAATGCCTCTCATAACTGTAATGTATGCGTTTCACCGATTAAAGAATTTTTTTAATGTTTCTGTTAAATAAATCGTCTGACATGATTACGTCAAAGTTTGGCAAAGAGGATAAAGTCGTTTTTTTCTGAAGATTAATTAGATAATAAATTAAATTTAATTCAAAAGTGAAATGTTTATGAATGGAAGATATTCCTAAACTGTATATATAAAATTTTGGTTAACGGTCACTGGATTCCAACGTAGTCATCACGACAACCCAAGGAAGCTTAACTTCGCTGAACTGATGGAACCAGTGTTTCCATCATGATTCTCCAGTGTTGACAATGATTTGATGCTATCGGATGATTTCGTTGGGATTGTAATGGCTGCAAAAGTCCTGTTTTCAATTGACCCACGGTGGTCCAATTAGCTCTTGTCTTACAAAAAATTACCATACAGCGAGAAACCAACTGGCTGCTTAACTGTTCCATCATGCATGTAATGGTTGTGCTGTACACCAATTATACAAATCCAGGGCTGGCAAACGACGAATAGTTGAATGTCCAATGCGATTCAAACTACTTCCAACAACTGCCCTGAATCTATAAAAACAGGTATTGCTTGTATTAATATCGGGTTTTCCTCTTCATTGTAACTCGGTCGCATTTCAAACTACAGGCCATCTCACTAGGCTGCTTAAGTCAACAGTAGGACTGTCAAATAGTTGCCTGTATCCATTCTACAGCCACGTATACTGAAGAACACCGTGCTTAGCTTTCATGGTCTCATGCAATTAGATAACTAGTAGTAGCACTTACCGAATTCAGCCACTGCTAAATTCTAAAGGGAGATAGTACTGTGGGAAACTTGTCCATCACTACTGTAGTGGTGGTATCAACTTTCCCACTTTCCTTTCATCAAACACTACACACAGTTAGTATCATTTTGCAATTTATTCTTTGATAGACAGATAATAGTTTCAACAGCAATGTTGTGGCCCTTGCTAGGGATTTTTCTCAATTCCTAGGTCGATGGTGTCCAGATAAAAGGTATAGAGGCTTTACTTGGTGGATCCACCGAACTTTGGCAAGGTAGATAGTTATCAACGTCACACTGGAGCAACACAACGGGCTCTTGACGACCGTCCGGGATCAATCCAGAAGGGAAAGCGAACACTTTGTCAAGAGGTCGTATTCTCTGTATGGTGAGGAACGGCTGTAACTGCTCTCGGATGTCTTGCCTAAAATCTATTTTTGTCTGGCAATAGGATGGGTATCGGCATGGATGCTTACTTGTGTCCGGAGCTGTTTCTGGGGTAAACTCGACCTTTTCCACGACAATTAAGTGCAGTCCTCCTCCACTCGCTGTCTCTCCTCTTCACACTTCGTTAGGAGGGCAAGACAGAAAACCCCTTTTCACTTCGACTCCCGCTAATCCAGTGGAAATCTCTGTTTTGCTCATATTTTGGTGTAAAATCCCGACATAACTCACTAAGCAAGTGACTACCGTCAATGAAATACAAAAATTGTCTTACAATATCATAGCATACCTAGCAGTGCAATGGAACTCCACTGCGGTGCACAGTTGGGTCGACGAAGCTGTACGACATTGTATTCCCAAGCGTTGGTACAGATGTTGCGCAAATTTCTGTAAAAGTAATGCTATAGTCGTAACTAAGAATTTGTAGAAATCTGTGAAGATGTGTATCTTCTGCCAAAAATTTTGGAATCTTCTGAATTGTGGAATTTCTGGTTCTTTGTTCAAAATGCGTTAGGTCATCAACAGTGACAAATTTAGCTTTTGCGTCGGTATAATTAACTCTCGTGTAGCAAAAATGGCAGTAGAGTGAAAAGTTAAACCTAAAATTCGATGATCGTTTAATACAAAAATGGAGGTGACTCGGAAAACGCCATAATTTTTGCCACTTGCGTCCAACATCACATTGCCCAAATGCATGACGATGGAGCATTTTTTTTAATTTTAAGTACTCTATTCTCTTTGCTAAGTAGATTTGGGCAAAGCGGATAAAAGGAACTATTTCGGTTTTTATCGAAAAGAAGTCATTGTTTTACTGAATTAATTACAGAATACAGCCACTTGCGTCCAACATCACATTGCCCAAATGCATGACGATGGAGCATTTTTTTTAATTTTAAGTACTCTATTCTCTTTGCTAAGTAGATTTGGGCAAAGCGGATAAAAGGAACTATTTCGGTTTTTATCGAAAAGAAGTCATTGTTTTACTGAATTAATTACAGAATAAGAAACTTCAAGCAGACAAATCTACCGGCACATGCGAGATTCGAACTCCTAACTAAGCACTTTATTCTACTAGTTTCTTAAGAGCGACGCCTTCAGCCGGTTGGCCACTGGCAGGGTTACATTCCAAATGTATAATATATCTGGATGGTTTAGATTCGGTTTTTGTTCTTGAGTATTTGATGAGGAAAATGCCTTATAATATTGAATTCCATGGCACATGTTAAGTACACTTGAGTTAAAAAGTCCCACTAAAATCGCATTTACCAAAAGGTAATAAAGATAATTTAAATTGTAAATTTATCTTATAAATATAGCTAGAAACTGAGAGTATAATCAAAATTTCTTGAGAAAAGTGCAAATCTTTAAATTCAAAGTGTCGAGCATTAAAAGATCAGTTAAATTCTCTTGTATTTGAAGTTGAATTTGTACGTTAATTTCTGACTATTTGTCTACAAAGATACTTAGTTCCATTACAAATGCAAATTTTCTTACGTTTTTCTTTCTCCCCTCGATTCCCAAACAGCAATCTTCTTTCACATTCAGGAATGGGATCAAATAAGAAAAACAAGTGTTTCATCTCTTAAGAGAGTACTTAATTTCTGTTTAAATGCATCACAGAGAATAATTTGTGGAGATTCATTGCAATGTGAATTTCAGGAACTTTTCATTTTTAAACTGGAATTATATGCATGTATTAAATCTAATTGCAAAAGACAATGACAAAGTAGGCATGATTAAGTATGTAATTTTATTTTAAATATCAATTCAAATGTCCATTATTCATTATAAACCTAAATATTTAAAAGCCTTAAATTATTGTAAAATGTTTTCAGTTTTTCTCACAGATGTAGTGTTCGAACTTTAATGAATATTTGGGAATAAATTTCATTTTACCTTGATTAGTTTCTTTGCTTTCTTTCAGGGGATTTCTCGTGGAATATATAGTATGTAAAATAAATCACTCGAGAACTTAAACAAAAAATGAAATGGACTTGTCAAATACCCCGGGATAAAGTGAAATACCATTCAAATATAATTCTAAAGGTTGTGTTTTATGGTGTTAGTTATAATAATGACTATATCGTCGGCTCTTAGCACAAACTCATTAACTGGCAGAATAACATTTTTACTGTACAGCAGTTTAAAGACAAAGTATAAGTTTCAAAGTCTAAAAATAAAATTATAATAATTTTGATAGTGCTATAACGAATTAAGCTTCAAGAGTAAATATTTATTTTACGAAAACATTAATTAATATTTATTATATTAGTAAATACTTATTTTTCGAAACTGTTAGTTTATAAATTTCCTTCGGATAATAGTAAGTATTTAAATGTAAGAAAACTGCAATTTGTTGCTTTAAAGTGTCTGAAATTCAAATTAACTTCTAAATTTGCTTCCATGAAATCTCAGAAATGCATATCAGATAGTTAATTTTTTTAAAGCTTGTATAAATATAAACATAACTTCTCTAACAGTCAAAAGGATTGCTAAAACGTTTTAGAGAATTCATCAAAATATTTACGATGCAATTACATTTGAAGTATTCTCAAGTCTGTATTTTAAAAGATTTTAATCCAATGGCATAAAACTGAATTATATTTTCCATTTGTATTACCTTGTATTATAACTTCAAAACTGACGAATTAATAATCTAGAATTAAACAGTACAAATTTATTAATACAAATTTTGTATACCATCTAAGGAATAAAGCAAAAGTATAACATAAAATATTTTAATTCGAAAAGCAACATGCTTTACCGATATATATATTTTTTAATTTCTAGACTTGATTGAAACATATTTTTTTATTTGTAGATCATGATAGTTTTTTAATTCGAAAAGCAACATGCTTTAACTAACATTCGATAAAAATATTTCTTAAAGGTATATTCCATTAAAGTATATTCTATAAAAATCAAATAAGCACTCTTTTTCTTATGTAAGAAATTAATGATTTATTATGCTGTAGATTACAAAATCGCGATCAACAAACTCATAAATCTACCTTATTGACGTTTGTACTTTAACGGACATTCGATAAAAAATTATGTTCCATAAAAGGTATATTCTATAAAAATAAAATAAACGTTCTACCTTTCCCGGCAAACTTTGAAATTAAATTATCCCGTAAGAAAGTAAAGAATGATTATGCTATAGAGATTATAAAATCGCGATCAACAAACTCATAAATCTACCTCATTTACGTTTGTACTTATAACTCCATTTATGAAACCGATGAAGTGGCTCTAAAAACTTCCAAATGTACTTATAAATTTGTTTTTAAAAGCCCGTGAAGTAGTTTCAATAACAACTAGGAAACAACTTCACCTACTTTACTGAAACTTAAATCGAGTTCGTAAAAGACCTTAGAGCTAAGATGAATATCTTACGGAAGTGCACTTCGTGTGGAAGGTAAGGCTTGTCTCCAGACTTTATGGCCTACTTTTCGGAAATCTTACCCTTCACTTGATGTAGTCATCGATCTAGCGTTGTCCGATGCTAACACTCAGAAAGCTGACGAAGCAAGTACCTGTGTATTAAAAGAAAAACATTCTTACACTCAAATATAATCATACTGTCATGTTTTTGAGCACGCTATATCTTTAGTGCAAAGCAAAATGACAAGGCAAACTTCTTTAATTACAAAAACTGGACTAGAGCAAACTTTTACATTGTGTTTTATTTGAGAAATGATATTCATTATTGTAATGAAATTTGCTTGATTTGCTAAAATTTTAGACCTCGTTATTTTTACATCCGATTGTACATAAGGAAAAGACTTCAAAGTTATAAATGGTCTAGCCGAGCTATTTATCAGCACGATAACGCCCGACCGCATACGACTCGACTCTCCCAGGTGTGCCTCCGTGGTATTGAAATTCTTCCTTGGCAACGAGAATGATAGCTTAGCATATCCCTATCCCTTGTCACTGGCTGTCAATTGAATCACCCCCGGATTATAAAAGATCTGCTGCAGCAGCAGCAGAATGCTTGGCATAATTTATCACAGTACAGGATAGCATAAGGGTTTCGTTTGGCACCATTCTAAGCGATATATTGGCATGTATTGCCGCCATATGGTATTTTGCGACTTACTAATTTTTTACCTTTTCTGATGTATTTCTTCGAAAATTTGATGTGATCATTTCTTTATCTTCTCATGGACATCACACATGCTTTTCATTCCAATAGAGCACTGACTTCTTGGTATTTCGATATATTTATTTATTTTGTTTTTTGGTGCAATGTATTTCGTAGAATTAAGTTGAAATGCAATTATAGAATGAAAGAAAGAGGTAAATAGCCATCGTAAGATATATTCAAGAAAAATACGTAAACGACTCATTTTTCTATAACCAATCAATGAAAAGTTCAAATTTGATTTCCTAATTGCCATTTATAGTTTTAATTCATAATATTTCTTCTATATCATAATATTCTTCTTTTTTGGTATTTTAAAGAGGGTAGTTAATTAAAAAGCACTGGAACAAAACAAAGAGCTATTGGCGACGGTCCAGGATCAATCCCAAAGGGAAAGATCGAGGATAACCCCACGAAATTTCGAACCATGGCCAGAAGACGATCAATATTTTAAAGATATAGAAGCAAAATTAGTTTCAAAGTTCAATAAAAAATTACACCAAAAAAGTACTTTTTGATATAAAATAAAAATTGTATCATTTGGACCAATGAAGGTAATTGGCATAAACGAGATTCAGATGCGATGAGAATGGGCGTAGGATTCTAATTTCAAAAATTAACATGATAAATTCCTGAAGTTTAAACTATTTCTCAACTAACTGTATAGAAGAACAACCATGTTTAATATTAAAGTGTGCACACCAAAATATAATTTCAAATCACCTCTTAATTTTTGGGAATTTGAATGGAAGTCTCATGTTAATATGAAAACTAAAATATCTCCGCATTTTCATTTACTAGTTCGCCTTTATTGAAATTAATTTTGTCACAGAAAAAACTTCCTTGTTCTTTTTCTTTAACTCCTATTAAGCAGAATGTTTTACGGCAGTACAACGCATCCTTGAAATGTATTTCAACAGTGGTTTCAAGTACAAACACAATGAAAGGAATGTAAAAGGATGATTCACTATGACGAAACAAATGTTTGTGTCTTCGATCTGACAACTCCTGAATTGGCTGAGCAATTAATGGCCATTCTTAGGCACATCTGGCTGTCATTAGCAGATGAAATGCTTGTCTCTTTGATTAAATTAACTGAAATTAATTTCCAAGGCATCCACTGAAAGTGCAATTTCGTAGAAATTACCAGCAAAGCAAGGGATAAAAACAAGTTTTAAATAGAAGTAATAGACAACAAACAAATCCATAAATTCAGATTACCAAAAAAAGATGTTACTGTGTATAGCTGTTAAGCTGTACAAATCCTTTATTCCTGTCCTTCCCGTTACACAAATCAACATCCAGTTAATTTTAATAAAATATCCTGAAAAATAACTTACTTCTAACGCAATATAAATGAGAATGGGTTAGCCATTACTTTAAATGGTTGCAAATCCTTTCATGCACAATTAGTTACCAGCTATTTAATTGTAAAGTGGAATTAAGTGTACACTCCGCTTGGAATTTCTTATATATGCTGATCTTGAATTAGAGAGTAAGTCATTATGGCTAAATTTTCTAAAATAATTTTTTCTGTAAAGGCATCTTTAAAATCAGACCAGTACTAGGTGGTCAGTACGAAAGCTGAGCATTACAAAAAATGGGCATCAAGTTTGGTCTAATAATTTCTATATCATCAACGCGAAACAACCCAACCAGTGCCATTCAATAGTTGAGGAAACTTGTGAGTAACCCTGCAATAAGCTGTGAGGGAAGGCAGAGGGTGATGTTTTGGAGACTTTCCGTTGCACGGCGCAAACTTCAATCCGTATAACTCGGGACTGAAAAGCGCTAGGACGTCAAAATTGGTCTCAAACGAAAGCTAACGTCGAGATCTATCAATTTAATAAATTAGAAGTAAAAACTAATAAAGTTTTGGTTGTTATACTTTGGATCGCAGCTAATTTTTTTTTAATTTCACAATGTTAATATATACGCCGAGAAATGCATCGTCAGTCAGAAACATATCGAATGATTTGTCTTTCTTTCATTTACTACACCCACATAAATGCTATGTGCTAACGAGACGCATTCACATAAAACCTTGCGGTCGTGTTCCAACACAGCCTACCCGATTTTCAGTTGTGTTTTGAATTTTTTTGAAACTATAAAGGATATTTCAAAATTTTCTGTTCAAACTTTAAGGGGAGGTAGAGAACATAATATCAAACCGTAGAAGGACGAGCTCAGTACGCAAACCCTATGAGCCACGACGACCCCTCCAAAATCTTTGGACATGAGTTTAATTGAGCAAGCAATTTCACAGAGCTGCGTGGTTTTATAAACACATTAACAAATTTCGAGCAGTATGAGTATTTTTAAGCATGCAAACGTCTTTCAGTTTAAGTCCCATTTCGATGTGAATGGAAACAGTGTTCAAACACGCTTGTATAGCTAATGAAGACCTATTTACTTCCTCGATCACGATACTTACTCATCTCACGCATTAATCTTCAGGTCCCAACGATTAATACTTCTATCCGCACGCAAGACATTCGCCATGAACAGAGAAATCAAGCTCTGAAACATCTAAACAGCGCTGAGTCTACTCCCAGAGCGAATGATCTTAAGGATAAAGCGAATGTCCACAGTTCAGTGCTCTGCAAATAATTAGGCTCAAGTGATGCGTGCTTTGGTAAATAAATCTACGTGCGGGAAAAGCATCTTCTTTCTCTCAGAGTAACCCAGAAAGTAAGTTTTGGTGTACTTTCCCTCCGGTCATCCGGAGTGTCTGGTAGTTAGAGGATAAAGTAAAGCAATATTCTCGTCCCTTCTCCAATGTTGACCTTATACTACAACAACTTCTGATGTTCTTTTACTTGTAACGCAACGAAAGCTCCTACTCCAATTGCTCCCAACGATGTTGGAAACGCCTTTAATACGTTTAATTAAATAAAACAAGTGGTTGCCTTCATTCTCAAGCATCCAAAACGTGTATGAACATTTTTAGGGTAAATTCAGAACCCCACATAAAAGAGAGTAAGCGGTTTCATGATGCCAGGGTCCGGTAAATATGTAAAGTTCATGTATGAAATGTGTAGTGTGTTTCAAAGTTTATAAAACTTGTTAAATCTTCATTGTATATAGAGCACTCACTACAAGCTATGAGTGAGTGCAAAAAGGAATATATTCATCATAATTCATTCATTCATTCATAAGAATATTATTCATCAGTGCAAGTGGAACAATCAGGTTTTGAAATTTTTTATCCGATGCCTTGTAGTCCAGTATAACTGACAAGTCACTTCAAAAACAGATGGAGCTATATACTCGACGTTGCCAAGATCAGGGCAAACGATGGTTTATTGGTCAGGGTTTTATGGAGCAAGTGCCATATTTGTCCAATCTGTGCCAAACAACTTCAAATAAATGGGTATACATACGCAAGAAAAGCTTTCCTTACAGAAAAGAGGGGCCGCGGTAGCCCAGTTGGAAGAACAACGGATTAGCAAACGGAGGATTACGAGTTCGGAACTCGGTCCAGCCAAAGACCGTCATGTACAGGGGGCACGTTAAATATGTCGTGGTCGTAAATGCCCTCACGTTGGCGTGGTGTGGAATTTTAGAGTGAGGTGCCAACTCAGGTGTTGACCTCGTCATCTGACAGTGGTTCAAAATTAAGAGGAGTTGTCCTTGGATCTTTCAATTGGGGATTTATCCCAGACCGTCACCAATAGCCCTGTGTGTTGCTCCAGTGCGATGTTAATTAACTACCGACCTTACAAAAAAGAGAGAAATACACCCAGGGAAGGATTGAATCCGAGCCTCCTACGACTCGCGAATTGATAGTCCAGTGCGAGAACGCCACGGCGGTCCCCAGGGCAAATGAAAAGGTGGTCGCTGTCATATTTACACAACCACAAATTGGACAAGTCGAAGTATCAGGCAGTCCAATGCGATATTTCAAATGTTAGACTGGAAAGGAGAACGGCGAAAGTAGTAGCACATTTATAGCAAATTAGGATGCACCACTAGAAGACCTGATACATCTCTCCAACATGTATTGGAATTTCATAAGGAATCCTTCATCTAACCAGGTACTGAGACCCGGAGTGTGGATATGGTGTGGTCCAGATAAATTTCATCTGCGAATATCTAGTAACGTTTGATTCCTTTTTCTGTAATATTTCAATTTTTAATAAATTATTTATTTTCTTTCGTGTGAAGTACGCAGCTATTTTTTTTTATTCACAAGATATACTAGGGCGTTTGTTCATGGTAGGATTTATGATTTTTCAAACTTATTCAAAATATACTTATACAATTTTTGTTTTAATGTAAACATGTACATGTTTACCTTTATACGTGTAAAAACTGTGATATAATGACTGGCATAACTCCAGATGGTATTAAAACTGGAGACTATCAATTTAAAAAGGAAAGAATGTATTGTTCGTGCTTATACATATAAAAACGAAAAGGATATTTGAAACATTGAGAATTGGAACGAAAGCATGTCAATAAATCTCGTATTTTGTGAGAGCGTATATTTAATCTCACATTTAGCTTTATTTTGACATCCTAATGATGATGCATTTTCTCTGCTTTGTTCAGAAAATCAATTTTCATTCTCGTGTCTAAAAATATCAGCGAATGACCACTTAACGACTTACTCCCACAAATGCTAAAAATAATAACATCATTATCCAGATAAGCTTTATTTGTACTATATTGAGTAAAAATGTATGTATTGATAAATATTTGTTTTCATCTGTGAAAAAGAGTTTCATAAATTGAAAACCCATTGAATTTCTCGTCCATGAAAGTCTTTCATCATTTGGAACATTTTTGTACATCAAAATTTATTTGTTACCGTTATGGAGTACTTAGGACAAAAGGATACTATAAATGTAATCGGTACAATAGTTTTACCGTAAGACCTATGGCTAAGTTTTTACATCAGTAAGGACAACCACAAAAAAAGTTATGTCATTTTTATTCCTTTGATGGTATATTTAAAATTAAATTTGGTATTTGCAGTTAAAAGTATTATGGCTCCACTTTTGAAAGTTTATTCGTACTTAAGTAACAATAGATCTCGACAACATGTCAATATTTTGCAATCAATATTTAAATGCGATTTCGGAAGAAAAACTCTGCAAGCCATTGATAATGATTCTGCAAACATTGAATCTAACTTGATGGGTGGTATCATGAATTGAATAGAGGTCAAGTAGAACTAGTAGGTTTCTGCTCTCAGCAGTAACGAATTATCCCTGCAATACCTGCAATGCAACATCTTCCCATCGCAACACTCGATGGGAAGATCTTGTTAAACAAGTGGACTTGATAAATTGGGAAGATGGTAGACATTGTTGCAGAACTTCCAACTAATTTCTCAATCACTAAGCTTTCAATTGGAGATTCTCTTATTTCACTGAGTAACAGTAACTTACAGGATCTGTCTACTGATTAGGTGTACGTGTAGCCGATCACATAGGCCATAAGTACAGGAAAACTTCTGGCAAGTCTCACCCTTTCTGAAATTGATCCACTCAAGTGAGTCAATCAAGGTTGTTAACCACAGCAAAGAAGTTTTGTCTTACATGAACTCCAAAATATGACCCAACTGGTAAAACCCTCATGAACTAAAGACTGGAATATAGCTTTGGAGCGTACTATTCCTGCATCAGACTCTATTGTGCTCTGATGAAAGTGAGAAGAGGAGATCTGTTCAAAAGTTTGTTGATTCAAGGAGTGGAGATGATGACATCTTGTATTAACACCAGAACTTCGACCCTGTTGGAGCTGCTAGATTGGTCGGTGTGACTTATGAGTCTCTTTTGACTTGCAAACTTTCTACTGAACAATACAGTTTATTGATGAGTTTATAGAAGTTCCACAATGGCCCTGCTATGTTCAGATCATTGAGCAGTGTGTGAAACAAGTCACAGACAGAAATTCCAATAATGTAACGAAATTATAAAGGATCTACAAGGTGAGTCGGAGGCTGATTAAAGCAATATTTGATGAAGCATTAAAATATTTTTATTAAGTAATGTAATTAAGTTATTAATAATTAAAAAATATTATTAACCGTTATTTCAGTTTAAGATGATACGATTAAAATTTCTCTTTTTTTCCGGAGGGCAGTTTATGTGCTTTTTACAAACGTAATTTATCGAGCAAAATATTGAAATCACGAAAATAATAGCAAGTTAAATTTCACTCCCCGAAACGTTGCAAAAATTTAATTAAACCTATAAATATGACACGTCCTACTAGCAGGATGAAATGGAGACAAGGAAATTAAGAAAAGAAGACAAGGAAATTAAGGTAGAACAAAGAAAATTATAAAAATAAATCAAAACTTGAACACATTGAATAGAAAGTAATTTGTCTGCGAATGAAAACCTTAAAATGTCCACTTTAGTCTTTCAATGAAACTTTTTAATAGTTAATAAAATAAAAAATTATTTCTATACATATGTTCGATTCATAATATTGAATATGTGTCGATGACATCAATTGTACTGAAAGCTATACAAATGAATACTTTTGTGTGAATAAATCCCTCAAAGTATTCCAGATTGGTCTACTTGATGTGATTCAGTCTTTCATGTGAAAATTTTTTTGGTGTATAAACATGCATAAAATCATTTCCAATCTGTATATGTCTACTTTATGTATTAGTCTTGAAGATAATGAAATATTTTTAACGCTTGTTGCGTGACACATCTTACGTGATGTGTGTTGATAAACGTGATGTTGTCACAAGCAATTTGCATTTATATTTTCTAACCTTTTCTCAAAAGAAAAACCAAGCTATCTCTTTAGGTCATCAGATAATACCTGCTTTTAAATCTTTTGATGCAGGTAATTATAATTTTATTAAGTAGAATTATCGCTTTAAATTGCTGTGATGTAAAAATTAAAACTTATCGGATACGCTCTTTCATGAATTTTAAGCGTTAAGTTTTATCCCAATGTAACGATAACGTTACAAAATCAAAGCATAATTCTCGGAATTTAATATAAAGCATAAGATGAGAGGATATAATAAAACCCCTCATCTTATGCTTTAACATAATTGAACCAGATCGTTATAAAATTTCAGAACAGTTTTTGCTTCATATTTTTCAAACTATCGTACATAAAAACTCAAATCATAAACTTAAAAGCATTTAATTTCTATATCTTGGCACATCTTATTCACTTAAAATCTAAGCAGATTAGAACAAATACATGAAAGCTCATATAATTTCACTTGCATAAGTAGTGGCTTACTTTTCGGTGATTCAAACCCCTTTCTATATAAATTCATTATATGAATGCTCTAATAAATAACGGGTTGTATATCTCGTTAATACTTGTGTCATTCTTGCAATCGTATTTTTAAATTCGCTTCCCCTTCTCCAATATTTAAGTATTTTACTCACAAACTGATTTTGAATTTTAATTTCAAACACAAATGCAGTTCTTAAAATAACTGAAAATGTCTATACTGTTTAATTTCCTTTAACTACTTCAAATAATATTTTGTAAATTATTTCGTTCATTAATAAGAATGCTTATGGATATGATTTTTGCAAATTCGATTCCATTAACTATTAAATATGAAAATATTTCATTAAGCTTCATTTTCCAATTTCTGTAAGAATTGTAATCAATTGTTTTTAAAACAATGTAAGCTTGCATGATGCAATGTATTTCTTGCGCAAATTTTACTTTTATTTCAGCTAGAGAAGAAAGGATTGTGTTGAAATATTGAAATTAAAAAAGAGACAGACATTAAAAACTGTTTTTCATAATTTTTATAAGTATGGATGGAATAATTAAATTTCCCAAATATAGTAAAACATTTTATTAGTAATGTAATTTTATCATAAGTCTTCAAACCGAAGATTGTTGTCAATGTATGGAGAGCGTCATGAGATTTTCAAGTGGTGCTGTTACTTTTATCCCACAACCCGCATAGTGACAAAATGGCCCGGCCCCATTGTTTGAAAGAATTCTAGGAAATATCCTATTGGTTTAGAAGGTAAGGACTATAAGTCATGCAGGGAAGACTGCAAGTTGCAGAACGGATATATACGTATAAACCCCCTCAAAGGATTAACCTCAAATTTGCTTTTTGTATTGTATCTGTGAAATAGTAGTTATTATCAGAAATAATTTTATTTATTCAATTATTTCCATTTTGTTCTATCAGTTTTTAACTTTTACAACTGAGTAGAATTTAGTGTATCAGCGTCTAGTAAAATATTAGTTGCACATGACGTTTACTTTCGATGTTGGTAATTTGTAAACTTTTAAAGTAGTTAATCCTTTACAACCTAATTTATGATTCTCCTGAGTACGATACTTTCGGTTTCTAATTAAGCTATCTATACATATAAAGCAGAGTTGGCGTCTCTGTATGTTCTATATACAAATCTGCACCGTTTGACCAATCCACACCAAATTTGGTACACTTATACTTTGGAACCCTGCGAGTAACGAAAGCTACATATTAACACCCGTTCTCATTAACATAGGTGTGCAGAGGGGACTAAATCAATTCGAAATTGCCATAGGAAAAACATTGAGCATAAAACGATTGCGGTACGCAACTCAGTTTGTTTGACCAGTATAGATCGAAAATCAAATTTTCTAATACAATTGTTTCACCAATATTGCTCGAAAAACAATTTTTTCCGAAACGTTATATTTAAGCAATTTAAAATTCTGATTATGTTTAAACTGATTTTTTATTTCTTTCCACAATATATATAATTTAGGAATATTTGAATGATGAAAATGGATATTTAAAATACAAAATTTTACACAACTTTCATTTTGTAATGGAGCACGAAAAGCCAAAACAAAAAACTCATTGATGATAAAAGCGTAATTTTGCAATTCGGTATCTGGCAACGCCACAATTAATGTTTTATTTTATAAATTAGATTTAGAATTCCATGTTTGTGTATTTGAGTTAAGACAGAAATGTTGCGGTCATATTTGAGCATTTTAAGTTTTGTAAATTTGTGTTCTTTTTATAAATTCATTATTGTCTATCAATATTTTCAAGCGTCTTTTTCGAATTTCTCTATTTTAGAATATTCTCATGGAGTCGAAATTCGACACGCTTGCTCAGATCTTTCGCTTTTCAGAATTCTACATTTTTTAATGACCAGAATTTCGTTTCTATTTGTATTTATATGTTCCATTACTTTACATATTACAGAAATATTATTTAAGAGTTAAATTGTAATGAATTATTTTTATTTTCTGTCAAATACCACTAGACATGGATAATTTCTTGGTGGTTATATGTATATTTCGACGAACTTTCCTTAAGTCTTTGGTTAAATACGTTATAGTTTGTAGAGTTCTGTTTCATAAAAATAAATGGAAGCCTTTTTAAGTAAGGTGTATAACTTCTTATTTTAAAATGACTGGTAAAGCTAAAATGAAGTTATTCTAAAATAAGACATGTTACGTTAAATCAAAACGGGTGGCCATACATTGTAGTTCAAAGATATTTCTAAATTATGATACATTTTCATTACAAGACGATTAAAATCAATTTAATTTACATTTGTTTCTCATGTTTCATGGGTATTATTGAAAGCTGTACTCCATAGTCAAGTAACTATGGAGTACATCTATTATTCTAAATACGTACGTGGTTTCCATATAGAAACTGAGTCTCCTAATTGAAAAAAGTACCTTAAGGATTCGATTAAAAACTAAATTTTTCTGTTGGAGGAAAGCGAATTTTAAATAAGACTTTGCTGATCTTGGAATAATATCATAGTAAGGAAGTATGTAAACTAGGTCTGTTGATAAATAGAAATTTTTTGTCTTAAGTGGCATAAGGTCGAGGTTGCTTAATTGAAGTTGAAACTGTTCGTATACAACTTAGGTATCTGTGAAACATTCATTGAAAGCAGTGATTTTGTAAAAAGTGTAATCGATTGAGTTTGCTTTGTCTACACTGATGACATTTGTTTTAAAAACAAGCTCCGTTATTCCACATGCGGCTGAATAGAATTTTCAAGAAAAAAATGTGTTCTTCAAAATAAATTAACCACTAATGCCGTAGCAGTTTAATTTACCATCCTCTCATTGATAATGTAATTCGAAAACATCGAATCCATGGTACAAGGGTACCACAAATAATAAATATTAATTGGAAAACTGAGTGCAAGACTACATGCTGAAAGTTCCTCATTTTTCCTGAAAATGAACTTAATTGGCATTCGTAATCACTCCAAAACTTAAAATCGACTTATAAAGAAGTCATCTCAGAAAAAGTTTTTGTAGTTTGTCTTACAGCAAGAGTGTGATGAATATGAAATGGATTATATGGATGGATATATTATGTATACATATTTGCGTCCAAAGTAAATTGTAGAAGCTATGAAAAAGTTAAAACGATGTTAAAAAATATTTTCTGTACACTTAAATGATGCTTGCATTTTTCTATGAAATAGAAACAACATTTAACCAATTCAACCTGAGCATCGCCGGGTAATTTTGCTAGTAAATTATAAGGGAGACTGAAATTTGCAGATAGATTAATTTCAACATTCATTTTAGAGGGGAAGTTCGTTTGTCCAGAACATTTAATTAATAATAAATTGATTTAATTCAGATTTGAGTATTCCATTTCCTTTTCTCCGTTCATTCAAGATAAATAGACTGAAATTGTTCGGTAATAAATAATAATCCGGAAAAAAATTGTGTTCAATTCAACAGCTTTGGAAATTTGTAAGTTAATTCAAATTATATACTTTTGTTAAAGACGTACAAAAATTGACATCTGTAAAATTAGAGATGTAGATTAATTGAAAAGGCAATAATTTAATGCAATAACATCATAAATTGTAATGATATGTAGACAATTTCGTAGAAGTTGTGTACCAATGCAAACTTAATTACTACTGTTAGTAATGACGATTGAAGCTGTTAAAAATGACACTAATTTCATATAATAAATTGAGTTCTGAATTATAGTAATAAATAAGTATCTTTGTGATCAGCTATACAACGTGTGGTAAATTCGGACTACATTCAGATTGAATATGAAGTATGATTTCTTGGATATGCCATCGTATTTCCTAGTAACGTACAAATATTAATCCCTATGGCTTACAAATCAGTTATTATGTAAAATATTGGTATGATGGGTGATTTCGTTACATACCATTAAATTTCTTTCCCTTCATATGAGGTTTGATTTAATTCTTTCAACTTTCATCTGAACAATTTGCAGTGTACTCAGAGATAATAAAATGCATTTGTCTATTTCCCGTTTTGGATTTTGCCCATGGTTTTCTGAATATTGCTTGGAGTTCAACTTTGAAAATGAGATCTCTAATATCAACCGAAATAAATTGTAAGCTTTAAACTTTCTTCACTAATATTGGTTAAGTACAGAAATTAATATGTTCCGAAAATTTTCGTAAGGGCCAACTTTTTTCATAGTAATCGATAGCGATATTTTTCAGGCGTTGCATCGTGAATATCAAAATATTTGGATATGCAGTCGATCCTCCTATTAAGAGAAGAAAACCTCTGTCGTCCAGTTCGTAGAGTCGCAAATTAGAAATCGGAGGATTGCAAGTTTGAAACTTGATCCAACTAGACCGTTGTGTACGTGGGGGCTGGTGTACGTTAAATTTGTTGGGCCTCAAATTGCGCCTCAATGGCTCCTCCCGTTGGCGTGGTGTGGAAAGTTGTAGAATAGGGTGGCAGTTCAGGTGTTGACCTCGTCATCTAACCGTGGTTCGAAATTACGAGGTGTTGTTCTCGGATCTTTCCCTTAAGAATTGATCCCGGATCCACGCCAATAGCCTTTTGTGTTACTCCAGTGCGACGTAAATTCAACTACCTAACTACCTCTATGAGAAAAAAATCGAGTTAAAAACTTTTCGAGATACAACTAGTATAAAATATCGCAGCATACTTCTTAAGAGGAAATAATCAATCATTAGAATGTCGGGGGTCTACAAGTTATAGGCGGCGCAAATGGATTCCTGTAACTTATCCTGGTGTATTTCTCTCTGCTGAATCAGTAAAATCTCCCTTGTGTTTGTCCATTATTTGAAGTTGTTTGTCTTGCATTTGGCGCAACTTGGCCAAATAGGACCCTTTTGCCAGAAAACCAACCAACCATGGGAATATAGTGCATGTTTAAGTCATCCTGCGACTGACTATATAAAATGTCTCTGAAAGCTGTTGATGCAAATAACTCTGGACCTATTTCTTACTGAAGATATTAGGAAACTATGTAATGGGTTAATAATTTTCTGCTTCTTTCACAGTCAGTTTTTGGTGTTATCCCAGTTGTTCCACACTTCGTTGTCTTCTTCCTCTGAAGGTTTGATAGAATCTCTGCATCCGTTCATACGCGCGATGTTTGAATGGGTCATGTGGCCCAATCCTTTCCAGTTCCAATCAAACAACACGTGGTCCAGAACCAGACTCCAGGCCACCAGTTCACTTCTGATGGTAACATTACTCTGGGCCAAACGTTTCTCAGAAAACTTGGAGTAATAAACGGCTTTGTTGCAGAAAAAGACCAATGTCCTCTGGGAAAACAATTTAGAGACAAAAAGCGCTCATTCCTAATGGCGCTATCCTCTTGATCGCAAGCTTTAACACCAAAAAATAATTCGTGTTACCATGGGTTTCGGAGAAAATATTCTGAGATGAATATTGAAAATACATAGGCTAAACGCGGAAAATGCATGAGTATAACATTTCACGAGATACCGTGGTATTTGAGATAATCGGTTCGAGATATCAAGGGTCGACAAAAGTCAATTCGTTCAATTATAGTTAATACTAAATTAAACCTGTGAGAAACTGACAGGGAGCATTCCAACGGGACAGTCCCGGTTAAGTGGACACGCGTGATAAGCTTATCTATATATCACAAATGTGTCGTGGGATTAACTTTCAAAAGCGAGACAAAAGGAACTTATTGAAGGAAAAATAAGAAAATAAAGAAATGCACCCAAGAAAAAAGTGAAAGGTATAATGCCAAAGGGAAATCGCAACCTTGTGGACTCGCTGCCTGAGAACAACGACTAGCATGTGACAAGCTCGAAGCCTACCTGAATAAAAGAAATGGTGTATTTAGAAAAAAGGTTTCGCTTCAGTCACCGCTATATGAACGCTCGTTACACACGTCATTTAAGCATTAACCGTGGGTCGTTACACCGCTCGTGAAGAGTCACCCGCATGGAACAGCAAAAACAGTCGTCATGTTCCAACTCACAGACATTTCAATGCCTTTTCCCTCATTCAAGAGTGAGCGTTCCACCAGAAAACAACTACTAACGGTCAGAAAATCGCAGTTCACGGAACGTGGTGACCATTTCTGAGGTGTGCAGTTCGCAGTGACAGCAGAGCATGAGGCCAAACCTCTCAAGACAATCTGGCAATATCAGAGATGCGTAGCTATTCTAAGCTCATGTGGTGCCGAATATTGGTGTGATTCACTCTGAAGCCGATTTAGAAGACCATATAGTCATTAGTAATCATTAGTAGTGGAACAATCAATCCTGTGGTTATCAGTGTTAATGTGGTTTAACTTCAAGATTGGGTAGTGTTCATTATCATATGTAACTCACTAGTAATTATCAGTTGTGATAAACAATCATTTTGAATATCCAATTGTAGAAATGAGTTTGGAAACAGCAATTATAATATGAAAATTAATAAGATGGAAATGAAGAATGATCACCTAAATTTTATACAACTGCTTATAACAAAAAAGATTTAACTAATAACCTTCCATCGTAGAGACATCTGACTACACTGCGATGCCTTTCTTAGGCTGGTCGATTGAATTTATGGGAGATCAATTGAAAATCATGGATAAATATTAAGACGAAAAACTAAGTGATCACCTGTCATGTCTTTTCCCCCCATTTTATCTTTTTTGTGAGGTATTTAAAGATTGAAACGATCGAGGACATCTTTGTCATAAGCTATTCTGAAATTTACCCAAATAGTTTATGATCAACCTTGCATCTAAGAAATATGATTCCTGCATTGGAAGGTCGTCCATACATTTAAATTTCAATGAAGAGGTGGCATTGTCTTTACGGATCTCAAAATTGTTTCTTTGTGTTTCTGTATGCATAAGGCGAAGTGAATGCAAGTTCAGAGTTTTAGATGGTGGCTCTTTTGGTTTCTGAATTATCCAGATGCATTGAAATAGTAACTGCTGAAAAGTTTCCTCTAAAATTATGAAGTACATATTTGCAAGTTTATTTGAAAGTTTCACTTAATTAGTGCATCGGTAAAAGACACAACTTGTTTAATGCAATCACCCTAATATATGGAAAATAAATGACATTATCCTAGAAAGAATAATGGCTAGAAATATTAGTTCAGTGGTATTATTTTGTGCCTTTTGTTTGGTATTGGATATCCCGAAAGTCGAAGTCAAAAGTAAGTAAAATTTTGTTTCGTTGCAAATGTAATTTATATATTTTAATCACAACTTACAATTGAGTCTAATTATTCATATGTAAATACAATATCAATTATATTCGTTTCTCATCAATAATCTGTTGAATAAATATTAATATTGTTTTCCATAGAAACTAATATAGAGTTTTAAAATACTCTCATCGGTGAAACAATATTTGAAAGCATGTTTTATTACCCTATTATTACTAATTGCCTTGAATTTAAAAAGGTCGTTTTAAAAAGGTCGTTACTTGTCTTGAAAGGTCTTGAAAATTTTGGTCACATTTACATTTTTTAAACTCTTCTAAATGTCTCTAAGAATGCTGCAGAAACGATATCGGTTTCTAATTGTTTTTCTCGATTATATTTCATATTTCCTTCAGAATAGTGACCTAAACTTTCTTATGAGTAAAATATAACAAGAGAATAAAGCATTATTTTATTTTTGAATTTTATTAATATTTTCACTAAGTCATGGAATCGAAGAAACTACAGAAATTTGCAATGAATTCAGTGTTTTTGAAATGTTTGAGATAATTTTTCACTCAAGGCCATTTCGATAAAAATATTTATTTTCTCATCGTAAACTTTTCTAAATTTCTTGAGAAAGAAATTTTTTCAACAGTTCCGTGAATTCTAGAAATGAAATTTTTATGAATGTTGACTGACTCAGCCTATGTTGTTGGTAAATAACAATCTTCGTTGTGACACCCATGTCTTTTAACACGAAAAAAAAATACATTCTAAAACAATTTTATCACCATTCCTATCTTTCGATAAATAACTTTTTTTAATATTCTTCTTTATTGGGTCTAAGATTCTGACGAGTTTAAATCAGCAGTTATATAAAATATGCAATAGTTATGAAACGTGTTTCATGTCTAAACTTTAGCGCAATTCATTGTCTGTTTCGTTCTTACCTCTTAAGAAAACTAAATGTGGTAAACCCAAGCTAACCAAAGTGTGTAATTGTTGGAAATCTGAGAGACAGCCATATTGAGAAAGGTACTGGCAGGAGAATTTTCGAACTATAACACACTATTTTTACTACATACTCTACGCTATAATCAAGTCAGAAACTTTTCATAATTTCTAAAATACGCAAATGGTATTTGTTTCTGTATGAATATATTATTCAAAAAATTACTTTCCAAAAGAAGGAAGACTTACCAAGTAAACATAAAAATAAGTGAAAGAAGAAAAAGAATACTTTCCTAATATTTTATTGAAGTTAACATATGACAAAATCTTCATATTGGGTATGAAATACCAAAGCAGGCAAAACAAGCATTCTCAGTATTGCAATCTTTCGATAAAAAGATGTATAAATTAATATTTATTGTGTTTATGAGTTTGACTAGACAAAAAGTGTGTTCAAATTAAAAGGTAATGAGTTTGTTTTGATGATTAAGTCTAACAAGATTCCGGAGTATCAAATTGTGATTAGACAGCAAATTCTTTCGCTTAAAGATGCTCAAACTAGACTTTAATCACTAAAAAAAATGTTTATTTAATCTTTCATCTTATGAGGAATTCATACGCATATATCTGTCCTGCAACCTGCAGTCTCTTAATTCTCTCAAACAATCTATGTGGTAATTTAGTCATTATGTTTACAGTGGGGTAAAAGCAATACTACACTACTCGGAAATCTTGTGGCGCTCAACGGTTAAAATACTCAAGTTGCTGATTTATTTAGAACTACTAATTTTATTTAGAAAATGACTCATGACAAACATCCGGGCCTTACTAGGAGCATTTATGAAATATGAACTATCTAAATCATAGTTTCCAGACTCAACGCCCCTTTTTCAAAAACAATTTTCTCCGGCAACCCCATCTGGAAAACTATCTCAACTAATAATAAATTGTAAGTGTAGTAATTATGTATGTTATTTATTATTATCTACATAAATACTGCGTCAATAATTTTTGAATTTCACCGAAATATTTATGTAACTGTTAGTGTAAATTTCAGAATTACAAGAGCTAGTTTCGAAACAGGACAACTTGGAACTGAAACTATAAAGCTAGTCATTAAAATGAAACAAGAAAAGTAAATTATAACGAAACACACTAGATTGCTCACTATTATTAGTAATTGATACCAATAAAATCAGTAAAATTAAAAATAATCATTGATGAGAAAGAGGAGCCTTTGTGCAACCAAATCGTCTATTTTAGGCTCAGTTTTCGCGCGCGCGTCAGAAGCATCCTTAAATCTCTACGGTAAACTATTTCCAGTCGGTTGCTCGTTTTAGTAAGACTCGTTACCGTACTAAATCCACTTTCAACAAAACAGGATGATGGAGATCCAATCAAAAATTTCAGCCCGAAGTGCTCGTAAATACATACATACCAACTGTCGTCTTGTTTTTAGACCGATCAGTTGTAACTTGCATTTTCCAACATAATTCTTAACAGAATGCATCACTGTAGTGAGTGTGTCTGTATGGTCGAATGATCATACAGTATGGGTGTTGCTCATTCTTGCACTCCCCCTTTTCCCCTGGGGAAAACGTTGCACCTCCCAAGATCCCTTCAGCGTCCACAGGGGGCTGTAGCCCCCACTTTGTGAAACAATGATCCAAGCTATGCAAAACAGTGTTATATAGCCTTTTCCTTCCTATACCTAATTGGACCCAGGTAGCCCAGTTGGCCAAGCAACGGATTAACAACCGGATGTTTTCAAGTTCGAAACTAGGTTCAGCCAAATATCGTCGTGTACACAGGGGCTGGTGCACGTGGCCTCAAATCTGTCGTGGCCTCAAATGTACTCACGTTGGCGTGGTGTGGAAGTTAGGAAAGTGGAGGTGCCAGCTCACACAACACACAACACACACACACAGGGGGGTGTTGTTCTCGTCATCTGACCGTAGTTCAAGATTACGAGGCGTTGTCCTTGGATCTTTCCTTGCGGGATTGATCCCGGACCATCGCCAATAGCCCGTTGTTTTGCTTCAGTACGACGTTAAGTAACTACCTACCTATACCTAATTATGATAATCTCATTTTATATCTAATTATTATTATTTCACATAGTATACATATAAACCTTGGAGGAAAATGTAATGTTTCAATCTCGAAAGGGAAAATGATTGAAATACTTAAATTAATTACTTTGATTGTAGCAGTGCGAGTCATACTTTAACAAAATTTCTCGTCAGCGGCATGTTAAGTTCTTTCTTTCGAAACGCAGTTATTTTGCATAACCTTTGCTCTAAGGTTTTTGTTTGGGCTTTTTGGTCAAAGTTCAGATATATTTTATCTGTCCGTGTCAAAAAAATTGAAAACACTTGCTTTTATTTTCCATCAATAAAGTTAAATAAACAATCTGCTATCGATAACCTAATTTTGTTATCTTTAATTTCCTCCATTTAATGCTGTTTAAACTAGCTTTTAAACCAGTTTTCAAGGTCATACCTCTTTAGTTTATTTATTACATGAAAATACAAGCTGAAAAACATTTTAATTAAACGCTTCCGTTATCCTATCTGCTAAAAAGAAAAAGAGGATTTTTCTCCTTTCCTCGAACTCTTTTTTTAGAATTTAATATCCCCATATCAAGTTCAGAAGACAGTTCTAAAAAATTCAAAGTTGAGGGATCAGTTTAACTCTTTCAGTTCCCTCTCTTCCTCAAAACTGTGTGTGCGTGTGTGTGAACAACGCTCTTTGTTTTTCTTTCAGAAACAAGAATGAGATGAATAGAAAATAACCAAGTATCCGTATCTTTAAGACTGTATATATCCTCACTTTAAGTTCTGTATTCAAAATAATTCCCATTTTCTATTTTATGTCAATGGCCACCTAATTGGTATATTGGTCCTAGCTCTCGTCTGCCACCCAGTAGGTCCTGGTTTCGAATCCCGATTGGTAAGCGCATGGACGTTGGTGATTGCTTCTGTTAGGTAGGTAGTTAAACTTACGTCACGCTGTAGCAACACAACTGGCTATCGGCGACGGACCGGGATCAATCCTAAAGGGAATGATCCGAAGACAGCAACTCGTAATTTTGAACCACATGTCTTCTGTTAGCAGAAAGCATAGGTTCATCCAATGGGTGCTCTTTCACAAGTAGCCGTCAGCTCGCCTCTTGTAGTGCAGAAGGTTTAAGTGGTCAGTGGAGGTCGGGTATTAAAAAGAATTCTCCTTTAAGTGCCTTACCAATTCTAACTTAAAAAAACTAAAATATCACAGAATTAAGCATGTACCTCAAAGTACGACTCGACTTTGTAATAGCAAGAGAAATTGTATATATGAAGAACTAAAACCAGGCATTGATTATTAAAAGAAATATATTACATCATAATTAATCTACATGTGGAAGTATCTGGGCTGAAGTGTCTATTGTTTGTATCCATTGCTGTTATTAAGCATATTGCCATTTCACTGTTATTAAGCACATTTAATCTCCTTATATAGATAAGTTAGTTTTGGATTAAGTTAAAAGAGAAACGGAAATCAATCCCTTTTGACTGCAGAGCTATTATTTTCACTGTTTTATAAAAACTTCTTTAGAAATAATTTTTCATGATTGATGTTTTCGAAATTATGAAGCAATTTTTCATAATTTGGAGACAAAATACTGTATTTTAAAATCACTGAATGCAATTGGATTCGCAGTTGTAAGTCTTACGAAAAATGTCGAACCATGCATTGAACCGATATAGTTGGTAAGACGAGCATTAAGAGGGGGAATGTAATCTTACACATATAAGCGATTATAATCTTTAATCTAATCACTTGATAATGTATTCCAGTGTGTTTTTTATTTAGTATTTGATAAATTCCTTATAAAACTAAATTGTTCAAAAAGAAAACATTTTCTGTATTTTTAGTCGGGTATACAAATATCGATTTCCTCGTTACGTACGTCAGAGAAATGTATATACAGAAAATAGAGAAATTGCATTTTATGAAAAATCAAAATCAAGTATCTTCAAAGAAGATATTTTATACCATTATATTTAATAAAAACTAAAATCATTGATGTTACAAGAAGTTACCCTCTATTCTTTTAAGATCATTCATTATCTCCAGATTTCAGCTGCAATCTAGGGCAGCGATTGGCAATCGATGTCCTGCAAAAATGGCACTGGTGTGCCTTACGGAGGATGAAACGATTTAAATTGTGTAAGATTTATTTAATTTCAACGCTTAATTTTGAACTTTTGACAAGTGCTTTCATAAATAATTTCAAAGAACACGAGTATAGATAATTGTGAGTATTTTTTTATATTACCAGGTATGAAAAAATTATTTCAAAAAGATAATTTAAAAAGCCCCTTTGGAGTAAATAGGATAGATAATAGCTATTATTTCTTTGTAAACCAATCAAAATTAAACCTATTTTTTACTGAAATCGGCTAAATATTATATAGTATACTAACAAACCCTCGCATAGCATTTGCACTAAACTTTCTAAATTGCTTACATCTATTGGTGACAAAGTGTCGTTACTCACATTTCTTATATTATTTCAATCCATTTATAACGAATAGAGCATCCATATTCCATAAATGAATTCATATCTCTAAATAAAATAAAAATATCCAATCATGTTTCAGCGTTTCGTTTACTTTCACTGGTGTCAATTCTTATTTCCAATAAAATGCACAGCAAAAAGCGCACCTCAGTGGTTATCACAATTAAATTCTGAAAGTCTACTGTAATTTCATCCCAAACCTTGTTCAAAGTTAATTCGGAATTTTTTTTTAAGCTATTGTCCCCCATTTTCTGCGCTGATTTCTCTCTTCCAGATTTGATTTTTGAAATCATACTGCTGAAGAATTTCATTTGAGTGGAGAGCTCTTTCATATAGTTTTAGCATATTATGCAACTCCGTCATATCATACATAATGCAACACCGTCATATCAAATCATACATAATTAAACTAAGCGGCAAAATTGGCGAATAAGTCCCGTAAAGGTCAATTTTATATTTTTATAACCGTTGTTGCCATTCGACAATAAACAAATAACGTCGATGTGCCACGTACGTTAGTTATTATGCAGGAGAAATTAGTTTATGTGTGCCATGAGATAAAAAAGTTGAAAATCGCTTATTTAAGATATAGTCACTGCTTCCTTTCCTAGATATAAAATTGCACAAATGACAATAATTAAAAGTGACACCAATTAAATGGTGGTACAAATTTAGGCTAATAGAGTCTTCTGATTAAGAGAGAGGCAGAAAAATCCTTATGTCGTCATTTTTCTTAGTCTTCGTCGAGACTGGTTGAATTATGTGATTACTTTCGGACATTTAAAAGTGGATCTGTTTACATCTATTTCTCTACTAAGAGTGGCATTACATTCAATTTTTTGTTAGAACTAATTCTAAAAGAATTACGATTTAAAGGTGACGAAATTTGTATTGCCTAATTCGAGGAAAATATGTAACCCAACAGATATTCGATATCTTTTTAAACGTCGTTCTCAGAAAGAAACTCTAAAGCTAGTAAATTATTAGTATCTATTATTTAAGAGGCTATCAGAGCAAGTAACCTAACCCACTAAGTCCCGAAAATGCCAAAATAATTATTTTTAGCACCTACAGTGAAATCTCTTGGCATTTACTGCGTTTGCAATATAGATTTTAACCCTCCTCAAAACATATTGTGGATAAATAGAAATATATAAAAAATGGTGCAAAGAAAATCGCATTTATCTCCATTGGGTATGCTAGTGGGTAAGGGCACTCTTGCTTTGATAGCCTCATTTAATCCTACTTATTTCGTAGTTGAGCTTTAAAAAAACGTTTTTATATTGTTCTGTTTCTCTAAAGATTATGAAACTGAATAGTCTACTTACACTTCAGAACTCTAGCAAACTTTTGAAAACCAAGATATAAAATTGTGCGAATAATAGTAATTAAAACTAACACCGATTAAATGATGGTACTAATTTAGGGTAACAGTTTTCTTATTAAGAGGCAGAAAATTCATCATATATATATATGTTTACATCTATCTCTCTGCTAAGAGTGACGTTGCGTTCAATTTATTTTATTTGTACTAATTCTAGTGAATCATGGGATTTAATGATGACATGAAATTTGCATTACCAAATTCGAGTAAAATATGTAATCCAATGGCTAAACGATATATTTTAATGTCATGCTCACTAAGATTACAGTACAGTTGCTCCAACCTAAATCCCCTTTGCCTCTACATAACATCAAGAGGATCATATGTTCATCTCTAAGGTCTAATGAACTTTCGATCTCTAAACAGATGTGTCTGTAGGAAAGAATTGGAATGTTTTATTGAGGAATAAAGCACCTATCCCAGATTCCCTGCACATCAATGTAGGAGCCGCTTGCTTTCGAATTTTTACCGAACATAACTACCTATAATAACACTTACACCGTATTGAAATAGCAAGAACAGCTATCTGTCCCTTTTTCGAATTAGAACGAAATGACAGGAGACCACCTCTAGAACTATCCTAAAATTCCTGATAGTACAATTGTAAACACTGTAGATAGTGTTTTAAGTCATATTGAATCACGACTTCTTTGAGCTGCTCATCTACTAGTTACCGGAAAGCCAAAGACGCGTAAAATAAAAGAAACTCTAAGAATAGTAAGTTATTAGTGTCTATTATTTAATCTTGTTTATTCAGGAGTTCAGCTTAAGAAAATGTTCTACATTGTACTCTTTCCAAAGAATTTTTAACAGAAAAGATAGCCTAAAGACACATCAAAACTCTACAAAATTTCGAAAACTACGTAATCGTGTGAATAAACCCTGCATAGAAATATACAACCACTACGAAAATAAAAATTTTTGGAAATTAGTACTTTTCACTGAACAATTCATTTTCAATGCAATGAGATTAAGAAGTAGAAGTTATTCACTTTGTATATTGTTTTTATATTAAAATTTCATTAATATTCTCTCTCTCTCATTACATTAATAATTAAAATTTCATTAGGAACGAATTTAAAGATAGAATTTCGGATGTTAGGCTCTTTTTCTCGAAAATACTCAACTGAACCAAAAGAAACTAACTTTTAATTTAAATTAAAATAAACAGTAAACCTTGTAACAGATTGATAACAAAATAATTAAATGCATAATAGTATTTCTATTATCCTTAACGTTGGATTTTCTTAACACAATTTCTGTTGAATTTATAAGCTCCTTTGTCATTCAAATTATTGAGCTTTTATAAAATATTAAAAATGATGCGGAATAATTAATTAGCATGAAATTTAAAGAAATAAATTATAGAGATAATAATGCATAGGGAAAATATAACTAAATTCAAAGTAATATTTTTAACACTTTTATTAGAGCATAAATCAGAAATTAATATTCAAATGCATACGCATTCTTTAAAATCAATGCAAATTATTCGCCATAATCTTATATAAAACGTATGCAAATAAATTACCCAACGGGTGTAGAATATCGACGGAATGGGGGCGTTAGAGATTATCAAGGATTTACGTTACCAAATACATTTCCTGGAAAACTTAAATCCGTTGTGGTGTTATTACGATCGAATCTAAAAGATTTAAAACTGTTTTTTTATTTCTTAAAAAATTACTGCCGGAAGAATTCGTTAGAATTTCTCATGAGAATTCAGTGTCTACTTTCTCACTACACATTAGCATCAACAAAAACGTTTTACTGTATTCTTGAAATTATACCTTACTTATACTAATACACTACCGTTACCTATTCTGTCAATATACACACAGAATTGAAAGTATGAAAGATAATACTGAATTCGTATCAAGTAAGATGATATGATTTCAATTCAATAGTACACGCTTGGGACGCTTTCGGAAGTCGCATTGCAGCCTAAAAAATACCACTAAAGTCCGCACAAGAACAAAGACGTGCTATAGTGAGCGAATACAACTTCTTGCCACAGGAACTCTTGGATAGCCTTGTGGAAAGCATATCTGTACGTTGTGAGGCCTGTATTAGGGTCAGAGGTCAGCACACTCCCTATTAGGTAGCTTTTAACAGAGCAAATAAATGCTTTTCATAATAACTACAACCTACAATGTGTTCACCTAAGCATATTTTTGTCATTTCTTTAGTTCCCAGTAGTACCACGAGTCATGTGGGTGTTCTTATTTTATTCCACACAGATTGCGAAATATTCATTTGAGATGAGGTACTTCGGTGCAGGTACTTGGCACGGTATTCATCTCGGAATGCATTATCCTTACATTTTGGATATATATATATATATATATATATATATATATATATATATATATATATATATATATATATTTGCGTAGACATAAATTACTTACTTAATCCACCGTTAATAATCTGCCTGCCCTTCGCCTCGGTAAACTGAGATGTCCAATCTACACAGTTACAAGTGAACAGCATATCGTTTCTTTGAAAACCCACACTGCTGCATAAATTCAATGTTATTCAGTCTGTATTATACGATTATTCATTATTAAATGAATAATTGCGTAAATACGAACTGAATAATTCTATAAATTGAATACTTTCTTGTTATATTGCTGAGCCAAAGAACTATATTTAATTTAAATTTTTCTGATTATTGTCTTTTTGTTTGAGTGGTATTATAAACCTCCTAGTTTTTAAGTACAGGTAAAGCACTTGTTATAGTTCACAGATGAAAAATATTCCAAATATTTTTTTTAATTAAACTCTTTTTATCGATGCTTTAAAAGAGTTTCATTGAAACTCAAACCTCTTTGAGCTGAAAGTTGTGGTGGACGGAAGGAGTTTCCTCTTTTTTTACCCAACAAAAGAATAAATATCTAAAAATAGGTATTTTTTGGATTTGAAACCAAAGTATGTTTAAACGAGATTCCCTTGAGTACTGATCTGCTAAGTAAATGGAGGACCTTGAGTCATAAAATTATACCTAAGTTAGTGGAAGAAAATAGTATGATGGTTTTGTTTTTTCACTCTAAAAAATAACGCATCCTTTGGGTGTTTCGATTATTTATTACCTTCCGATTAACGTAATTTATGTGCATGTCAACAAATATTTCCCTAAAAGTAATAATTCATAAGTCTCATTGATATGACACCCATAGGACTCTCATCACATCCTTTCTCTTCAATGTCCAGCCCTGGAGAACCCCCTTCTTTTTACCTTTTCTTCCCGAACTTTTCCGTAGTTTTTCTTCCACCCCAAAATTCCTCTAGCATCAGAATGCCAGTCCCAAGGACATCCTATTGATGGAACGATCCCGCCCACGTTTATCGGAGTCCAATTATTTCTTTCAGCCAAGTCTTTCGTATTGTTCGCTGGTTGTTGTCTGGCTGATTGGCCACTCTAAATTAGATTTTTACTTTTAAGAACTTGAATAACTACGATTTGATAGTATGGTTCTTCATATTAATTGTAATAATGAATATTAACCGTCCCGAGAAATGACACCTCCGCCCCTACGTCTATTGGACTCCAAGTAGTTCCTTTCAGCCAACAGTCTTTTTTGTCTGGCTTGGAACCGTCATGATGTTTCTCTCTAAACTGGAATTTAACTTTTGAGAACGTGAATAATAACTGTGATTTAATGACACGTGTTTGGTGCTTTAAAAAATTTAATTAAACTTTGCGGAATGTTAAATAATCAATTGCTGCGCATTTTGTTGATGGCATGTATATGGTAAAACAAATTATTTGGCATACTATTGGTGAGAATGAAAAATGGGAAAATATTTGAATATTTAAAAGAAAAGTTGACAAGAAATCATTTTAAAATTTTTCCCTCGAGTTATATGGTACGCAATTCAAACTCCTGTGAAAAATGTATTATTAATGCATAATCGATACGAAATTTATGAAACTACGACTAAATCTTTGCTTTCATTATTCACACATTTAAACACACCGTTTTCAAAACGTACATAATTCGTTAGACCAAATAACTCTATTTTTTTTAGTTGATCAATTAGTAATCTACAAAGAGTTTTTCTGGCATTTTTTTGTATAAATAAGCAATTTATTTCATATAGAGAAATAAAAAGCTTTACGACTTTTCCAAACACATTTACGACAGCACAAAAGTTAGTGATCTTGGTGAAAAAATTGAAATGCATCTAATGCTGCCTATTTGTATATCTAGCTTGGAAATGCTTAGCACCTAAAACGGCATTTAAAACGTAATCCATAAACGTTTACTATATTCGTGTGAATAACGAAATATTTGCTCCCATGAACAATCCAGTCTAAAAACACGCATTGAAATATTGGTCGTTTGCCTTGTAAAGAAAGCTTCTTAATTTCCTCTCACTATTTTGGTGTCAGGTTAAATGTCTGGATCAAATATTTTTGCTATCTCACCTGAATATGAATGAGTCTTCCATTGAATCAAATACAGAAAAAAATTGTTATTTCACACTCTTCAAATAATTAAAAACTGCGGTTTTTGGCTTTTCTTTTTGTCCATTCTCATTCTTCATATTAAAGGCAGTAGAATAAATCAGTCTTTTTTTAATATAAGGGAGCTGAACGTAATACGGGTAAAATAAAAAATTTCGAAACTAATCAATATTCATAACATGTACTTTCGTACAGGCCTCCCAAAATCTCGTTTTACTTGGGATAAGTATCAAAGATTTCTCTCTGAGGCGTGGTGAATCATCAATCAAGACCAACGGTTAAAATTTACTCATGACCTTTAAAAACTCAAAACTGACAACAGCAAAAATGTTATGTAAACCTCGAGTTCTGAAACTGCTGAGTGATTTTCATCACGATTTTGAGTAAAAGGAAAGGCTGGCTCTAACTCAAAACATTTGGCAACCATACTATAATCCTTTGGCTTTTGGAGATGTATGGGGGTGTGAGACACCATCGTTTTATATTTAGAAGACAGCACTACCCTTCAGATACAAATTGTTTTTTTTAAGTACATCCGTAAATGTAATCTTTTTCTAAAGGATTTCTTGACGTGAAGCAAACATGAACAAATAGTGCTATTATTATTATCCTTCACCAGAACTTCCACATCTACATTCCGAGCACCAGTACCAAGTCAGATGGCAGGTCCGATAATACGTTAGTATCGGGCCACCTGATGGCAAATCCATCAACATTTTTAAGTATTCAATGTTTACTTGCATAAATGCATAATTATTATTTTATTTTCCCTTCCACCCTTCCTTAGGGTACGGGTTTCACGAACCCGATGTACCCTAATGATCTAATCTATTTAGTTATTTTTACTGTCTCTGGTAAACATGAGTGTGATGATCTCAGGACGCCCAAGTGATATTTGTATACTTTCTTCTCTTCTTTCCTTTTCCTTTCTTTTCACAATTACTTTAGGGTGTCTGTCTTGTGTTAGCGCATCTTGGCCAAATATAGCCTAGAGCCATAAAACCCCAAACCAACCAACCTTTCCACACTTAAAGTACAGGCAATTAAAAGATCCAGTGGCATAGTGTCCATTGAAAAAAATTATAACATTATAAACCGTGTCGAAAAAATCATAAGGCAGACTATTTTTTATATATAATGCCCGACCACAGACGTGAAATATAGTAGACTGAGCACTGCTATTGAGAGGAGCTTCAAAAGTGTGACCAACATGTCGACTAGTAGTCACGTGACTACTCTGAAAAATTGACCTGGTTGGCTGATTTGGCATCTTATCGCCTAGTTTAAATACATCTTCCATGTCAATGCAAAAGAGATTAAGTCAAAATGGTTACTTTTCAAATTCTTAAGTTGAATATTTCACTCTTTCTGACAAATATTCAGGAAGTAAAAGAAGCATGCCATGATACAAATAATTGTAATTTAGATTCGTAAATTCATTTAGTTTCGATTTTAAGCATATTATAGAACTTTTTTAATTAATGATGCATTTGACTCCTTTGTAACCATCAAAATTCAGACTTAGCCCCTTTTGCCCTGACACGGAAGATATAATACCTTATGACAAGTGTGTGCATGCGCATTTTAAAAGAGTGGCGACAAAAATGGTGAAATCACCAGTCTATTGCTTTGTGGCGCGGATCAATCAGGTGATGAATCAATGGATGGGCATCTTCTCTCGTCCCGTGGACCAATCAGATGATAAATGTTCATTTCCACCTGGCAAGCGAAAGTAGTCTCTGGGTCTCGTTACTACTAGTTTTGGTCACATAATCCTGGGCACATAAAAAGATAATCATTGCTCTCTCTTCTTTTATATTTCCTCTATGTGCCCGCCACTGACCTCTAAACCTTAAATACGTACCACAGATCCCCTTTTATGTATACTCTTTGTCCATCCCATTCAAGAATCTTGATAGTTAGATGCTTTGACACGCATCTGGAAGGATATAATTTGATAAATTTAACACAATTTTCAACGGAATGAGGGTTTGATTCCTGCTTGGGTATATTCTCTCTTCTGTGTCAGTAAATCTTTCCTTGTGTGTACATCCATTTTGTTTGGCACAACTTGGCCAAATACAGCCCTTAGGCCAACAAACCCAACCCAAAAAGCCACGAACAGAGTTTGTGACTAAAAGTCTCATTTCATAATAGTAAAACTTTCGTAAATAATCGTAATTTATAGTTGCATTTTCTCATTACATGACTGGGAATCAATATTTTTAAATACCACCTTGTCTCCGAGTAAAAACAGTTGATTTCTTACACTTAACCCTTACGTGAGGTTACGTTCTTGAGTTGTGACATGTCTCAAGGGAAAAAAATAAAAAATACATTTTCGAAACACTTTGAGCCTGCACGATAGCTTCTTTATTTATGTCTCCCTACACGCTGGACTTGTGTTTCACAAAAGCGCAACCGCAAAAACCAATAATTTCCTCTTTTAATTTCAACAAAGTAACTCATTTCCTGTTTCTTGCTAATCCATGTTCCCCGGAGCGTTAGAAATTTAAACGCCAGAAGCGGCGTAGGCTCAAAGGGCAGTTGTGCGTAAACGTTCACGCTGTTGATTTCAGCTGTGAAAGTAATGACCTAGAAAAAGTAAAGACTTTCACCTGCCCATGTAATATGGTATGGATATTTATGTTTCAGTAAGAATGGAGATACAATTTGGAACGTTCTCGGGATTGATATTTTCTTATTCTTATTGTAATAGAAACATCTGAGAGGTTTATAAAAAACAGCTGTTTCTTCTTTTTGCAAGTCATGTTCTTAAGAACTAATTTTTTATTTGTAATACCCTGTCTAGGATATACTTATAAACATTCTTTTCGTGTTGGAATAATTTTCAAATTCAAACTTGCTGTCCTGATGCAGAAGAGCATCAGTGCTATGTATGTACATATGCTAGTACATTAGCATATTTTTTGAATTTGTTAACAGAGGCATTAGAAAATCATGGTATTACCTACCATTTAATTAAATCATTTAGGTAGATAGGTAGTTAATTAACATCGCACTGGAGCAACACAAAGGGCTATTGGCGACGGTCCGGGATCAATCCCGAAGGGAAAGATCAAGGACAACGCCTCGTAATTTTGACCGCGGTCACATGACGAGAATGATTCATCACGGTCAGGAATGAACGGTCACATGACCTGAGCTGGCACCCCACTTTCGAAACTTCCATACCACGCCAACGTGAGGACATTTGAGGCCACAAGAGATTTAAGGTGCACGAGCCCCATATACACAACGGTCTTTGGCTGGATCAAGTTTCGAACTCACAACCCTCCGGTTGCTAATCCTTTGCACTCCTTTAACTAAACTAATTAATTTAGTTAAGAGAATTCTGAGTTTCAATGTTTTAAAATTTCAAAAGTAGTCAATAGCCCCTGAAGCATCAAAACTGAAAATGATCACTATAAAAACATCATCTACGACTTTTAAACGACGTTTTTCTAATCACTAATCTAATTACTCGACTACAATATAATGATTCTCCCTTTTTTTTCGTCCTAACATGAAAAATATTTCGTAAGTAATTTCAAGGAAATTATTTCTCAAAAAATATAGTTATTGTATCTTTCCATAACAGGGAAATACTCCCTTTTGCCAAAAAACTAATCAATCAATCATGTTTACTTAATATGTGAAGCAACCCTCTATATTGTCGTAGTCATATCAAGGTATTGCTATGGATACCCAACAAACAAGAGAAGAGTATATGTAAATAGTGCACTCTTGAATCATTTTCAGTCCCCATAGCCAGAAGAGGGAGGCTATGGGGACTCAAGCCCCCTTTGAAAGTATTAGATTCCTTTTTTATATACTTACTTTTCTCATAAAGAAAAGAGGGTGGTAGTCCAGTTGGTAGAGTGATGGATTAGCAATCGTAGGGTTGTGAATTCGATACTCGATCCAATGAAAGACCGTTGTGTACGTGAAGGCTGGTGCACTTTAAATCTGTCGTGGCATCAAATGTCCTCACGTTGGCGTGGTGTGGAAGTTTGGAGAGTTGAGGTGCCAGCTCAGTTGTTGACCTCGTCATCTGACAGTGGTTCAAAATAACGAGTAATTGTCCTCGGATCTTTCCCTTTGATAGTAAATCGACACTGAAAGTGTAAATGATATAAAGATTATGAATTTACTTTCCTCAGTGACAAGACTTCACTAATACGCATTTCTCCATATCACGCCAACGTTTCAAAAATAGCAAAAAGTAATTGTGAATTTCGAGGAACAAGATTTGGATAATTGTTTAACGTCATTTTAAATTGTCAATATAAATATTGGCAAAAGAAATCGCACAACCATTATAAAATTATTTATGTAACCGGATAAATTAAGATTCGTCACTTTCTATGCTTACATCAATCTTTTAAAATTTAGTCTGGTGGTGAAATATAAGGGGTATAAAGACTGCTAAACTTTTTAAAATCCGAAAAGGTCTAGATTTCACATAAAACTTATCGACGTTTGTTTGGAGCATCCTCCGATATGAGTAAGTTGCCAGCTCAGTGTTAACCTTGTCATCTGATCGTGGTTCAAAATTATGAGGTGTCCTCGGATCTTTCCCTTCGGGATGGATACAAGACAGTCGCCAATAGCGCGCTCCAGTGCGACGTTAATTCACCCACCCTCCTCAACCCCCATCCGAAATAAAATCCTGACTACGCTACTGACCATTTTGCATTATCAAATGATCAGGTTTTATATCCTCGTCGGATCTCCTTTCCAATTCTGCCTTAATTTGGAGCTTCTGACATTTGTTTACCGGGATGTAATGTGAGCACAAGGAAAGATTTATTTGCAAAATACTTTAAAAAGTTCCATGAAATATATGCAACATGGATTCTGATCAGCAGAGTTGTAATTTATTATCTTATAAACATTTAAGAATATTGAAGCGAATCAATGGATTGTTAAAACATTAATTTGAGACCCATGGAAGCGGCTTCGAAATTTCAGGGAAAATAAATTTATTACAGTAATGTTATGTGCGCTGTCATCGCAGAGGGAGCGTGTGTTCTTATTTTGTCAATTTGCTTTATAGTAATTATTTATATCGTTTCTTTATACAGAATGTTTTTATGTAGAGATCCCATTTTATTTTGAAGTAACTTTTGAATAAAACATTTTTAATTGAAATTTTTTACATATTGTTTGCTCAATTAATGACAATATTTATGGAGTTGCTGTATTTCGACATGTGATCGCATCAGACCACACTACAATACAGACTCTTTCGATCATATTTTCCAGTACGTTTGATCCCATTTCCTGGGTAATTTCTTCGCACAAGTTCTTAAGCTGTTGAATCGTTGTTGGCTTGCTAGCTTAGAAGCGTTCCTTTAAGTAGACCCATAGAAGAAAAATCCGGAGGTCATATTAGGTTAACGAAGAGGACAACTGACATCACTAGATTTTATTAGGCCAGAAAATGCGTCCGTTAGAATTCGTAAGTTTTCTTGAACTATATGACACGTTGCTCCATCTCGTTGAAACCAGGTGTGCTGTAAGCCTTTTCGATCAATTTTAGGCAAAAAGGAATTTTGTAACATCAGTGTCGTTTACAATTGACAGTAACAGCATTTTCATTAGCATTCTCGAAAAAATGATCAAATGATGTCTCCACTCCAAATTGTCAATCGTCATTAATTGAGTAAACAGATATAAAAAATTTCTTACATAAAAGTTATTCCAAACTAAAATGGTGTCCAAACAAAAAAACGCCCTGTATTTTAGTAGACTACGAGAAACCGAATGTCAATAGCATTATGATAGCTGCTATTCATTTAAATAACTGCAACAATTCCTTTTTCAGGAAAGAATTACATATGATACGGTCGAAAGAATTTTAAAATAATGTTGAGAAAGGGAAAGTATTTATCGATCTTTCAAAACTCGTGAAACGCGTAAATTATTTTTAAGTTTTCATTGACAAGGCGTAATAATTCTAAAATCGCAGAAACTAAAATTAACAGTGATAAAATTCCTTGGAATTTCTTTAGTGCCTTAAGTATTCACAAACTTTGAACCATAGTTTTCTTTTATTTTCAGTTACACTGTCATCTAAATTCAGTTTTCCGCCCAAATACTTAATGTGTTCAGTATAATCTTCCCACTCCGATTATTTTTCCTAGAAGAATATTTATTTTTATGACAGAATGGAATATTTAAAGAATATGTCTTGTCATTTTTTCAACCAGTCTCCATTTTAAGAAAAATGTTACAAACCATCGAAGCAGAAAATGAACTAGACTGAATAAAGAAAAATGTGTTTCAAAATTCCACCTCTGGCATGTTTTACACGAAGCATTCAGTTTACATTAAATTATCCTGATCCATTAAAATTGAAACTGACAACAGTACCATTGAAATAAAACACCGTATAGAAAAAAATTAGAAAAAATTGACGAAATTCGAGAATAATTATGCATTAAATCAAGTCTTTCAATTTTGTTTGAAATTGAACAAAATTAAAATGCAGAATTTACCTTTATTGGATATATTGATAACAAGCAGACTAAACAAGGTTTTAGATACCATTTTCGTGCATATTTCTTTTTTCAGTTTGAGGCAAGATACTGATGTTCGCTTTTTCGAATATTTTCCAAAAATACATTTCTTTCGATAAGAATGATTCAGTGGGTTTGCCACTGCGTTAGCAAATCTACGAGTTGAAAGCGGTACAGGTTCCTGTAAGTTACCTTGGGTGCATTTCTCTTTTGTGTCAGTAAAACTTGGATTGTGTGTATGTGTATTACTTCACGTTGTCTTGTGTTTGGCGCAGCTTGGCCAAATATAGATCTCGCCATAAAATCTAACCAACTCTTTCTCTCTAAATATCTTTTGATAAGAATCAATAAATTATAGATTTGTAAACTATAAATCGCATTGCAAAATATATAACGTTTTGGTTAGTCGAGTTTCATGGCGCAAGGGCCATATTTAGCCAAGCTGCGCCAAACAACGTCAAACAAATGGACATACGAGAAGGATTTTCAGTTTTAACAAACTAGACGTTCTACGGAAGGTCTTACTTCTACTGTCCAAAAGCTTTCGTGTAATACATATCGGGGTTACCTTAAAATGTAATGTATCGCTGTTTTGGCAACGTTTGGTTTCGATTTAATTGGTGTTGACAAACCAACTATCATACAATTCGGAATTTATTCCTTGGGATTTTTATTGGCGAGGTGCTGAAAACGAATTAGAAAAACAATCAACTAACGGCAAGTTCAGGATATGTACAGGAAATACGTATCACCGCAGAGACACTATCGCCATACAGGCAAGGAAAGCTTTTTGTAAGAGTAGGTAGATACGTAATTAATTAACGTCGCACTCTGGAGCAACACAACGGGCTATTGGCGACGGTCCGGGATCAATCCCGAAGTGAAAGATTCAAGGACAACGCCTTGTAATTTTGAATCACTATCGACACAGGAGAGAAATGCTGTCAGGGTTTAATCGAACTTGTGCGGTCTACATCTGACAGCATAATGTTTTGTGGTCTACCAGGTAACTGCCAATTCAAGTGTAATCACGAGCTTTAAAGTCTAGGCCTATGCTGGGAATATAAGTGAGAAAAATTAAACGCTTAGGTATTCAGTTTATTGAAAACTCGCACCAATACAAGAAGGTTTTTAAGTTATTTATTGTAGATATTATGTAGCCAAAAATGTAATAAAAATAAAATTAAATGAAGAAAAAAATCTAACTTCCTTTAAAAAGTTACTAATTCAAGTTGAATATTACTAACTTGTATATAATTCACAGAAACATCTACCTCAAAGGTTCAACCCAACTCGGCCAGACGGACATCAGCTACTACCATAGCAAAGATCCCTATGTACTCTGAAGAATTCAAATCCACCACACCACAGTATTACGGCTCAAGAAGGCAAGCAGCAACTAAGCCCATGTGTGGCCTAGAATGCAACAAGACCAAAAAGCGAAAAGACCAAGGTCCTCCGTCTCAAACCAACTCAAACACTACCAGGTACAAAGCTCTAAAACTCTCGGCCATAGAGAAAAACGACACAAACGCCGAGTTCTCCCCCCAAAAGCCAAAATATTCTAGGAAGTACAACCCGGGTGAGATTTCCGGATTCGTGCCCGTACCAGGTCCGTACGGTGCTAAGCCCACGACTCGAACTGCACAGAGAAGGTCACGAGCCCGAAACATGGAAGAACTAACGGCGAAGGAAAGCAGACCAAGCCCCAATATTTTGGGAAACGGGAACTTTGAAATCTTGAGCGGGGGAGTGTTCTCTGAAGACGAAACAAATGAGATTCCACAAGGACGAAGAATGGGAAGGACGGGTAGGACCTACGACAACTATGCGATATCTCATCCTCGATTCCAGCAAATACCATACAATGTACAGAATTTTCAGTTCCCTTCTTTCTATCAAGATCGGCATCAACCACCAGCACATCCAATGTTTTTCCCAAGAGGAGCATATTCTGAAAATCATGAAATAAAATTTTAATTGAAAATCGTTTATTCTTTTAACCCTCTTTATCTTCGCGTCGAAAACTGCTCTATAGTGGCCAACCTCTGGTGCAAAAACCTCTTCCAAACTGTCGACAATTCTGGGCAAGGAACAATTTGTTTTTCCTACTTGGATCTTCATTATCCTTGGAGTAATAAGGCAGTTTTGTCTAGACGAGATATTTCGTCCATAGCAATATTGATGAGATCTTGGACGATATATCTCGTCAAAAACACTTGAAGGGTTAATTAGACATCACAAACATTCAACAGCCCCAAGAGCTGAGCCTCCGTATGCGTCCTTCATTGTGCTGTGATCAACAAATTTAAATTTCGGGTCTGAGTTACGGAATACATTCCTGGACACACATTTGAACGTCTATCCTGAAAATGGTTGAATAGTTTACCCATTTCACTTTAGAGGGTGTTCTGAGTTTCCACTAAAATGTCTCATCAGGCGATCATACAATCAGCTCAGCCAAGTTTATTGCAAATGTACCATCTACCACGTTGATTTTTTTCTTTAGATACCTTTCTTTAATGCCCCGACGGCTGACCTTTTCGACTTTTGAGAGGGAGAACTGGTGGCTATTTGTACAGAAGTACCCAGTTGGTATTATAAGCCGCTGTAACAGGGACAATCACCAATATCCATGAGCTTGGATTTGAACCTGGGACCTACAGGCAGACAAATGCTGACCACTATACCAGTGAGGCGATCTGTAACGTTAGCTTTTCTGCAGACAAAACGATCAACCGGTCTGGTTCCAGGGACGGGCTTTTCAAAGCGGGACAATCTTAATCCAACCAGGAAATGTAGTAATCCTGATTTCAATGGTAATTTGATTTACCTAAAATCTAGTATTGCACCTCCTGCGAACACACCAACCTTGAGAATTAGAAAATGACGTTTATTTTTTAATGTTCAGCCTGTGTTACTCATTGATTGAAGATAAATGTGTTTTCATAAAAACTATTTTTTAATGTCAGCAAATACAAGTGATTTAATAATCGGTTACACTGTACCATGCATTAGTGTCCCCGGTTTCACTAATAAAGGATGGAAATGAGACAATGCATCTGGAAAGAGAAAATATTCATTTAATTTGTATTTTTTTCTTTGAATGTTTTATAAATAGTGTCAAGATAAAGTTGACATTTCTTTTTAGTGTATCTTCAATCCTGGTGAAAAGTTAGCAAATTTCCAAAGTATGTTTTTAAGTACTTGAATGAAAAACAATCTCCGATGACTATTTTCAATTTAAATAGATACCCAATGTCATGATAAATCAACCCACATTCTGTTAGATAAATCAACAGAAAGCTTCTCTTGAAGCCCAGTTAGAAGTAAAATGGATCTCCAATAAGACAACTGAAAAACAAATAAGTTTTCCGATATAAAAAGAAAATCAGCAAAACACACACATAAATAAAAACCTATTTGACATCTATCAGTCTAAAAACATTTATACATGATTCGGCTTTAACGCTTATCACCAAGGCTCGGATTTTGTTTACATATCATTTTGTTAGCACTTGGATAATATCCGTAGAGATAGAAATTCCGTTAGCAATCTCCTGATTGCAGATGTGTGTTTCAAGGTCTTTTTTACTTTAGGTAGGTAACTAACCTGTCAAAAGTAGTTAATTAACGTGCACTGGAGCAAAACTACGGGCTATTGGCGATGGTCCGGTATCAATCCCGAAGGGAAAAATCCGAGAACGCCTCATAATTTTGAACCAAGGTCAGATGAAGAGGTTGACACCTGAGCTGGCACCCGTCTCCAAACATCCGCACCACGCCAATATCAGGACATTTGAGGCCATGGAAGATTTAACATGCACCAGCCCCCTCGTATACGGTCTTTGGTTGGATCTAGTCTCGAACTCGCAACACTCCAGTTGCTAATCCGGTACTCTTCCAACTGGGCTACCGCGGCCCCATGACAGAAGGAAGGAAAGAATACGTTATGCTTTTGGATTTTCGAGTTGAAAAACGAAACGTCAAATATGTCCATCTAATTGTGCGGAAACTACACCAAAGCAGTTTCCCAAATTGTGGTTCGCGGGCCAGTACTAGCATAAAAACTACTGGTTCTTCAAAAATTTTGAATGGCTCGTTGTGCTGCTTCAGTGCGACGTAAATCCAACTACTAACTATAAATGTCCGAAGTATATCCCACAATTGTTTGCCGTGATGCTGAAACGTACTATAGATCAAGTAACATCGGGAATGTATATTTATCTTATGAAGGCTGATTGAGTTTAATGAACTAAGACCATATTTAGCCAAGCTGCGTCAAACACAATACCGACAACCAAGTAATGAACTTGTACAAAGAGTTTTCACTGACATAAGAGGGAAATACACACAGGGTAAGGTACAGAAATCGAACGTGTCGCCTACAACTAGCAGGTTGCTAACGCAGTTGGTAACCACACTGTGCCACTTTGACCTCTTATCCTGTGAAGGATTTGCCGGTTTAGAATTATCACTTTCGGTCAATACGTAGATTGCCTAATTGAACATTTGCAACACTGCACTGAAACAAACGATGAAGATCTTAAATTTTTGGTTGAGTTGTCGAGTATCAAATATATGTGAGAAACTTACATTTAATACCTTGAAAAATACGATTTTTAATGTCCTTGCTTGTGCTACAACAGTACTAATATAATGGAGTACTACAAAGCAATTTTTAATGTGCATGTGTTCAAAAAATATTTTTTAATTACAGCCCATTTGTCTGAAAATGAAAATATTTTGTAATCGCAAGAAATTAATTCTATTTTAGGTAATTTATTATCTTTAAGTTCAAGAACAAAATTTTTTAGAACTAAATCCAGGTCCTGCTAATACCTATCAAAAAATTGAAAGTAAAAGTCCTAATATTCCTTAAAATTTATTTAATCTCGCATAAGTAGTTTCAATGTATTTCTAGGTGTACATGATCATAGGAACTGAAGTATTTTAATAGAGGAAATTTCAAACTCAAAATTTTGTAATGCTTTAACGTTAATAATTTCTGATGAAAAATGTTAAAAAACTTGGTTAATATGGCACTGGAACGTCAGTGCTAATACAATAATGTAGCAACATAAGTATCAGTCAAGGCCAGTCCTTCTTTAGTAAGGTTTGTGCATAATTAAGATGTCCCTGGAATCATCAGTTATACTTTTAGATGTACCAGACAGAGGAGTGGTTAACACTGCTCGTGGAATGCCCACCTCATAGGCTTTCTTTAGATTATTTTTTCCTTTCATTTCATAATACATAAAATGGATCAATTTCATCCAAATCAAACAGGACAGCATTGGCCCCTTTGCATCAAAAAATAAAATTGTTAGTCAAATGGAGAAAAGTGTAACCTGATTTTCAAAGCCAGACAGAAAATATCAGTACGAAATTTTCATAAAATGTTTGAATTTCATGCATGTTTTTTTGGTATTAATAGCAGCTTAAGACAGTGCTAAAAGTTGCAAAAACTGTCTTTCCTACTGAGACATTTTCCAATCAATTAAATACATACAAATTAAAACTATTAGAATAGGTATTACATATCTTACTAGTAAGTATTCAGATATTATCCTATTATATTCCATAGGTATAAAAATTCACTCATTGTTATACCATAATTTTTCATTATTTAAAAGATAATGTAAACATTCTAAAAAATATCAAACTGCCAAATATAATTTGGGAAAATCACTTTATTAAAATATTTTCCCATTCAATACATTAAAAATTCTGCATCAGAAAAATGCAGAGCAATAAAATTCATACTTCAAACAATTCAAATATTTAGTAAAAGCTATAAGCAATAAAAGGTATACAGTCCAAATATACATACATTCATATTTTTATCAGCAAATACTATTATATTAGTATAAAAGCTCTTACAGTCCAACTATACAAATAAGCAGTCACAAAAAACAATGTTAGACTAGACAAAATTAAAACAAACACAGTATATACTTTTCAATTAACATTTTCCAACTATTTTATAAAGTACTGAATATACATTTGTAATGCAAAAAAAAAATCATGATGTTAAAACTTTATACATTGTACATAAAAATAGTAAAGAGAAAACATGTGAGTACCTGAGAAATAAGCATTTGGAATGTAAAATATCATTTCTAAATTGCAAAAATCCTTAAATGCATAAGCAAAGAAAAAGTAGGATTTCTTGTCCTTCAAATTTTCCTTTAACTATCACAATGTACCATATATTTAAATGTAAAATCAAAATAAATGCACTTCTGCAATTATAAAAATATTTAAGTTTTAAAATAAAAAGGTATAGAAAATCAAATTTGCAATACATTTACATCACTAGTTACAAGAATCTTGCCCAATGGTTTAGGAAACGAAACGAAAAGAAATTTCAGTTTTAATTAAAGTTCCATTGCACTTGGTTATCTTATAAAGAATAATGATTGAACAATTTAATTTTAAACAATTTAATTTTAAACATTTTAATTCAATGAATAAAAATATTTCAAATCCAAAAATATGGACCCATTTTCAATTGAGACACAAATTTTAGATTTGTTATTGGAATACCTGGGATTACAAAACGTTATCCATTAAACAAAATACCATAATACATCAGCGTAATTTAGTGTTTATAAAGTGCCTTAGCATTTGTCAAAAGGTTTATTTATAACAATTACAGGATTCAATGAAATGTGTCCTAACCCCTCGCAAAGTGCTCCCTTACAAAGTTTTAAAATAGCAGTCCCTAAATGAGTTCAAAAGAAATAATGCTTTGCACGAGGTTTAAAAATGAGATATACAGGAGAAATAAATTATGTGCGTATTAGTTCTCTTCTTTAAGTTGTGTGCAAAAAGTTTAGTACTAAATCTAATTCCAAAAGTTTTAATTTGAATAAATGAATCACAATTTCTTATTCAGCACAAAATAATTCTTAATTCATAACTAAGGAAAAAGAACATGAAATTCAGATGCAGTTAGAAAAGGAAAACAACAGTTAATTAAGCCTTATGTTCATCACTAAGAAAAATTCAACACATACATATGGCCTGATTTAGCCTCAGATAACAAAAATTCATAGGAATGATAATACTTGAAGGCCATATTTAAATTAACGGAAATATCAAAATAAGATTTTTACACATCTACTTTTTTGATTCAATTTTAATAAATATTGTCTTTGTATACCTTTCAATTGTTATGGAATGTCAGTAGTTTCTATGTTTTCCAACAGCTAACTATAGAATTATGCACAGAAAAGCCAAAGCCGCAGAGAACAAATTTCGGATTCTGAAAATCTTTTCTGGACAGGTTTTACGTTATATATGTTTAATCTTTTAGGTTTGATTTAGTTTCTATCTTTCATTCGTCAATTCAAATTGAAAAAAAATCACACAATTTGAAAGAGGCTGATCATTATTTTAACTCTTTTTGCTTTTACTTATGATGATATTGTTATACTAGTCAAAGGCAAAATGAATGGGAGAAGTTTTTCCTATGTTTTAATCTCTTATAATTATATTTGAAAAGCTGCTCCTAAGTAAACACAAGGGTCAAATTTTAACTCCAAATAGTATTTTGGGATAACTTTGAAACACACAGCAACATCTCGTCAATTATTTATGATGCTAGCTTGTCTCCAGACTGGAAAGTCGCGACATATTGGCAGTTATGCATTTGATAAATTCATACATTTACAAAAACAGGCCCATAAAAACAATTGTTCTTTACTTTCATAATCCTTTTGATGAATTCATCCATGTTCTCTAGAGAACATGAATGAGCCTACCAAAGAAATCTTTGTAAATTTGAACTTTGTACACATTGAGATTTTATCCTACAAATTTTAGACATTTTTCTTTGAGTAAATATGAACAAAATGTAAATAAACACAAGAAAAGTGGAGAATGTTAATAGATTGAAGATTGGTTGGTTGGTTGATTTGAATTTTATGGCACAAGATCCAAAAGAGGATAAGCTAATAGATTGAAGGCAAATGAAAGAATCAGTTATGAGAGCATGTTCCCTGGTAAAAACAAAAAAAAATATTGTTCACAAATTAAAACACTTAAAACATTAAGTCTAGAACATCGACAAGTCATCTTTTATGTAAAAAGTTTCCTCTTTGTATATTAATAATAAAATTTGTAATAAATGTTTCGAAATATATTCTGCCACAGATTTCAAATTATAAAATCTCATTTTACTATAAAAAGCTGTTTTACTTATGTCAAGTAAAAATAGAATGCATAGCTCAGATGTTTTATTATAAAGGTCAATTTTATTGTACAACCAAAACCATGGATAAAACTCAATCATGTCAGTGTCAGCTTCATTAGATTTGTGTAAAATAAAAACTGTCAAATATCCCTATAGAATTATATCATTATGAGTTGTTCATGTATATTTTAAATACATTTTATAACATGAACATAATTTGTAAACCTGAAGAAATCATCTTAGTTGATTAAAAAGAATATAATATGATAAGAGAAATAACTAAAGAAAATTTTGTAAAAAAATCCCATGTGGTTTATGCCAAACTTTAAGGACAAATAATGTCTGGTGCCAAATTCATATTTGAAGATAATGCAAATATATATTATGCAAAAATTATACATGCACAAATAAATATCAATAAGAGACCACTAAATAATGCCATGTTTCAATAAATTTGTATTATTCTACCTCATATAACAGGAGTTAAAGTAAACTTTTGTTATTACTTAAAATTCTGTTAAAATGCTATTATGAACATTATTTCAAAAGTCGGATCTGAAAAAATTGTTATTTTTAAGATTTTACATAATCAGCAGTTTAAAGCAATTTAAAAATACAACCTAGATAGAAACAATACAAGTGTCGATTTTTGAGAAAGCAAGTAATAGATTTATGAAATTCATAATTTAATTTTTCCAGTTACTTCTGGATCTGGTGAAAAAAAAACCCAATTAATTTAAAAACAAAAAATATGTTGATAGAAAACATTATCCCATTCATGAGTAAATTACAAATATGCTTGAGGAATTTTAACTACTTTTGTGAAGTATACATTTATATTTTTCATAAAAATTTTCAATGATCTTTATAAATTGTACTTTGTACATCTGTACTTTGAATAAATTTAAAGCATTTCATGTGGTCTAGGAATCTAAAAATTGTTCTACAAAAGTAATTGTGGGAACCGAGAATGTTCATTCAAAAAATCGTTTTGTATTATCTAGTTTTTCCACACATAGACAAAACTGATACCTTTCAGTTACAAGTTTCCAATCTTCAAAATTTAGTTCTTATGTTATAATTAAGTATGACACTTTTTCATTTTACACAATGTAAAACGTATAAAACAGTAACAACATTGGTGTAAAAACATAATCTAAAGCTCCACTTGATCACATAAATCATGATTTCAAAGCAACTTAAAATATAAATCTATGACTACGTCTTTTCAGGATACTTGCGTAATATCGTCATCCCTGCAGATTCTCCACGATTTTTCAGTAATATGGGTTCACTGAGATGGAAATTGATCAATTCAGCAACAGACGTAAAAGTCTAGAATAAATAAAGGTTAAACTTTTTTGCTCAAAAAGTTTTATTACTTTATGCAGCAATAACAATGCCAATCTCTTAATTAATACATTAAAAGTTAATTAATTTAAATTTAAGTAATGAGAAAAAATGCTAATTAATTTGCATGAAACAGTATTGAAATTTAATTTCAAGTATTTAGATTCAAAACCAAAAGTTTTTTAAATATCTTCTACATTTCTATTAAATACAACAGGTAATGTATGCATGCATTTTAAAATATTCTCCATTTTACACTTGATTTTGATAAAAAAGAGAGAATACTTTTAGATATAATTTATTTGTAATAACCTTTGGACAAAACAAAAGTGTATTATTCCCTAATTTTGATGATTCCACCTGTAAATGAGCTTAAATTTGTAATAATCCGTTTGTGAATTGGAAAGAAAAATCAGAACTGGTTTACTATAGATAAAAAATTAATGGAATAGGTGAAAGGGAAAAGGGGTTAGAATTGCATTGCATGATGTTGAGACTGAAATGAATAACAGCTTGATTTGGTAAGCATTGAAGTAAAGAGGTGTGGTAACATGACAAATTCCAAGCATTTGATGAGCATTAGCTCAAAGGCTCTCCAATACTTTCAGTTAGACAGCATAAAAATCAATTTCTGGGAAACAGTGCAAAATAAAATGTTACGGAATACCAAACACTAACAGAATTGTAGTACGTCTAAATTCATCACATATATGGTCAAACACATTAATTTAATGTTGAAAAGTATGAAATGATGCAGATTACAAATAGAATGGTATTGTTTTTAAAAACTATTAATTGTCAACACAATTTGAAAAGTTCGTAAGATTAAAATTTTCTATTCACCAAATGAGAAATTAAATATCAGACAAAACAAACATAAATTTTACCTTTTACCATGTATATAAAATGTAACGTTCGAAAAACTTTTTTAATTTAAAATGTAAGCAATTTTACGATAATAAAAATTCCTATATTGGATTATAATTATTACATACTATTTTTATTACTATTAGTACATAAGTACAAATCGATCTAGTGGTCAGGGTTCTGGCTCCAAGATCAAGGGATTCCTGGTTCAAATCCGGGGTAAGGCATGGATGTTCGTCCATTTGGAATATATGTGTGGCCTCTCTATAAATGGGTTGTGTCATGTGAATGTATGGTATGTTTACCAGGCATAATGAGACACCCTGGTGCACCAAGGTAATATAAAGTGGTTCCAAATTTCCCTTGTAGTGCCATAATGAGTAATATTCAATTGTGTGGGAATTACAAAAAATATAAGTATTGCATGTATATGATTCATACAATTTTAGCACATATTAATGAACTTAAGTTAAATATGCTGAAAAATATTACTACTTACATACACTTATCCAAATACACATAACTTAAGAGGGATGTTTAGATAGTTTGACAAAGCAAGAGGTCCATATAAATACAAAAGATTTTGGTGAATTTTATGTGTAATCCTCAAATTGTCAAACTGCATCTGTATACTTATACGATAATAGGCTGTTAAACTGAAATCCATTCTCACAGTACATTGAGCCACAAATACAGTTCTAACCTACCATGTGATATGGTTTGTTTGTCACTCAAGTCATTTTTTCAACATTGAATATAAGGGTAGACTCCCACATCAAATGATGGGATAACGTTTACATACCATTTCATGCATATATATATACATGTGTGCAATTTATTTTTCAACTTATAATCAATAATATGAACTAAGATCAATAAGATGAACTAGCACATCAATGTGAAACAGAAATTTTACCTTTTCTTTCTCTTTTTCCTTTCCTAACGCAAATGTATTATCAGGTCTCTGACGAATGTTTAAGTGGAAAAGTTTGTCCTCATGCAATACAGTTAGGCTATATGGATTCTCTTTTCCTGCTCGCTTACTGGGGCGAACCACAAAAGAACCACCATCAACTAACTTTTTAACAGCTGATTCTGCATCTTCCCTTTCAATTTCATGAAACCATGGGCAATTCAGAACATCTTGCTGTCATAGACAAAGTTAATGTGAGAAAATTGCATCTTAAAATCAAACACACCAAGAGCTTGTAATATAAATCAGGCAACAAAGCAAATTATACAAAAATGTGATATTAGGAAAATTGTAATTAATTAAATATATGATTCATTTTCTGTTATAGAACAAAAACTATTGAGTGTTAAAGGACAGAAAAGATACTAACACGAAAATAAATATGTAAGCGCAAATAAAATCCATTTGAAATCAAACACAAGTGAAAATGGTTTTTCAACCCTTTGGACGAATACATGATTATAAAAAATTGTTTTGCCCTTAAATATAATTATCTGCTATAAAAGTTGAATTAAAATTAAATGTAGGAAAGCACTTATAAAAATATGTTTCCATTAAAAAAGCTCTAATCATCCACAAAGTAGTAGCTAATAGTTGAAAAACATATTTTGGAAAATTTACTTATTGAACCACAAATACTAAGTTGGTTCAATACATTTATGATAAAGCTATATCTTTCCATCAACTGTACAGAATAAAAATTAAACTAAACTTGAAATTTTCTTAAATTCTCTGGTTTCCTCGATTAAAAAAGTACTCAAAATAGATGAGTAACAGTACAAATTTGTGAATCAAATACTAATAGCATCTTAATAAGCACATGACAAAATAAATGGAAAATGTTTGTACTCTGCATGCCACATAGCATAGAAAATATGCTTTCAACTCTTCAGCAAAGTACAATTTGAAACAATGAATTTCCTGTCAATGCAAAGGTTTCTTAAAAATTCAAGCAAAATTATCAAGAACATGTACTTTTACCTGCTTCTTGGACTTTTCATCTTCTTTAGGAGCAGGGACAGGAGGTAAAGGTCTAGTAGCCATGTTTTGTACTGCACAAAAATTATCGTTTTAAATAATATTCAAGACTTACAAAATGAATAGACCTAAAGCAAGATTCATATCTGTTCAAAACAATAAAAATAATAGTTTATATTCATAAAAAGGGATGAGAATACAAACTGTAAATAACTTGTTATATTCTAGATTTTGCACAAAGTAATAGTTATTTATTACTAACTATTATTATTGTATAGCTGGTGCATAAAGTAAATTTTTACTCTGAAAGTTTAAAAGTAGGTTGTTGCAAAATTATTTTTAGAGCCCTGATTTTTTTAGCTTTCAAATACCAAGGTAGTTTCAGAAAATATAACTAAACTAGATGTGCAGTCACATAGAACCAGTCACGGAATTTAATATGAGATATGCATTGAATAATCGATTAAAAGAATCAAATATATTAAAAACATTATGTATATACTATAGTCAATGATATCAATTAAATATTTATAGAAATCTTGGAAATCAAATTTCAGAAAAATGATTGAAATTTCAGTTTATGTCTTCAATACAAATCAACAGTTATCAAATTTAACATTTAGTTTTCATTATAACATGAGAAGTATTGTAAAAATACTGTAATTTGTTAATTGAATTTTCTTCAGGAAAGTGCTATTTAAAACACAAAAGATTTCAAATATTTAAAGTGCATTGCAAAAAAAACCCAGATTTAAAGCAGTTTTTAAGGACTTAATATTACAAGATTTTCTACTAAATCTTTGCCAGTTAGAAAAGTGAAATGGCTACTTACAGCTATGTATATAAATTTGTAAGACATGAAGACCTTTTCAAAATATTCTTAGACAAAAATATGCATGAAGAAATAAGTGAAAATCAAATTAAAATAATTGTTTGATATACCTGAATCCTCTACTGGACACAATGGACCTCGGGGTGGTAATGGAGGCAGAGGCTGCATTTTCTTTATATCCAATAATTGAGAACCTACATTTAAGAATGAAGAGCGCCCAACTATCATAAAAGCTGAAATTTTGAATAATTTAAAATCCAAATTTTACATTTTTAGCAGTCATTAAAATTAATATAAATTTTAAAGCAATAAATCAAAAAAATTGTTTACATATATATTCAGCAAAGATTATGTCTGTTTTAACTGACTGCAAATAAAATTAAATGTGTGATCCAATGCTTACAATGAAAATCTCAAATGTCTAAACTATTTTTTCACTCACTCAAAAGTGTTTTCCTATATGCTTGATAAATAAATAATTCAAATAATCAAAGACACTTTAATTACAAAACCTTAAAATGTTGGCATGTACATAAAAATTACAAGCAAACTTCTCAAACATTTTCATTAATCTACAATGAAACAATCCATGTATAGTTAAAAGTGTTGGAATAAATAAAATAATTTAATGTATTTACTTCCAATGTGCTTTAGAAATGACATCTGAATGTATTAGCTATTAGTTGTTTTTTATATAAATTCTGCCACTGTTTCAATTATCTTATCTTGTATCAAACAAAAATTAAATTATAATACGAAATTTAATTATAAAAACTATTCTAAAAAGATACACATTTCAAAATATACTTTAATATAAATATTTAGTGGTGTTCATATCTGTTTTTGTACACCTACCTTTTTGTCAAAAAAATATTAATGGGGGAATTTTAAGATGAACTTTTTATAGTTTGCATTTTTGATTATAGTTTTTGTTAAATTACTTCCCAAATGCATCTTGCATAAATTATTGGTGAATATTTAACATTTTCCTGTTTGCTTGTAGCAAGTATTTTGCATGTAGATAGTTTTTAATTGTTTAACATCTAGAAAACTAAATCATCATTTTAGCATTAGAATATCATGTGCAGGATAATATAAAAGTAAAGATAATTTCTGTAAGAAAACCATTTATTGCTCAAAATTGTAAACATGCTGTAAATATTACCAAAACTAAAATTGAAATATTCAACTAGTTATAAAATGATGGAAATTACAAGGAACCAACCCAAAACTGCTTCAAATTCTTGATTGTGGTTATTGTACATATAATATTATTAAGTGATAAAAAAATTCTCCTCATTCTTCAGACTTAAATGAAAACATAAGGCATAAATTGGTAGAGTAAGACAACAATTTTCAAAGGCCTTCTTTTTTAGTTTAGTTATGATAGGCTGAGTTTTTATGGGGCAAGGGCCAAGATTAGCCAAGCTGCACCAAACAGAAGACAGACAACTTCAAGTAATGGACATACATATACAAATATACAAGGTAAGTTTTACTGAGACTAAAGAGAAAATATACACAGAGAGGAATCGAAACTGTGCTGCCTACAACTTGCATGTTTTGTTAGCACAGTGGGCTAACACTGAGCCATGGTGGCCCCATAAGATAATGAATCCATCAGGAAAGACATAATTAAAAGTTGTACTAATTTACTTTTGGAAATTGTTGCATTGAAGTCCACTCGGAAAAAAGGAGACCCATCAATTTATATTGACCAATAAAAATATTGCGTTGTTATATATTACCAGATATAAAACTTCATATGTATCTTTTTCGTAGGTAATCCGTTTTCAAGATCAAATAGATGGACTTAATTTTCCATCAGGTGTGGCTCATAGGTATTTAAAATTTAGAAAAAGCTGAAATCATGATATGATTGCTAAAACATGCAAGTGAAGCCATGATCATATGATGTTTATAAGTAACGAAAACTTTCACTGAGGACGGCTACTTCATGAAAATGCAGATTTCGATGCAACAATAGCAATTCAAGGAACAAAACATTATAGATTCAGTGTAAGATTCAACATTAGCTATTGCTATTAGTCACTAATGATTTAGTTAAGTTGACCTTAGGTAACTGACAGCAATATCTGCTAATTCAATGAGCCATAAATTTTGACAAGATTCATTTGAGTAAAAAGTTCTGCAAATTAAAGTTTGTGAATATATTTTTATTGTTTCTGAATATAATTATATTAAAACCAAATTACATTTATATTAAAACCAAACTAATTTAATAATACTGTCGTTAACAAATTGAGTAACTCACCCTCTTTATCAGGAGATGCTGAAGGAGAAAAGACATCATTCACAAATCTTGGAGAGATAGGACTTGAGGCAATGGAATCATTTGAGTCTTTACTTCTATGCTGAATTTTTGGAGATAGCGATGGAGTCAGACTAGCCTTGCGACCCATCAGAGAACTTATAAATCCGACATTTGTGGGTACAGATGACGGTTGATTAACTTCAGCTTGAGTATCAGTCTCTGATTTAACAGGGAGTTTTGGACGACTAAATGTTCTAACTCCATCCAGTCTTTCATTTCCAGAAAAATTGTCTTTTAATTTTTGTGGCTTTTGCGGAAGTGGGGGTGGGGCAATAGTCTCTGGAGACTTCAAATGTCTGGGTGGAAGTAAAGGCTTTTCTGCCATGTTGAGAGGAATTGAAGATAGAGCTGAAAATATTTTAAAAGTTAGATTTGATAATTTCGAAACACAATATACATTTAGAAAATAATATTTTAGTTTATGATAAATCTAATACTGAAGTGTGAAATCAGATGATTTAAATTAATACTACAGATTTTACTTAAAATTTATGAAATTCTGAACTCTTGTATCATAAATCATAGGAGGGATGGATGTTAGGGTTTTATGATGCAAGGTCTAAAAGCAGGGACAAGCTGCGCCGATATAAATCATAGGAACAGGTATGTTAAAAGTTAAAATTTCTACAACAAAATATTTTATAACTATTACTTTCGTGTTGTTTTTTAATTTAAATTAGGTAAATTTAGTCTTTCTTCACTTATTAGTTTTCAGTAATTTATATAACATTTAATACTTACAATCAACTATTTCATAATTTTCTTCTAGCTAAAAAACAATGAATAAAATTAAAATTCAAGATAAAGATTTCATAAGAAAAATACTCACAGGTATTTTAGTTCAATACCTCATAATGAACATCTTTTAAATAGTGTTTGACAAATAATGTAAATAAAAATAAATATAAAAAAATTAAATGACTAAAAAATTAAAATAAAATTCTCAAATTAAAAATAATAAACTTACAGGCTCAACGATTTCATAAGTATCTAAAAAGAAAGAAAAATATAAAAATAAAGTACAAATAAAAATGTCAAAACAGATAAAACAAACTTATTTTTAAATTGTAAAAGAAAATGCAGCAATATTTGTCATGTCAGGCTCAAAATATAAACTAATAGTTAGAAATGTGTTCTTACTTTACACACTTGCATCTTAATAAACTTTATACTAGCATTAATTCATACAAATAGTTTCAATTCAATACTGTTTTTGCAATAAAATTACCTTATTGTTGTAAAACATAGAAAATAAGAAATTAAAACATGATAAAAAATGTTAATTAACACAAATTAATTATTCTTCACTCAATGGTGTTTATCTTATTCTTATGACCTGCCCCAGGTTGATTCAATCGTTGTTTAGTAAATGCCATTTTCTAAATACATTAAATGCAAATGTTGGGTCTATCTTTCCAGATATTTTTGTCACAGTAAAACATTTGTGATTATTAATCTGTAAAATACGTTTTACCAACAATCAAACATGTATACCAAAACTGGATCTGAACATCAAGTTTGTTTTTTTAATTACAATATAATTGGCACAAGGACCTAAATGGTCATACTGCACCAGTACAACAGATTGGATGGTTGTTTTGGGGTTTTAGGATACAGGGGCCATATTTGGCCAATCTGACCCAAACACAAAACAGACAATATCACAAAATGAACATATACACTTAAGAAAAGTTTACTGGCACAGAAGAAATACACCCATGGAGGAATCGAATAGTACAACAGATTGATAGATACCCATATTAGAGTTCCAATGAACTAATTTGTCAAAACTTCAACACAAGTTTTTTCCAAAGTTAAGAAATTATATACAGTAAAATTAACATAACCAAAACTCATACGCAAACCATTCAAAACCCTTTAAGTTCATTTCTTCTTTCACATAAAACATACTTTTATTTTCATTAAAATTGCAACAGAGAAGTAGAGAAACTACTAACATTTAATAACATTGTCTATAGTGAACTGTACACGATTGCACAAGAACAATCCCACCATTACCCCATAAGTACAATTAATACTGAAATGGTAATATTGTCATAAGACTAAAATAACTTATCAACAATTACAAAACCAAATTACCAAGCATAGAATCTGCAATTGATGTTGAACTTGGAAACATTGAGTTACTAAAACTTTCTTTCACATATGAAGATGTAGATACAATAGGAATCTCATAGTCTTCCTGAGGTTCTTGACTAGTTATCTGAATATAAAAATATAAAGTTTAATATAATAAACTAACAAATATACATTCAATCATATGCACTAAAAGTATACACAGAACAGAAAATGTATTGTGGTTAATACATTGGTTAGATATATGTTGGCCAATCAGTAACAAAGCACATGAATCAACATAATCAATCAAATGTGATAGAACGGTTTATCACATTTGAACGAAAAATTTCACACACCCATAGCTGGTACCAGAGAAAACATTCCGGAGGTGCACTCAAATTTGAGGGTGATAGAGATCAACAGACTTCCATTTCTAGACTGTTCAATGGACATTTGAGATAAATTTCCTTTCACCATGGTTTAAAGGTTTTCCTGACCTGTTGGAAATGTAATTTGGAGCAAGTCCCACCTGGTCACCTCTTCACTTGTCTGGGACTATCCAGGAAGGGTCTGTATTTTAATCATATACTTGTATTGGACTTTTTGAAGCAGCATGAATTACACTTGGTATAGCTTGTCTAGACCAAGTGTAATAAAAACAGAATTATTGTTGAACATACTGTTGAAGCAAGTATTTCATAACATGTAGATAGATGATTTGGATACATTAGATATCTGTAATTAGTAGATATTCAGGCAGTTAATATAAAGAAAAATATTTCTAATACTCTTATTTATTTATTCAGATTAATTATTTCTATAATATCCATTTTGTATTCGTTAAATTGTCTTTATCAAGAGTATTTTGTTTTCCTTTGTTTTTGGGGCTGGCAAAAAGGATACTGAAAAGTGAATCATAAAGAAAATATGTATCAAAAGCCTCTTGTATGGATTTATAGAAAAATTACATTCCATTTCACTACATAGTGAGTTACTAAATTACAGTGGGTTATATTATTAGAGTCACCTTTATAAATGAACGATTTTACATATCAAACAGTCATGAAAAAGAAAATCTGTTTACATTTAATTATTTTTACTTTTATGGCATATATATTTATGTTAACAAATTAAAAATAAATATCATGCAACACTGTTGACTTCACAACTTGACATATGAGGGGTAGTTTTTGTCAAGCATAATACAGGTGGTGGGAATGTTTCTATGGCGATACATTTTCACATACATATTCTGAATGTGACGTAGATTGGCATGTTTATCTAATACGATTTCAGTACTTCGCTAATAAAAATTCCAAAAAATAAATTCTGATAGTTGATTGATCAACACAAATTAGAATAAATGCCAAACATTGCCAAAACGGCAATAAACTACATTTTAAGGTACCATCGATATGTATCATGCGAGTATTTGGACAGAAGAGAAATCTCTGCAGGCAAACTGTCCAGTTTGTTTGTTTTACACTGAAAATCCCTCTCATAGCCACCATCAGTTTTATCCAAAACTCAAAAGTACCTATTTTGCTTTGTTTGGCTCTAATAATTTTAACACCCACTGTAAGTCTACTGGGTCAGTGCAAATGAAACGTCTTATAAGAAATAGCTTTGGGAATGACCCCATACAGATAAAAGTAATTACCTACAAGCTTTCGGCATCTTACGTCACAGAGCTACTATAAATAGCTATCACGCGTGTGAAGTACAAGTTACAGATTTAATTTGTTTGGGCGTAAGGTGCTTCCAAATTCTACATGGAAAACTCAGATTTGAGAGTCATCTTCCTTTACAAATTTAAATTGAGACATTCTGCTGCAGTTGCTGATCGAAACATTAACACAGCATTCGGGGAGAATACAGCCAATGAACAAACCATTCGGCGATGGTTTGCGAAGTTTCAAAGTGGAGATATGGACCTGAAAACCACGTTGTCACCAAGAAGTTGCAGTTTCTGACGATGTTCTGCTAAGTGTGGTTGAAGCTGAACCGCGGAAAACATGCGAGAATAGTGGCCGAGCTAATGTCCACCACACTACAATTGTTCACAGTCTGGCTGCACTGGGTAAGGTAAAAGAAATGGATTCTTGGGTGCCTCATGAATTGACAATTGCCAACAAGATGAGACGTTTGGAAGTCTGTGCATCGCTCCTCTCCAGGAATGAAAGAACCTCAACTGCAGTGAATCGTTACCTGCAAAGAGAAATGGGTCCTTTATGACAATCGGAAACGATCTGCACAATGGTTGAGCAAAGCAGTCTCTTGAATGCCATCCCAAGCCACCCTTACATCCCACGAAGGCTATGCTTCGTGTATGGTGGTCTACAGCTGGAATAATTCATCGTAGTTTCCTGCCAAGTGGCCAAATCATCACTTCAGAACGATATTGTGATGGATTATGACAGATTCACCGGAAATTGATGGTGAAACAACCGGTAAACAGGCATGGCGTTCTCCTCTTGCAAGATAACTCCGTCTTCATATCGCACAACGGACGATGCTGACACTACGTGAGTTGGGCTATGAAGCGATGCCTCATCCCCCTATTCCCCTGATTTGTCACTTACAGATTTTCATCTGTTTCGTCACCTGGATCGTTTTCTGTCTGGCAAACGGTTCATCCAAGATAATGAGGTTCACCATGCAGTTGATGACTTCTTCGCATCCCAGCCACAAGACTTTTTTCGTTCCAGGTTTATGGCCTTGTCAGACAAGTGGCAACAGTGTGTCAATTCAGAGGAAGATTATTTCGAGTAGGTCAGGTACTGTATTTTTCAATCATCACCATCGAAGTGTGATGGTCATTTTCCGGACATTTCATTCGCACCGACCCAATAGATACACTCTAATGTAATTCAACTAGCATGTTTGAATTAATTTCCATTACACAATATGAATTAAAAAACAATAAATTTTACTAAATACTTTGGATATATGGAACATATATCCATATATTTACATATATGGAACATGTAAAAAATACAAATTATACCTGTGCTACAGGCGGAGGAGGAGGCTGGCTGGGTGGCCTTTTTAAAGGTGGTCGTGGAATGCTGTTCGTCAAAGAGTTCTTAAAGCTGGAATTAACAAATGAACCAAAATATTTCCAAAATATAAATATTTTGTATAATAGAATTAAATAAAAGTACTTAAAAATCATTTTAAAAGTTTCTGCTATTATAATTAATTACTTATGTGCTGATTTATTCTGTAGCAGGTATTTCAATTAATGTAACATTAGCTAGATATTTAATTTGACATTTTGAAAAATATATTTAAATGGGTAATTTCCTTTTACTGTCATAGCTTGAAAAGTTGCTTCTCTGAGAATTTTATCACCTTTTAAAACAGCTTTACAAATATAATTAATGCTCACATTTTTTGTCCCAATATTAAGTTTCAGTTACAAGATTTCAGTTTTAAGTTGGTTGAAAATCTTTTAATAAAGTTTCAAGGGGAACCCTGATTATGCTAATTCTATTGATCTCCCCATTAACATTGTGCTAATGGAGAGATGTTGCACAATATAACATTGATGCATTAGTTTTTATTTATACAAAAATAGTAACATTTATATAAAAGGGTGCTAGAGTTAGAAATAGAATATTTTAATACATATTATTTTAGAATCAAAATATTCAATATAGATTATAAAGAATAAATATTTTGAGTTTTTTGTTTAATACTTTTTCTAGTGACTGCTGATTGAATATTAGTTATTATGGCACTACAAGGTACTTACAAGTATTTTATACATATGATCAATATCTCCAAAAGGTTAAATTATATGAATGGTCAATTGGATTAAATTACTGATTTTTTCAACGACTGAAGTTCATAATCACAAGAAAGGGTGTTTTTGATGAATGCATTACATATAACAAAAGGTATCAGAAGAATCAATTTCTCAATAACAAGACACTCTTTGTACTGTGTTCCTAATACACATTAGTTTAAGTTTAAAAATAAGAAACAGATATTTAAAATGGCAGATTTTATGTTTATTAAATTTGTGGCTAAAAGCAAATATAGAATAGCACAACTTTTTTCACAAGTACAAATCTTTACATTGAAATTTATTCTTTAGAACTTTATATATTTCCTTAATGGATTCTAATTCAAAGAAATATATGTAAGGGATGGAGTACCCTGAACATCCATTAACAGGTTTGGAAATTATAGGAATATCAGGCGGCTGTGGAATGGATTTTTCTTCAAAAGCATCTGTAGATAATACTGAACAGGAAGTTGAATACTTCTCAACTGTTCCTGATAAAAAATAATAAGTAATTTAATAAGGATAGCATGCACTAAAAATACAGTACAATACAGTTACAATATTGAATGTGGATAACATTCTACATTAAACACAAGGGGAAAATTAATAACTAATAGAGAAACCTGACTGAATACAGTATTTTTACAGGTGCAGAAAGTTATTACATGGAGAATGTGAGCCACAATTAATATATATAATTCTCTGTGCGAACCTATGAAATAGGGGTTTTACTAGAACTCCAATAATTTCATAAGTTGATCCTATTGTGTATATACGTATACAGTGGTTCCCAAAAGTGAAGGTACACCATGAAAAGATTTCTTTAAAAGTCTAAAACTATAATAAATAATAAAATGTCAAATTTACTATATTCCATGTCGTAAAATTGAATATACTTCCAGACTATTTTGTACAGAAAAGCCATGAAAACGTAAAATGTCCAACAAAACTAAATTTTTGCATGTAGAACAGCTTCTAAACCAAAGGCACTAAATTCAGATGAATTTGTGATTTTTCTGAATATTTTTGCCCATTTCTCTCATGGAATTATTCTTATGTTCTCTACTCAGAATATTATGATTTTCAACCATTTTTTTCTATTAAGACCACAAATTTTCAAGCCTATTAGTGCCATTATAGTTATAGTGCCATGCATACTTGCTATTTAATGTGGTAAAAAAATTTAACTATTTTTGCTCTGTACCTCTTCTTTCTATGTGGGGACATTATCAATAGACACAAAAATTTGATTCCAAATCCAAACTTGGAGCATTTTTTATCGATCTTCAATAAATATTTCACTTTTTGATAATTTCATCAATAGAAACTAAAATTCCTATCTCTCAAGTCAGCATACAACCCCATACAAGCATCAAAACACATTCATACTTGAGAGTTGGTAAAGTGTACTGAGGTAATTCACTTTTAAGGTTCTTATAAACATATAAGTGGTCATCACCTTCCAAAACTTAATGCAGTTTTTAGCCAAGAAAGCAAATGTAATGGTTTTCGAGGTGATGGTCGATATGCTTGTAAGAACTTTAAAAGTGCCTTCATCTCAGCGCACCATACCCACTCTCCATGAATACATTTCGATACTTGTATGCTGGCTGGAGAGCTTGTAAATTTAGTGGTTACTGATGAAATCACAGAAAAGCGAATTATATAACTCCATTAAAGAACAAATTTTTCATAAGTGCATAAGTCCATAAATTTGGATTTAGATTCAAATTAACGTATCCAGTCTAGATAACTTCTCCACAGTGAGAGAAGAGGTGCAAAGCAAAAATAGTTTAATTAAAGTTTCTGTACCATCTATAATACAGCATCTCTATACCCCACAATAACCTAAGGATGGGATTGAAAATTTGTGGGCTTAATAGAAAAAATCTATTAAAAATCATGCTATTCTGAGCACAGAACATAAAAAAAATTCTGAGAAATGGGCAAAAATATTCTAAAAAAACGACAAATTCTTAATTTAGTGCCCTTTGGCTTAGAAGCTTTCTACATGCTAAAATATGTGCAACAAAACTTTATTTCATGCTCTTATTGCATTTCTGTGCAAAATAGGTTGGGTGTATAGTCAATTTGGAGACAGAATTTTGTAAATTTGACATTTAAAATGGACCTTTAAGAATATTATAACTGATATGGAATTGTTTTGCAGCCTAATATTTTTAAATGTGTACTTCACCATTCCTATAAAAATTAATTTAAAATTATTATTTATAGAGTTTGGAGCAAAATCTTTTCATGGTGTACACTCAATTTCAATAGTCACAATATATACAGGGTGTTCTGCTTAATATAAAAGAAACAAATTTGTAACATTGAAACAAATTATTCGAATGACAAGTGCATGGTCCACATGTTGAAATGTACTAAATTTGTAAAATAAAAATTCTGAGTCTATGTATGTGCAAGAAATTAAAGATTGGAAAAGAAATAAATCATGGTAAAGAAAATATGATACTTTCTTTTATTATAGACCTAAGCAGAACAACCCTTACATAGAAGTGAAAAAATTTAGGTATTTTAATTAAGCTGGTGCTAGTAGAGTCATGTGGTGCATGAGGTAACACAAAATCCAATACACTCATGTGGCTTCATATATTAATGTTAAGTACTTAGCATTCAAAATGCTCTCTCATACAGAGAAAAATTCCATAGGTCAATAATTCGTATTCACTGATTAAAAACATTGGACCTGATCTCAAGTGTACATAATCAATCTCTGATCTAAAGTCCACAGAATCAATCTTTGATCTAAAGTCCACAGAATCAATCTTTGATCTAAAGTACACAGAACCAATCTCTGATCTAAAGTACACAGAACCAATCTCTGATCTAAAGTACACAGAACCAATCTCTGATCTAAAGTACACAGAACCAATGCTTGATCTTAAACTACACAAAATCAATCTTTGATCTCGAGTACACAGAATCAATCTTTGATCTCGAGTACACAGAATCAATCTTTGATTTAAAGTACACACAAATAATAGATAAAAATATAATTGTAATTTATAAACTTATACGAATAAATTCCAAATAATTGACCCAAAGTAAAGAATTTGATACATTTGGAAATGCGAGTAGAATTGAAGTAAAAGTTGCAACTATTCAGAGAATGATTTCATTTCATAAAAAATTACTCATGTTTTATTAAAACTTTTGTAATCATTTCCTGAACAAATGCCTTTCATATATTTCTGAAACAAGGAATGGGCATCCAGGTTTGAATATCGGGTCATTCCATGTGAAATGAGCAAAAATCAGAAAAACCTGTGGCAGTAGGGTGATGGATTTTCATGAAATTTGCTACAGGGGTTAAGTTTATGCATAAATAACGATATCCAAAATATTTTGGCTCAAAATGAAATATTTTAGAAGTTTCGGGCATTTTAAGGACTTGAAATTTGAAGAGCAGTTGTGAAGTCGCTTGGTGTTGCATGTTTGAAGATCTTTGTCAAAAACTACTTAACGTAGACAACAATATTTCATACTTTTGTAATCTATGAAGAATTCTCTTATCTATTTGGAAACAACAATTTTAAACATCATATTTAATCTAAAAATTAGTAGCGAAAAAGGGAAAATAGTCGATTTTTATAGAATTAAAAAGGTTTCTATGGGCTAAAGGAAATTAAATGCATCGTTAAAATTCATACCAGATACAGTGCTAGGTATAAAACTACTGCTGCAGTTTGGAAGTCGGCTTTTCTTTCCTTCATCTTCCAAACAGCAAAGGAAAATTATAAAATAACGGTTTTCCACTTAAAATAGGCATGCAAAATGAAATGAAGGACAGCTTCGACAGAAGCTATGTTTTGGAAAAATATAGTTTAATATATCTATTACTAGTAAAAAAATTAAGAATTGTATTTTGAATCCCAAAGTAACAATAACAGAATTAGTAAACGCAAAAACACGTTCTTGCCCTTCCAATCAATTGGCGACTGAAAGTTTCGTCGCCAAATGACTATTCGGATTTCTACGACGGGTTACCATATTCTATCAGTATCGCACTAACTGGCAATGTTTATTATTGCCAATCATAGCATTTCCTTCCCATTCTATGCATATTACTCGTTTCAAATGGCAACAATGAAATGAAAATAATGAAATGGAAACAATGAAACCCCAAATCAACAATGAAATATCAAATTATTTTTAACTTTTGAAGGAAATTTTAAAAGCAGGACATCAAATCACAATTAAAAAGCTTAAACATTTAAAACCTTTACTTGATTGTCTTCAAAGTCACTTTCAATCTGATAAAGGTTATCTTGTTCAATTTCATAGTTGCTTAAATTAAAATTTTCCTAATGCTGCCGAATCCTTGAAATCTTTACTTATTTCACTAGTGATTGTGATAAATATGGAAAAAGTATTCGTGAATTATGTACATTTAGGAGAATCGAGTTTAACAACGATGTTTAATTTTTTTTCCCTCAAAATTAGTGCTTATCTGACTAATAATGCTTAATATTTACAAAACGCATTTAATATTCACAAGTAGTAGTATTTAATATTTACATTTCCAAAGGAAAAAGCAAATCGAAAAGGCTTCTCTAACAAAATTAACTTTCCACCTAATTATTTCACTGATGGAAACACTCCTTGGATTAAGCAAAAAACATTTTTTATATTATCAGAGGTTATAATTCATTATCAGCTGCGATAAAAAAGTAAAATTTACGTCTAATTAAAAATTTTCCCGAGACAAAAATAATCAAATTACAATTATGAAAATTTCAGGACATACAATAGACATCTTGCTCTTTTATGTTGAAAAGTTTTGATGTTCTTGGAGCCTTCCCTCACAGTGAAATATGCATTTTTAAAAATTGAAAAATCGTATTTTTCCATTATTTTTACTTTTAAATGTTTTTTCTTTATAAAGGAATAGAAATACAATCACCAAATTATTTGTTAGGAAAGGCTCTTCATTAAGAATAATTTTTAATATTGTCTTTCCATTTCTAGAGATACCAGAGCAATTTGAAATTTGTAGCAAATTGGCAAAATTTCTATTTTCGTCGATCCCTCAGATTCAGCAATGACGGCTATTAAATTATATTCTGACGTTTCCTAAGAGACCCTTTTCTGAAGAATGCAATGATATAAAAATTTTAAAATTGTGTCAATAACTTATTGAAATATAGGGTCGCAAACAGGCCACTTTTAGTGCTAGAAAATCTAAATTTGTGTGACCTTGAACTTTAAATGTCAATCATTAACAAAATATAGACTTCTGAAACCTAATATATTGTAGTTGGTCATTACTATATGTGACCTATTTAAAAACTGATTTTCATTAAAATCGGTGATATGTCAGCCACAGCCGATTTGCTCATTTTGAGTGGAATGACCCTATTATGATACATGAAAATGTAAAAAAATTGATTTAAAAAGACTTGAATACTAATAAAAAGACAATACTATAAATACTGCAAAGACAAGAAAAAATACAAATACAACCTATACAGCAATTTTCTCCGCAGTGTCAATTTTAAATATTAAACAAAATTACCTTAATTGAGTATTTTTAGTTTGCCATAGTTTTCATTTCTTTAGTCTAGAGTTGCAAACAAAAGCCACATGCACATTTTCATAACAGAATAATTTTCTAGTCTGCCAGTAGTCTTAAACACTTAAAATTTATTTTTTTACTTCAACTGAAAACACAGGAAGCACACTTAAAATGAACGTCAATTTTCAGAGTTGAAATTGTAATGAGAAAAACTTTCCCACAGGTGAATTTCCCCCAACCCCCATTTTTCATCTAAAAATACCCTTTTACCGAAAACCCCAAAATAATAACAAAAAAGCATCAAAATGATCAAAAAATTTGAAGATGCTACTTTGCATAAAATATCATGAAAATGCACTTACAAAGGCACTTAAATCAGTGCAGTATTTTATTAAACACATTTCACTAAAATAATGTCTTGTAAAAAAAGATGCAAAAGCATCAAAATCCTAGATCTATTAATAACAAATAAACTGCTAAATTACCTGGAACAGATTGAATAATTGTATTATTATTCACCTCCAGAAACGTTTGCTCATCTTTTACCTAAAAATTAAGTTAATATATTTAAATATTTTAAAATACACAAACAGTGAAACAACTAAATATGAAACAAAATTATGCATTAAAGTGAATAAAAAGGTAAATACATACAACTAATTAAAATCAAAATGCTTTAAATTTAAAACAAAAAATTTTAATAAATTTTTATTACATTTTAATACAAACACATTTGCTAATTTTGAGTAACATAAGTTGATGAATCTTGGTAGTCAGAAAAGGTAATATTGTTCTTGGTCATATTCATATAAAAGAATATATATTTAATTCCATAGATTAAATATGTTATGAATAGATGAACAAGGCTGCTGAGAGGGATAGATGTATCAGCAGCTGAATGAATTTTAGGACTTTAGTACACACAAAATGTAAACCTAAAAATATCAAGGGTTCATACTTTTTGGAAAATTTTTTTGAAGAGTTAAGTTAATCAGGAGTATTTTTAAGTTTCTTAGGAAATATTGTAATTATATTGAAACCACATTTATTGTCTTGAACATACCAAACAAAAATGCCCAGTCGTTACAGGATTAAACTTCCCAGTTTTAAAAAATAAAGCTGTGTTAAAATATTAATTTTCTTCATTGAGATGTTCTGGTTGCTAATTTAGCTACTATACATATCACATTCCTCATATCTATCTTCTAGAAGTGTAATGATGCTATAGCATGAAAAAACAATCTACAAGTAGCTCAAAAAAATATGTGACAGACTTCCAGTTTTAAAGCAAATTATTTAATAAAAATAGCATATAAACCAAACAAGAAACAAAAGATTAGAAGAGAAAAGTGGTTTTTAGTGAAATCACTACTTTTTACACATCCCACCTCTAGCAGCTGTGCCACAAAAATCGGCAGCAGTCTCATATTTCCAGGCTTTTACACAGGACACATTTAAAATTAATTTTCCCATGTTGCTTTAGTTCCATGTTTTATTAGGTTTCAAAATCAATTTGGAAATAAATTTAAATGAATTTTCTTTGCATTATGAACTATCAAAATTGATATTTAAAAAAATTCCAGCGGTATATTTCAACTTATCCCGAGTCCTAAGCAAACTAAGAGTTTTTCAGACCTTAAAAATAAATCGTTTCCAGGATATTTTAATAATTAGCAGCATGTGTATGAACCCTAACATGAGCAATTTCAAACCCTCACAGAAAGTGGACAGTAAGAAATACATACTTCATCTTCACTATCATCTTCAAAATCACTACCCCAATCATCAGAATCCTCTTCGCTTTCACAAGTACCTACAAAATATTACATTAAAAATTAAAGAAAATATAAACAAACACATAAGAATGTAAAATCTAATTCACCTAATTAAAAAATATGTTTAATTACCATTGGGTTCTCCAGCATGTGAATGTGTTCCATGACTATGTTTTAATGTTTTGGCAATTCTGTTAAAAATAAAGAATTCGAATTAAAATTTCGAGAATGTATTGAAAACGGATAAAAGCGTGTATTCAGTTGAAAATCATAAAATTTATTTATTATTAATTTTATTAGTAAATATTTTTTAAATAAGCAATTAGTCTAATATTTTCACTTAAATTTTTAAATAAAATTGTTTTTTAAATTACTAAAATATAGTAAAAACAAATAAATTTTCTTATTTTCGTTTAATAATTTCTTTATTGCTAATAATTTTTCTTATAACTAATAATTAATTAAACTGTTGCCTAATATTAATTGGCATAGCACTTCAGTTAAATTTTGGATTACCTAAAATAAAAATATTAATGTGCAATAATTATTTAATATAATTATATAAACTCAACTCCGTTAAGAAATTTCTTTAAGATATAAATCAAAACATCATTTCAAATATTATTTATCTGATAAAAGAAATTGCATTTTCAATCTAGTGCAACTCTTATTAAAAAAGAATTACATGTTTTAGAAATTTCCAAATAACATAAATAAAATAAAAACAGATCAAGAAAATTATCATGAAGTTTGTAAGGTAATTAAAATTAGTTTTCCAAATTTTACCTTTTAGCATTTGATGCTTGAGATTTACATTCTTGGACACATTTTGCTATTTGCCTAAAAGAAATAAAAATAGTGGCATAACATAAACTAACAAAAAAATTCACATAGACAGAAAAATGTTTTGCCGAGATTCAATGTTATATTTTTCACTTGACATTGAATGTATTTACAACATAAAAAATGGGTAAAAAGATAGAACTGCTAATCATCTTTGCTCTCTGGTCCTGTTAGACATCTATAAATACATGTAAATGTTGAATGAGGGAGAAAAAGATAGTAACAAAAATGAGGAAAGATTTGATTCAACTACTCTACGTTTTCTGTTTCAAAGTTTGACAATCAAGGTGAAGTAATCAAAATAAAATTTCAGATTTTTCATTAGTGATGGCTTTACCGTCAATCGTTGTTGCAAAGTGTGTATGATGAAATATAATACACATACTCAGTTTAGTGAACCAAAATACCATAAAAATATTTAAAAAATCGAGATCAAATTCAATGGCAGAATAAGCGTAAATCCAAAATTCTTGTAGCATTAAAAACGATTGCAACCTGGTACAACTTTTGACCGGAAAATAGGCGAGTTCGATTCACAGAATTCCTAATGAATATTAGACATTCGTTTGCTCACCTGCTAAAAGGTAAAATGATAGATGGGAAAAAGCGAAAGCTAACCTTTGCCATACCGGTTTTATAAGGTATTGTTTCCTATTTTATTCTTTCTATTTCCTACTATACTTCAGAACATAATGAAGGACGAAACCCATTTGAAACGAAATATCACAAAACATGTACCTGTTCACAGTCGAATAACACTATGTATGCACATGCAAGGTTACGCGTTCGAAAACAAAAGATGTCTATTATTTTGCTTTCTTTTCAGTTTCTGACTGGAAATTTTAATGAATCAGATGCATGCTCCATTGCGTTCATTGTATAATTACCTGTCTGATAATTATAAAAAATAAGAAAAGAAACGGGTAATTTATAAGTTTTAATCAGGTTCTGATGCCATCACTGGTGAAATTAAGAACTCTCGTAATTTCAACTAGAAAAGTACTTGGGAAATTAAATTTCTTCAAAGACCAGAAAACTATTTTCGTGGTTAAACCACAATATCTAAAATATTAATCCTTTTAAAATTTACAACTTTTATTTTTAAAAGGGAAATTTTTCGAATTTTTTATTAATAGACTAGTCTATTATTTTCAATATTCTTTTTTCAGCCCAGTCTATAATAAACCCTCGTGCAGCAAAAAAAATTGCCGTAAAGCGACAAACGAAAGCCTTTTTAATTTAAACACTTTACAATGGCAATATTGGAAGCTCCAGTAAATACCCATAAAGTTCCCCTGACGAAAATATAAGTTGCATGATCCAAGTTAATATTATAAACAATAATTAGTTGCATCGAATTTCAACTATATAGTTGAACATAAAATTGCTAACACAGCTAGCTCTCTTGTCACTTGGTGTAGTAATGCATTTTCCCCCAAATTACTTATCTAGTTCAGAAGCCCCCAAATTACGCTCGAGCCAGATCCAGATGTTGGGATAGGTTTATCCAGGTTCATAACAATAATTAAAAAAAATTAAAATTTTAAGCATTAAATCAAAAAGGAAATAAGGCGTATGGTGATAAACTTAATGTCGTTCAATGAAATGTGTCGTTCTCACCCAAAGCAAAATACTACGAGGGACAATGTCTAGGAGTGCTCTTGGTGGGTGGTGAGACAGGGACGGGCACCACCTCCCAAAAAAATATTTTCATTGTTTGCGAAATGCGTTAAAAATTATAATTATGTCTACCCAGTTTTTTCTTTTCAAAACTTTTTATCATAATGCCTTCAAGGGGTTATAAGCTTCATAGAATGCGTTTTCTTTCCGATTAGGTCCGCTTTAAACTTTGGGGACCCCTGACCTAGGTAAAAGGTAAAATGCCTAGTTTTTCAGTCACCTCTTGTTTTAATCTTCATGTTAATTGTATTCTCCTTGAGACAATCCCATAAACAATCAGTAGAATCAGACCTTTTAAAAAGGCAAGGATTAAAGAGTCCCAACTGTAATGGCTGTTATTTCCGGTAGTCCACAGGAAAGAGGACGAAGCGTTTCGAATTTATCACGATCATCACTTGAGAAGTTGAGGCAGTGAACCCATTAAACGTCGCGCGGAATTAAATTCATTCGCGGCAGTCGAAGAAACAGCTAATGGAAGAAACACCCCCCGAAACGTTGACTTAAGATAAAAACGACTATATCGAGAATTAGTTCGAGAGCTCTCAGCTTCTGTATCATTAAGTCCTTGAGAAAATCGAGTTGAAGACTGATATTTTGGAACCTGAAGGACAGCAGTTTTATAGAACACTAACAGGAAAGACAAAATTTGTTTTTGAGGATTTGATGTTAACTTGACGGGCAGGGAAATTCACCATACGTATGCATTATTTCTGTTGGCAGACAAAATTCTAGAAAAATCAAAAATTGAGACAAAAACAAAGTTTTTCGTATAAAAGTTCAACACTCCGCTTTTTAAACTTGCCGCTTTATGTAATCGAATTCCCAAAACGGATTCAAAACAAAAAATATAGCATTGTGAAATCACCAGCACCGCTAATAAATATCAAACATTTTCAACGTCTAGTAACAGCAAATGAGCAAAAATTATCATGGTCGAAAGGCATCCAATATTCATTTCTTGAAATCCTGTGATTATTCAGTTGAAAGTATCATTATTTTAGAAGAGAACCAGAAAGATAAGAATGAACGAGGGTGAAGAGAGCCAATTCAAAACCGACGGCACCACCCGACGAGCTTTACACGTTTTAGAACACTTGAATATAGGAGCTGGGGTAGTTGGTTTGGGTTTCATGATGCAGATTCAAAAATGGACAAGCTGCGCCAAACGTAAGACTAAACAAAATTCTATAAAATATATTAAAATTTTAAACAAGCAACCAAACCAACATTAAAATAGATGACAGAAAATTAGTCAAGTTTACTTTATTAACACTAATATGGACGCTTAAGCAGAATAAAAAACTACAACTGAACAATCTTTATAAGGAAGCTCGATTTGTGTATGTGTAATTTTAGTTACAAGATACTCAAATCAATCTTGTAATTTCAAGTGATAATTATCAATTTAAAATTCAAAAGCTTTAATCACTCTGCATTTACTTATGATACTACGCTTCTATTTTGCAAAATTTGGCCAATGTTACCCTGCCATGTTTAGATACCTGCTATTACAGTACGCAGTAAACCCGCAGAAGTTCTCACGTTTTTCGTGACATTCATAAATTAAGAGCAGTATCCCGGTTTCGAAAGGGAAGACGTATTCTACGTCAAAATGCTAAATAACTTTCAATGTAAAACCGCTTCGATACAAAACGACAAAAGATACGAAGGTGAAATAAGAAAACTAACCTCGTTATCGACATCGCAAGTTTATTCTCGTACACAGCAGTCTAGCAAATGAAATACCAGGCGGAAATGAATAGGCGTTAACAGTCGATTAAAAAACGAAATAAAAAAAGTGCCAAGATTGCTTCAAATACAGTGATTGATGATTTGTAACGAGTCACTAAGCTTTCTCATGAGCCAGAGCACTCAAATGATTTGCCACACTAATTGCCAATCAAGAGAATTTTCCCGTTCATCATGAAATCAAGTATTGCTACAACATTCCACATGAATTTGCGGAAACACATAAGATGTAAATACCGCTGGGAGATACAAAATCAGTTTCATACAGTTCACTGCAATTATGTGTAGATAGGAGTTAGTTTGGAACAAAGGCTGAAATGAAAAAAGAGGCTTGTTTTATTTTTGGCGGGAAAAGTGTTTTTGGATTGTTTTGTGAGTCACAGCCCCACACATATAATCACTGTTGGCATATGAAAAGTAAAAACTGGAATAAAAAATCACTTTTTATGTAAATACAATTGAAATTGATAGTAAAAAATGCCAAACAAAGGCTATTTATAAAAAGTTAAATGTATCAGGACATGAGGGAGATTGTGTACGGTCAAAAATCCCAGTTTTAGCTTACAAAGACCTCACGCTTAAATGAGACTACGAAACAAGAGTAGTGAATTTTCAGTTTTCTAAACAAAACATTTGACAATATATATTGTAAATCCCATGAAAATTTTTCAATCTTGGTCATTTTTAGACATTTTTGCAAAGTGGCATTTTTGATTAGACGAGAAAGAGTGTTGCAAGGTCTAAAACCTTGTAACCCTCCCCAACAATAGCTTTCAAAAGTTATTTGATAATCTTTGAGGATCTACGACTTAAAGTGGAATCCGAACCACTACGAACAGATATACTCCCACTAACATTCGAGCCAAGAGCCATATGGTAGAGCCAAAAAGCTTAACACTCGACGCCAAGTCGGTAAATTGCCAAACGATGATGATAGTTGTTGATTATGAGTCCATTCACTGCTCCTGTACAGAAAACTTACACGTGTATTCAGTTTGACAAGGTAAATACAATAATCATTTTTTACTTTTTCCTGGTTGTTCTGGACATTATAATCATTTTGAACAGCCAGAGTGCGCACGGACTTTTGAATAAGGCATATTATCCGAAAAAGTACACTGATTCAATGAACCGGTAAATAATGTACTCACTTGTAGAAAAGATCAACGAAATCCGTTCTCCAGGGTAAATAAGCTCAAAGTACAAAATACTCGAAGTTATCTCAACTTCAACCTTTAATACTTGAACTAAAACGATATTGAACACTATAAACTCAGATGATACATTTCACAACGATCAATGATCACTTTCTAATTCATTTGTGGTCAGGTGAGTAGGTTCATGTATAAAAACTAGTGCACTCTATTTTCAAGCCAGTAGGTAGAACAATTTGTGCCATTGCTCTTATTCCCGCCACTACCTTGCTGTCGCGAAAATCCGGTGCATCGTCCGTCATCAGATGTCATCGACCAGAGTGTGAGCAGCACGCATGACGTTAGAGAAAGTGCATGCAATAAGGACAAGTTCACTTTGTCCGCTTCAGAGAAGAGAAACCCCTTTACTTTAAAGTCATTATTTTCTGGATAGAAATAGAATTATTTTGTAACCTAAATGTATAGAAATTTACACTTCTATAAAGATTTATTACTGTGTAAACAGGCCGTTATTTACAAAACATTTGTATAACCGTCTTCCATTTTTAGCTATACAAGTATTACTATAAAGTTTACTGCTTTATCTTACTTCACTGCCATGTAATCGGAGTAATCTGTTTGACAGTATTAAGGAATAAGTAAACAAATTAGACTGATGAGTAAATTTCGCATTTTTCCAAGACTGTTTTTAAATTCATTTTTACTTAAAAACTTGTTTTCTTACTTTTGGTCCAAAAATATCAAAAGTTTTCTAACGGATTGAGGAGTTGTTAAATCTAAAAAACTATATATAGCTATTCTAGTAGTTCTTGCCGTGTTTGTGGTTGCTACTTGTTGGAACCAGGAAACACCTTTAATCCCAATTGTGTAGACATTTAAAACAATTAGGTGTATACTTCAGTCAATGTTAGTTATATCCCATGTCAAAATTCAGTTAACTTTCATTCACTCGTAATAAAATTAAAAGGGGAAAAGCTTGGTTCAATTATTTCTTCTACACTGTATGTGGCTTTAGGTTTTCAATGACAATTCCGATATTTTAGAAAAATTCATATTAAAAGAACATGAATCTTACAGAAATCTGAGTTAATAAATAATTCCAAATCAACGTATAAGACTTAGTTAAGGATTGAATTATGATCCCTCATAAATACATTGACTGAGATTTAACTCCATCAATTTCATTATTTTCCGATGAGAAATTTTCGTATTACTTAATTAATGTTGCTACAAATGAAATTGACCCCAAAACACAGATCATTTATGAATCCTTTCAAGAACAATGAAACGTTCTCAAAGCCTTTCTTTCAAGTTCCTTTTCAACATCACTTTAACAATAACCAATTAAGTCATCAATGAATGTGTGTAGCAACTATATGGAGGGCAAAATTAAGTAACATAGAAAGCGTTCTCATTATCGATAATGAGAATGCCTTCTCGGGGACAGAGATGAACAGAACCAAATAAAAAAATTAGAAAATACGTTTCGAGCGAATAGAAAACTAACTCCCGAGTTCAGATTTCAGAGATAATATTTATACTAACCATCACATAAATCAGTTCGATATGCATATTGCAAGACAAATTAAATTGATAAATAAAATGAATTAGTAAATAAATACCTGAAAAATAATGGATAAATACTCATAACATGTTTTACACATTTAGAATAACTTAAACTCCAAAAACAGCATTGGGCAAGCAAAAATCCAAAATAGCTTTTGTTTTCATTACTTATTTGTTCAGAATTTTGTAGGAATTTAGAAATTTCAAATTCTTTCCAACAAATGTTTCGTGTAAAACTTTACATTGAAAAAATATTTGATTTTACTGTTTCGATCTGAGATAATGTATAAAACATTGAATTCTAGTGATATATAAGTCATTTCTTATTATTTTGAACAGTGACAGCTTTTTTTTAAGATACAGAACTAAAAATTGTTAGCAAATCTGAAATGCAGGACATGACAACTTACTATACATTGTAACGCATTCTATTGCAACTATATGTGCAACTAAGATTAATATTTATTGGGTTATAATCTCTGACATCTCAAAATAAGTGTCGTTAAATACAATATTAAAAAACAAACTCTGAATATCACCTTGAATAGAACCAAGAATGAAACCGATGGTAATTGAAATGTAAGGCATTTAAACAACGGAAAATAAATACTAGAATAAAGTTGTTTACATGATAACAATTGCTTAATTTTGACAACATAACATACATAACGGAATTTTTATCACAATAATTCGAATTTTTTTATAAAACAATGTTACTTATTATGAAGAGTTGGGGGAAAAATTATTGAGTGTGAGCTAACTATATAAATTTTTGGAAGCAGAGTTGAGATCTATGCATGGATTGAGGTAAAAAATACTTCGAGATTTTAAAACTAGTGCCAAAAAGTACATGTCAATGCATTGAGATGGCTACGGGTTGGTTGTTTTGACGCTTTATAGCGCAAGGGCCATATTTGGCCTAGCTGTGTCAAACACAAGCCGAATCGTAAAAGGGGGATTTGGGAAGAGAGTAGCGGGATGAAAAGAAACTTGGAAAAGAAAAAGATAATTTGGCTATCCCGGGAGCGCGACCCCGTGTTTATACTAAAGACAGTAACCCCCATGGGAAAAGAAAAGATCAATAGAGTATCTCGGGTCCGTGAAGCCCGTACACACTTAAGGGAGATAGGCAGCTACGAATTGAAATGCTTGAAACATTGAAAATCATTTTTATAAAATCAGATCAAAACGTGATCCGCCGTACAAAAAAATTGAAAAATACTTCGCATGCAATCAGTCCCAGGCCAGTCTTTTACCAGAAAATCCAACCGCATTACTTCCATGATTGCTATTTCTCAAACAGCAAGAACAAAGATAAAATGTACGTCATTAAAATTACAAAGGTTCATTTAATAAAATAACTCAGAAATGAGAAATCAAACACGTTAAAGGACATCAACCTACACTACGTGGAAGATTGTGTATTAGTAAGAGGACAAACATTTACTCAAAGTACTTCAACGTGTCGAAAATTTCGAAAACTCCTTCAGGTATTGCAGTCTGTGTTTTAATCTTCAAAATGAAGCCTCGGCAATATCTATTTTGCGAGCTCTCAGTTAAACAGATTAGTATATCTAAAATTTCCTCCTTAACTTACCAAAAAAAATTCAACAGAAGTAATCAGTTTGAAAATGTTTAGCTGGTTACGTTTCACGGCGCAAAAGCTATATTTGGCGAAGCTGCGCCAAACACAAGACAGACAACGTCAAATAGATATACACACACAAGGAAAGTTTTACTGACAGAAGGAAGTACACCCAGGAAGGAATCGAACCTACGCTGCCTAAAACTGGCTGGTTGCCGGCACTGTAGAAAACCCACTGAGCAAACCAGATGATATGGAAAAATTTTATTTCTGTAGTCCAAATGCTATATATATATATATATATATATATATATATATATATATATATATATATATATATATATATATATATACCGCATGATACATATAGGGGTACCTTAAAATATAGTTCACTGCCGGTCTGGCACCTTTTGGCGTTTAATTTAATCGGTGTTGATCAATCAAGTTCGGAATTTATCCTTTCGAATTTTTATTAACGAAGAGCTGAAAACGCATTCAAAAAACAATCCAAGTGGCATCACGTTCGGAAAACGTACAGGAAACACGTATCGCCACAGAAACATAGCCACCTTCATTTGTAGCTAGACAGAAAATGCCTCTTATAAACTAAATATGGATAAAACATCACACGAAACTTTCCACATTTCCCGGACTGGATACCGACAACAGCACCATATGAGGGCTCTGTGTTCAATTCGTAGGGTTATTTCTGAAGGTACATGAGCTTGAGGAATTTTTAATTTTCATACCGGAATGTAATAAAACGTGGACAACCTCAAATATGCATTTAAAATCCCTTATCAAATTTAAAGCAAACCATTACTTTTGTGGCTTCAATAGCAAAAAAATTAAATCCAGGAACAAAGAAAAGATATTCTGACGGAAAAGAATTTCGTGGAAAAATGATTTCGCGGAGTTGGGAAACAATAAGACATTAAATATCACTTCCTTTTCAGACTACCTCGTAAATAGTCTCCGGTTTTCGAAACGATGAGCATGCAAAGGGACAAACACACCTGTTTTCCTAGTTTAGATGTTGAAATATAGTTCCTCTTGTGAATGAATAGAAAGTTCATAATACGTTGGATTTTCTGAAGGATCGAATCAGAAAAGGAAATTTAGGTGTGGCCATTTGTGTGTGAACTGTTTGAGAGCACATTAAGAGTTTATAAGCATTTACTCATAAGTCAATGCAAACTGCAGAAGCACGTTTGCTATTGAGCTTCCGGCGGAATCGGGTTCAAGAATACGGGAATATAACTGCAAAATGTATCTTTATTTGAAAATGTAGCATAAGCTACTAAATTTTGATAAATATCGTATCTCATTGAACCTAATGTGCTTTTAAATTCATTCAAATCGAATTTTTATAAGCATCTTGAATTTGAATATCTCATTTTTATACAAGGCTGTCTAACTTCTAGCACGAATATTTTGATTCATAAATAGCTAAAGGAACACTTTTGCATTCATATGATATGCAAATGTAGTCTGATTTTAATGAAACTTCTTTTAATGTATTTTATGCTGCTTGTTATTCAGGACGTTAGATGAGTTAATACAGTGATGCCATCCAAAGATATATTAACCAAATCTCAACAAGTTTACAAGAATTTTAAGCAATTATCACGAACATAGAATATGCATCAAAAACTTTTAAGTGATTAAGAAAGTGAAAGTTGAAAAAAATGGTTTAGTTCAAATGACCAGAGACTGCAAACCGACTACATATAGAACAGTCATTAAACAAAAAAAATCTCACAAAGAATATTCTTATTGAACTACTAAATCATCCCACTCAAATCTTGACTCGAAATTTGACTCCTGAGACACTCTTAAACTTATAAAAGTTGATCCGATTTTCTCTGGAAAAATTTTCTGTGCTGCATTAAAAATATACATTTGTGTTCAAAATTAAGAAAATTAGCATATTTTGTCGAAATTCTCGAAAAGTACTGAACGAAAGCAATGCTTCCAAATGTAAAACTAATGCTTCCAAACAAAGACGCAAATCTTTAGTGTGGAATACGTGAGCGTACACTTGAGTTTGGCTGTGCATTTAGAGGAACAGGCTTTCTAAGCGCACGTGACAATTTCCGCGCTTCGTTCGCTAGAACACGTTGGTGAATTTCGTGGTATTTTTTTGTAACATTCCGTGAAACTCAAAAGCAAACAGTTTATATGAGTAACCACCAATGTTTTGATGATGGAATGAGGTGGCGAATCTTCGGGAGACTTGAATCAGAGCAGTCTCAAATGCAGATTGCTAGAGACTTTAATGTAACGCCTAGCGTCGAGTGCAACTTATGGAAACAGTTTAAGGATACCTTATCCGTAGAGAGAAAGCCTGGGCAAGGTCGTCCAAGAGCCACGACGGCCAATGAAGATCGATATTTGCCCATTACAGCGAGGCGTAACAGGAGTGCAACAGCTTCTCATCTCGTGACTTTCATGTGGCCACAGGAAGCCGAGTTTCAAGGGTTACTGTTTCCAGAATGCTACATGAGAGGTCTGTTTGCAAGAGACCCTGCTGTTTGCGTCCCGCTCATTTCTGCGCACAGGAGAGCCCGTTTAGCACGGTGCAGAGAATATCGATTTTGGACCAGGGATCAGTGGGAACCGTTCTATTCACTGATGAGTCCCGGTTCAGCCTAACCACTGATTCTCGACGTACGTTCATCTAGAGAGAACTAGGAACCCGCAACCTGTCCTCCAACATCCGAGAAAGAGACTACTATGGCAGCGGAGGTTTGATGGTCTAGACAGGCATAATGTTGGATGGGCGCATAGACCTCCATTTTTTAGAGGCTCTGTGACTGCTGTGAGATATAGGGATGAGATCTAGGAGCCCTATGTTTGCCTTTTCAGGGATGCAGTTGGCCCTGATTTCATTTTTATGGACTACAACGCTCGTTCACATAGGGCTCATCTGGCCAACGAATAAGTGGAAAGTGAGGATATTCTCCGGATGGATTGGCCAGCTAGATCTCCAGATCTAAACCCTATAGAGAATATCTGGGACGCTCTTGGGAGGGCAATTGCAACTCCCCTCCCAAAACCATCCAGGACCTGAAAACTGCGTTGCTAGAGGAGTGCGACCGACTGCCAGACTCATAAACTGCCTTATTTCCAGTATGAATTCACGTTGTGAGAGTTGTATAACTGTATGAGGGGACCATACCTCCTATTAGCCCATGATTTGTGTCGATATTGTAACCTGTTTTAGATCTTCCTGCGTTGATGAGTCTTTGGCACAATCATGCGTGTGTGCCATAACTGTTGTATGGTTATTTTTGTATTACTTCGACCTATGTACATAACTAATTTCATTAAATGTAGTACCACCAGTTTTAGAGATAATCGCCCAAAAGTAAAAATTCTCTTAATTTTGAGCACCAGTGTATAATGAATGCATTTGCTTGACAAGATGAATACTGAGATAAATTTATTAAAAGTTTCACAAATTCAAGGAAGATAAAGAATCAGGTTTGGTTTGGCGTTCTGGTCATTTTTGCTTCGTGAGACATTAAAGTGGGACCTAGAGCTTAAAGTATTTTCTGAACCATTACGAACATCCATGTCCAAAGTACCATTCGAACCTAAGACCTGTTAAACCGAGAGTCAACACGCTTCAATGAATCAGAAAATAGCTTTGACATAGAGGTAGGTAGTTGAATTAACGTCGCACTAGAACAAAACAGGCTATTGGCAAAGGTCTGGGATCAATCCCCACGGGAAAGATCGAGGACAACACCTAGAAATTTTGAGCCACGGTCAGATGACGTTAATACCTGAACTGGCACCCCACTCTCCAAACTTCCATACCATGCCGTGAGGACATTCGATGTCACGACAGCTTTAACGTGCACTAGCCCCTTCGTACACAATGGTCTTTGGTCGGATTTAGTTTTTAAATCGTACCCCTCCGGTTTCTAATCCACGACTCTTTCAGCAGGGCTACCACGGTCCCTTTCGACACCCCCCCCCCAGAAGCATACATATACAATATAATCAATGAATGCAACGAAAATTTCTGTTTCCTACGAACTTTTAAGGTATGAATAGATACTCAATAAAAAATATACTTTAACACAAGATTATTTGAATAAAGTATAAAATAAGAAGCCTTGATAATCATATTGGATAATTTAATAATTATAAGCTCTGGATCGAGCAACTTTAAAACGATTGAATATCCTACACAAATAGCCAATTGCGTTATTTCTCATCTTTCTCTATCAAAGCATACAAAGACATTCATTCTCATGCTTCGTTTCTTTTCTTATGTATTAAACTTTTGTATTTCGTAACTTTAAATTCAATGCATACAGACCATAACCAATTTAAAAACAAAATAGATATTGCGATAAAGTGCAGCTATTCCAAATAAATTTTTCCCCATTGAGTTCCATAACACCGGCACTCGCAATCGAATCACAAAGCATTCGCTGGCACCATTAGGAAATCGAACAGTCAAATTTATAGGTCACTTAAAGAAACGGAACTCAAAGCAGAGCTATCGGTGTCAGAGTCTAAACAACAGTCAAACCTATTCTTAAAGCAGAAGGTGTATTGCCTACAGAGGACAAAGAACTCCTTCGACCACAGCCCAAATTCAAATGCTACGGTTTTGAGTACAAATTTGCATAAAAAGAAAGGGAAGAATAAAAGGAGGACAGTGATCACATAATTAAACTTGTATAATGAAACATCTGTCAAAATCTGTTGTTTACGTGAGAACATAAAGGACACTAACAATAGTATTCCAACATGTTCTTTATTGTAAAGAATTTCTTCAAAAAGGGTGAACCATAAAATGAGGCATCTTTCTTCAGTTTTCAAATTGTAGCGCATTGTTTTGAAAATCGTAAGATTTCAGAAATACAAGCTGTGATCGTATCATTTAAGTTACCTACTTAGAGCTCTATCACTAAATAATGAATGGAATGACACCAAAATATTAACATATACCGAGGAGGATTCAGTGAAAAGATTTGAACTCTAAAAAGTTCGGTTAAAGGAACATATAGCACTGTACAACAGAAAAAGAGCACGATCACAAAGACAATCCTAAAATGAAAATACATATTTTGTATGACTTTTGAAAACAGAAAAAGAAAAGTGGCATATTTTGCGCTGCAAGCAATGAAATATACTAATATCATTTGCATTCGACAGCGGCCAAATTTTGAGTATAAAAGCGGATTCATCAGAACTTCGTCATTTTTAAGGCTAAATCCTAGGCTCATCATAGTACATCATAGGCTAAAATATGGCTGTCTCTTGTCGGAACGTGCATTCTTAGTAATTTTGCTAAAACAAAGACGATATTCCCGAAATCATTCCATGAATTCCGTCGTCGTTCATCAAGGATCTATTTCTCCACAAGTTGTCAGGAAAGTGTAATCATATGGTTCGAAAGAAAACATATCTCACTGCTCGTGAAAAACATCACAGCTGATCCCCTCAGATTTTACACTTTCACAATGGAGAGCAAATAGAGCTGTATTCCTCAGATTGCTTGTTACAATGCATCATTCATGTCCAATATCGAGCAAACATGTTTGCTTTTTTGACGTGAAGACGTGAATACGCCTTTAAATTCGGTCTGGTATACTCTCCACGAAAACTAGCGACTAAAAAAATGGCAAGATTTGTCGCGCTTATATCTCGTAAATGATAATCTAATAATTTAAATTTTGTAGGACAGAGAATTTATGTCCGTATCTAAAATGGTGGGTAGTGGGGGGTGGTACGTTTCTACATCGACCACTACCCTGGCAACACTTGTATCTGAACTAGTCTTTCAATTTATAACAAATTATTCAAAACATTTTAAACTTGTCGAGAATTAGAGCGTGATAGTAAATTTAAAAATAAAGCAAAAATATTAGCCTTTTTCAACTTTGCTGATACAAACCAGAGGACGGTACGAAAGCAAAATTTTGTTGCAAAGAATTTTTCAAAATGTTTAGATTTCACAAACGCAAATACGTGTTCTATTTAAAGTAGCAACCGAATCGATGTTGCGTTTGTTGGGTTGGTAAGAAAGATGGTCTGGAAAAACTCGACTGTTATTTTAGTTTCCAACCGAAAGGCAGTTTTGCGTGAAGAATAAAAGTGATCTTCAATCATGCAAGGAAATAAAACATTGTGCTGTTCGTTAAAGCTTTTTATTCCATTAGCGATTATTGGTAATGAGTGCCATAAGTATCTCCAATATGGTGCGATTCATAATGCAGCCAATTTTCAGCTTTATTAGGCTGAATACTATGATGCGAACAATTGCGTTTCCCAAGTGTTCTGTACAATTCCTACAACACAGGATCAAAAAAAGCTACAAAACCTTTGTTTTTAATTTTCATAACCCCCCCCCCCCCCCCCCCAATCTACAACTTCCAACGAAAAGATTCGAAAGGGAAATCAAATTTTACAAATTTACTACCGAAATTGTAAAAATATGCACTTTCAGACACGATAAATCCTTCTTTTTCAAATATTTCAGTTGTCCCTAAAACGTATAAGGAGTATTTTGTAATTCTGAGAACATAGTCCTAAATATTATTGAATACGAAGCCTATTACCAATTATTTAGGTAGTTAAATTCAAATCTGCGTAAGATCGATAAATCAAATCACTGCTGAGTATAACTGTTCTAAAATATTCTCTTAAAATTCGCAGAAAAAAACCAGCTCGAGAGCATACAATGATGTACACCTACATTACGACCCTAAAGTTCAGTAGAAGTTTAAATGGGCGATAACTTTTGTCGACCTTTACAGCATCTAATAATGGGTAGTGTTCGTTTCACAAAAGGAAATTGATTACCATGTAACCTACCTCACCTTACGGAAGTCGCACAATAAACAATCCAGGAAAACAACCTTCAACTTGAAATTCAAATAGACAACGAATATGCCTCATACATTTATTCATGTTGTTGAAAGGATATACTTACTCTTAACTTCATATCACTGAGCATCAAACAAAGATTCAATTTCACAATACCCAAATGAGAATTTTATATTGTCTTTTGTTAAACCGATACAAGTATCAGTAACACATGTGGAAGATTCAAAAATTAGTAAAGCATTTTGCAGTACAAATGAGTACGAGAACAGGTCATGCATATTACATGAAAACATTCACTTGACTTTTTCCTAATTTCCTGTTTTAAAAAACGTCGATATTGACGATAATACAAATACAAAGGATATATAGTGCGGCTCCGATGAGAAGGCAGTCGATTTTTGAAAGAGCGTGTAAGGTCGTTAGAAGGGCTACCGTATGCAAAAGAATGAATGATGACCGCTGTGGATGGTTTTTTTCCCCTCGTCAATTCGTCACCACTTTTTGCTTTCGCGACCTAATGATAAACTTTGAACCAGAATCCACGCTAAAAATGCTGGTTGTGGAAGCGTTTTGTTTACATTCCAACCTACCACTTAATTTAAAGAATGCTCGTTCAAAACCAAGCGACTCGACTGTCAACTCGCGGGAGTCGAATTATTAGTTTAATTTTGTCGTCAATAGATATGAAACTATAAGCGGAAACAAATTCAGATGGATGATGTGAATGTTTAAATTGGTTTTCCTTGATAAAGTATTTCTATGTGAAAGTAGATCTCCGAAAAACTTAATTGTTGAAAAGGTAGACTTCGAGAAGTGTATTTTTTTTTGCCCGACAAATAAGAAGGCAACCAACCAGTAAATTCTACAAGAATAATTTAACTCGTTATACTTGAGTTAAAATTCAGTCTTTGAAAAAAGCCGTTAGCAACATTAACATAGAATTACATACTTGTATCAACAAAAAAGGTAAAACGTTTTGTGTTAATATAAGTTTATTTTTTATTCGCTGTTTCTTAACTGATTCTATGCAAATTGCACTAATCAACATGCCATTAAGAGTAATTTTCGAACATGATTTTAGATTAATGATGCCCATACAAGCTTTATTCAAAACTAACAGCGGAGTCCATAAAAACCACATCGTTTACATGTGCTGGAAGTGATAGCCTATTTTATTAGCGGTAATACAAAATTTTGAACACTTATTGTTTCTTTAATGGTTCGTTTTAAAAATATTTATTCAATTTTTCCTTTAGAACAGGGGCCAAATTACAGCCCGCGACCTGAGTCCGGCCTCGGCATTGGTTTATCCAGGGGGCGAGCACGTCAGCGAAAAAAATGGAATTCAATTTTCAAATATAAAATAACAAATAAATACGTTTGGTTGAAAACATTGTCTGTTTACACCAAGTCTGAAACCGACTTAATTCGTTTCATTTGTTACTTAGAAGCGTTACCGTTTGCTTACTTTTTGTACCATTATTGGAATTATATAGGATTTTGAAACATTTCTTTTATTTAAGACACGAATTTTCTGCTGGAATAAATTGCACAGAGTATATGAAATTTCTATAGCATCATTTTACATTTACATGTTATTAACTATGTTCTTTTTCAGTGATCTCTTAACAAGAATTAATGTGCTTAAATCTGTTTAAACACTCGATTAATTGCAAATGCTTAAAATTTAAAACTACACATTCAATTGAAATCAAAGTAGCTGAAATATGTTACGCCGGTCGCAGTTTCATTACCTCAAATTGACGCAATTAAAATGGGAAATATATAGTTAAATTAATACATTTCCTATTTTTCAACATTCTTTCACCGGCTAACGGTTCATATTTTAAATTCTACAAAATATTTTTAAAATTTGCAAATGAAAATATCATTAAAAGTCTTACCGTCTTAAATAAAATTTGACAGAAGTCCAATCCACATCTAAATATTCCTGTACCGCCAGTTGTAGCTCCTCAGATTTTCGTTGCATTTTTTTTTCGAAAACAGAACTAACAATGCACGGAATAATTGTTCGATATAATCAAATGCGCACGGAACAGATGGTTGCGTTTGTCAGTTAAAATCGTAAAAAAAGTCAAAAATCGTAACTTCGTCCTTGAAGTATCGGAAACAATGCAATGACAGCAGTTCCTGTTCTCATTGTACCAACATTCTATTCGTAATATTAAAGGCAATTCAATTAATGCTCAAACTTAACATCATCGTCCAGCAGATCAATACAATCAGTCATTGAAATGAACCTTAGAATTCAACTGTTCGAGTATATGATTAAACCTTCCAGAATACACTTGCAATATTGGATCTTAAAGCAACATTCAGGACTTCATTAATCAACTACGTATGATTCAGGTGTAAAAGTAAAACTGAAATGTAAACACAAATACCACAAGGTTGATAGCTGGTGGAAAATCCTGCCGAATTCTTCACGTTACAAAAAGAATACGTCCAAAAACAAAAGATCCATCTGCAACTTTTCTTTCGCTTGCTTTCGTTGAACAAAGAGTCAAATTTCAATTTGAAAATGGAATTTAAAAATCACATTGAGGATGCTGGCAACGATTCCACTCACTATTTTCAGATTTTGTAGCAGCTCCAAAGACAACGAAAAATAACATAGGCGCAAGAACCAAACTTCGATTCAACTGGCTCCTGAACGTAATTTTATTTCGTTAACTATTTTCACACATGCGGCTTATTTTTTAATGCGAAACCGGAACTAAAAATACGCACATCAAGGTGGCTGGCACCGTATCCATTGAGCATCTGCAGAACGAGTTCCGACTTCAGAAGACTTCGCGGTTGCGCCGAGGAATGAGTCAAGGAGTTGGTTTTGGGTGGGACTTCCCGATCGGTGCCACCGGAACGAAAATCGTGGAGGTGACTTTCTTAAGGAGGCGGTAGAGGAGAGCGAAAGAAAAACAGGTTTCCCCACTTCCATCAACAAGAGTTTTCTTCTCTCTCAACAGTGGGGAGGCTGTCTTAAGATTCTCTTTCTCCTATTTTTGCAATAAAATATCTTTCCTCCTGCGCAACAGCAATGGGTACTCATCAAAATACACCCCTGCTAAGTATCTGGCATTGTAAGATCTCATTGATTAACTGACAGGATCCCCACTCTTCAAGCAAAAGAAACATTAGTGCCTTTTACAGGTCCTTCCCAAAGCTATTTTTCATGTTTTTAAAACTATGTCTCACATAGATCGCAATAGATTAGTGAGTGCACAGGTGAAGAAACTTTCACAAGTGATAGATTTCGGTCTCACTGACCCAGTTTTAAAAGCATCAATTTTAAACCTTTGCATTTATGGCATCGATTTTTGATTACACTTGACTTTGAATATGGATCATTGACTGTTTTTTGAAAGTAGGGTGAAATCAAATATGCAGTGTTCTAGAAAAAATTAAAGCTTTTAAAAAAATTCAGACTTTCAGTAAATATTAAGGCTTTTTAAAAGCCCTTAAAAGTTAAAATAAAAAAGCATGCCTTCTCAAGGCCATTCGGAATCCTGGCTGACAAATTGAGCAAGGATACACTTATATTTATTTGTGAAAAATTAAAGTAATTAGAATTAAATTATCATAACCATGGCCTTAGGAATTGTTAATATATCTCATGGTCATTTCAAAAAATCCTCAGTTACCTAAAAGAATTTCAATCCTTGAAAAAATATTTTTTGGTACCTCCAATTTTACAAAACCTCAGTTTCTTACCTCTAGCACATGTCTCACAAATTATTGGGAAAATTAGCTTTAGTAAAAAACCCAGGAAAATTATATCTTTTAGTCAAAAACCTCTAATACATACAGAATCTAAAAAAAATTAACTCCTTCCCTCTACTGTTAACAGCTCTAGCAATTAAAATAATCATTCTCCAAGAATTTGATGGCACAATTTCTGCATTTTGCATCATGGTGGAAGGCATTTATTAATTTATTTTTATTTGTGACAATTTTTTAACACTAGAAATTTAAACAAAACCAAGGTAAAAAAAGTGTTTCATATTTCTTAAAAGTAAAATTATTTTTAGAGAGAATGGAATCAACTTGACTTTTTAAGAAACCTCTGAGTAACTGAAAAGCAATGAAGTTTAAAATTAAATAAAAAAATTTGCAGTACTTTGCCTTTTAAATATAGACAAATATTTAAAACATTAAACAATTATAAATATTATTACCAGCTTTGAATCGAATAAAGTGAGTAACCAAAGTGACTAGTAGGTTTCATCATGAAAAATATTGGATTATAGAAATGTAGATATGTCAGACAAGTAGAATGGTAAATTCCTTAACATTCGAAATTTCTATTTTATTCAGTATTTTCTCAATCAAGTTATGTATATACGTCAGAATAAATTAATAGTAGAATATTTATAATATAAAATTTTTTAGTGCCTAGGGGCACATAAGAGGCCTTCAATAATATATATATAGTATATAAAACAATATGTCAAATTTTATGAAAAATTAATTACAATTTTTTACCTTTCTTTCCCATGCAAGTATTTAAAAGATTATGTACGTTTATTCAGCAGATTGAGAAGTTTTATCTGAAGGTAGGATAAGTTCTCTCTAGCTGTGTTTTGCATAGTTTTGTTGAGAAAAATGTCTCTGGTGCATAATAATTCTAAACATGTAATGCTGTTCTATATGTTCCATTAATTTGAGCTTGGCCAAATATGGCTCTTGTGCCATAAAACCCCAAAACAACCAACCATTCATTTTGTAGTTTGCATAGTTATATAATCAACAAAAAGTATGCAAAGTCAATGTAATATATTAGAATTGCAAATCATTCAGCCGGCTTTCTTTGATTACTCTAACTTTTGAATTATAATACTTCATTATATCACTTAAATTATTTTCTTATTTTACACTGCATCTCTCCCATAGAACCTTTAGTAGAGTGAACTTTTTCTGATATCTGCTAACATAAATGGTTATTTTTTTTAAAGTAACAATAGAAAAGTGAATTCTGAAACAATAAAACTCAACCCAACAACTAAAACAAAGAACTCAAAAACAAGTCTGGATTTCACGGCTGCCAGTCAAAACGCTTTTGAACTAGTAGCATAAATTCTTTAAAATAGTAAAATGTTTCCATTTAAACCCTATTTTTAGTAACAATTTTAGTTGCTCAGATACAAAATGAATTGACTAAAACACAAAATGTGCTAATTAAGTATTAAATAGATATTGAAACCCTCACCAAGAAATTTAAATTTAAAAAAGCTAAATTAATAAGGTTTTTATGACAATCTAGCAACCACAGGTTCCAATGTTTTTCTTTCATGTTTGCCATGGCTTGGTAAACATGAAAGAAAACACTCCAGAAAATCTTTTTGGATTACATTCAAATTTGAACTAGCCAACTCCAAGACAACCAACAAGAAAATTTGAACAAGCTGTCCCTTAACCCTCCATTAGTTGTACTGATCCCGACAGTGACTTTTTTCAGTTTTTTGATGTTACGCAATGAAAAGAACTAATATATGTATTATTTATAAATTGAAATAATACATTTCTAGTTATTTGTTTTCAGGATGTACTAATATATACTATGTACTTTTAAAAAATGAATAATAAATGCATGCATAACAGGGAAAGAAAATGTCGAGCACCTCAGTAAAAAGCAATCTCATTTGCTTAAAACAGGAAAGACTAACAGGGTTAAGCCAATAGGTAGTCAGAATGGGCCATGATTAACAAGCCAAATCTGTTCAGAAAAAGTTATCAGATATACATAAGATAAACTACGTATAATGAATTATATTTTCCTTTCTTTTTCTTATTATATAAAATAAATCAATTCACAATGTTTACTAGCCATGAATATAGCAGATATTTTCAATAAGCAATAAATGAATTTGAGTACATAAATTATTTGGATTCATTTCTTATATAGATAAGGATTCTTGTGGATAAGTTTGGAAAATTAAAATGAGTAAGATTACATTAAAATAAATTTTGCAAGATTAAATTGCACATCAACAAGAGAAAAATAATGTAAACTTGAAAAAGCGTACCCAACACACATGCAAAATTATAAAAACATACTTTCTGCGCTTTATTTTTACATCTTGATAGGTGAAAAGCTTTTGTTCAGTTAACTCCTGAAATAAAAACAAATGTATATTTAAAAATAGATAAACATCATTTAAACTAATGAACAAGGTGATTCAAAGTGGTAACAGTGATTATTGTTTTATTCTCTTTCTCTATATTTTTCCCTCACGTTGTAGGGAAGCAATCATAAAATATTGGGACCCATGGCATTCGGGCCCCTAGGACCTTGTACATTTCTGATACAGCAGTCAAATGACATAAAGGAAATTAGGTCACCCTGCAGCATATTTTGTTAGTTGTATTATCTGTATAATTGTAATATTCATCCCTATCATCATGTTTGGGGGCACTAGGCCCCCAAACATAATAAATTCATTGCAAAAATTTTAATACTTTCCCCTTCTGAGGTCCAAGGGGTTCGGGACTTGAGACATCTACATGATTTTAACACTTTTTTATTTGAAAGTACATTCCTATGACAAACAATTAAATACAAATCACCATAACATTGTTGGTTAATTTATTTTGCATAAGGGTCAGAATTGACCAAGCTGCAGAGATTAAAAATGAATGGTGATTCATTTTTAATCACCCTGTATAATGTAGATGCATGTACGATTTGGATAAAATCTAAGAGAATAGTCATGTAAATTTTAAAAACACCAAATCTGTCAAGTATTTTTTACGTTATATGAAACACAACAGAATACTTTACTCTTGTTAACCAATAAGAAAATTCATAACTATTTGAAATGAAAATTCTATTCTAAAATTTTTTAATCATTTTTAGTTTTGTTATTTGAAAAAAAAAACAGTATCTGTACAACTTTGATTTCATATCCCATAATGCTGAAATTTCATCAACAGGTGACAGCATAGAACTGAAAGATCTTATAAAAATATTCTCCAATACACATTTTTAAAAATTTCATTGGAAAATGAAACAAAAATTTATATTAATGAAAATAATTTTAAATAGGCTTTAAAGTCGTCACTTTGTATCCAAAGTTTATGTACAATTTCTGAAAAGAAAAGTTTACACTCTAATATAACTTACCAACAATTTAGATCCATCAATATGTCTTATCTCAAAAGCAGGAATGCAATCGTCTAAGTGTACCTAAAGTTAAACAAGAATTTTATGGCTACATTAGATATATAAACTAGAATGACTGAACTGAACAAAACTGAAAAAATAAATATCAGTTATCTCAAAACATGAAATCTTTCAATCTTAAAATTTCTCTAAAATTTTAAAGTTTGTTTAACTTCATTGATCTATCCAATTTCGTCTCAAAAGCTTTGAAAGCTTTTTATTTTTTTGCCAGTAGTTTCTAAAATTTTGAAGGTACTACAAATTACAGCACCGAATGGTATACTATTGATATCACGCGAGATTGTGGTTGACAAACAGTTCAACGTACATTTAAGGAAGAGAAACACTCTAGATACTTACTCTTTTCAGCCACTTGATCACCTTTTCCTCTTTCCATTTCGAAACGCTAAGATAATGAGGAAGAGAGATTTTCCCTGACATTTTAAACAAGCAAAGAAACGTGAAATATCATAGCAAGAGCATTGCAAGGTTGCCGGTGGAGATGTTGAGCATGTTATTAATTCAGGGTAATTTATCACATCGTAAAAACAAGTCAATAATTATTGTTTGTGAAAATTATAAAACAGAAGAGGGGTCACGTAATGTAATCACCAAACGATTTTCATGCAAATCATTATTTACATAATTGTGTTCCACAACTTTCCCTTCGTAGAACAGTTATCAACAACCAATACAACACGATTTACGATTGACAACATAGAAATGGGAGTGTCCTTTCACCATTACTTCCGCCACATGTCTTTCAGTTTCCGTAAAAACAAGCTTGGCTCTACTAATCGAACATAAAGTAAAATAAAACTGTATTTGTAATTTATAATCCATAGACTAATTTATCAAAAACACTTTGAGAAAATTATTTTGTTCCAACATTTCAATGATTTTGTTGATATCAATACTTATTTTGCAAATAAATAAATCATAGTCTATGAAACATGTGCCGATTTCTCGAAGTGTGATGCCTTTAGAGTGATATATCAGCAAATTTTTTGCACAAATATGACACAAAAGTTTTTAAAGGCTTTAAATATTCTAAAAGCAATTTTTTAAAAATAAATTTTATTTTTAGCAATTACTATTTTTATCGACAAGTTTGTTCAGGTTGCAAAACAACATGGAGGACACAAGTAATGAAGTTGCGGAAGAAACTGAAACTCCATGTGAAGAGAAAAACGAAAATATTGTTATGAATGACGACGAAAGATTAGCACGAGTTGCTGAGGTTTTGTCAGATGAAAAGTTTTGCAAACTTGAGAAAGATAATGAACGGTTTTTATTCACTGAACCTGTAATAGTGTCTACGATTACAAAAAAATCTGTTATTGAAATTAATAAAAGTAGGTTTTTATTTGTAAAGTTCATAAATTTTATTTATCAGTTACCTATTAATATGCGTGAGAATTTTGTGTCAAAATGATCAAGTATCGTATTTGGTATGATTGTCATACTTATTAAATACCTTAGTAACAGGAAACTTGTTTTATTAGATGGTTTCCTCAACAACTTCTCAATATTTTTCTCATGTTTGTAATTGTTTATTAATTGTACCAAAATCGGACATTTTTGCAAGTTAATGCAGAAATGTTTGCTAAAATGCAAATGCTGAATTCAAATTTATATTTATGTACTAAAAATGTATCCATTCTTTATTTGATCATTGACAGGTGTTGAAATTCTGGGTCCATCAGATAGTGTAGAGAAAAAAGTCTTGTTGTGTTTAGCTAATAAACCATCTGGTGTTGAAGATGTTACCATGCATGAAAAACAGAAAGAAAAAGAGAAGACAACAAATGGTAAGTTTTCAGTTTCTGTGATAATTTTTTGCAAATTGCAAATATATTTATTGTAATTGGTATATTACTTGTTCTCATGTATATGAATAAATTAACCCACCAAAGGAAAATTCAAAAGTTAGTTTTGGCATGCATTGCTGAAATGCTTTTTATCATTTAACTTATAGACTTTTAGAAACAGATTTTTTCGGGGTACAGCTTTGATATAAAGACTTTTTTGTGGCAATGGTTTTGGTGTGCTTTTTCTGTCGCAAAGGGCAAATTTCAAAGTCATAAATCGTTTTAGGTTCAGCAAAATATAATGAAATTTAACAAAAAGAATTTTAAAAACAGATAAAAAAAATCCACAACTGATTACTACTGATTCTTACTATTTGGAAAGCATTTACTTTTATATGAAAAATCTTTACTTTCTCTGAAATATTGTTATAGAAGTTTGTCCAAGTTAATATTAGTCTAATGCAGCGTTTCTTAACCATTTTAGTAATCGGCATCCCCTGAATCTAAAAGTAAGTTCTTGCACCCCCTTGACAAAATGTGTTTCTATTTATTTAGGAAATTACATCTTTTGCAAGATAATTTATTTATTGAAAAATAAAGATATACATTTACATACAAAACAATATCTCAATTTTTAATGGCTATGTTTATTCATAATGATATTTTTGAAGCAAGGCTCCTTTTTCGAAAGAGCAACACATAAGTCATCACTTTCATTTAAGCGATTTCTGGCTTTTGTTTTTACATGCAAAAGTAATGCAAATTCTATTTCACACAGGTAGGTGATGGCAAATGGTAAAAGTGTCTGCAATGCTACTTTTGCCAGCTGTGTGTGTCACCCCTGGAAATGCTTTCTCGCACCCCCAGGGGTGCACACACCCTAGGTTAAGAACCACTGGTCTAATGGAACCGGGATATTTTATACAAGATCACATTAATTATTGCAAACTAGAGTTATTTAGGCATGGTAAAATAAAAATATATGATTTACGAGAATTAAATTCAAATAATCATGAAGTTGCCATTTTCCTAATAAAGCAGGGTTGCCTTTGCCTGTCACAAGTCGCTACAAAACATGCCAGAATTGTTGCCACAAAAAGTCGTTATATCAAATCTACAAAAAGAGTTGCTGCAAACAGGCTGCATATTTAACCACTTAAGTTTCTTTTTTCTGCCATATTGTGTCCAAAAATAAGCACATTTTTGATAAACAATTTTGTATTCAAATCGATTATATAAATTCAAATCAGCAGTCAAAACTGTTACAAGTATTGAATTGCATAATTTATGATAATTTTTAATTATAGCAAAAAATTAGCATTTTTACTTAAAGTTGGCTTTTCCGAACAAGAACTTTTAAGAATACTTGACAGAAATGGATGTGAGAAAAGAGCATGCATTTAATACTTACATTTTTATTTAATTTCAAAACTCAGCTTTTGTAGGATAAATTTTAAAACATGGAGATAAGCAGAGTCCTATATCACAATCGGGACAAAAGTATCTGGTTTCTTTTCTCATCTGTTTTCCGCTATCGTTCCTTTTTGTGCAACATACAAAGCACTGCCTCGTCGGTCTCAAGTTTCTTTTCGGTGGGTAGAATCACTTCTAAAAAGTGTCTTTCAGTCAATCGATTTGGCAAAATTCCTGGTCGTCCTTTTTTCTCATTCACCGTTCCATGCCTTTCGATCAGGCGATCAACTAAGTCAAGTCTAAAATTCAAATGAGAGTATTTTCCTCCAAGCTCTTCTGGTACAAAATAAAAGCATTCCACAGTGATATATCAAAGAAACTGTTAAGTTCCATTACTTACATCAATATCCAAATGAACAGCAGGATTCGCTGTGAAAGGAAATCGCGGCGGTGCTGGAGGATTACTAATATCAATTTCACAAAAGTTCCGCACCTGAGTTAGATCATCGGAACTTTCCATTTCCTCATCACTAGAGAAGTCCGATAATGAACTTTCACAACTTCCAGAATCATTTAGAGAAATTTCCGATTCATTATCTGATCCAATATCAGAATTATATTTTGTTGTTTTGAGCCCCTCACTGTCACTCATTCCCTTTTATTTTAGCACAAAATTCAAAAGAAATAGTATTCGCAACGTGTGATACACTACACAAGTGAAAACAAAATTCACTCCTCCCGTGTAAACGAAAAGCAGTAAAACCTGGTATTAAAACCAGTGTACGCATGTTTTGCATTTCAATCGTTACTGGACTACTAGAGCTATCTATTAAAAACATTGCAAACGAAAAAAGTTAAAAAACCGGGCAAATCATTGGATTGGCATAGAAAATAAGATGCCTGAGCTGCACATACGGGCAAATCAGAAAAGTGACCTTTCGCAGTGTTCGGGCAAAACTGTTAAGGGGTTAAGTTAGTATCTGATGTTCAACTTTTTCTGTGATTGAAGTTTCTACTGATGTCTATACATTCTCTTATGACTTTTGTGTAAACTATTTTTCGGTAAAGATGTAGAATCCGAGACATGTTTGTCGCCAAGCAATTTTTGTCGCCAAATCAAGATGGCGTCCTAAACCAGTATGTTCGTTTAAAAAAGACGTTGACTTTCCTATGCGAAACACCTTTTGCATAGGGTTGCCATAAAGCTGGATCAAAACACCAAGGTTACCATGTCTGGCGATAAATCGCCACGGCCTCGGATTCGACATCCCACCCTATTTTTCTTATGTATCACTCTTGTATCTGCTTTACCATTTAATGTAATCTTTTAAATGTAACATTAATCTTCCATGTGCTTAGCAGCATATTTAAGCTAGTATCTATTAAAGATCAGCTTTAACCACTTAAAGCACGAGTTTTTTTCGGAAAATCTGGTAAAAAATGATCGAGTTTTTTTGACAGAAAATGAATATATAGGTATAGTGTAAGTTATTTTTTGCAATTTCAGTTGTGGGGGGTGACTAGGGAGTGGGGGGGTGGGGTAAAAGTTATAAAAAAATTATTATACAAACAAAGTATAACCGATTTGATTACATGTTTATTTTGAATTTCAAAATATTAATAATAATATATGATTAATAATAATAATAATAAAAAAATAGGTGATTGAAAAATTTCAACTTTTGACCAATACATCCTAACCTCAGGTTTTCTAATTATACCTTGTAGTATAGTTATGGCTAAAAATATATATAATTCTTCCATGGTAATCGGTGACCATTGGTTCGGTGACGATCCTGGATGTTGAAATGCATAAAAAAAAAGCCAAAATCTTGTCATCATTATCTTCAGATTCACTTCCATCACTCAAGAGATCATCACTTTCATCGTTGAAACTTTTTGAGAAATTGGCATATTCAAAATCATCAGAGTCGCTCATTATCAGATAACTTTTTCTAAACAAGTTACAAAAACACTTAGTAAAAATTAATTTATGGTTAACTGTTTACTTTTATCATATTTAACGTAATAAAAATGGATATATTACCTTTTCCACACCAAACAACTGTTTTATAACAAAGAATTCCTAACAAACATAGCTAATCATTAAAATGCACCACGTGGTTTACACAAGAAAAATGCTGCATAGTGGTGCCATATATGGTAAATAAGCTTAATTATAATCTAGCCTATCTATTTTTACTAGAACGGACCTCAGACAGGTCCGTTCTAGTAAAAATAAAATAACGCGAGATACAAGAGCGCCCGTGTAAGACATGGCCATGTGCAAATTTGCCGGTAACTTTCGCCCGTGTCAGACACGGATATATGCGTTAAGTGGTTAACTAATTGAAGTTTTACTGATGTTCCTACATTTTCTTATGATTTGATATAAACTATTTTTCTAATGTATGTGGGGGCTGGTTTGTAGGCAATTGGTAATATGATGAAACGTTTTAAAGAATAATTAAGTTTAATGAAATTGATGAATATTTATGTACAATGAATTTGACCAAGACAATTTAAGTTAAACAATGTTCATGTAAAGTTCTGATAAGTGCACAGCACAGACATCAACATCACAAACTCCATCGGCACTCACCGCCCGTCAACAATGCACTGTCCTTCTCGTAGCTCAGTCGTATTACTTATGTGTTCCTCCAATGCGCTGTATGGCTGTGCAGTGGTCGGAGATGAGATCAGCATGGAGGTGCCTTCTAGTGGCAGGCTGGGCACCACATGTATGTATCTTATCTGTGCTTGTATCTATTTTACCATTTAATGGAATTTTTTATGTATAACATTTATCCATGCCCTTCATCTTTGAACAACATCTTTAAGTTTGAGTCCCTTATTAAGTGATGAACCATTTTTAGTTATATCACTGCCATTTGGCAATAGAAGATGATGCAAGTGCTGGTATTTATTAAGAAAACTGTTTCTTGAACTATATTTGTTGATGCGAAAATCTAGTCCTAAATTGAGATCTGAACCTAGCCCAATTCTACCCTGGGTTTATTTTTAGCTTCTATGAAGAAAATGTTGGTAAAATCCTAGTCAATGATGCTAGTCGTGCATGATTTCACTTTTGTTTTGCCAAGCCATTGTCAAATGGTTATGGTTAGTAGAGATGTGTCAAACCGTTATTTTACTATACGTCTCAATGGTTATTCCTGTTTTGGGATACGTTATTAACTGAAAATATCTTCTTCATTAACAGTTAATTACTAAAACTTATATTAGTGAGTAATTTAAAGTTATGTGTTAGAAATTTATGTTAATGGTTTATTAAAACAGTTAGAATTGCTTACATTAATTATTTCAACTTTTGTCCTTGCCAAATTGTTAAAACATTTTGATATTTTTTTATTTTATTTATTAAAAGTTGCATTTTTTAACATTTATTAATAAGTGTATAAATGCCAAAAATGGTTGTAAACTGTTAATTTGCACTAACAGTAAACAGAATAACTGCTCTTTAATGAGAAGCAATTGTCTTTGCTGAATTTGGTGACGCCAGCATATACTAGGATTTAACCAAAATTGCATGTTTTATTAGAATCAGCTAATTTTGTTAATGTATTCTAACTTTCTTTTCCCTCTTCAGCTGCTTCAGTGTTTGACTATCTATTTGGTGAATTACGAAGAGGTTATTTATTGGAAAATGATGAACAACGGTTTACTGAAAGAAGAGAAAAGTTTTACATATTTTTGAAGATTCCAAAAGAAATCGAAAAGGTTTAGTAATTCCTATTTACATATAACTATTGATGAATTATTTCTGTGTATTATGTGTTTTTATAACATGTTTTTCTTTGCAGTTCATCTTGTATGGATTCTTCCAGTGTGTAGATGCCTTTTTATTCCTGTTTACTTTTTTACCTTTGAGATCAGTTCTCTCTGTGTGGTTTCTGATCATGCGAACTTTAAAGGTTATCATTAGGTTAGTATTACATGTAAAGAACATCAATATTATTTTATCTGTTTTCAGTAATATTTTAGGTCATTTGCTAGGTTAGCAGAAAAATGTATGTTCACATGGTAAATAAAGCTTCTAAATGTTTAGTAAAAATAAGTATTAAAATGTAAAGTAATAAATAAATAAAGCTGTAAAAGATAATCCATACAAAAACTAATGTTCTAAATTGGTTTTATGAATGACTCCATGGTGTGTGTTATCTGAAAATATTTTTTGCAAGTCTGCTGCTTATACTAGTACTTTGCAAATATAGATCATGAATATTAAAGAAGCTAAATGTGTTTTAGCTCATGCTTTTCTTTGTATTTGAAAAGCAATTTTATTCATGTGCATAACTGATTCCCATTCAGAATCTGACTTTTGTATTTTAGTGCTTTATTTGGAACACATCATTCATACAGAAGTCTGCAACCAGCAGAAATATGTGATCTTCTGAAGGTGATAATTTTGTGCTGTGTTAGCTTTACCATGTCTTACGTAGACACATCAATGCTGTATCATATTGTAAAAAGCCAATCAGTTATTAAACTATATATTATGTTCAATATGCTAGAGGTAAGATTTCTTTTTAATTTTGAAAACTTTTTCTAAGTTACATATTTTCAGATAAAATAGAGTGTATTCAATGTTAGAGTATTTAAGTATACAGTAAACAGCATTTAACATTACAGTATATATAAACAATATTTGGATAAAATAAGCAGTACATAAACTTATTTGGAAGCCAAAGAAAACTTTGACAATATGTATCTGAAAATAGTCTAACCTTATAAAGATGAACTCACTTAATACGAATTACTGATAATATGAATTAAGTTTTCAATCCCCATCAAAATGTATATTCAAATAATGTTAACTCATTCATTTAAGAAGATTCTGGTTATGCTAATCTCCGGTTAAGAGCAAATTTTTTAATTTTGGGGCAGACAGAATTATTTTCAATCATCCAACACCCTCGTCGACAGGTTTTCTTCAAAGTACTAATTCATTTCTATTCCTTCTGTTGTTTAGTTAGGGGAAGATTGTAAATGGCGCATTTTCCAACTTTTGCGAGATTACTACTGCAGGATTAGAAATTGATCACCGTTTTTTTGTTAGGCAGTAAAAATTCATCTGCCCAATTAAACAGCATCAACCACACCAAAGATTTTTTTAAAATGTCTTGAAAAACAAAAATCGATAGCAGACTATTTTAAGACAAAATTGCATAATCAGGAAATATCTAATCAATAATTATCTGCATAGTCTGGAATTATTAATGTGATCAAGAATTATCTGTTTAATCAAGAATCATATGTATAATCTTTGAAGAATACCATTTATCTGTGAACCAAGAATTGTGCAGTAAGTAGTTGTAAATGCATTAATATTTTATTGTCGAAATAATGCTTTTTCTGAATTCGGATAACACAAACAATGGTTGACGCGTATTTTTTCACAGTCCATGAAATTCATCTTCAAGAGGTTTGACTGTATTAACGATGCCAACCAAAAATTACCTTGAATCGAAGCTTACCTAATTTTATTAGTATTCAAGACCTGGAAGCTTTACTTTTTACTGTTTTAATGAAAATTTCTGTAGTAAAGTTTACTGGCTTTTGTATGCTTAAGTAACTACACCATTTCAAGTGTGTTCAAATATATGATAATCAGGACACAGTTGACTTAAAAATGACCAAAATAACATTTTGACCTAAAAATTAAATTTACATCTAATTATAGCAAACTACACTGCCTTCCAAAAGTTAAGCACTCAACATTAAATTGAACATAACTGAAAAAGTTATACATTAATTGAGTCAAAATTTCACATGAAAGTAGGCAATTTGGTTATAAATTCATGACTAAAAAATTGTAGTAAGCAAATTGTATTTAGGTATATTTTTAATGATTTATATATATACAACACAATTTGTACATTCAAAAAGAATTTTTGAAAACTGTATAAAAACAAACGAAACGTATCAATATGGGATGTGATCACTCCTGACCTTCAAGCTCCGCAGCCATGTTCCATACCTTCAATTAGGTGGTCAAGTGCACCAGAGGGCTATAATTACCATTCCTCTAATAGAGCAATTTCCGCCACTTCGGGAGTAATTGGAGGGACACACAGGCAGACAGCATGTCCTGGATCATTGCAAAGATTTTCTATGGGGTTGAGATCGGGCCAATATGGTGGCCACCCTTACTAGCAATGCTTTCACTCTCTAGGTACTCATCCATCAGGTTTGCCCTATGTGGGTTTGCTCTATTTGCGTTATTGTGCATAAGAAGAAATGCCGGACCAACAGCTGCAGCATACAGTCTCACAATGGGGTCAAGGACTTGATCCTTATACCCTTCAGCCTCCACAGTACCGTTGGTGAAGAAATGCGGGTCTGCGATAGCTCATAAAAATTCAGCCCACGCCATTATATTGTCAGCATTAATGGTGTGGTGTTCCTTCTTCTCACCAGATCCTCACATGCCTATTATCGGAATCCAGAGCAAATCTTGATTCATCCATGAACACTACATTGGACCATTCTCTGCTTTCTAATTCGCATGCTCACGTCATCATGCTTTCTGGCTTTGACACTTTAAGGAACACAAACTTGTGGTACCTGGCATAGTCCTTCCATGTATAGCCTTTGCCACACAGTAATGGCAGATACTGACCTTCCAATTGTTGTAGTAACCATTGCTCGAGTTGATGTGGTTGCTCGTCAATTGTGCTTAGACATACTTATCATCAGAGGGTATGCCCTTGGATGACCGGAAACATGTCTCCGTACAACTGACCCATTTGTTTGAAATTGTTTCCATAGACAAGAAATCAGAGTGGTCAATACCAAAGAAAATAGAGATGTCTTTAATAGACTGTCCTGCTTCAAGCCACCCCAAGCACCAGTGTTGAGAATCATCCAGTCGTCTTTGAGCTGTAATTGCCCTTATCTAATCCACAAATAACCAAAGTGGTCTTAAACATTTTCTATCGACATTTAAACTCATCTACTGAAAGGTATCGTCTTCAATCAATGCCTAATTTGCATATTTCTGGAAAATAAATTCTGATTGGACCCATTATGATATTTGCATATTCCCTTTTACAGCCACAGCGAGTTTCTCTCAATGAGATTGAAGCATGCATTTTAAGGCTCAGGATTTGCATCATGTGCTTAACTTTTGGAAAGTAGTGTATTTCTCATAAGACAAAGTCTAAATAAAATATTTTCACACACATATAGGCATTAAAAATTGAAATTTTTTTAAAGGCATTTAAACTCAAAGCATTTTTAACAAGTTTGAATGTTCTTCTGGACAACAAATCCTCTCTTCTGAACTTCGAATTTCAGCCTTAAACTTTTTGTTTCAAAGAAACGTTGCAAAAGTTCAATTCAGATCAATATCTCCTTACTCACCAGAGGTGACCATCTAAACACACTTTTATAGACTAAGTATGGTCATTACAGGTGCAATACCACTACAATTAGTCTGAATTTTCGACATTATTAAACATTTAGAGTAACAACTTGAACATCCCAAAGTAAAAGTAAACTTATTTTTTCTGTTTGACTATAGAAATCCTCTTAACCTTCCACTTTCTGGTGTCAGTGATTCATCTCCCAATAGGAAAGTGTATAAAGAGTTTCTTCTGCATTGGAGAGTATTCAGATTTCTTTTACACGCAGAAGTTTATAAATGAATCTCAGTTATCTGTTTGGTAACAAAAAATGTCACTGCAATTCAGATGGTGTACAATTAGGGAATGTTTCAACAAAAATTTGATTTAAATCCAGAACATAATGAAAACTGCTGAAACCTTAAATAATGCCCTAGGAATCTTAAAAATCACTTAATCAAAAATGTCTTTAAACTATATCTGGAGATTACAAACAAAATTTCTGCGTATATGCATCTTGTCTTTAAATTGCCAACAAAAAGCTGACACTGACAACATCCAGGTCATGATAATATTCATGAAATGAAATCCTCAAATGATTTACTTCAATACTCTTTGTTATCACTTCATTTCTTGATCGAGTTCCCAGGCACAAACTGACTCAATGTCATTGCATTCTTATCCCAGAAACCTGTAGCCTAACCCCAATATCTACTGGTGGCAATTTTATTTTCATTCCATAATTTAAAATCAGATTTTTATCACTACTTTCATAGAAATTGGATTATTTATTATAAAATCATTCTGGTCATAAATTTCAATTTCAGTCTCATGTTAATTATTTTGTCTCTTGAAAATGAATACTCGTGATTCACAATGCAAAGTTATTGAAAAAATTTGCTTTCATGTATTATAAGAGATATATTATCATTTTATTAGGTAGCAGATAAATTGTTTTCATCATTTGGTCAAGACATATTAGATGCTTTGTATTGGACTGCAACAGAACCAAGAGGAAGAAAAAGAGAACACATTGGTTTATTACCTCACCTTTTCTTGAGTCTTATTTATGTTTGTATCCTTTTCAATATGTGTTATGTTTATACCGAGTTCAAATATGTTTTTGGATCTTAATGCTTTTCAATGGATATGGCCATACACAGGATTCATATGTATGTGTTTTCAGAAAAATTCAGCTCTGTTTTCAAGGAAAATATAATTAATTTTAAATATATAGAATAATGAAGGCTTCTAAACTACATCCTTTTTAGTAAAGAAGATTCTTTTGCATTCCCTACCATATCAAAGCATAACAGGTGGTACATGAAAAATCCCAGGATCTTTCTACTGTAAAAGTTCTAATGAATATATATATAATTATGTTCTATCATATACACTCATTTCTTGTATTCTGATATATATTTTACTTTTTAAAATATAATTTTATCATTAGTTTTAAATGAGTTATGAAAAATGTCCTGAATCTTTCAAAAAAATTACAATAATCTTAAGAGACGAACTCTAACCTAAAGATAGAACAATTTTTAAATGTATGATTCCATGTTCCATAAGTTATTAATGCACATTGAGATATTTTAAAGGATTCATATACTCGGCCAAATTAAAATTGCAATACTTAAAAGATGTGCTATTTGTATGAAACTTTCAAAGAAAGCGATCTTGAAGTAGTAATTAAGGTATGATAATATCAGAACTAAGAACACATTTCTGGTGAATAAAAATGCATAAATGGCTATAGAAGTATGAAATGGTTCTTTATCGATGGTGATGCATTTTGCTACCCATTGCGACATTGAATCATAAGTGTCAGTCTTAGAATACTGTTCCCCATGATTGATTCACTTGAAGATCTTGTATTGTTTGAGGTAGTTGTATTTCAGCCTGTAGAGGACATCTCAAGATGTCCAAAATATTTTTGATTGGATCTAAATTTAGGGATAAGGCAGGCCATGCTAGCATATTGGTACTTTGTAGAGATTTGTGTGCAATGTTTGGCATGTGCGGACAGGTGTTACACTAAAATGAGGCATTTCCCACATCATTTTTGAATGAAATCTATTTAAGTTCCAACTGACAGTATTAAATTATCAGTAATGCATACCTGCACTCAGGGGCACATCTGTAGGTGTGTACAAGCATTACAACCCTGATATACCCGAGTGATCTGTCCACCCTTCTGCTGTTTTACTCTTGCCTACCTTTCTGCTTCTTTTCTCACCCTTGTTGTTGTCTTGTGTTTGGCTCAGCTTGGCCAAATATGGCCCTTGTACCTTAAAACCAACCAGTAATGCATACCAGATTAGACACTCGCAGTTTATTACTCCTCGGGTCATAACCTCCCTTATTCAAACTATCCATTCCAAACAGTTGGTTGTTTCTATTTTCTGGAACTCATTGGAATCTGTTAAGAGGGATTCCTCTCTGAAATGATGATGCCATTCTGCATTCCAAGTCACTTGTGACAGCAAAAATGACCCTTTCCCATACAATATAAAACAGATTGTGAAAAAGAATAACCTACAGCTTGTCATAAGTTCAGTCTATCATACTTGTTATTTGATAATAATAGCAAAGAAATATATTTCGGATGCCCATAAGTATTGCCCACTACTCTAGCAACCTGCAAGTTGTAGGCAGTGCAGATTCGATTCTTCCATGATGTATTTCTCTCTTTTGAGTCAGTAAAACTTTCCTTGTGTGTATGTCCTAATACTTGATGTTGTCTGTCTTGTGTTTGGTGCAACATGGCCAAATATAGTCCTTGCACCATAAAACTCAGCCAATCCAGGTAAGGATCAATCCAAAATGCTTGACCATATTATTCTTGAAAGCATTTATGAACATGAAAGTAAAATAGACTAATATTAGGGGCTCGTAGTTACCAAGGAATGGTACTTAGATTTAAAAAAATTATTTGCTGAAGATATTTGCATTTTTATACTGCCTTATCTTTTGTTTTAAATGATTTTATTGAGCAAAAGTTCATACTTAAGTTAAAATACAGAATTTATTTGGCACAGAAGATTTTCCTAACAAGGAATATTCAATAAACTAGTTTAAAATATTTTACTATGTTAAGAACACTGAATCATCATTTAATCATCAAGGCCATCATTGCTCTTAAAAACCACCATCCACGCATGTAATCTGACATGACATTCTCTCTCATCCAAGGTGACTTAAGTTCCTCTCTATTCAATGATTGCATTGTTCATTTAGGCAGTGACAAAAGTGATAACTTCAAAATGAATAAAAGTAAAAATTTTGTTGCTCACCAAACAAGGAACAAACAAATTTTTTTTTGCTGCTGCAGCTGCAAATGTTTCACTTTAATCTATAAGCCGATTTAACAAATATGATACAGATTAAAAACTTAGAAAAGATCTTTTCTAAGTTTGTCTATTAATTGTTTTGAAGGTTTTCTAATTTTTGGTATGAAAAAGAATTATTTGCTATCGTCTCTTGTTTGCTTTAATCAAACAAAAAGGAAACTTCATTTTGAAAATGAATCATCAGTTAAAATATGAAATTAATATATCTAAATGAAAATCAGTTGTGTAAATTTGTGCTTAACAAAAGTTGTTTTAGTATGCCTGGGTGTATCTAAAATATAAAGCATTTATTCGTAATGTAAGAAATTCCTATTATTTGCATTTGAAAGTATCCATTTTTCATCACTTTTCCTTAACCACTCTCTAGTTGCTCATTCTATTATAGTGCTTGCTCAAGCTACTACTTTAAATGTAGCTATTAATTCACAAAATAAAGCTTTACTTACTATCATGTTGTCCAATAATGTAAGTACTTAATAATTTAAATGTCAGTATTTTTTTTAATTTGGTGTTATATCTCTAATTGAATTCATTTTAAAATTTATTTACAGTTTGTGGAATTAAAAAGTATGGTCTTCAAAAAATTTGAAAAGAACAATCTTTTTCAAATGTCCTGCAGTGATGTAAGAGAAAGATTTCATTACTTGATATTACTTTTCATAGTTATTATACAAACTATGAAGGAGTATAACTGGAGTTATGGTAAGATTAGGTTTCCATCCTAAATTGTTTTCCGTTGTTTAAGCTGTTAATTGTTTTTCTTCCCTTTGAATTGGTAAAACAATTTGGGATAAATGAAATTGTAAAATTTCCTTCACAAAAATGCTCTTTCAGTAAATCGGTGGCTTAAAAGAAACACCAAGTCAAAATTTTCAAATCGTGAGTTTTTTTATTTTGTGGGCCAGAATGTGTTGATCTTTATATTGAAGTCCACTGAGTCATTTTCTTTTTAACATGGAGGTTAGATTTCTTGAGAACCTAAAAATACTTGAAAAACTCATAAACAAATGAATAAATATACATTTTTAGAATTTTATTAATTAAGTTGCAATAGCAATACATAATCATAATGAAAATATTTTTCTCTGAGTAATTGATAAATTGAGTAAATACAAAGTATAATAAAGAATGTTAATGATAAAATTACAATTTTTGCATCACCTGAAAATTAAAATTTTTTCTGCTTCATTTTCACTGAACTGTTTTTTGATTTAGTGTTTTTTACTTGTAAGTCAACATATTTTTAAGAAACTAGATGATAAACCTAAAAACATATTTAAGTTAAATATTCAAATTTATCTTTTCTCTCTACTTCATGAGATATCACTTTTTGAATTAATTTTCCAACTATAATCATCAAACTAAAACTCCAGTGCAAAGTGAAACTTATCTTTGAAGCACTTCGAAGAAATTATAAAAACAATAAAACATCCTCAGTTTTAAAATAGTAACATTTTACTAGTTTCCTAATCCAAAATTGTGTATTCTGTATAAATAGCAAAACTTAGAAAATATATGCTTAATTTTCTTTATTAAATTAAAATTGTTTAGTAAATAAACCTTTATCAAACTTTAATAAACAAACAAAAAATATATATAATGGGTTTTTTGTACAAAATTTGTATTTGATTCCAAATGTCTGAAATTTGTGTTTCTTTATCTATCTTCATTTTAATATTGGATTAATCAATGAAGATGACAACATTTTGTATTAACAATTGTGTACATCTGCCTTTTGTATAAAAATATTTTTAGAACAGTTCATGGTTCTGTTGCCCTATTGTGTGGGTGTGATCTTTGCAGAAATGCTTGTTGACTGGACTAAGCATGCTTTCATTACACGATTCAATGAAATAAGTTTTGAAGTGAGTTTATTTTATTTTTACCTATATTGATTTATAAAATTTGAAAACTTTTCTCTTATTTTTGAAGAAATTTATAGCAATCGTTATCTTTAGGTTTACCGAGATTATACTGTCAGTTTAGCTTATGATTTGGCCAGTTGTAAACTGAAAAATGTAAGTACAATTTTGAATTTGGAATAAAAACATTCATAAAAGCTAAACCCATATAGAAAAATTATTTTAACCTGTACTTTTATAATTTTATTCTTGCAAACACTACATTTTTTATTCCATTTTTATTTTCCTTATGTGACTTACAAATTTAAATACAGTAACAAAAAATTTTATTGATATACAATGTGATTCACTCTGGACTTGACCCCAAAAGCCATTTCTTTGGAGACTAGCAATCTCTATTTAAGTGCAGTGTTTTCTGACATTGTTGGTTGCCCTCCTAAATGTGTATCAAGGCTTCCTGTCTTAAGTTTCTTCATAAGATTTGAAATTATGGGCTTCATAGGTGGTTCCCGACCAGGAATTTTCTTAAGCTCTTTCAGACACTCCTTAAAGGAGCCAGAATTCCAATAACTTAATACAATAAACATGCATTCAGCAATCGTGAACACTATCATACTTGATGCTAGCTCATAGACAGAATTGCACAAAACTGTTCCCACAAGATGCCATACATTGTGACACCATCTGGCCATACGAGCAAAAAGGAACAGATGATTGCAATTGTCAGAACATATTTTGGGTTGAAAATGTTTTTCTGTTTCAAAATTATAGTGCTTCACTTGAATAAAGCCCCGAATGAATCCACCTGTATTTTGTATGTGTATTGATGTTATTTTTTACTTGCAAGTTTCTTTCAGGCTTTTGCTGATCATTCTGATCTCATATCCAGAAGAATGGGCTTTATTCCTTTGCCCCTTGGAGCTTTGGTTATACGAGTCGTTACTGGATCAATACCTATTGTTGGCTTTTGGGGCTTTACTTGCTTTTTTGCTGTTTATCTGTGGTAGGTCTCAAAGATGTTAATGATAAGAATGTTTTGTGCTCATGTAAAAAGATTTTTCAGCAAGATTTATTTCTTGAAATCTTTGCTGTAAACTTCACATTTATAACTTTAGTTTCATGGTTTTGTCATTATTTTTCTAAAATATTAATGTGTTTTACTCAGCAATAATTTGTTGTGACATTTATGTCTAATGGTTATATCTCATTAGCAAACATCTTGAATCTAAAAGTAATTTACCTTAAGAGACATTCATTCTTAAACATGTGTTCTAAGGAAAGGGTTTAATTTACTATCTTATTAAATTATACTTGTGGATATTTATATATGTATTCAAAATTTTGCAATTTTATATATATAATTTATTTATTAAGAAACAAATGGCCCACAATGAGGAATGTTCCTCAATCTGTAGGATCCTCCTGTTTATTCGGTAATTACCTAATTTCTAAAATCTCAGCAAAGAATTTAAGGTTTTTACTTGCAGAACTATTAACCTCAAAATCCTTCCTCAGTTATAAACAAAATAATAGTTATATATCTACATACTTTAAACTGAGTTCAAGAATTCTCTTTTCTTCTAATGTTCTGTTTCATTAGAAGCTAAATTCTGTGATCAGGGAAAAGATGCATAAATTAGGTTTTCAATAATTTCTATTGTATCTAAAATATTTCAGTGTGTTCTTTAATCAGAAATTTGTATTTAATGTGTGATTTTTGTCAATTTCTAATTCATCCTAGCTTGATGAGTGCAAAAATTGCCATTAGTATCACTTTGCTTGGTAAGGCTTGTGATGAGATTGAGGTGCATCGAAATGCTCAAAAAGAAAAAATGCCTCAACCTAGACAGTGTAACAGTTTACCATCTAGTCGACACCACAGGTAATAACCTTGATGTATTTTCCAGAAAATGGTATTTCTAAGTTCGTTTTTATTTTAATGTTGTAGTTTATCAAAATATTTCTGAAGAATTGTTTCCTTGCGTAAGTTAATGAATTTGCTTGTAGATTATCATTCAGTATTAGTTGGTTATATTAACTTTGAGATAGTGTTATTTACAAATATATAAAGGTCCTTTTTAAGCTGCTCAAACTTTAAATGGCTTAAAATACAAGCAACTTTCTCATTGTTATAACTTAAATTCTTAAGAGTTTTTTAAATCATCAAATTTTACTGTTTTATTATCTATTTTCCAAAAGGCTTACAATCTACTTCCACTTGAATTATATGCTTGAAACACTTTTGTTTTAAAATACTCTAATAGATGTTTAGAAGACTTAATACAATAGAACAGTGATTATCTGAGGTAATGTGGGCCAAGGTCACATCAAATAACGAGAAACATACAGATGTAGGAACACTAAACAGCCTATACGAAATCCAGAAAATATTTACTGTACTAGTGCTATGGAAATATTCATTATGCAAAAATTAAGGATAATCTACTTGTATTTGTGTCACAGTTTTTATTGTGACTATTTTACAACGAGTCACTTTCGTATTGTGACAGGCAGTATTGTGCCCACCTGACCAGTCAGATAAAGTAAGCACACTTGTGCTCAAAGCTTTGTTTAAACCTATAAAACAACCTGGGTATCATATTTGGCTCAGAAAAGAGACTTGGTTAATCAGATCTTGGACAAGCAAGGTTCTGATAAAATAGTAAATATGTCAGAAGAACAGAAAAATATAGTAAATAGTAGTAAACATGACAGAAGAACTACTCTTGCTCATTCCCTCAAGGAAGAAACATTTTTCTGTATTCCGTAGCGTTGATGTTTAATAAATGTTGGTTGTTATATAAAATTGCCTTCTGATTTTCTAAACAACTTGACTAACCAACAAACTACTGTAGTTCTAGTTCAGTGTAACTAGCTTCAACACAAATTTCTGGAATTTCATCTGATTTTCTATCTGGGAACAGACTTAACAAACTCATCTTAAGAAATCTTAATTACAAGATCAAAATATGAGAAACCCTTGATGAAAATAGTTGTATGGTGTAACATGGTTGATTTTTAAAGTCTTTTTATTCCATATTTTCTTTTTGCAGTACTGAAGACTTGACTAAACTGGGCTCTCAAGCCAAAAGTATGCCTCAAAGTCAATGTGCCAGTGCATCTTCAAGTATTGCTGATATCACAGCAAGAGCAGAAATATTGCAAGAAACTTTGGAGCCAAATCCTCTATTTTCTAACAGTACTGTCAGCCTAAATAGTTTAGGGATGAATGAAAATATTTTTGTAAATGAACAATTTTCTAGCAACAAAACAGAACCAGTGGTTCCACGATGGAAAGAAACTGCAACGTTTGGAGGTATTCTTAGAACTTCAAATGAAAATGAACCCATAAAGCGAAGAATATCTCTTCAAGAAAAAGTAGAGTTTTCTGATGAATCCAAATCTTGACACAATCTTTTCATTAAGTGCTTTTGTAAATGTCTTTAAAAGTTTAATGTATTATTAAATTATCTTCAACATAACTCTGGAAATACAGTATTTTTTAAAAATCTATTGAAATTGAAAATAAATTATATTTTAAGATCTAAATGCATGTATGAATATCCCAAAATTAATTATCTCTTTTCTAGTTTGTCTTTTATAATTCTGATTTGTGTAAAATTTGTAATTAGCTTTTGTTAGCATAGTATTTATGAAGTAGGATTGTTTTTGAATAGGAGATTTTAATTGTAAATACATGACTTTCTTAACTGTTTGTATGATTGAGTTTTGTTTTACCTTCGAATTTAATTATGTGATATTATGTTAGACTGGTTGCAATCATTCAATGAGATGAAAAGATGCTTGAATTTGCTATATGATATTTGTAGCTTGGCTTATGGTATGAGGTAAAATGATTGCAAGGTAAAAAAATTAAAGTTCTTTAAACTATTTTTTTCCTTAGCAACTATTGAATACATTTAGCTTATGAATTAGCTAAAATGTTCTGTTTTGTGATACTCTGAAAATGAAAAGAAATTTAATGCACTGATACATTTTACAAGCTTCTTCAGCTGCTTCTTGATTCATAAATGAACGAAACTTACTAAAAATGATGCAAAATCGTATTTTGCTCTTTTTTTTGTAAAATTTGATTTGTCATTCAAGATCTTTGAATTACAAAAGTATTGTAAGTACATTGTTTAACATACAATGTTTTGCAGAAATCAATTCATTAATATTTATATTTTGTAGTTTTTCTCAAGCAGAACTTAGTATCAATCTGGACATGTCTGCCCAATATTATTATCTATAATTTTATGTACTGACTCTAAGTTCAACAAGTCCTGGGTTTGAATTCTTATCTGCCAATGGGTGTTCACAATTAGGGTTACTATCTGGCATCTGAAGGACATCTCCTTTTCCAGATATAATATAATTTCCTCCAAATACTTTAAAATAGTCTCCTTTTTGGTTTACGCTGCTGCACATGTACACAAAGAACCTAATAATTTTGTATTATTATAAGTTGTGACATGTGAGACCCATAAACTTTTAACAGTTATGAAAGAGAGCTTCTTAGGAACTAATCCTAAATTTTATATATTTATGTTTACAAAGCATAAATAAATGTTTGTGACTTTGAAGCATATCCATGCATTTCCTGCCATTAGTCACACCTACTTATGTTTGTAGCTGATACCACCATTTGGAATCAGTAAAGGCCTGTACACTGATGTACTGATACTCATGCAATCTAATTTTGAGAATATAGTGACAGTTACATATTTTTAGTCATCTGTTCAGAACGGGAAATGTCCAAAGTAAGCAGTTTTGGAAAATATGCCTTTATAGGAAATAAGAGCACTAAGCTAGAAATTTATTTTAATCGTGATATTTATATTTTTTGTTATAAAAAAATGTTTATTATGTTTTGAAATGTCCTCTATTTCAATCACTTTAGAATGAATTGTACTCCCTTTTTCATTTCTACGTCTGGTAACCCTATTGGAAATCTAATATCTGTTCCTGGTCTAATTAGCTCTTATACCTACTTGAGAACCAATATTCTTTTGCAAATAAGTAATGTATTGAAAAGCAGCAATATCCTAACAATTGGAGTATAACCATGGTAATTTGAAGAAAAGAATAAATGGAGATAATTTTGCCTTTTGTATCTAGATTTAAACTAGCATTTTCACATCTCAAAGGGAGGAAATACGTTGGATCTGTGCTACCATAATTTCACGTCTAGTATCTTAGAAGCAAGTCTGATTATTTGTGATACTGCCTAAATTTCTGAGATTTCTGTGGATATTGGTTGAGATGGTTTTAAGTTCAGAAACATCTTTTAATTCCAGCTCAACTGCACATAAGTTGTTACTTTTGTGAACTTCAATTCAGTGTATTTGCTGCAACTAAAGAAATAATTCCTAGTCATGAGTTGCTTTTGTTGGGAATGAAAATGCCATGCATTGAAGTGAGATTTTGATAGTAAACTCTAAAGATCTATTTTCAAGTGATTACATATCCATCATAAGCTTTTACTTAAAATATTGGATAAAATCATTGCTTTTCTTTAAAAACATTCTTATTTTATTCTTGCTGAATTTAATACAGTTTTATTACAATTGTTTGTGAATTATAATAATTGGAATTTTAAAAATTGATTTTTTTTAAATATTTTTCTTACATCTGAACAATGGAATTTTTTACTTAGCCAGTCTATTTTAAATCAGAAACTTCCTTTCGATTTTATCCCTAACCATGCATATTCAAAACTTTTAAATTATGTTTATCAGAAATACAAATCAATTTCTTTTGTATTTCTTATAAAAACGTTTTGTTAACAATCCTCAAAATGTTTTTCAAATCATTTAAAGAATTTCCTTCAATTATTTGGGCCATCAACATAACATTCTTTATGAGAGGCTTTTACTGCATAGCTAAATAACTGACACTAGTGTTTTTTATGATAGAACATGCTCCCTGTACTTTGTATTTGGAATTAAAAACTATGTCATCTGATGGTTTGCTTACACTCAAAATATCTCATAAATGGAGTTACGATCCAGCAATCTCTTAAAATGCTAGTATATGTAAAAAGAAGCTGTCTTAAATGTTTTATTTAAGTTATAAGAATTCATTCCATTTGTTTCATTTTTAAATGTTACCCTTTGTTATAAACTTGTTAAATTAGTGTTGTATTCTGTTGAATTTGCAGAGCTTTATTTAAATTGAAATATCAATGTGTGAACATGTGTCTGAGATTTATATCTTAAATAAAAATATGCTATGGAAAGTTTTTTAAGTTTGTTATCCTAGTGCTGGAATGTGTACCCGTCCATTGTGTAATCAGTAGAATAAGGTTGAATTTTAAAACATTTTGTCATTAGGGACAAATTTAGAAGCTGAAGCAATATAAGTGTTTGAATACTCAATCGGAGTCACTCGTTAACACCTGCAACTGAGGTATTGAGAGCAAGATTAGCCTAACCAACAAATTTGACAAAAGTGAGATGTTTGGCATTTATAGTGTTATTGGAATAAAAGCGTCCCAAATGTGTTTAAAAGTTACTCCTGAGATGGCAGCACGTTAACCTTTTCTGGAATCAATTTTTTTTAATTTTACCTGAGTATTGGCCGAACAAACTAAGTAACATACACCATTTTTGCAGTTAGGCTGTTCTTGCTTTCAGTTCCTCAATTAGAAATACTTATTACCACACAATTTTAAGTACAATTCTAAAATAAAGTAATGGGAGTTATTCAGGACAAAATAAATGTGTTCAAATATTGCATTCTTTGTCATTTTCTCTGCACAGTGAGTTTTTTTAATCGACTAAATACGATCCTGTTTGTGCCATCTTGGTATAGTTTGCTGCAGAAAAATAGCTCATAGACAAAATACTCCTACTGGAAACAAGTGTAAATTGAAGATGATTTTATTTAAATTGATAACAAATTTTGTCAACAAATCGAAAAGTATTAATCCATGTGAAAAAACGAAACCCTAGTTTTGAAATTGTCTATTAAACCTCTGAACGTCACAAAATTTCAGAATATTGCTTTTACTGTACCACATTTAATGACCAAATAAATACATCTATACATTACCTTCTGGGGCTGCCATGGCTCAGTGGGTATGCCCACTGTGCTAACAAACCTTTGAGTTGTATGCGGCAAGGTTTAATTCCTATGAGGTGCATTCCTCCATAGGCCTATTTCTCTTCTGTGTCAGTAAAAACTTTCATTGTGTGTGTATGTCTTGTGCCTGGTACAGCATGGCCAAATGACCCTTGCGCCATAAAACCCTAAACCAACCAATATAATGCCTTCTAGAATTCTATGAAAGCATTTTATCTGTCAAGATCAAAACTTGTTAAAAGTCATGCAAAAGAGACTGCAAGTTGCTGAACGAATATATATATGTACAGCTCTAAGGAAATTTTCTAATAGAATTCTCAAATGATCAATTTTTTTCAGTCGCTACAATGACCAGTTTTCACTGTAGTTACATAATGAATACTTTTTCATTGGACTTTCAGCACTTGTTTTTCTTTCATGCTTTTCTCATTAAGCTAAAATATAGAGGTGTAAGTGGGTTAAATTAAAATATCTTCTAGTGTTTTTCAAACTTTCGACGAAAGAAAATCTTTCATCGAACATCTATGGTATTTTATGGTGTAGTTATAAAATTAAAATTCTGAAGTATCAGTATTTGAATATGGGATGGTTTTTATTGAAATCCCATTTCATATGAAAGCCAAGTGCATATATTTTTGCCGACAAATTTTGATTTGATTCAGATTTGTTTATTCGAATATTTTCAAACAATTCTTCGATCAGCCCTATATTTGGCTCCTATAGATGACTAAACTTTCAATGAAGCATTTCAAATTCAATTATACATAAATAACTAAGACATTACTTTTGAATAAAAATGTATGACATGAAAGTATGATTAGGAGAATGCAGGGAAATGCTTTACTAAAATTCTTACTGAAGTAGCATTTATACGCATTTTTAAAAAAATATTCACATGTCCCTCACATTTAATGGAGAAAACTGACTGCCATTGTGACATTGTTTACCATATCGTCTCTTTTCAGTGAAACAGTCAAAATTTTCAAAAAATTAGTTAATTAGCACACATTGTGGTGGTCTTTACACTGGTGAAGTAATTTCTTTGCATGAAGGTGATCAGAAGTGGTGATGAAATTTATATGCTCGGAAATAAAGCAACAGAATTTATTCAAACTTAACAAATATAAAACGTGAGCCGGCGAAGGAGAAAGAACAAGTCACTAGATTTCTTGAATGTGTTCAGCATAGTGAGAATTGTCCCCTTCGTTTTCTCATAAGTAAGCCAACGGTTATCTATCCATTGCTGGGAATTTTCGGGGTCTCAGTTGAAGAACTTGGCGCCAACAAGACAGTGAGATGTGATAAGTAGATTAAGGATGTTTTGAGGGAAAGTAATGTGTTATATCAGGGGACACTTAAGGGGGAGGTAGGACGGAAAGTCTACCCTTTTTAACTCCGATGTATAAATATCTGGTAAATATTTGATTTCAGAATTTGGAAAATCAACGCAGTAATCAACTTTGAAACTGAATGTCTTGCATTAAATTATTTCATACTTTTTATCAATTAACGTTTATTTGCACAAGTTGCATTCTTACGGTAAACTTGCATTATACAGTATTTTTAATTATACTATCAAGGATATGCCCAATACAAAAGAAAGCTTTTACTCATGGTGAATCACTTCAGGAATTTATTTGGAATTAAGAAACTGGTCAAAGTATATTTTGTGATTTATATGTTGATATAAGTAGGTAGTTAACTAACGTCGGTCTTGGAGCAACAACAGACTATTGGGGACGATCCGGGATCAATCCCGAAGGGAAAGATGCGAAGACAACACTTAATTTTGAACCACGGCCAGATCACGAGGTATAACAACTGAACTGGCACCTCACTCTTCAAACTTCTACTCCAACGTGAGGACATTTGAGACCACGGCAGATTTAACTTGCACCAGCCCCCATGTACAAGACAGTCTTTGGCTGGACAAATGTTGATATTAACCCTTTGTGTGATAGCATGAATGTTGATGGTCCCTGTTCGGAGCTATGGTGGCCTACTCACTAGGTATTTCCTCACAAATAGCCGCCAGTTCGCCAATTGTAATGTTGAAGAGGTCAGTCATTAAAAAACATGTAATAAATTTTTTTGTTTTCGCTGTTGATCACCACAAACGATTTCACTTAATTTTTTTATAATTTTAAAATGCATTCCAGTTACAATAATTGCGCTGGACTTTTGAATTGATGCAAAAATTACAAACTGAAAATTTAGTGAAATTGACTTTCACTTAGAGGTTGACGCATTTTTCCTGTGGAGCAGATTTAAATAGCTCAATGCAATAATCGAAATTATTGTATCTTAAGTTTTCTTTTTAAAGCCACAGCCTGGAATCGTACCGAAGATAGTCGGGTGTTTACTAGATCGACTTCCTATTTGCTGAGGAAATGCAATCGACAGTGGACAGATTGCATTTCCTTAAAAAAGTTGAGAGGAAGTGCGAACGGATAATGTGGGACTACTACAGCAGACTGAAGACCTTACAACCTTGCAAAAAATGTATCTCAAAATGTGCCTGAAGTACTCGAGGATAAATAATTAAACACAAAATTTTTTATTTAAACGTGCGAAAAAAAAAATTTTCTTAGATTGCTCCATAAAACCCATCATCCTGTTTAATACAATTTTCTCTTTATTTTTATAGAACACGCAACTTTCTAGAAAATCTCCCATCTTAGATAAATAATAGAAACCATAAGGTTAAACAATTCTATTTATACTCAAAGCAAAAATTTATAAAATAATACTGACATTTTGGTTCTAACAGTGATTTTAATAACAAAAATATGTGATAGTGACCTTTTTTAAACTGTTTTGATAGTTCCGCAGTAAAACAGAATTGCGAAACGTCATTAGTGGATAGTTATGAACATACTTCATTAGTTTTAAGCAGTGGCTTTCATCCGTGGTGCCATGGCATACGATGTTCACAGGTGCCAACTTGGGGGAATTATTGGAGGGGAGCAAGGAAAACACTTGTTGCTTCAATATTTATTTGCGTGTTTTCTGCACAATTTATTTGTTTATGCATTTCACTACCCTCATTTATAATATTTATCTCTTGTGTTTGATGGAACGGCCCCAATTTTAAAAATACTATTGGGAATAAGGGATACGGGCCCGTAGAAGTTGGCTCCTCTGTCAAATGATATAGAGGCCATACCATCTGTTAGGTTAAGTTACCCTGATGACTACTGGAGTGTGGCCACTGGTATGAAAACATTTGTGGTAAATTGGTATCAAAACATTTATCCCTCTCGTTTTGGGGTTCGGACTACTTGGAGTTGACATCCCTGCAAAATATAGCTGCACTTACATCCTGAGATTAAAAAAAACTTTTCTCCAATCCCGACTACTGACCTAAGGTCTTCGGCACTACAAGAGGCGAACTGTCGACTATTTGTGCAGGAGACCCTATAGGTGAGCCGCCCCCGCTACTCCTAACAAGAACAATCACTAAGATCTCGCTGTAGCCTGGTTGGAAGAGTAACGGATTAGCAACCGGAATGTTGCGAGTTCGAATTCAACCAAAGACCGTCGTGTACAAAGGGGGCTGGTGCACGTTAAATCTGTCGCCTCAAATGTCCTCACGTTGGCGTGGTGTGGAAGTTTGGATAATGGGGCTCAGGTATTGCCTCGTCATCTGACCGTGTATCATTTCCATCGAGTTTGATCCCGGACCGTCGTCAATAGCCCGTTGTGTTGCGCCAGTGCGACGTTAATTAAAATGCCTTCCTACCACGTAATTTTGAACCACTCAAATGACGAGGTCACACCTGAGCTGGCACCCCACTCTCCAAACTTCCACGCCAACGTGAAGACATTTGAGGCCAAGACAGATTTAACGTGCACCAGCCCCCTTCGTACACGACAGTCTTTGATTGGATTCGAACTCGCTACCCTTTGGTAATCCGTTACTCTTCCAACCGGACAACCACGGCCCGCCCTTTTTAAATCGGTTAATGTTTAATTTATAAAGCAAAGATATTTCGCAAGTTTCTGTATAAGTACTAGTTTGGAAATAAAACTAGATATTCGCAGAGGTTGGAATGCCATGCCCCAGTACAATTTTTGTTCTATTTTTCCAAATTTGTTAGTTTTGTGCGACTCAGATAGTGGTAGAACCTAAAATGTAGTGGTCACAAAGAAAAGCAAACACCTCACAGGATAAATTTATATAAGATGTGATTGAATAATGAAATTTTTATATTTTAAAACAATTTATTTTGGGGGGCATGCTGCACGTGGGAAAATTGTAATTCATCAAGGTGTTCCGCAAAATGATTTGAATTGACAAAGCCTGGTGTTGAAAGTTTGAAAACTTAGAAGTGGGTACAGTATAAAACTTGATATATACATATCACCATACATTTTAAATATATAAAGTACGTTTTGCATAAAAAAAGTAACCTAAGACTGCGTTTCTTGAACCGAGAGGTCAAATGATAGGCATTCTGGAATTCCTTACTCACTCCTGGGGTACCAGATAAACTTGCTGACCGAATGACAGATAGAAACTTGTAGAACGGGAGAGGTGATAGTCGTATCTCTCTTCTATCGCGGATATAAAACCAACAAAAATCTAGTTGAACGCGTCCAAGCATCTTGCTTGGTGAAGAGAAGAAAATAGCTTAAACTTGATAAAATTTTCAGGTATGATTTTTAAAATAAAAATTAAACTTCTATGGAAAAGGAAACATAAATATCCCCTTTCTCATATAATACAATATATTTTAATTTATTGTGAACAGTTATTTTGAATTTTTTATTTAATGTATTAATGAGTACATTTTAATACGAAATGCATTATGAATGCTTATGCAGAGGAAAAAAATTAAGACAATCTTTTTAATGTATTCCCTGGAATTTAATAATTCTAATATCTGTGTTTACATTTAAATAAGCGCTTCAATTTTAAACAATTTTATGTAAAGAATTTTAATTAATTATTTTTTAAGTTTATTTGAATATGTATTCCAAGTAAACACATTTTTTACCTGTTGCTCGGAATATGATTATTGAATAACATTGGAGAACCATCACTATTATAATTAAAAAGACTAGAAATTTGTTATTTTAAGGAATTGAACTATTCTGGTGTACTTTTAAATGTAATAAATTGTTTAATTTTTTAAACGAAAATTTATTGCGTTAGTTTGGAACCAATTTCTTTGATTTCATATATGCATCAAAACCTTTAGCTATATCATGCTGCAAAATATTTTAAAATCTTCCTTGAAAACCATACGTTTACCTTATTTTCTAATTTAATTTTTTACGTTATTTTATTGTGCTACACTTTATATGAAAACAGAACTCCTTCATTTTACTTCTCTATTCCCAAAATCCCTCTTTTTTCCTTTTCGCGACATTTCTCACTTGATGTTGTCTTGTGTTTGGCGCAGTTTGACCAAATATGGCTGCGCCATAAAAGTTAAAAACAACCAACCTTTTCATCTTTCTGCAAATTTTAAAGACTTTTAGTTTGAATACAAGCAACTGTAATTTTTCAAAATTAATAAATTTTTCTTAAGTCAAGAATTACAACATATATGAGGTTCGGCATTCGAATATCTAATCTTTATTTAACCAGATAAACTCGTGATTACGTAGACCCTGAATACTCTCGCTCGTTGCAGTGTAAACATGGCAACTCACATCAATCGATATATGTGTCATTGATGAGATGTTTTCAACCTTGAGTAGAGATTTTTCTTGGTCCGCATAACCTTTATATTGAACACCCCGGTTATAGTCGTCATGTCACACAAATAGAAAAGAATAGAGTATCTATTATTTTTCTGAAAAACACGAGAAAAACTGTATCTAATACAAAATCAACGTTTCCAATAAATTCAAAATTTATTAATACAGAAATCAATGGGTTTGTTTTTTAAATATTATCCCTTTATAGCTGATGAAAGTCATTAATTTAGGCAAGTCTAAAAACACTCGGAAAAATAATTTAACTTAATGGCTCATTTAACGTTAGACAATTTGATTACTATAAGAAATTGGAATAGGTTAAACACTCCAATACGTATCTCATAAACTGAATCAAAAGGTATGCAGGGAACAAAATCATAATTACTCCAACACTTCGTTTCTTATAATGTATTTATTTTACATAAATTAATTTATATTCATAAAAATTAAACCAAAGAAAGTCGTATATGGGGACCACATTAAACCTATCGTGGCTTCAAATGTCCTCACGTTGGCGTGGTGTGGAAGTTTGGAGAGTGGGGTACCAGCTCAGGTGTTACCTCGTCATCTGACCGTGATTCAAAATTACTTGGTATTGTCTCGGTTCTTTCCCTTCGGAATTGATCCCGGCGCGTCGCCAATAGACCGTTGTGGTGAGTCTCCATTGAGACCATTAATTCAGCCACCTACCTACTGACAAATATACTCACACGAAATATACTCACATTAGACAGGGACGTTCATGAGTGGTGTGCTGTATTCGCACGTTAGCAGAAAAATAGAGGTGTCTGAAAGCGGAGTATGTCTGTCTTCAACTTTAAACAGCATGCCCAGCAGTAAATTTTCTAAATTTTTTATATTTAATCAGTCTGTAGATTCTTTTTGCGATTGCAATAAGATTCTTTTGTATCTATATTATGTTCTTATCTTAGATTGACATTCAAAAAGCACTCATCGAGGGCATGGATGTTTTGAGAGGGAGAGCCCATGGGGATGGAATCCTTACTGAAATAATTACAGTATGAAAAAGGTACCGGAAACATGCTGAAGCTAGAAAAAATAAGATAAAATCCAAGTTTCGTGAATTGCAGTTGAAATATACGTCTTAATTTTTCCATTATCCAAAAGCAGTAAAAATCATTAAACGTATATCTAATTTAAAATTAAGGCATTTAGGGAATCTGGAGAAAGGAAATTGCCACTGAAATTATTTTTTGAATTTGTGCTTGATAAGTAATTAGTTAAAGTCGCACTAGAGCAACACAACGAGCTATTGGCGACGGTCCGGAAGCAATCCCGAGGGGAAAGATCCAAGAACACCATCTCGTTATTTTGAACCAGGGTCAGATGACAAGAACAACACTTGAGATGGCACCCCCACTATCCGAACTTTTACACCACGCCAACGTGAAGACATTTGAGGTCACGACAGATTTAACGTGCGCCAGCCCCCGTGAATGCGACTGTCTTTGGCTGGACCTCTAGTTTCGAGCTCGCAACCCTCCGGTTGCTAATCCGTTGCTCTTCCAACTGGGCACCGCGGCCCTCGTGCTTGATGGAGAGCGTTCTTTTGTAAGATAAAATGCTTTTAAAAAGAGGAGCGGCTTGCCGAGATTTGCATGTGAACAGCTCAAGAACAGCCCTGGAGATGGCCCGATTATGATACTTGGCGAACTTTTTAGGTATTCTGCAGTAATGAATAGTTCGAAATTATAAAATTAAGGTTTATATAATAATCACAAAAAGTTCTTAGCCTATGAAGATAAATACAAATAAAATTATCCTAATTTTCTATCTGATTTCCACACTTCCCACGAGATTCAAATTATAAATTTACATATTTGAAAATTGCTTTTTTCCTGCAATACGAAATTAATATTATTTATTTTAGTGCTAACCTGATACCACAGCCTTGAATTTTTCCCCACGTAGCTGTTGATTTTTTTTGGTATCAATTAATGGGACCAATTAAAATTAATAATTTGCATCTCATTTTTCGTGAATTAGTCCCACAATAAGCCACAAAAGTATTCGGCCATCTGGTTTCTAACTAGTTTCGTGTTTTTTAGGATGCGGTTAAAACAACGATTGAAAAGTTCGCCACATTTTAGCATTTTCTTTAGGTGTGTACGGGCTTCATGAACCCGACTGCCTCTGGTAAACATGGGGGTCGAGATCCCAGGAAGCCCAAGTGATCTTTCTCCTACTTTCTTCTCTCCATCCTTTCTTTTCGCAATTTTGACATTGTCTTGTGTGTTCTTGTGCGCTCAGATTGATCAAATATATACCGAGCGGCATTAAAACCCAAAACTAAACATTCACATTTTATCCACTCATCAAAATAACTAAATTACTCTAAAAATTTCACTAAAATATTTAAAATCTAACAACCCACTAAAAGCATTCACAAGCAGGCACAAAAAGCATTCGGCTACACCCCCTCCCGTCAAACCCCAAGAAAAAATCTTATAGATATTGATTTTCACGTTTTTGTTAAATATTTGTACGTTTTATGAAATGTGGCCCAAAAATTTTGTGAGCCTAATTTCATGGGTTACGCTACAGTTTAAATATTAACAGAATTTGTAGTATTAATTCGATTATTTTAATGGGAGGCTAAAATAGAAAGACAACTTTTTGTTTGCATCATTTAAAATCGTAATTTTAGCCACATCCTTATAAAATAAATGAAAATAGCTAGAAACGTCATGTGGTCGAATACTTCTGTCTCACTGTATGCATGGTTATTTGATTCAGTGCGTAGAACTAAAAATCTGGATTTTACAACGATTCGCCTGATATTTATTTCCTTATCTCCAGGATCGTCCTTCTAAACAGTTGAGACAATCGAAACAAAATAAGCTATTCTTTTCAAATAGTTTGAAGCCCACAGTTTAAAATTTTGATTATATGAAAGTATTATATTCAATTTATTATCTCATTGAATTTTTATCTTATAAATCTTAGATATTTATTCGTCTCGAAATTATTATATTTGTATCTTTAAGATATTGTTTCGATTATGAACAAAAATAAAATCAATGAAAATATGGTCGAGTTTTATAGCGCAAGGCCCATATTTGGCCATGCTGCTCCAAACACAAGACAAACAACATCAAGCTTCGACATACACACAAGGAAATGTCTACTAACATTGAAGAGAGAAATACACCCAGGGGAGAATCGAACTTGTGCCGTCTACAATTCGTAGAATGCTAGAGCAGTGGGCAGACCCACTGCTCTAGCATAGTAAAGCCAATTAAAAACAAATTTCACAAATTATTAACCAAATAAAGAGTTTGAATACTAAAATATTTTTTAAAATCTGATTCATGAAAGTTTTTTCTCAAGCATTCGAATATACGCAACTTTATACAATTTTCTACAATCACTTATTTATTTCTTGTTTATCTCACTAAAACTTTAATGAAAATGAGACAAATATTAACTCCAACTTTTGTCCTTAAAAGATTAGATTAATTCAAATTTCTTTCTTGAACCCGATACTATTAAATTTATGAGCAGGATAAAATAAATAAATTAAAAACGCGATACTCAAATTGTAATTTATTTTTTAAGTTTTCCAAACATTCAATTCCTATAACACTATTGATTTCTGTAGTGGTCTCGTCATCTGACCGTGGTTCAAAATTACGTGGTGCTGTCCTCGGATCTTTCCCTCTGGGATTGATCCCGGACCGTCACCAATAGCCCGTTGTGTTGCTCCAGTGTGACGTTAATTGAAAATACCAAAATACCATACCATACCGATTTCTGTAGTGAAAGTTGTTCTGAATGAAATAACGGAACTACATAGTGAGGATTCAACCTGAGGAAATCAAACTCAATAATTATGGTTTTTAATGAGTTTGAAATCCACTCTCATTGTTAATTTATGTTTTTTGGTGGAGTAATATTTCCCAGGACAAGCTATTTTTAGCTGAAAGCTGAAACGATTCCGAGAAGTGAAAGAATTTTGTTTGTTCCAAAACATTATTCTTACAACAGAAGTTTGTTTGCTTTCATCTTAAAATATGCATTACTGTCAAAAAAAACATTACTGTCAAAAAAAAACATTACTGTTATCCTCAGATAGGACAGTTTTATCCAAAAGGATTCAGTTCGACACAGGAACAAATGTTAAGAGCAAGTGAATTTGTTTTTAGAACATTTATTTCAATCTGTTTAGAGAAAACTTTTTTCAATATTAGACTTCCTATTGACCAAGGCGACTGTCTCTCTGGTTTTCACTTTAAAAAATTATTCATTATTCATTTGTGGTCTCAAACGTCTTGTTTCCAAATCGAAAGCATCCGATTTCCAAAGTGCTGAATTCATGAATTTGTCTCTCGGTTTCTATACCCTATTCCCAAAGCCTTTTTTACGAGTTTTGGAACAAAAATCCATTAGCCCCTTCCGATTACAGAACCAGCCTATCTGCGCAGGGTGTCTTCTCCCACCCGCTATTACGTAGCCTCTATTCTTGTTTAAAAACCGGTTTTTGTTTATCTATTTTGACAGACGCACCTGGCATTCAGCTTTGCGCACACACTAATGCACATGTTTTGAGCCGGCAGAGAACGGAATAATTTTGGGAGAGGTGATTTTAAACAGAATAATTAGTGAGTCAATGTTTATAGTGCCATGTTTTTAATTTTTGAGCATGCGAAATAAAATGAACGAATTGAAATTTTGTATAGATATTACCCGTTGCTCAGAAAGTTCAGGATTTAATTTTAGTTTTAATGTCATTTATCATTGTTACACCTGTATTATTTATATCTGAATGCAGTCTGAGCTAGCTTAATTTGATTCCTTTGTTTTTCATCATGAACCACAATCATTTGGGATTAAAATGGATGCTAAAAATCAGTTTTGTGTCATTGAAAACAAATAATTTGTTCTGTCCCATGTTTCGTTTCAGAGTTCATCTGTCTTAAAACGTTATTATATCACTCGAACTTGAAGGATAAACTTAATTCTAAAAATTAACAAAATAGTTTTCGAAAAATGTAATTTATTTGTTGATTCATGTGTCTAAAAGAATGGGAACTACAAAATATTGTGAACGTATCTAACGTATCGTGAGAATTTGTATTTGTAAATAAATCGTACCACATGTTGACATTTTAAAGATTCATGTTTTAATTCTTTGTATTGATGTCGTTTTAAGAATATATGAAATGAAGTGGCAGCAACTAAGCAAAATGCAAATGAGAGAAAACTGAATAAAAGTGGAGCTTGTTCTAAGAAATCAGTAATGGCAAATGTCAATAAAATTGAATTTGTGCATTCTACTTTGTTTTTCGATATGGGCAAATATTTAAACATTTCTAAACAATACTTATCTTTTATACCAATCAGAATATATACAATATTTAGGAGTTCTCTGAATATTTTAATTCCTCTTTGGTAATAACAGCTATTTTTTAATACAATATGATGTTCATACCTTTAGAAAACAGCTACTAAAATTAATGTAAAAGACTTCACTCAATTCTGAGTGAAGCATTGCCAAAGAAAGGGGTTCAATATTCTAAGGTATAGATGATAACTAAAACTGATCAATTTGCAAAATTGTGTGGACCACTAGATTTTATTTTCACCTTTTGCATTCATTTTGTAACATTAATCATTAGGCATGGGAGCTATTATGCATTCAAAAACTGGAAGAAAACCATTACAAACGGAATATAATCTGACAGAAAATATCAAAATGCATCAGATATTTTAATGTCAATCTTGAGGGAGCAAAAGATGCATTTCAATGAGTTGAATTATTCATATTTAATGTATAAAATCTTTGTGATGATCATTTGTAAGAGATTTAAAACACCTATTTTCATTTTCAGTATAAGATTGGAATAGTCCAAAATGCTGGGATATCTGGTGCTAGATGATGGCACTGTGTACAAGGGTACCATATTTGGCGCTGAAAAATGTGTCTCTGGAGAAATTGGTAAAATTTTGTTATGAAAATCGACAGTGCAGTTTTCTGACTGCAAATCTGTTTAATAATTTTATATTTATTTATAACCTATTTTGTTTATTTCTGTCTACAGTTTTCCAAACAGGAATGGTTGGTTATCCAGAGTCTCTAACTGATCCTTCCTATCATGCTCAAATCTTAATCTTGACATATCCTCTGATTGGTAATTATGGAGTTGGTCCAAAAGACAGAGATGAACATGGAGTACTGAAATGGTTTGAATCTGAGCAAGTTTGGCCAGCTGGTTTAGTTGTTGGGGAACTGAGTGAACAGCATAGTCACTGGAGTGCTTCAACGTCTTTGTCAGATTGGCTGAAAAAGAGCAACGTTCCTGGAATTCAAGGTATTTATATATCTGATCATAGTTTATTTAATTGGTGAACTTGTTTATTTAATTGGCCACACCTCATAAATGAGCCTGATAGTGCTTCTGCCAAATATCAAGTGGCACTTGTAACAATAACTTGTAACTCCCATAGATGGCCAGTGTTCAGCTGTTGAATTGCTAATGTGATGCTAGTCCCTTCCAAACACTATTTGAATCCCTGCGATAACAGGCATTTCTTCCATTCCTAGTCATCCATTGCATGACACCGCATATGGAAGTACATCAGTGATCTTTCTACAGCTTGCACGGAATTGGCACACAATCTATCAACTAGGGGTAGCCTCTATCAAATTCAGCCACTGCTAATTTTTATTTTAGTTTTTGAAGGCTCTTAAAAAGCCTTTATATTTTCTGAAAGTTCTTAAAAAAATCCTTAGTTTGAAAAAGAACACTATTTTATTTCGCCTAACATTCAGAAACCAAGATCAATGACATTTATCCCAAGTCAAGTAATGTAACATATCAAGGGCATAATATTGGTTAGCTAAAAATTGATGTTTTTAAAGCTAAAAGCTATCTGTGAGACCGAAACCTTGCTGTCATAAGTTTCTTTACCAGTGCATTTGTGATTAAGCATTTGTAATCTATGTGAAAATGTATCCTTTAAAAAATGAAAAATAATCCCAAAGGCCCAATTTTTCTTTTGCTTGATGAGTAGAAACCCTGATAATGTAAAACATGCTACTCTCTTAATATATCTTACTACAGGTATTGATACTCGTGATCTCACTAAAAGAATACGGAACAAGAAGAATGGCTGTTTGGGAAAGGTATAATTTATATATATAAAAAATTATACCAATACTTCTGATAAAATAAATTTTGCTGTTAAGTGATTATCATTGACATAGTAGTTAAATCTTGTAAACTCTGTGTTCTCTTGTGAACTCATTTAGTCTTTATTAAGCTATTTGCTCTAATATAGTTTTGAAGTGTAATTAATATATTTATAAGTTATTATTCAATTCATATATTTATGAATTATTCAAATTAGTCTTCAGATCAGAAAAAACTTGGTAAAAGAAGGAATTGAAAAATCTTATCTAAATTTTCTTACTGCATGATTTCTTAAACAATGCAAGTTTATCAAGCTCCAAAGAAACACTGATTTGCTCTTTATTTTTTCATATTTCACTTTTTCATAAATTAAAGTTTTGTGTTATAAATATATATTTTTTAGATTGTTGTGGAAGGTACACCTTTACATGAAATCAGTTTCACAGATCCTAATTTAAGAAATTTGGTTGCTGAAGTCTCAACAAAAGTATGCATTTGTTCATGTTTTTATACAAAATAGTTATGTTGAAACTCATCTTTAATTTTCATTAATAGGAAGAAAAGTATTAACTTGCACTTTTGAAAATCTTTGACTGCTTTAAAAAATTTATGGTATAGTATAAAATATTCAAAAAGTGATAAAAATTAAAGCTATTTAAATTGTGTTATGTAAAATGTAAAGGTATGCAGGTTGATTTCAAAAGTTTTAATTAAGTTTAATATTGGTTATCCAAAAAAGCTAATTACCTGGTGGATATTAATCAAAATGCAATATAAATTTAATTTCATATTTTATGTTTTTGCATACCTTTATTTCATCCTTTTTTACATTGCTTTATCTTTCTTTATCTACAGAAATGAACTTTAATTTTTTAGCTTTCCATCATTTAATTCAATTCTATTTTTCAATAATCACTCAAGTCCATTAAATACAAACAATCCACTAACATAAATTTTTCTCTTTTCCTTTAATATCCATGTTTATACTAGCAATAATTGATAAGTGATTGATGTTCTTTAAGTTGAAAATTACTTTATACTTAACTATATACCAAATGGCTAAAGTTTGTAAAATCAAAATTTTCACTACCATCTTTTAAAAAAATTTCTAAAACAATTTCATGTTTTTGAAGATTTAAAAATAATCTTGCTTTTTCTTCGTATTCTTCAGGAATGCAAAATGTATAATTCTAAGGGCAGTCCCAAAATTCTTTTTGTTGATTGTGGCATGAAAAACAACCAACTGCGTTGTTTGATTCAAAGAGGTGCTGCTGTCACTGTTGTACCCTGGTATCATCCTCTTTCTCTTGAAAGTAAGTGTTTGCTTTATGATACAATTTAGTTCTTGATTTATTTACTCTTCTGGTTGAAACCTATTATGTACACTAGTATAAAATAAAATATGAATATTTTATGACAATCTTAAAAATAATCACCTGGACATCCACATATTATTATTTATTTTTAAATATGGTAAAAAGTTGTATTTTTGGTAACTTGTGTATAATTCATGTTTAGAATGCATATTAGTTAAAAGCTTTAATTTTTTATTAATTACGTTTTCTCTAAAAATTCTTAATTTTCTGCAAAGTTTAACATGCAATTTTCATTTGGAAAAATGTTTTAATTATCATTTTATTTAAAGATAAAAATTGTTTATTCAAAAAAGCACTCAAAAGTGTAAAGTTAAAAAGCTTAAAAATTGGACATTCAGATGTTTGAAAACTTACCACTCCTTTTCAGGTATAAAACCTTCAAAAATAACTTGGAAATTATAACGATTTCATGACTTTCTCATCAGAGATGCCAATGAATTTCTCTGAAAATATAATCAGCCTTTAAAAACTTCACTTTTTCTAATTTTGTCAGAATATGATGGACTTTTCCTGAGTAATGGCCCTGGAAATCCAGACTTTTGTCAGAAGACCATTCAAAATATTAAAAAATTGCTAGTGCCAGGAGGAAAACCAATTTTTGGGATTTGTCTGGGACATCAACTTTTGTCCCTGGCATCTGGAGCTGTAACTTACAAGATGGAGTAAGTTAAAATAATTTTTTAGTAATTTCGTGTTTTTATTTTTTCAAAATTAATTTATTGTTTACATCTTCACTGCTTACTATGTTTATTTATCATTACTAGTTGCATTGGTATAGTTTACACTTTTAGTTAAAGTAGGAGTACTCATGAAAACTATAGTAGTTTCAAATTTGCTTTTTAATTTTAATTAGCAAAAATATATCCTTTTATAATTTATTCAATGTCTCGACAAAACATATGTATAAATTAAAACTGTTTTTTTCCTTTTCTACAATAGATATGGAAATCGTGGACATAACCAACCTTGTATTCTGTTAGATACAAAACGCTGTTGTATTACATCACAAAATCATGGATTTGCTGTAGAAACTAAATCATTGTCTAAAGATTGGCGTCCTCTTTTCACAAATGCAAATGATCATTCTAATGAAGGCATATTCCATGCAACTCTGCCTTTCTTCAGGTTTGTACCTATTTTTAGCTGCACCTAAATGTTTTAAGACAACTTTTGCACAAAATGAATTTCACGCTATATTATATTTAACATCGCTTTTATACATCTTATTTTTTGTTTGTATTTTATCTTTTACTACTTCTCAAAGGCCTGATATTACTTTTTATATGAATTATAGGATATTTTATGTTACTTTATGTGCTGCTGTTGAATTATTAAAAATATGCTTCTTGTAATCACCATAAAAAGTTACATTCACTCTGACAAAGCGATTAATTTTGCAGTGTTCAGTTCCACCCAGAACATTGTGCTGGTCCTCAAGATTTGGAGTTCTTATTTGACTTATTTATACAGCTCATGTTAGATCACAAGCAGAACATCAAAGGGTGTGTATATCTTTACCTATTTAATGCTTTGTTTTAAAATTTATATGAAGACACATTTTATGAAAAGTTGTTTATAACAAATAGAATACCTAAAGCATATACTTTGAGTACATCAATATTTTCAGACCAAATCTCTTTTGGCATGTAGTCATTTATTGTAGGAATAAATTATTATTTTATTAAATGGGCTTTTTTGAACTCATTATAATTTTGTTGATCAAATGGGAATGTAATTGTTTCTTTAATGTTTAAAAACGAAATTTATAGATTTGCTGTAAAAACAGCAAATAACAAGTACAATTTTAATCTTAAAACAACTGGAATGTAGGTACTATTTCTGTTTTGCATAAATATATCTTCCGTGTCAGGGCAAAAGGGGTTAAGTCTGACTTTTGATGAGTTAAGTCTGACTTCAAAAGAGATGAAAACTAAATGAATCTATGAATCCAAATTACAATTATTTGTATCGTGGCAGGCTTCTTTTTGTTCCTGAATATTTGTGAGAAAGAAATATTCAAATTAAGATTCTGAGAAGTAGCCATTTCGACATAACCCCTTTTGCTCTGATACGGAAGATATGTATGTACTGTTTGTGAGCCGTCAAATTTATAAGTGTAAATAGTTATTCAAATTATGTGAAAAAAGGCAAATGCAAAAAATTTTAATCAAATGGTTTAATTTTAATTGCTGGGAATTTTAATTAATTTACAATTGAGAATATTTTTTAAAAGTGTATAGGCTCATTCAATTATATCACAATCATGCATTTTATTTTAGTGTTAAATGCTGTTTTTAGATTTATCATATACTCTTCATTTTTAATGTTTGATAATAATATTTAGTAATCTAATTGATGATTTGTTTTTAATTTTGAAAACAGATTAGTTATGTACTGTTAATATATTTATATCATGAAATACTTTATAATTTTTTAAATGATGGAGAAACGTTTACAAATTATATGCGTTTTCTAGCCCTCACATAGACGAAAGAATTAAAACATTCTTTAAGAAACAATCAGCTTCATTAATAGGAAATGACTCTTATGTGGAGAGTGCTGGAAATGGAGATAAATCACATCAAACTAAAAGAAAAAAGGTCATTATTCTGGGCTCAGGGGGACTTTCTATTGGGCAGGCTGGTGAATTCGATTACTCAGGATCTCAGGTAAGAGTTTTTCATTTGACAAGAAAAAATTAAAAATTAATCTTTGCAATCAAAATGAATACATAGTTTTGATATTATTGGTCATTTAATTTTTGTATCATCTGTATTTTGTACTATCATAACCCCCATTCTAGTATTTTCGTAATAAAATGCAGGGGCTTAGATATTAAGGACTACATATTGTGGCCCATAGCTGTAATTAAATTTTGGCCATGAATTGTCAAATATGTCACCTGAGATTAGTATCTTCCACCTTGTTTTATGAAACAAAAGAATCTTCGATTCATTTTTTGTATATTACTGATGTGTTATTTCAGTTAAAACTGATATTTTTATGTAATATTAAAAATACTTAGTTTTAAAATTGTTAGGAACTTGTTACTTTAATTTGTTATTCATTTTAGGCAATAAAAGCTTTGAAGGAAGAAAATATTATAAGTGTTTTAATTAATCCCAATATTGCCACAGTGCAGACTTCTCCTGGTTTGGCTGACAAAGTTTACTTTTTACCTATTACTAGTCATTATGTGACTGAGGCAAGTATGATTTCCATTTCTGTATTAAAAATATTTTTGATAAATCTTTATTTTTTATATCTTGGAAAATATGAAATCGAAACATTCAGTGAAATGCTACTATGTTATACTACTATGTATACTACTATGTTCATTTGCCTATACTACCATGTTATACTACTATGTTCATTTGCCTATAGTTTTTATTTCGCAATTTCCAGGTGATCAAATCTGAGCGACCAGATGGTATTCTTTTGACTTTTGGGGGACAAACTGCATTAAATTGTGGAATTGAACTTCAAAATCTTGGTATCCTTGAGAAATTCAATGTTAAAGTTTTAGGTACTTCCATTTCATCAATTGTTTACACTGAAGATAGAAAATTGTTCAATGAAGAGCTTGTAAAAATTGGAGAGAAAGTGATTCCTAATGCTGCTGTATACAATGTGGAAGAGGTCAGTATTTTCAATATATTTTGTAATATTTATGCTTGTGTATATTTTATTGGTTAATTAAATGAAGTTGTACTACACTATCTTTCTAAATCTTGAGTTTGCGGATTTCCTAGGTACTCTTCTGACCAAATCTAAAAGTGCAAGTTTGCCTTATCCTACCATTTGTAAATATGCTATCAGCACTGATGATGGATATGAATTTAATATTGTTAAATTCACAATGTATTGCGGCAACAATATTGTATATTTATAAAAAAAATACTCTTAGCAACATAAACTAGAAGGAAGTTAATTTGAATTGATATGTGCGATTAAGTAGGTTGAAATACTTTAAAATTTAAAAAGGAATGAATACTTATCACCTTTACCATATATTTCCTTGGTTTGCCAAACTTTATAAAATGATAACCTTCTATTGATAGATGTTTGATGTTATAAATTAACTGCAGTAATTATGCAGTTAAAATGTAATGCATTTTAAAAATACAGTAATCCCTGGCCAACTGCGGATTCGCCAAACGCGGTTTCGCTTATCCACGTTTTTTTCCCTTCATACAAAATAAATACCTATATGTACATATATAATTTAGAATGAGAAAGCAATAAAATAAATTCGGTGAAGAATGGGTAAACTCATAGTGCAATGACTTTGCACACTCGCGAAAGGAAGGGAGTTGGTTTGTTTACATAAGTGTTAAGTTTTGTTTATGTCAGCCGAATCTTCTATACCCGGCAATAAAAGGTTCACTCGCCAGTCTACACAGTCAGTTGTTCAGTGTTACACATTCTCACATGCTGCACACTTCATTTCGGAGTTTTCGAAAATGTCTTCTAGAAAGGGTGATAAAGACTAAAAAGAAAGTGAAGTGTCATGACTGTAGATAAAAAAATTCAGTTGTTGGATTGTCTAGCTACAGGTGAAACTTTTGCTAGTATCTCGAAAAAGTTTAAGGTAAATGAATCAACTGTAAGAACAATTAAAAAGTGTGAAAAATCCATTCAGTCCAGTGTTTCGTGCGGCACTAGTATTAGCAACAAAGTTACATTTTTTCCACGATCTCAAACCATGGAAAATATGGAAAAGCTCTCAGCATTTGGATTGAAGACCAAACAAAAGATGGTACCTATTAGTAGCTGCATCATTCAAGAAAAGGCAATACGACTTTTTAATCATTTAAAGCCTGGAAGTGAAACAATAAGTTTCCAAGCAAGTAAGGAATGGCTCGATAGATTTAAGAAACTGTTTTCTCTGCACAATGTTAAAATCGTGGGATAGTCGGTATCAGCGGATTAAGAGGCGGCCAATTGATATCTGACTGAGCTGAAAGAATTCATCAATCGTGAGGGGTATAAGCCAGAACAAGTGTTCAATGCCGATGAGACAGGTTTGTTCTGGAAGGGGATGCCTGCTGGAACATTCATATCACAAAACAAGAAATCTGCACCAGGCTTTAAAGCTGTTAAAGATAGGCTAACTCTTCTTTTTTGCTGTAACGCTTTAGGTGATCATATGGTGAAACCCATGCTTGTATACAAAAGTCTTAATCCACATGCTCTTAAAAATAAAGACAAAAGTGATCTCCCAGTGTTTTGGATAGCCAATCCAAAAGTGTGGGTTACGGCGTCATTTTTTCAGACTGGTTTGTGAACTGCTTTGTTCCTAGTGTTAACCAATATTTGACCTCAAAGTCACTACCATTGCTTTTGATTGACAACGCTCATGGACATCCTGAATCCCTGAAGTTAGTCGACCCAGATGTAGAAGTTTGATTTCTGCCTCCCAACATCACCTTGCTCCTACAACCATTAGATCAAGGGATAATTGCTGCATTTAAACAATATTACCTGAGGTGGACTTTGAGTCACATCTTGGAGAGCATGGAACTGGATCCTTCACTGATTATCACACAGAGTTGGAAACAACTTACCATTGCTCAGTGTTTAGTAATCATCAAGGATGCAACTGAGGAGTCACATCCTTCTACATTAAATGCATGCCGGAAAAAACTATGAAAACTACTAAACTTGAAATTGAAGAAATTCTGCAGGTGTTGCACAAAATTCATGGAGAGGAATGTAACAGCTTGCAGTCATCTGATGTTGAAGAAATTCTAAACTCTCATAATAATGAACTAACATAATTAGAACTTCTTGAAATATTGGAAGGTGAATCAAATGATGAGGACGAATGGACACCAGGAAGCAATGACCACGACAACTACATCCCATACTTTAAATAACACTAACAAAATGTTTTCATCTGCACAACAACTCCAACACTTGGTTTTTGACATGGATTCATCATTAGAAAGAAGTCTGAAATTTAAAAATGGTTTGGAGGGTCTGCTACAGCCTTATAAAGAGGACTAAAATGTAATCAAGGAAAAAATGAGACAACCAACTATTCTTTTATATTTTCGTAAGTAATATGTTCATTGTTCACACAGTTCACAAATGTTCATTATTTGTGTACATATGCACATATTAGTATTAAGTACGTACATATATTATGTACATTATGTAATTACATATGTATTATCCTGTACCATGTGTACATATCTTTGTTTATTAAAGCTTACTATGTATGTAACTTCATTGTTTCGTTTCCTATAAATATTCCCCTGTTCAATGTAAATACATATATATACATAGATAAGTGGAAAATCATGTATCCCTCGTCAACCACGATTTCACCAATCAAGGCCTTTCTGTGGAACCCCAAACTGCTGCAATAAACGAGGGATTATTGTATATCTTCCTTTACTGTGTGTAGAAAAACACAGTAAAGGATCAGCCTAATTATTTGTTTTAAGTGTATAAGTTTTTATACTTAGAACATAAGTACTCTGGATATTTTATCATTTTTGTCATAAAAGATTTTAACAAATTCTGTATGCATTTTTGAAAATGTCAGTTTCATTTTATCTTCAGGCTGTGCAAGCTGCAAAATGTATTGGTTACCCTGTTTTAATTCGATCAGCTTATGCTCTTGGTGGACTAGGCTCTGGATTTGCACATACAGAGGAAAAGCTGAAAGCATTGGTCACTCAAGCATTTGCTCGTTCACCCCAAGTATTAATTGACAAATCTTTAAAAGGATGGAAAGAAGTGGAGTACGAAGTTGTCAGAGACATCTATGATAACTGTATTACTGTAAGTTGAGTTATTTTATTGATATTTCTAGTATGTATTTGCTTTATTATCACAATCTTTACATTACTAAATCGGCCAAATATCACCAGGCATGTGACAGTGGAGTGCAGGTTTACTTTTCTGTTTCTAAATGCTCTTAAGCCCAATTTGGACAACTGTCCTTAATTTAGCACTTTTAATTTTTTTGAGGCGTGTTTTTTTTTCTGACAGTTGCAGGTTGCTTTTATGACAAAAAAATCTTCTGAATTTTTTTACTAGGAGGTTGGCAGAAACATTTATTTTTGGTGCAAAATTGAAATGAAACTCAATTAAAAGTATTAAGTTCCATTGCCCTATTCTCTTACTTAATGGAAGTGTATAATAATTATTTTCATTAACTCTATTCTTTAAATTAAGGTATATATGAATTTGATATTTACTATCCTGTGTTTAAATATCTCAGATTATGCAATGAAATATTTAAAATGATTATTTATAGGTATGTAACATGGAGAATGTTGATCCACTGGGTATCCATACTGGTGAATCCATAGTTGTGGCTCCTAGTCAGACATTGACAAATGCTGAATACAACAAGCTGAGAACTACAGCAATTAAAGTTGTAAGGCATCTTGGTATTGTTGGAGAGTGCAATATCCAGTATGCTCTGAATCCTGACCTTCAAGAGGTATATATTCACTTTATTTAACTTTTGTGAGTATTGAAGAAGTAATGTGAATGTATATGAAATAAAAATATGTATTTTATTGTATCAACCCCTTAATAGTTCAGTATTTTAATGCTTTCAATTAAAATGTATTTAAGTATTTAAAACGAAGCACTCATGGACTTTGTGGTTATGACTTAAAAAAAGCTGAATAGAATTAATTTGAAACACAAAATAGGAATATACCTTTTTAAAATGATGAAATTTTCCATAGAACATTTTGTATGGGTAATAGGTTTTAAAGAAGCATTGTTTCTGTTTATAGAATATTTCAACTTCAATAAGTTCAGATATGATTACGTTTGGATCAAAAAAATATTTTTGATGTATTACTTTTTGGGATATTTTTTGCATGTATTGTATTGGTTTATTATTTCATACTTTAAATTCTAAATTAAATGTGTAGTACTACTTATGAACACTTTAAATGTTTAAAAAAGGCAACCAGAATACATTTTTGATAATGATTCTACCCAATTTTCTATTAATATAGTACTATATTGTGGAAGTTAATGCCAGATTATCCAGAAGTTCTGCATTAGCAAGTAAAGCTACAGGTTATCCTCTTGCATTTTTTGCTGCTAAATTAGCTCTTGGAAAGTCTCTACTTGAATTGAGGAACTCTGTTACTTCTACAACTGCCTGTTTTGAGCCTAGTTTAGATTATTGTGTTGTAAAGATTCCACGCTGGGATTTAGGAAAGTTTCCTCATGTCAGTACTAAGGTATGTACTTTTTACTTAGTTTAGATTATTGTGTTGTAAAGATTCCACGCTGGGATTTAGGAAAGTTTCCTCATGTCAGTACTAAGGTATGTACTTTTTACTAAAAAATGTTTTTATAAAAACTGTTACAGCATTTATTTTTAATTATTAAGAGCTTTTAAAGAGAAAGCGTGCTCCCTAATTAAACAGAATTTTCAACTATTTGATTGAATTCCAGATTGGAAGCTCCATGAAAAGTGTTGGAGAAGTTATGGCAATAGGACGTAAATTTGAAGAAGCATTTCAGAAAGCTCTTCGTATGGTTGATGAAAATGTTGTTGGTTTTGATCCATACTTGAAAGAAGTAAATGATGAAGTAAGATACAGGTTCTTCATTTATTATTAATGAATGATATGTTTTCAGATTCATTTTTCAGGATTCACATTATGAAACAGTTTGATTCCTTGTCAAGTTTCTAAAATTCCAGCATCTTTTACTGAAAGAAATTCATACATTTTGTTATCTTATGTTTTTGATTTGTTGTAGCCATCAGCAAACATAATGATTCAATATTTTTTACAAGGTTTCAATACTCTAAATGGATTATATTTCACTATGTGTTGATGAAGTATCACCTATTCTGTGGTTTTATTAAGATTTCTAAATCAGCATAATTCTAAAGTAAGACTCAAGGGAAATTATTTGGGTGAAAATAAATTTTGAATTAGCTTGTATGAGTTAATTATAAATGCATTTTTAACTCTAATGGTAATATATGAATTCAAATTTTTATATTTTTTTCTAAAAGTGATATTTAAATTTTATTACTGGTTATTTTCGTAGTATCCAGAATCACACACAATCAGAAAGAAAGCTGGTGTATTGGCATCTCTTCATTTTCATACTTTACAACCTTTCAATTTCACTTAACATTTTATGATATGTATCAGAGAAATCAATATTTAAGGATCAATATTTCAGGAACTCGAGTATCCAACAGACAAGCGAATGTTTGTAGTCGCAGCTGCTCTGAAGAATAACTACTCTGTCGAAAGACTTCATGAACTCACAGATATTGACTCTTGGTTCTTATACAAGTTAAAAAATATTATTGATTTCCAAGTTCATTTAGAAAGCCTGAGGTCAAAGGTATGGATAATTTATTAATTTTTTATAAAGTAGTATTAAAATGCATAATATGTTAGAAATATGTAAAATTTTCATAATATCCTTTTTATTGTTACAAATCATCATACAGAGACTACAAATTTGCCTTTGAATAAATTTATATATTAAAAGGGAAAATATATAATCATAAAAGCAAAAACTATAAAAATCAAAACTGGGCTTTGTATAACAAAATTAAAAGTGCTTGAAATTTGTATTGCATGAATTTAATTATTTATGAACATTTACACTTCTATGATTCATCTGTAAAAACATGAAAAATTATAGAAACAAAAATAATATTCCTCCAGCATTTCTTTTTGTGATGATACAGTAGTTTTGAAGTACTTGTTTCAGAACTTATGTTTCTTTTTTTTCCATTATCAGATCCAGGTAAATGATATTTCGGTAATTACCAGTGATGTTATGTTAAAAGCAAAGCAGCTTGGATTTTCAGATAAGCATATTGCTCTGTGCGTAAAAAGGTCAGTATAGAGAAATTATTCTTCTTGGTTCTTATGGCATTGTCTTTTATTGTTCCTGACGTTAAAGATTTATCCAATAGCTTTTATTCTCTTGGATTCTTTCTGTTCTATAGTTTTTCTCTTTTAATTTTAAAACTTTGTTTTCTAAATTTTTGCAAACATTAATGTAGCCCTTATAGATGTTTGAAGTCTGTATAGTATCAGACTTCCCAAACTTTTTTCTAATCAGTAAAAGCAATTATTTTAAAATATGATCCTTGTATAAATACCCAATGTAAGTAGTAGAAAATGTAACACATTTATGTGCTAAAATGTCTGCTATCCCTTTTCATATTTATGCAGTTTTGATATTTGTTTACATTACTGAAGTATTGAGTTGCTTTATTCTGTTATAATTGCGAATATAAACAATAATTTTGTCATCTTGAAATATTTTTTAGTTCTGAATATGTCATTAGAAAGCACAGGGAAAATGTTTTGAAAGTAACACCTAGAGTGAAGCAAATTGATACAGTAGCTGCTGAATGGCCTGCCACAATGAATTACTTATATTTGACTTACAATGGACAATCTCATGACATTGAATTTCCGGGAGATGCTGTAATGGTTTTAGGGTCTGGTGTTTATAGAATTGGTAGCTCTGTAGAATTTGACTGGTGTGCTGTTAATTGTGTTGAGGAACTCCGCAAGGTATTAGCTTTACTGCATGTTATTAAAATTTATATAAAATGTCTTTTTACTATGGTGAACATATGTTAGATAGCCTGCACTGCAAGCATTTAGTGTATCTAGCACTACTGATCTTCCACCCTATATATGCCAGCTTGGCAGTTTCTTTTGCTTTTAGTTTTGTTGTACTAAAATGTTATTAATACTAACCCTCAAAGTGCCACACCCGAGCACAGCTCTAAAAATTCAGCTAGAATACAGCCCAGAAAAATTCCTGCACAGTAAGCATCAGACCTAAAATATTCAAACATTTCACCCTGACCTCACTCTTCAAAATATTTCAGTCCTGTTGCACAGAAACCACTCCAAACTATTCAGGCTTGACATTTGGAGGGTTACTTATTTGTTACTTATTTTTATGTGTTAATTTTATTATAAAATATTTAGTTCAGCTCGATGTGCTTGCTCTTTTGATATTTTTACCTAACATACTTTTTTGGGGGTTATTGCAAGCTACCTGTGATTAGTGATCCATATGAATTTTAACCATGAACATTATGAAAAATTCATTTTTCACTTTATTTCGTTATATTTATCAACTCAAACTACACAAGCTAACATTGCTTATCAGAAATCTTGTGTTGGTTTGATGCCTTTGCTAAAATGTTTCAAGGAATAAAAAAAGCTGACATAGATGAGTTCCAGTTTACATATTTTTCTAGTTCTCAGCTGTAAAAATGTTTTACTTCACTCAATTCTTAAAGACATGTTTATTTTATGTGTTTATGATATTCTGTCTTACTGTTATTTTATGCGGCATAGCATAAAATTATTTTGAGTGTAGGAAAACTTAACTTTGATGTAAAAGTTTGATGTTGATTTAAAAATTTACTTAATATATTTCTCTTTAAGATGAACAAGAAAACGATAATGGTAAATTACAATCCTGAAACTGTTAGCACGGATTATGACAAATGTGATAGGTTGTATTTTGATGAAATATCTTTTGAGGTAAGTTACATTTTGTTATTCCTTATCTTGCATTACCTTTATTTCTATTGAGCAGATGTTAATTTCAAATTTATGCTCCTAAAATCTTACAATAATACACTCTTAATACAATTATTTTCTAATTTAAACTTAAGATTGTATCAAATCTTTTATTGATCATATTTGTTTTACCAAATGTTTGATTGAATACAGAAACAGTTATTGTTTTTTGTGATATTCCATATTTTATTTTGAAGCTTTAGAGTTTGAATTATAATAATAGAGACAATTTCAAAACCTATATAACCAGAAACTTTGCAACAGATTTTTCGCTTTCATTATTTTATTTATTTTCTCCTGAATATATATTGCACTAATCTCTAAAAGCTGCTAAGAATGTAAAGGGATTAGATGCTTCATATATCAGACTCCGTTCATTGCTAAGTAGTGGATTTAATGTTTGTTATTTTTAAAACTTTAGGTTGTCATGGATATACATAATATGGAAAATCCTGAAGGTATTATTCTATGCATGGGTGGTCAGTTACCAAATAACATTGCAATGGATCTATGGCTGCACAAGGTAATGGTACTTTTAAAATATTTATATTTTCTTTAATCTAGCATTTTAAAATGTGGGTATTATTGAATACTTACAAGTTGCTTTATAAATCACTATTTTTTACCTGTAGGCAAAGATTCTTGGCACCTCTCCCGAATCAGTTGATAGTGCAGAAAACAGATTTAAATTTTCAAGAATGTTGGATAATATAGGTATCTCACAACCACAATGGAAGGAGCTAACCACTTTAGAAGTAATATCTACTTGTGCTTTGTAAAAATAATTATCAGCATTTTGTTCATTGTTCATTTTATGTTTTGTGTTCCTTTTGACTAATGTTCTTTTTAAAACAAAGTTATGAAAACATTCTTTTCAGACTGCTAAAGAATTTTGTGATCAAGTTGAATATCCTTGTTTAGTGCGTCCTTCTTATGTTCTGAGTGGAGCTGCTATGAATGTTGCTTATTGTCATCAAGATTTAGAAACTTATTTAACAGAAGCTACTGCTGTTGGAACTGTTGTGGTTATATCAAAATATGTTCTTGATGCAAAGGTATATGTTTTTAAATTGATGAATTATGATTTTATTTTAATTATTGTTTTTGTTGGAAATTTTGTTTTGAACTGTATACCTCTGAATCATTCTATAATAATTATTTTCAATAATATATCTAAAGTCAAATATTTCTTGGTTGTGTTTAAAAATAATTTGTTTTACATAGTTTAAGGATATTAAATATTATTCCTTTTTTCAGTCTGATAATTACATAAAGGATTTGATAATTACCATTGATTTAATACAATATTGCCTGTATGAAATTGTTTCATGAAAGTTTTCAAGATAGTAAAATATTTTGATACTAAGTTTCTTTAATAAAATTTGCTTCATAAAAGTTATAATTTTCATTGTCATTTTAAAGGGGAAACATTTAAGAAATTTATGAAAAAATAATTTTAAAACCTTTATTTTTTCTGACCATAATAGGATTTAGATTTCATTAGCTTGTTTTCATCAAAAGTGTTGAATATCTCGTATTTTGACTCTTATCCAGGAACTATCAATATCTTAAATATTTTACAAATGCAATCCTTTGGATTATATTCAGATATTGAATTTTAATCTTCTACTTATAGGAAATAGATGTAGATGCAGTAGCTGATAATGGGCAACTCATCTGTATGGCTGTTTCGGAGCATGTTGAAAATGCTGGAGTCCATTCAGGAGATGCAACTTTAGTTACTCCTCCTAAGGATCTGAACCAAGAGACTCTGGAAAAGATAAGATGTATTTGTTATGCAATAGGAAGAGCTCTTGAAGTTCACGGTCCTTATAATCTTCAACTTATAGCAAAAGTATGTATGATGTAATATACTATTTTCTTTTGTTACCTGACTGAAGGAAATCAGTGCTTTTATACATCACATTTTGTGTGCTAATTATAGATTTGTTTTCAATAGGATAATCAGCTTAAAGTGATTGAGTGTAACCTCAGAGTATCCAGATCATTCCCATTTGTTTCTAAGACCTTGAACTGTGACTTTGTTGCACTTGCAACACAAGTCATTATGGGATTAAAGCCAGAACCTATCTTTGATTTGCTAGGATGTGGCCGTGTTGGTGTGAAGGTAACTTTGCAGTAATATACTTTCTCTCACCATTTTTAAAACTTTCATTTGTTTTATTGAATTTCATTTCTTCATTTTCATTTATTTTAAATTTCATGATTTTACTTTGTCTTGTTTCACTGTTGATTGAAACGTTTTGTCTTGTAGTTTATATCATTTTTATGAACCACAAGTGATTTTTTTTTATAATTTACGACAACTAAGCATCTTTATATGAGACAGGTTCCTCAGTTTTCGTTTTCCCGTTTGGATGGAGCTGATGTGACACTTGGAGTAGAGATGGCTAGCACTGGCGAAGTGGCATGTTTTGGAGAGAATGTTTATGAAGCCTATTTGAAAGCCCTTTTGAGCACTGGTTTCCATATTCCTCATAGATCTGTTTTGCTTTCCATTGGAAGCTACAAGGTAAGATAGAAATGTTTGCATAGTTTTCCAAACTAAATTTCACATAAATACACTAGATTGCTCACTATTAGAAGTAATTAATATCAATCATATCAGTAAAATTAAAAATAATCTCTAATGAAAACGATGAGCTTGGTGTTTTGTAATTAATTTGTTTATATTAGGCTCTATTTTTGTCAGCAGCAACCTTAAATCTCCACTCAACTATTCACAGTGAGTTCTTTTTAACTAAAAGAATCAATGACAGCGAATTACAGTAGTGAGTGTATTGTCAAGTGGATAAGTGTTTGCTAAAAACATTTTGAAGTTAAAAATATTGTTAGTATCTTATTGAACACTCTTGATTCTCAATGCCCCTCTATTTCCCCTGAGCCCAGCATTGCCCCCAAGATTACTTCAATGCCCACTTTGGGAAACTGGTTTCCATCTAACTTTTACTTGAATGTGAAGTTTCAGTTATTTAAAAAATTTGTAGTTATTTTTGTGTCATTGGCTTAATTATAATTCCATAGTTTATATATTGTTTAAAATTGTCAGAAATTTTATTAAAAGGTTTGTAAAATTCTTTTATATATGGAAATTTTTTCTATCAAATAAATGTTTCCTGTCTTATTTTAGTAGTAGACATGTATTTAATAGTATTTTACCAATAGTTGAATGTATTTAGTAAAATTGAATGGAAATCTTTAAATAGTTAGTTTTAGTTCATTGATTCTATAAATTCATATAAAATTAATTTTCGGTATTAATAAAATACATGAAATAAATGAATTTATGACTTGATTTTCCATCTGCTGTTCAAGTTACTGTAAAATCATGTAATAAAAGTAACGTAATCGATTTTGTAAGAATGTTTAAATATTTATACGCATAAATTGCTTAAGAGACTCAGGAATTGCTTGGGGCGCTACTCAAGATGCTCTCTACAGTTTTTAAAACTTACATCCGACCCATACTTAAATATGGGGTGAACTTGTCTCGATTGTCTCTAAGAGATGTGGTGAATTCTTGGACAAAGTCCAAAATAAAGCATTAAGACATTATTGGGGCTGCTGCTTCTTCTCCTATTTGTGCTATGGAGATCCATACAGGGCTTGAGCCCCTCGCATGCAGAAGAGAAAAACGGCTGCTGAAACAGTCCAAAAAATGCTTAAGATTGCCTGTTGGGCACTGGATGGATTACTTGCCCAATGAACCTCGACTGAAAACACATAAAACCTTCGCTGTTGCTGATAAACTCAGAGCTTATTATAGTCTTGACTTGTCTGAACGTGAACCCTTATATTTTAACTGTCACCTTTCTTCGACCCTGCGACGTCCTTCCTTTGATCTCTGTATAGAAATCAAGGATAAAAAACATGAGGCCCTCCCTTCTGCTTTGAAAGCCTATTCATTGGAGACTCTTTATACTCGGTATCCTAGCAATGAATGGCTCCATGTGTACACTGATGGCTCTTCTAACCGGAACGGGAACTCTGGATCCGGATTCTGTGAGGGCAGTTTCGAGGGTTCTGTCGCAATTGGTTAACAAGCCACAAATTTTGAGGCTGAAATTGAAGCCATAGCCCAAGCCATTTCTAGACTTTTTTCCATCACTTATAACAAAACAGTCATTCTGGTTGACTCACAGGTAGCAATCGACCTTATGCTGCTATAAACAACCTCGTTACATTCGCTTGGCCAGAGCTCGTTAAATTGTCAATTGCCTTCCAATGGATACCGTCGTGAAATACCAGGAAGTGAGCGTGCAGACAAGCTAGCTAAAAATGGTTGTCTTTTACTCCAGCCGTCTAGCCCTCTGCCTTATCTCCGTGCTTGCAGGTTGATAGAGCTAAAGATAAATAAGTCCATCTGGCGACCATCAAAATCTGAGGCCACGGACAGAGCATGGAGCAAGCTTTTGTCTGACCCTGTTCCTACTAATTTGCCACGACATATTGCTATAGCAAATTTTAAAATTTTAACTGGACACGACTTTTTAAGATGACACTTGCACCGCATTGGTGTACATGCTTCTCCTGACTGCCCCTTTTGTTCAATAGGGAGCTTTATGGATTTTAATAATCTTTTATCTTGTACTTTTTATCTGACAATCACGCCTGAGTTGACGACTTTTTTAGCTGGGCTAATTTGTACTGGGCTGCCCATGGGAAATTATGGTCCCTGGACTTTTCCTGACGTACGAAAAAATAATTATACGCATTAGATGACATACTTAATTCACGCCCAGGTCTGATATTACATCTTTGCCAGTTATATTTGAAACTGACAGTAACTATTCTTAATCTTATTTTAATGACAGCAGTGTTATGCTTTTAATGTAGTTTAGTTCCATTTTTAATTCTCTTATATTTGATTTTTTTTGTAGCACAAAGAAGAGTTATTACCATATGTTAGAATTTTACAAAGTATGCACTTAAAGTTATATGCTAGCACTGGGACTGCTGATTTTTATTCTACTAAAGGCATTGCTGTAAGTACCTATGTATTGCATTTTTGTTTCAAACTCAACTTTTACTTAATTAAATTTGCAGTGCATTTGTTAAAATAATTGTATGGTTTTGATTATGATCTCATGTAAATACAATATTAGTTAATGCAATTTTTTCTATGCTCTCTTGAATATTATGTTGAGGTAAAGTTGCAAAAAATAATGTAAACTGTCTTAAAAACATTGTACTAAGCACAAAATTTTCTTGATGTGGAAAAATGAGGAATGAAACATTAATTTTTATACAAATAAGGCTTAATGCTATAATGAATGACATTGCTAAAAAATAAATATGCTTATAAGGCGCATAAACTTTCATTGATGTATAATTTTTAGTTTTATTGTTTCTCAAGGATTTAAAAATTACCTTTCGAATGTTTAATTTTACAGATCGAGCCTGTTGAATGGCCCTATGACAATAAAGGTGATTGTCAAGGCCATTTAAAGAACATAACAGATTTCCTTGCTCAGAAAGAATTTGATGTAGTTATTAATCTCCCAATGCATAGTGGTGGATATGCAAGAGCATCTCATGGTTATCAGACACGTAGAATGGCAGTAAATTATGCCATACCTTTAATAACAGATGTGAAGTGCGCAAAACTTCTCATAGAAGTAAGAATTTTTTCTGTGATGGCAATCTTACTATTTGTATGAAATAATTTGTTTTGATATTTTATATACTTCTACTAATGTCTTAAAGAATTTATCGATTAGCTTTACATCAATCTATGCCTTAGCATAAATTATTTATACTGATGCATTATTTTAGAGCCATGTTTCTGTCAGTGTACATAGAATTTTTGTAAACAAATACGTTTTAATTATAGTCTACTTGAATTTACGACATTGCTCACACACACAGATTGGAATTTAAGTTTTTATAATTCTGATCATTCACTTTTCCTAGAGTTATCTGCTTTGCCAAATATGGCCCTTGCACCATGAAACCCAACCAACCTATAAATAATAAATTTTTGGTCATACTTTGCCTTGTAAGATACTGCTCTATTTCTACATGATGCATTTTATACCTTTCTTAATGTTTCTGCATCAGTTTCAATCCAAAATTTTTAGTCATTAGGTTAAGTACTTGTGGGAATAAATTAAAAAGATGATGACAAAATTATTCTGTGTCCTCAACAGTCAACAAATTCCTTTTTACATTTTAAAGTAATTAAATGCTAATGATGCTAAAACTCTTAAATGCCATTCAATTGAAATATTGTTAATCTATTTGTATAAATCATAATTTTAATCTTACAAAAATGAAATTTCTTGCTTTTTTTTTGTTTTCAGTCCCTCCATAGAATTAAAGGCGAACCACTTGTGAAGTCTTACATTGATTGCATGACAGCTAGTCGAATGATCACTTTACCTGGATTGATTGATGTTCATGTTCACCTCCGTGATCCTGGGGCTACGTACAAAGAGGACTTTGCTTCAGGGACTGCAGCTGCATTGGCAGGCGGGGTCACTTTAGTGTGTTGCATGCCTAACACTAACCCTCCTGTCATTGATAGAGAGTCCTTCAACATTGCTCTTCAGGTTAGCTAAATATTTAATGAAAATTACGCTATTTATCATCTTTTTAATATTTAGATGGGGTTACTATTTGTTTTAAGCGATTATGCAACATAATTTTTCCTATAGTTAAACTGTTGAAAATAAGTTACGAACTCTATATGATGTAAGTTGTGTACCTGATAACTTTTTATTGCATACAGTTGCTTAAAAGCATTCACAGTTTAACTTTCAAAGGGAATCGAACTATTTTTTTTACCATATTTTCAATTAGTAAAGGGCTTTCTGAATATTTTTATTCTAAATATGAAATGCTTTGAAATATAAAGTTTTGAATTCAGAGCTTGTTTTTGGAATTTTATTTACCCATTAGGTACTATGTAGTTAGGTATTATGTGTTATTTTCATTTCTGATGAATCCTTTTGATATTTGGTAACATGCTTTGTGAACTCTTAAATTTATTAAGTCATTTAAAACTTCTTATTTTAGTATAGAAAACATTAACTTATGTTTGAATTTACTGTATTTTTAAAATACTAAAAATATACATTAAAATCATTGATTACATGATGAGGCATGCAGTCTTAACCTTTGTAGTTAGCAAAGCAAAATAAAAGCTTTGGCACCCAGGAAATTGAGTCTTCAAAATCATTATAATGGTCTTGAGGAAAATTTCTGAATTGAAACATTTAAATTAGTATTTCCGTATTTTTAAGACATTTACAACATCTATTTCATTCTTATACTTAAAAATTGGTGACACTTATTTTAATACTATATCATAAATGCTTCTTTTTGCATCATCATTACTACCGAACATCCTTACTAGTTATTTTTAAGGGTAGCTTTATTAAAGATAATAAAAATTGATTTTTCCTTTGATATTCAAACTTCAATAAAGTAGTTCAATAGTGTTGGCAAGCTTCAAACAAAAATGCATGGGTTGAATTACAAGATTTATGTTAGTGGAAAGGTAAACAATTTCCCTTTTGTTTTAACAGATGTATCTAATTACTGATTATATTGTAGCAGCAGAGCAAAAGAAGCTATTTCTGATGCTGACTGTTGATACAGTCTTCAAATGAATGTTTTATGCTGGTTTGTTCAGAGTTTGTTATAAACTGTCTTCACAATGATACATTCATTTTTCAGAGAGCAAAAACAGGTGCTAGATGTGATTATGCTCTTTTTGCTGGAGCTACATCAGATAATGCTGAGTCTCTGCAGAATTTATATACTTCCATAGTTGGAATTAAGATGTACCTAAATCCAACATTCGGACCTTTACAACTGCGTTCTTTAGAAGAATGGAAAAAGGTAAAGTGCATCTTTACTCTACTTTCAAAATTTTTTTATTGCAGAACAAGATTTCTTTTATTCAGTTTTGAATGATGAACCTTAAAAAATAAGTTTATTAATGCAATATTTTATAATTTAGTTTTAAAAAATTAAATGCGATATTTTATGTGTAAGTTTTATTAAAATAATGAAAAAATGTAATGTTATATGGAGAATAATAAACCCAAGCCAAGTTAAATAATTGTTTATGACAATATTGATGAAATGATAAAATAATTTAAATTTATTTAACTTTGAATCACAAGATTTCCAAGAGCTGTAAAATTGCTTTTACCCTAGAACACACTTTGAGGTGCAAAACGAAAATTAATATATTCAATTTCTTTAGTAGGAGATATTAAATATTTGTATCCCATGCGAAAATTACGATATGTTGTGTATGTGATGACTACCTGTTCAGCAACAATCTATATTTAAATGCATGTGAAACCTTGAATTGTGAGAATTTTATTCGTTCATCCTATGATCCCTATTTGATTCATTCAATTTGTTTGAACTAATTTTAAAGTAAAACTACTTGATTATTTGGATATTTAAACTATAATGATTTATTGAGATTTGGTCTTGGAGATACATGATCATAATTATTTTATTTGAATGTTTGTCATGTATATGATATTGATCAATTGCAACCAATGCAAAGGAAATTAGGATGAGCGATTGCTCATGTGAAGACTATGAAAAGAGATTGGATGCATTGTTTTACTTGCTGTTTGACTTATTTGATTTGTGCAGTTTGGTTCCGTACTTGATTGTTCGATTGTATAATTTTGGTCATTTAAACTATCATAGCCTTGGTGTTTGATTTGGACTTAATATCTGACCTGATTTGAATGTTCAGTTATTTGATCGTTGGAATTATTAGACTACAGATATCTTAATTGTTATTTTAAGTACATAGACCTGAATTAGGGGAGTTAAACTTAAAATGTATATACTGTATCTACGTTGCCTTGTATGCGAGTTGTTTACAAGGGAAACTGAATGCCTTGTTTGAATTTGAACTTGGATTGTTTGAGTTGTCTAGAAAAATTATAATTGATGGTTCAAATTGTTTGAATTATTTGGATTGTACAACTAAATTTACTTGGTTTGATTTAAGATAGAACTATTTGATTATTTGAAAGTTTAAACTGTGTAGACTTTTGTGGCTTGATTTCTTGGGTGCATGATTATAGTGATTATAACTAATTAAACCGAAGGTTTATCATGTGAACAATACAAAATGCTTGCAATTTATGTAAAAATAATCAAGAGCAATTGTTTATGTGAAACTATACTAAGGAAGATTAGATGACTTGTTCAATTTGCTTAACTTATTGGATGTGTCTAAATTGGATGTATACTTGATTGTCTAATTTGATTTAAACTTTTGGAACCAAATCGGTTTCTTCTAGGAGGATTGTTAACAAAATAAGCATACTTGAATACCTATCATAAGAAATACTAAACATTTATAATTTCATGTAAAAAATAACGAGCGCTGTTGCTTGGAAAAATTATTTGTAAAATAGGACCTGTATATTTATATAAAAAAATTTATATGTATATTTATATAAATATATTTATTTTTAAAAAAAGGGTGCTGGTAGAGGAGGCTTTCGCAATCCCCACTTATACCAAATGGCTAAGGCCGGGTCGGTAAATAAATAAATAAATTACCCTAGAACACATTTAATGCTAAATATCCCCATCTATAGGTTACAGGAATTCTAGACAACATTATATTGATCAAAAATGTCCCAGCTAGTTAAAAGCCATGCAGAAACGACTGCAGGTTGCAAAACGGATATGACCATCATATGGTTAAATTTTAAGTTCCATGGTAGATACTTAAATCATACTTTTTATGTGTTACTTAGCATGTTTTAATAGGCTTAATATATCTCAATAAAAGTATTAGTTTCAAATAAGTTTAATTTGTTATTTCAATTATTGTCTATTGTAAATTATATATTTGTAGTATGCTTTACAAAAGAGGCCTAACAGTTTTCTACTTTATGAGTAAATTTCCTTTTAATTTTTTAGTCAATTTCAAACTATAATTAAAATTATTATTTCCTCAGCATTTTGAGAGATGTCCTCCAGAGCTTCCTCTTTGTTGTCATGCTGAAGGAACTACTGCTGCTCAAGCTATTTTACTATCAGTTTTTATGAACAGAGCCTTGCACATATGTCATGTAGCCACTAAAGAAGAGGTAACTTGTTATAATCTTCATATTTTGAAAGCATGGTTATTGTAAAAAGGTGTAGATAATTTTTTTCTCCATGGAATAATATTTTTATATGTATTAGTAGAAAATGTTGTCATTGAATTAGTGCTATTTAATAAAAGGTTTTAGAGAAATGTGAAAATTAATTTGTGAAAACATGGCTACCCAAAAAATGTTGACAATAAATGGATTTATAACTTACATTTTTTTAGAAAATGTTCTTCAAAACCCTTTTAACTGACCTAAAAACTTGTTCCTCTAAACTCATGTCTACTACCTTTATGCTCCTGGTTACAAGCAAGAAAAATACAAAATTCCAGTGCCATGTGTTAAATGAGTCATTAATTTAACAATTACAGAGAAAACCCAAATGCAATAAAAATTTGATAACAAAAAATACATGACTGATACCTGGAACGTCTGCCTTATTGCATTGCTTTAAATTGTATAGAAGGTTTAGTGTTCATGTTTGTCTCACTATTACTGCTTTCATTTTTATACTATATAAGAAGTCTTCACTGATATCACCTATTTTAATCAACACAATTCAGATTCGCACACACATACCCATCTATTTTAAAGACACTGAACTTACCTTAGACAACCTGAAAGAAAATTGTAAAGTCAACATCGGCTACTCTTCGAAATGATTATGAATTTCTAAAAAGTGATTAATTATGCTTGGATTTTTCTTTTACTATGCAGATAAATGGTGCAGATATCAAAAATCAGTTGAGAAAAATACAAACTTTCATTTAAGTTTAACCTTTAAAGTTTTTAGTGAAAAATCTTGGTCAATGGAATCATAATTAGTCAAAATTATTTTATCATGAAAATTTTTTAGCTACTTTTTATAAAATTGGAGAATTAGAATTAAAAGGGAATGAAGTAATGATACAATTATTAAAAAGTAGTAAAATACAATGTTTCTTATGATCTATTATTTCTGACATTTGTCTCTTTTACGATACAAATTCACTTGAAATTTTACTTCTTATCTTATCTTCAATAAATATAAGTTCACTTACTCCTTCATAACTGCTAAATAAGGTTTTTAAGTATGAAATTTAAATAAATATATTATGTTATGTGTAATATATTTCTATTAAGTTTGTTTTCTTTTCAGATACTATTAGTTAAGGAGGCAAAAGAAAGGGGTTTACCTGTTACATGTGAAGTTTGTCCTCACCATCTCTTTTTAACTACTGATGATTATTCAACACTGGGAGAGCTAAAGGGACGTGTACGTCCTCCTCTGGCGTCTGTTGAAGATCAGAAGGCTTTATGGGAAAATCTGCACATCATTGATTGCTTTGCAACTGACCATGGTAATGTAACAAATATTGAGAAACAAAAGCTTCAGATTTTATAACTTAATTTTTCTACCACTTCTGTCAGTCTTCTGGGGTATTACAATATTTTATTTATATATTGTAAGAAACATTCACATTAAGATTATTTCTTTTTCAGTAGTTTTCTGTAAATGTCTTGGAAACAAAATTTCCACTTCATTAGAATTTTAAAAAATCCTAAGTATTTGAAACTTTTTATTTTGAAATCATTAAATTAAGCTAAAAATTGTTCGTTAATTTATCGAGAATATTAATTTAAAATTTGCTCAACCTGATTAAAATAAAAATTATATAAAGAAATTTTTCCCGAATACGTGAATGATCTCATGCTTTTTTAAGATGTTTATGTAATATACATATATGTAAAAGTTTCTGATAGAGTTCCTTTTTATTTTTAAAATACTTACCCAATAGCAAATGGTCTTGAAAAGAAAAGTTCAATTTATCTACTGTATCTAGAATCAAATGTATTGAAAATTTCTTTTCTGCAGCCCCTCATACAGTGAATGAAAAGACAAATGACAATGCTCCTCCTGGATTCCCAGGTCTCGAAACAATGCTTCCACTTCTACTGACTGCAGTCAATGAAGGAAAACTTACTTTACAGGTCAATATTTACATTTTTAAATATTTGAATTATTTAGTACTAATTTTTGTTACTTGATGCAGCTGCAATATATTTATATTGTGATGCATTATATTAGGTAACAGATTTCTAAATTTCAAACAGTTATTTATATCAGTAAAAAATTTCAATTATTGACATGTAAAGTAGAAATTGGGTGTTTTAAAATTTGTCTGATCTCGCCTTATTACTCATTCTTCCCATTATTGTTTTAAAGGATCTGGAGAATAAGCTGTATCATAATCCAAGGAAAATATTTAATCTTCCTGAGCAAAAGAACACTTACGTTGAAATAGATCTTGATGAAGAATGGGAGATTCCAACTGAAACATCTTTCAGTAAAGCTCGCTGGACACCTTTTGCTGGACGTAAAGTTAAAGGTTTAGTGAGACGAGTCGTCTTGAGAGGGGAAGTCGCATTTGTTGATGGACAGGTGAATTAAAATGATTGTAATTTATATTGTTGTTACAAAAACGAATATACTATTGTCAGAAAGGAATTCTACAAAAAAATTGTTTTCAGATTTTAACAGATCCTGGCTTTGGTCAGAACATCATTAACTTCCGCAATGAAGCTGAAATGAAAACCCGCTCTCCACTGCATATCAGAAGTATATCACCTGCATTTCCTATAATACCGTCAACGGTAAGGTCAATGCTAGATAGTTCTAATTGTAAATTTTTGATTCCAAAGTTAGTGATTAATTATTTTGAGCATAATGCAGTATGGAAAATTCTGTTCTCATTGTTGATTTATATCACTATTTTTCATAAAAGTTCCTGTTAGGTTTAATATCTCAATTCCTCTTTCTAAGAAGAAACAATAAATGTTAATCAAAATAAGTATTGTAATTGTGAGATGTGCTAGAATATTTCATTTGATATTTGGTATTAATTTTTGAAAATTATTTTTATTTAATTCTGTTTTTAACTCTTAATTGAATGAGCTTTTCAGTATTTTAGAATAACATTTTTATTGATGAATATTATATGTTGGAAAATATGCTATTATTGCTTGAAATATTACACAAAAGTACTTGGTTTTCTCTTCCTTTCACATCTCCTCTCACTTAGTGCTACATATCAGATCATCATTAGTGTCATGTTTCCATATCAACTGTTATAAGCTTTTCAGTTATAAACATCATTAATTGTTATTAAATATTGATTCACCATACCAAATTATGGATTTTCAGATATTCATATAAATAAATATAATTTATTGTTGTATTTTGCAAGTGCTAGACCAACATAACATATGATAGATATCATTTAATTTTCCATAGTTGTAAAGAAATTGTTTCACTAGGGCATAGAAATGAGATAGTTGTATTGTTAAATTATGCATTTTAATTTTATTTAAAAAGTTTTATTATGTTTGATGTCATTTTTAAAATAATAAAATTTAAATTATCAATGCAGTTGCAAAATGAATACTGTATGAAGCGTGTTATATTCAACTTTTGTCACTCACATTCCAAAACCAGAACCTGTTTTAAATATGTTTTTCATTTTATATCAGGCATCTCCTCTTGGAGGTAGGACTACTCCAGCACCAATTGCAGTTCCAACAGACCAATACCTAGGCATTCAGACGACTTCAGATATTACTGTACCTATACCTATACCTACAACAGGTAGTATTTATTCATAGATAAAATGTTTCATAATTTCTTGTATTTTTATCATTGCATGATTTCTCAAAAAACGTTATACAAAATATGAACACTCACACAAAAGTTATTAAAATTCAATGAAATTATTTGTTTCATTATGCATTTCTGATGTGGCTTTTTTGAAATTTTAAACTAGAAAATAGTTTTATAAAAGATCGTGATGCTAAACCTTAATGAGGATTAAGTTTGTTATATATATATTTGAAAAACTAACATGCAACTTAAGCCATATATGAGGACTTAAATGTGTAAAAAGCCTTACTTGATTGTGATAAGTAATGCAGAATACAGTTAGTTATCTTAGCTTACTATATTTTTTGCTAATCATGCATGCAATCAATCTACAAATTTGTATTCTATTACTTATAAATTGAAAGAGAATACATGTTAGTTTGCCTTGCTACTTAAATAACAACAAATAATAAAAAATAAAAGAAATAAGTCAATGTAATCACTGTAAAACCTAATTAATTTGTCTATAGGTTTGGGTAATCTTTTGTAAGTATAGTTCTTAAAATTCTAAGGTATCTTCTTAAATTTGAACATTCTTTTCTCTTAACCTTTTCTCTTTTACTCTATAAGCTGGCATACTATGGTCGCCAAAAAAATCGGCACCTCTCTCTAGCAAAGTAACAGGAAATGCTATCCCTTTCCAAGCAGGTATGGAATCTGTAAAGATGACTAAGCAAGTCTTTCTTGGTGGTGGTGGTACACATAATGTAGGAAATAGTAAGTTACCTTTGCTTTTCGCACCATGCACCTCAATTTAAAATAAAATATGAAGCACAAATATTCAAGTTCCATATTATTCAGAGAAGGTTATTTTGATCTAATGGACAATCCTGTGTAATTTTAAATGATAAACTTTCTTAGTGACTATTCTATTCACATTTTTGGAATAGTAAATTTGAATTCCTTCCCTTTTTATATATAAATTTAAAAGTAATAATAAGATTAAAATATTCTGATTGGAGGGGTAGTAAATTTTAATATAATTGACTTCATATTTGGGACTGCATGGTGTGTAGTTAGTGCATGTGCTTTGTCTTAAATTTGAGTTTTGCATGTGCTATCCTAGCTTGTCCTTCTTTCTGGTGTATATTGATAATTCTTGAATTTTACTCTTCTGCTTTTAAAAAATAAATTTGCTCAGTAATCTTAGTCTGAGTTTTCTGCTGTGCATTTATGCAATCTGTTAAAGAACTCGTTTAAATTTAACATGTTGTAAGGAGTATATTACTTCTCGTTGCTATGCTTCTGAAAGTATTGGTTTTTATGTCTAGCTACCTATTGTTAATAAAGGAATTATTTCAAAGTTGCATGAAAATCCACTTTTATATTTAATAGTGTAATATCTGGTCTGTACCAAAGCATTCTGTCAAAAACCAGTGATCAGGCAATGATTTTCTTGTTTTAGGACAAGTTCAAAAGATTTTATCCTTAAATTTGAATCAAACTTCCATAATAAACATAGATCTGAAAACATTAATCAAACTATGTGTACTCGACTCAAAAGAGCATAAATAAATGAATCGAGGAAAGTTTAAAATTCTATTTGTTTTAGGGTCGTACTTCCTCTTTTACCGATTCAAATGAATAAAGAATTATCAAAGGCAGAATTTAGTAACTACTCTACTTGCATTCTTCATTTGCTCATGTTTCTTGCTGTATAATGATCAGTTTTAATCTCTGCCTGACAATTCTAAATTTGTTCCAGTATCTAGAAATGCAAATAAATTTTTACATTTATGAATGGATAAGTTCCATTCAAACCTTCATGGAGTGTTTCTAGTAGTGATTGCTAAACCGGTTTTGAGGAAACCAGTTATTTGAGAAACCGACCCAAATTTCGAAATCGAAAAACAGGTTGTATAAAAGAAAACCAGGTTTTCGGTTTTACGCATTGGCAACCCATAAGAGAAACTCACCACAACAAGGTATACCATACTACGCACACTGATGCAAGCAACTAAATGTTTAGTGTTTACTACCCTATCAGAATAAAAATTCAACATTATTACATGTCTGGTATTAATGCCACATTAGTCACACATCACTTTCATGTGACACAACATGACCTACTTCTCCGCTGACCAATCATAATAACATGTAGACGGATTCTCAGCATCAGTACCAATGAGCCAAACAGTGGATCCTCATTGGTACCAATAAAATATAAAAATATAAATAGAGAAGAAATTTATATCATATGTCATTTAGGAAGCAGGCAGCTCAACTCGGCTACCACTGCCGCAAACAATAAACAATCATACTATCAAAACCCTTCCTACTCCACAGAGACCAATGTAGTAGAAGACTTTCTACTACATTGGTCCCTGGTGGAGGCCCTGCCTCGGCCGGCTCCCTGCGCGTAATGCCACAATATCATTGTCAATTACTGCTGTTCATTAGGTAATTCTGATTTGAGTGTTTAGAATTATTAGTTATTGAGTGTATAGAATTATTAGAAGAATTATTAGTTTTGTTTGCTCAACTTTTGTAGTTTGTAATGAACATATTTATTCAGAAATAAGAGGTAGGTGTACTTCACAAACTTGATTTCGCAATCGTACACCGGCTAGAAATAAAAATTAAATAATAATTTTTTTATTTCAACCCATAATAGTCATATTTTCGAGGAGTTTAAACGTAGCAGCGGTGATGATTATTCCATTTGGTGTCATTATCTTCGTGAAAGAAATGGTCAACTAGCCAAATGCAAAAAATGTTCTAAAGAAATAAAATGTGTTGGCGCTCAACAGGTGCATTACATACACATCTAAAAAAGGTGCATACTATTTCAATTTTGGAAAGAAGTACCTATTTCGGAAGAAAGTCCAGCAATATCATCTTCGACAAAAATAACAAAATATTTTAATAATCTAGTTGATAACACGTTGCCAGCAGTTTTATCAAGAATGACCGAATTGGATGGACTTCCTTTTTCCATATTTTGCACTTCAACTGATCTTTGTAAATCTCTCATTGCAAGGGAATTTCAAAATATTCCAAAATCCTCAAATACCATTTAGAAAATAGTGGTCGCCTATTCACACAAAGTGGGGGCAGCTGTTGTTAATGAGTTAATGAATTTAATGGAAAGTTAAAAGGATATAGAGCGAGTCTAACTCTTGACGAATGGACATCAGTAAGGAATCGACGATTTTTGAATATCAATGTACATTGTCAAAAACAATTTTGGAATCTAGATCTGGTTCATGTACCTGGAAGTTTACCAACTGAGAGATGTGTCGAAGTAATTAGAAGAAAATTGGAATATTTTGGTCTGTGCCTTGATAAAGATATAGTATGTATCACTACAGACGGAGCATTGGTCATGAAAAAGTATGCAAATTGATTAAAGCTGAGAAACAGCTCTGTTTAGCGCATGCCATTCAGCTTGATGTATTCAAAGTGCTATACAAAAGAGCACCTGTTGAAGATGAAAAAAATAACTCACAATCGGATAATGAACCTGAATCGGAATGTGACTCAGAATCTGAAGGAGGGATTATTGAATTGGATATTGACATGATGACGATTCGGAATTGGAAGATGAAAATTCACTTGAAAATGGGTTTAGTATTGCTTACTCAGATGATGTAGAAGGAAATTCGGCTTCAGATGTTAAACACGAAACCATATTACCACTTATTACATAAATTAGAGTGGTTGTACGATTGTTCCGCAAATCCCCAACGATAAACGATGACATACTGCAAAAATATGTGAAATTGGAATTTGGTAGGGTACTCATTGATTTTAGATTCAAAAACATGATGGAATAGTTTACTCACCATGTTGGAAAGGTTCAATAAATTAAAATCATGTGTTCAGAAAGCCCTAATTGATTTGTCATCGAAAATTTCATTCTCTGAACAGGACTTTGATTTATTAGTGGATACTATTTCTGCTTTATTGGCAGTAAAACTTACAGTGGAAGCATTATGTAGAGCAGATGCAAATCTATTAACTGCTGACGCTGCTTTAAATTTCATGTTGACGTCTTCATACTACACTCGGTAATGAACTGAAAGAATCCCTAGAATTAAGAAGTCAAGAAAAATGCACTAATGCGTCAGCAGTACTTCAATTTCTACATATTGGGTATCGAACCGGTGATAAAAGATTGGAATATGTCTTTAAAAAGTTGGGGAAACCGGCTATCTGTCGGTTTATAAATAAGCTGATAAAAATTTTATCGCTGTCTTTTTTAACACCAGCACGATCAAATGCAAGGGATATCAATTTCAATGACAAAGACGATGATGTGGAAAAATCTTCTGTTTTATACATGGGACAATTGCTGCAGAGGGCAATTGACAAAGAGCTTGCTGGTTTGGCATCACTGAGTACAAGAAGTAGTGATTTTGTAATGGAAATTGGAAAAGATGTTGCACACACAGTATTAGAAGCAGGGGAGCCAAAAGCACAATTATGGAGCTGTGCTACAAATACTTGCTCACTATTCCACAGACAAGCGTGGAGTCGGAACGGGCATTCTCATCATCAGGTCAATTCGTAACCAAAATAAGATCAAAGTTGAATGTCTCCATAAATTTGCTGTTTTCTGCGAGCACACTTTAATGCCGAAAAAAATGCTAACTGTATTAGGAGGTGATTTTATAGCTCTTAATGTTAGATAATAATCGCTTTATGTTTATAAGTAACATACTTAAGAAATAAATTTATTTAATGTTTGTTACACAAATATAGCGTTTTTCGTATTTCTTACAAAACCGGTTTTGGAACCTGTTTTCGAGTTTTGGAAAAAATGAAAACCGAAAAACCGGTTTTGCCTTTTACTAAAACTGCAATCACTAGTTTCTAGCTATTTAGAAAAATTGTTGCTGTTAATTTACAAAATAAACAAAGCAGCATAGAATAAATAATTTCAGATCGTCGCTTTCAATATTCAGTTTCTTATTTTTTATGGAACATTCTCCATAAAATAAATTCTCCAGCTGGCATATATTTGGAAATTTTAGTAAAAGGATGCAGTGTCCTCTTTTGCTCCTTTATAAGCGAATTGTTTTGTATTTAGTTGAAATACTTTTTTTAATTTTTTAAAAGAATTTATGCTTTGAAGTTTCTTTCCAAACATTTATTAGTTCTTATAATGCATTTAATTCACATGTCTAAATTGATATTAACAAATTGGCTTATATTTGATTTGTAAACATGATTTATTGATTCTCTCTAAAAAAATAAACTTTCCTTTTCTGTAATTGTCCTTCATTAATTTTAATCTTACATTTATTTAATTAGCCAATTTATATATAAACAAAATTTGTTTGATTCTGAGTTCTTGATTTTGTTTCACAATTTGCTTGGCTTTACATGTATTTTGTTATTTGGACTAGATAACTGCTTTTTGTTGATGTATCGTGATAATTTAATTAAATTGCCTCAAAAATGTTTTTCGATTTCATAAACATTTCAAAATCATTCATTTATAAAAGAAAGGCCCCATCAAAAATTTCTCAGTCCTCTATTTCAAAACTACTTTAAATCTCCCTTCAAGCAACATTGAATGTTGTATTAGTTTCCTTTCAATTTCGAAAACTGTTTGATATAACATTGCTAATTATTTGTGGAATAAAACGAAAAGATAAAAATTAGACTACATAAGTGAAAAAATTTTTAGTTCACAAAGAAACTGCATAATTTCTATAAAGCTCGCATGAAGAGTCCGAATTTATAACTCTTTTTTACAATTTGTTTTGAAAATAGCTTGTTTATTTAGCTCAGTGGTTTGTTTAGTTAATGAGGACATGAATTAAAAATTAAGTTAAAAAAGTTTAAGTTATATTAAAGACGCGTTGAATTTTAATATAATTTAGCTCACACAAAAAAACTTAGAGTTTGAAAATGATTTTGAAATGTATCTGTTTTTTGTCTATGGCTTGAATTTTGTCTGTTTTCTGTAACTAGTTTATTACTATTTGTATATTTGTTTTTCTACTGTTTTAATTAGGTATGTCAAAGTTGTAATCATACTGATATTACTACTATAACTGAAAACAATTAAAAATTTATATAATTAACATGTAATTTTATATTATTTATAATCTAATTTATTAACAAATTAATATATTTTTGATGAGTCTAATAGTATATTCTTTCAAACAAATACAAATAATTTTTCAAATATAATTTTAAAAATATATGTAATTAAAATCGATGTAACACTTTGAATTTAATACTTCAGTTTAACATAAAACCCAACTCATTTTATAAGGCTATATTTGTAAGTCTCTGGTGCAAGAATATCACAAAATAAAAAGTTATTTTCAAAATCATTTAAAAATTTTCACACATTGTGATTGTAATTTTATTCTCTGTTGATTCGTCATTTTTAGTATTTGATTTATGACAATTCTTCATGAAAGACTTAAGGCATAATCACCCCAAAGCACAGAATCAACTTTTTGAGTTGATGCACTAACTCAAAAGAGATATGTATAAGAGCTATATGTGTCAAGAAAGAGGTAGATGTATATCTAGAAAAATGTCCTTAAAATTCCGAATTTAAACATGAAGTGCAATACCCTTTGAAAATCAAAATCACTCAAATATTTCCACCCCAGAATGCTGTTACTTATAGTAAAGTTAAAATTGAAATTCTGGTGTATACTCTGTTTCTTAACAAGCTTTATTAATAAATTCTCATTCTTGAGATTGGGTCTACAATGATATTCTTTGCACTATAACTATGTTGTGATTTATTCATTATGTTTGGTATCAATTTTTTGGCTCATTCATCTTGAAGATAACCTGCTGTACATATCTTTAATAATTATTTGCTTATTAATGATTCAGTCAGTTGATGTTAAAATAAATGTCTATTTAACCACTAAATAATTCTGTGTTTCTTAGAAATGCACCCTCAAACCATGCAGGACTTAATTAGTGATGTGTCAAAGCAGTTTGTTAAGGATTTGGAAGAACCAATTGTCCTTGCTAAGCAGAAACCTGTTGATCCACATATTGATTCTAAAGGGCCTTTAATATATACTCCTGGTAGTTCAGTATCTGCTTTTCAAGATTTTCCTCAAGCAGTTTATGAATTGCAAGGGAAACATGTGTTGAAAGTAGATATGTTCTCACGATACCAGGTAAATTTTATGTGATTACAACTAATTTATGCTCAAAATTCTTTATTATTCTGTAAGACAAGTTTAGAAGTGAAATAAAGTTTTGATGTAAGGATAGAGATTGAATTCCAATCAGGAAAATGAATATATTTACCTAATTGCTGTTGGTGCTGAATGATTATACATTTGAACACAACAAATATTGAAAAAACTAAATTTGTAGCTGTCTGTCTAAATTGGTAGCTGTATATTTGGCTGGGTATTGATTCAAAATTTGCTTTTGCTTCTAATCTATTTAATTAAATGGTAATTGGAGGTTATGTTTATATGTGATCTTAAATAGTTTACTAAAAATATGCAGTACAAATTTTGGATTATTCAGTATCCCGAAAACAAGTGTAAAAGCTTATAAATTCATTGAAATTACCTTCATGGTAAATTTTTGTATTATTTTTAGATACAGGTAACCCCTGTATAACACAGCACTTCTATAGCACAGATTCACTCTAACACGGTTCGAGAATTGGGAACATCCCCGTATAACACAGTGCTTTTATGGAATGATTGGAACAACGATGCGAAAAAGACGGGCATTATGAAAGTTTAATTTAAATGGTGTAGCATGTGAATAGTCTAAGATCTACACGCGTGAATATTATCTCGAGATAAATTAAATAGAAAGTAACTTAGCTTAGAAGAGACATGGCGTCTCTTGGGGATCCCCGCTCGTCATCAAAAAGAAAAAATGGTAAGAATGCTTAACACGTTTCTTCTCACAAAACTGCAAAGTCGTTGGACTGAGGCGAAAAAAAAGAGAGCGTGTTCTTCCTCTCCACGCTTTTTATCAGTTTTTCAGGGGGTCGCAAATCAGGGGAGATGGTCTTGTCAATCAAGGGAGCTGGACTTCCTGATTTGCTGTTTTTAAACTAGCTCATCTGTAATTTGTTAGACGGACACACATGCCATGCCATGACGTAACTTTCTGGAAGATTCTTAGCATAGTTAATGAGCGTCACTGAACCGAGGGAGAAAACGGAATTGAGAAATAAAGGACTTAAAAATAAATGGCATCACTGATCTCGTAGATGTCACTCAGAGGATGAGGATATCTTGCCAAAAAGAAAACACCCTCGGTTAATAGTACGTAGTGATGACGAAGAAAACATTGTTTAATTCATATTAATATGTATTACTTAAGAAAATTTTTAATTATGAAAATATAATAGCATGTTTTTTAATTTTTGGAACCTAACCCCCCCTTTTCGTACTAGTTCTTTGTTTCGTATAACACGGATTCGCAAAACGCAGCAATTTTTTGGAACGTAACTCCCGTGTTATACGGGGGTTACTTGTATATTATTTATATTCTAAATCTGACTAGTGTAAGCAGTTTATAAACTAAGTTTTTACCTATTTTTTATTCTGGTTCTAACATGAATTATAACCTTTTGCAGCTGCACAGATTGTTTGAGGTGGCAAAGAATTATAAATTCCTTGTAAAGAAAGGTCCTTTAAGTGTATTGAAAGTAAGTTCCCTTTTCCTTGTTTCATGTGAAATTTTAAGCAATAGTCAACTTGTCATGTATAAACATTTCTAACATACAAATTGTCACATTATATTCTTTTCTTTAATAAATATTACATCAATAGAAATATAAGCCCATTTTTTTATTTTAAACAAAATAAAATTTAGTATAGCTTTGCTATATTGCATGTTTTTTTAATATTTTGCTACATTTCATAGAATGAAACATTTTGAAAGTAGATCATGTTTTTCATATAAAAAACCAGACGCACTAAAGGAATTGTAAGTATTAACTTCAAATGATCTATAGCAACTTACAGAAAGTATTCAATCAACATTTAGAGAATAATAAAATAATCTGAAAATATAACTTGTGACTATTTAACTGTAATTACTTAACTTTAAGAGCCATTTCCTGTCCTATTGGTTTAAAGGATACTTTTCTGAAGTTCATGTTTTCCTTACTTCATACTAAATGGGTTCAATCTTTTTCATATAAACATTTTTTGATAGATGAACGCACAGAACATATGAATTATAATTCTAAAAAAATCTGGAATTTTGATTCCTCTTTTGCAACAGTTGACTACCTTTAGCCCTTAACACAAAATAGTTATTAATACACAATACTAATATCCAGGAGCATAGATATGTAGATCTGACCATATAAATCACTATTTATCATTCATGTTTTCTTGTTCAGTTTTTTTTTTGCAGTTTACACCTGATCTGCATTTTCTTAAATTTTAGAATTTGCTGCATAATTTTTTCCTTTATGTAGGGTAAAGTGATGACTAATGTCTTTTATGAAGTCAGCACACGTACTAGAGTTTCATTTGCTGCTGCCATGGAAAGACTTGGTGGCACTGTCATTGATGTCAACGAAATTTTTTCTTCAGTGAAGAAAGGAGAAACTTTAGAAGGTAAAATATTGTAATTTAAGAACTCAAAGTTTAGCTATATAAGTGATTATTTGATATAATATGTAATTGTTTTTTTAATAAATTAAAACCAAAAATGATTGAAATTGGAATGACAGTAAAAAAATTATTTAGAATATACATTTATTTATTTTCTGTTATAAATGGGATTATTTATTTGAATGTTGCAGATACCATAGCTGTGTTATCAAGCTATAGTGATGTAGTTGTATTGAGGCATCCAGAAAAGGGAGCCGCACAAGTATGTAAATTTTGTTATTTTACCTTAAGGTGTATGTATACAGTAGAAATCACGAAAATTGGCCAGAATATCTATTCTTTATTAATTCAAAATATTGTCCAACTCCTTAGCTTTCAAACAATACTGAGATCTTGTAAATATTCGAAATAGTATTCAAGTTACAAGGGTTTTGGTAGGTATACTGTCACCATAGACTAACACATTTCCAAAACTTTAAACTCAATTTCTAAAGAACTGATTTTGTAATAGGATGCTTCTTTCGAACAGTGATAACTCAACCATGAATTGATCTATTATAACTTTTATGTCATAATCTATATAATACAGTGGATGTTTTGACCTCAGTGGAAGTTATTGGTTAAGAAATGAATTTTTAGTTGATTTTTAAATGTTGAAATTCCTGAAAAAATCTTGATTTTGTAGACTTCTTTCTTGAAAAAAAATCGTAAAAAAGAACGCATTCCCTCTAGCAACTCGATGGAGAGTCAAAACATGAAGAATAATATTAGGAATAATTTCCAACAGGAATTATTTTTCTGAACACATTGGAATTTGAGATATCACGCTTCAAAAAATGTGCTAATTATATCTAAATTAGATAATTAATGAGTAGCTTAATCAGAATTTTTCACACTAAAATGAGTTTAAGCACAAACCAATGACCTATTCTGAAAAAAACTGAATTTTTAAAGTCGACATTTAAAAAAAATGTTCTAGTGTATACATACACCTTAAAAGAAAATAAATATTGTTTCATGCTAATCAATGCTTCAATAGAAACTTATTCTTTACTGTATGGTTTTTACCTGGATCTATGCCACACCAGTTCAATATGTAATGGCATATACTTTTTAGACCTTTCGAGAGGCGCACACATGCAGTAAAGCACCATTTATACGTCCCTGAAGAACCATGTAAAAAACAGTCCACATGCATGAATGAAACTTGCCAGCAGATGGCAACCTGCTAAGAATCGAAGCTTGAAAGATCTTTAGAGATGTCATAAATCATACTTTTTCAACTTTCAGCATACATAAAATATTAACTTTACTGAGAAAAATATCAACTTACCTAATAACTCAGGAATAAAAATATTTTATTAGAAGTTAAATTTTTTTTTCTGAAAAGGACTATTAGAAAAAAAATCAGTCTTAACCATACAGCCTTCCTTTGTATTTCAAATAACATTTTCAATTGAATCTTAGTTCTGTTTCGTGATCCAAAAATTAATTACATGAAGTTTCCACACAAGAAATATCTTTCCTGAAAGCTGGTAGAAGGATCATAATTTCTTCAGTGTAGTTGACCTCGCTGCTACTGTCGTTTTCTGCAACTTTAGAAGCAATCAACTCATCAGTGGTTAGAACATCAGATATAAGTAACTGAGAATACAATTTGTGTACTCTTCCAAAGAAAAATTGCAATTCAAACTTCACTAGATGTTAGCAACTAGAATTGCAATTCTAGTTGCTAACATCTAGTGAATCACATTTTTCAAGAATAGAGGACTTCCTCTGGGAAAGGGAAGCCAGCTTTCATGAAATAGTGCTGAATGGTCTCCTGCTTGTCTTGATTCCATGCTGATGACATTAAACTCATTACTTGCTGAACATTACGTTTTCTATTTTCAATTTCGGGGTCAGATGTTATATTTTGTAATGTTCACTGGACCAACATTTTGTGATAAAAGTTTTAAGTTTTTCAGATTCCCAAATCTAAATGTTGTAGATACTGACATAATGTGGGAGTCCATTATGGTAAGATCGATGAAACAAAATAGTTGAAAAGACTGCCATAAGCCGTTATAAGTGTGGCAATTGCCATGGGTGATTATTTGTCTTGCCCACTCTTTATCACTGCTATTGCTTTTGGCACCAACCAATAAACTGGTAGCCAAAATCAATGCTAAAGACGCTAATCATAGGAACATATTGTTTACGTTTAACTATCCTGCAATTTAACAAATAGACTCACTCAAAAACGCGTGACTCAAATCAGTGACGTTCCAAATCCATTAGAAGATCATTAACTCGAATGTTGCCTTATGACTCAAAAGCTGAATGCATAAAAAAGGTATTTCTTTCAGCGACATGTTGTATGAATGAAATATCACAAAGTTGGCAACAAATAAACGAAATATTTTGTCATAAGTGGAATGTCTTTGTTCTCAGACTAACCCAATTTGACGTTTAAACTATAAATGACAAACCTAAAAGGTGCTTCATTGTATATGTATTCAGCAACCTGTAGTCTTCCCTGCATAACTTACTAGAGACCTAACACAGATGTGAAAATTATTTAGATTTTTGGGCATTCACAATAATTGAACACAATAATATCTGTATTTCTAGATTCCAATTCCATTAAAATTTTGTTGAAAATTGAATATTGTTTTTTAGCGTGCTGCTTCTGTTTCCTCTAAACCTCTCTTAAATGCTGGAGATGGTACTGGCGAACATCCAACACAAGCATTATTGGATGTATTTACAATAAGAGAAGAATTGGGTTCTGTTAATCGACTTACAGTAAGTTATATTTAAAGAGCTTGTCTTGATTATACTTTAATATCTTTTTAGTTTGATTTTGTTGTTTCTGATATGGATAGCTGGGATTGCAGCAAAATAATTTATACATTTGATACCTTGTTTTTGTGAATTATGAGCTTAGATAACCAGTCCTCATAGGCCTTAAAAAGGCCTGATTTTTCATTATAGATTTTAAGAGCCTTCTAAAAGCCTCAAAATTTGCTAAAAGTCGTAAAAAAATTTATAAGAACACTGCATATTTTATTTTGCTTGCATTCAAAATCCAAGATCAATTGTTCTCGCCCAAGTTAAAACGTCATCAAAACTCAAGGACATAACATTTACAGGTAAGATAAAAATGGATTTTTTAAAATTAGGTCTTTGAAGCACAAGCTTAGCTTGTGAATGCTTCTTCACCTGTACACTCATGAGTTAATCCATCCTTAAAAATGAAAAATAGCTTTGCAAAGGGCTTAAAAGGCCCTAATTTTCCTTTTGCTTTATGAGTGAGAACCCTGATGACTGATAGCTATGGCCAAGGGTTGTCAAGTTTTTGACAAAAATGGAAAAAGCTTCCTGCTGAACTTAGTGGCTTAGTTTTTACCGTAGTGGCAAAAGTAAAAATTTCCTGTTTATTAAAATTAAGATATTTAGTAATTATTTCAATTTCAAAAGAAATAATTTAAACATTTTATATTTAATTTGGGAGTTAATATTGTTTGGCTGAGATATAAAATGTGTATCTAACAGCAGTATTTAGCTGAATGCAACTAGTGGTTGAAAATTAATTATTCAGTCATACTAAAATTAGTTATTCTGGAGAATGTTAATAGTTTACACCCTGAAATTAAATTAAATATAAGGTTACAAATTTAAGTCTAATATTAGTTATGTTTTAATGTAGTCATAAAATGCACTGTGTACTCATCTGTGTGATGTGAGATTAATCTTCTAATCAGATTAAGAAAGGTTGGAAAGATTTTCTTGAGATTGCAGAATGAAAATTAATGTTAATTAATGGAAATCGAATACTTCACAAAATAGAAATTGACTTAATTTAATTCAAGATATATTTCACTGCTTAACAACCATGTGAGACATACTCAAAAGCAGAGGCTCTCAAACTTTTTCAGTCAAGTAGCACCTTTGAAATTGGAAATTCAATGCGGAGCATTAAATTTTATCTTGCAGCTATATATTGTATTTAGTAAATAGAACAAAATAGCATTGACGATACAAGGTAGTTTCGTCATTTAAGCTTGCAGGACATTAGATTTCACCGTTTAATTTTTTTTCTGCACCAATTTCCCATTGCAGACTGGTGGGCCGCGGTGGCCCGGTTGGAAGAGTAACAGACTAGCAACCGAAGGGTTGCGAGTTCGAATCCAGCCAAACACCATCGTGTACAAAGGGGGCTGGTGCACGTTAAATCTTCGTGGCCTCAAATGTCCTCATGTTGGCGTGGTGTGGAAGTTTGGAGAGTGGGGTGCCAGCTCAGGTGCTGCCTCGTCATCTGACCGTGGTTCAGAATTACGTGGTGTTGTCCTCGGATCTTTCCCTCTGGGATTGATCCCGGACCGTCACCAATAGCCCATTGTGTTGCTCCAGTGTGACGTTAATTGAAAATACCAATACCAACCCATTGCAGACGGAAAACACACATGAAAAAAAAACATTTGAAAATAAATTCAGGGCAAATATTGCATATCCACAATTTGTTATTATATTAATTTGGCACTGCATTTGTTACAAATTTTTACTTGATTTCGTGAAACAGAAATTTAATCAGTAGGATGAGGCTGTTTTGATTTGCACAATGAGATTATATCTGGCTGAATTTCGGATAGTTGCAACTGAATATCTTGCTCTGCATTGAGACGTGATCTGTATTTTGTTTTAGTAGCAGCGTATGCGGAGAATCCTGTTTCGCATAAATAAGTGGTTGCGAAGGGATATCTGATAGAATTTTTAATTCATCTTTTAGCATACACCAAAAAACTTTATAATTTGTCGGTTCTCAACTGAATGTTGACTAAAATGCAACTGATTTGAGAAGTGAGTAAACCACCAGTTTTATATGCAATAAAAAATTTTCAGATAATTCTGGAAAGGTGTGGAAGCTTCTAATTGTTTCTGCAAATGCAGACAGTGAGTCCAGCCTCTGTCTGGCTCCGTGTTGTCTGGTTCTGTATTGTCTAGTGTTGCTTTTTGATATAAATTTGTTTTGTCGACTGGCGGACAAGGAACTGACACATTGAATGCCGACTACCTTTTTATATAGTCAATGTTTCACCTGATCGGTGATAAATGATTTATACTCGATTTTTTTTTCTTACACACCGAGAGCGCAAAAGGTCATAATATTCAAATATTTTTGTCCCATTTTTTCGTAAAAGATATTTTTAATTTTAAACTTTAAAATATGGTTTAATAAAAATATTTTTAATTTTAAACATGTCCTACCTTTTCGCGGAGCACTGGGAATTGTTTTGCAGAGCACAGTTTGAGAAACACTGCTCATAAGCATCTAATGTGTTTGTAAAAATCCAGTTCTTAAAAATTGTAATATTATGATACATTAAAAAAATAATTTTGTATCTATTAAGTGTTCCTTCAAAAGTAAATAACATTTCATTTTTGCAATACAAAATTGAAATTTTTTAGTCTTCTAAATTTTACAACTAGGAAAGCAGTAAAATCCTCCATCCAGGTTCACCAAAAATTTCGTTAAATACAGTGATTACAAAAGTATTCGCTACCTCGAATTTCTAATTATTTTCATGCATTTTACATATATTATTTCTTAAAGATGTTAAAATTACACTTAAAATTTAACCACGTAGTTCTGTCTCTAATTTAGTCTATCATTAAAGCAATTGAACAATTATGAAAAGCTTAGCCAAAAAATATTTAAAACGTTAAAATAGCCTGACTTTCGACTCACAAAAGCATTTTACTAATGCATCTAGCGGTTTCATGGCGATGCTTGGTACAGGTGCACTTGAATTTATTGCTAATAATCGTAATATACATATATTGATTTCTAAAAAGAAACTTGAAAATTTTGCCACTAAATTGGAATTGAAGTAGATTCTGATTCAACACGATAATGATACAAAAATGGTGCTTTAGCCTGGAGTTGCTTAGTGTGGTAATTGTACTTTATCAAACCTCTGGAGGAAGTTGAAAATCTAATTAAATAAAGTTATAAAATACAAATGAAATCTACTGAAAAAATCAAGCAGGAAACTGATTCCAATTTATATGAAAATCTAGTTTAATAATACTATTAAAATTTATAACAGTCAGGTTCAAGAGAAAATGCAAAATATTTGTAATTGTTTTTCTCTTTTTTTAATATTTTTACTTGGATTGAATACTTTTCTGCAGGATATGTCGATTTATAAATCACAATTTTAATCATGGTTTAAATGAAATTATTTTTATTTTAAAATCGTGATTCAATCATAATTTAAAATCAGGATTTAAACCACTAAATTTTCTTTGTTTCTTAAGTTTAATATTATTGAAAATGAAATAATATGGGACAAAATGCATGATACAAATTAGTTTAAAAATTTGCTTATGCTCAGTACCACCCCAAAATGACCCCTTTTAAAACTGACAATAACTGGCTTCCCTTCTTTGAAGACACTAGATAATTATATTGATTATGGGACAAAAGGGGTTCGGGCCTCTAGGAGTTAGTGCTTGTGTTGGGATGACAACTGATCAACAAATATTTCTCTTTTTTCTCACTTAAAACAAGTGTCACATCACAAATATATTTATCAGTAGATGCTGAGTTTTATACATGAGATCAGTCCATTTATTGTACAAAATGTTTTTGGATAATTTTAACATGCTCTTCTCATGGAAAGGTTGGTTAGACTTATCCTTTCAACTGATATCCTTTCAAGAAGGAATTTGCTATTTCTGATAAAGGAATCTGGAATTGCTAAACCCTCAGATATATTTAACATAAATCATTTATCTTGTAACCACTGATTTGCATGTCTCATATCTAGGCCTAAGAATGATTTTTATTGCTTTATTTTTAAAAAATTAGTCCTGCTATATTTGCATAATAGGAGCAACGAATTAATTAAAAACTGATTTTAGCAAAAAATAGGATTTAAATCGATTAAATCCGCTTTTAATAATAAAAAAATCTTAATATTTCCACACCCTGCTTTTCTGGCTAGTTCTGTGACGTTCGTTTAAGGCCGCTGTAGTCCGGTTAGAAGAGTAACGCATTAGCAACTGGAGGTTTGCGAGTTCGAATCCAACCAAAGACCGTCGTGTACAAAGGGGGATGGTGCATGTTAAATCTGTCGTGGCCACAAATGTCCTCACGTTGGCTTGGTATAGAAGTTTGGAGAATTTGGCGCAGGCTCAGGTGCGACTTCGTCATCTGACCATGGTTTAAAATTACGTGTTGTCCTCGGATCTTCCCCTTTGGATTTGATCCCGGACCGTTGCCAATAGCCCGCTGTGTTGCTCTAGTGCGACGTTAATTAAAATACCTACGTGACGTCCGTTTTTAGACAGAAAGCAGTACAAACATTTACTAAAATTTTGTGGTTTTGAGAAATTAACTTCTTTTGGGACCCAAATTTTGATAGTTGACAGACCTAATATTTTTGTGGACTAGATATTCAATCTACGGATACTCAATCGTGTTTTTAATTGAGTTTTATGCTGCCGCTCTTATCGAATTTCTCTTGCATCTTTGTTTCTGTGCAAGCCTGTTCAAGAATTTTTCGTGAAATGCAACGTCACAAAACCGAATTTGCCTTGTTTTATTTCAGTTTCCATAGTTTCGTCGGAAAAGTATGCTTCATCTTCAGTTTGGGCCAATCCGAGCACTCGATCTGTGACGTCACGGTTGTTTACATTTTTTTCTAATGACGACACTTTTGCAGAATTTCTTTTTCCGATTCTTATTTTTAATGCTGGACAAGAACAGTGGCTGAATTCAAATTTTCATGCTTCTATTTAATATTGTACTTTGAGATCACAGCGATAATTTGAGGCTTGACCTTTCATTTCTATAAATAACTTTGTTGATATTCTTAACTGTTACGTTAACTGTTTAAGAAATGAGTAAGGAAACGGGAAAGCAGACAATAGATGAAGACACATGCGAGTACTTTGTTTATTTTTATTTGGTACGTATGGTAAAATGAGCGAATTGTTATAACATACGAGGTTTATCAAAACAATGGCCTCATTTGACGCGATATATGAAGAGATAGATGACGAAAGAACGATTGATGAATGTGTGCCAGAACCCGTAGTAATCCGTGGAGCTGGAAACATGACTGTTTTTGGATTGAGCAACCGATTTGTTTCGGAGTTTCCATCTTCTCTTTGTGGACGAGTAGCTCCAGAAGAATTCCGAGCCACCCTTTCTCGAGTGAATTCGGTTCTCCGTAAAACTCTTCCAGTAAATGTAAAATGGCTATTTTGTGGTTGTCTGTGTTGCTGTTGTACATTAGGTTGCTCACTGTGGCCTGTCATTTGTTTGAGCAGAAAGACTCGTCATTCTTTGGTAAAAGTGCTCGAGTGGGAAAATTCTCACCTGTATCATAAGCTTGGATTGCATTGGCGTTTGAATAAACAGTGGTGTGATACGAATAGTATGATGGAATATGTACTGCTCATTGAATTCGTCCCAAAAATGCCTATTCATCGTCCAGACTGAATGTATTATGCATTTATTACACTTCTGTACATTGGATTTGATAGTGTGCCTAGTTGCAGAATCTGTTATGGAAGCCTTGACTATTATATTTCTAAGAAATTGGAACAAATAACTGTTCTTCTAGTCTTTAAGAAAAAATTATTATATTATTTTTTTATGAATATGTTTTATTAATAAAGCACATGTCATAGATTGATGTGTCATAGTTCTACATTAAAAGAAACTTTAGTGTTAATTTACTAATTTCGTATGTAGTGAAAACTTATTTGAAACACATACATGGATTATACTTTTTTTGACACTCCTTGGATAATTAAGAATTTTTTTGCAAAAGTATTGCACATTTGACTTTGGTCACTCCCTTATTATAGCGTTGTTGGCGAAATCGCTTTGGTGATACAGTTGAGGGATTATGCATGTTACATACGTTGTATTATGTATAGGGTAAGATGGGGTAAATCGGTGGAAAATTTAGTTTTTTTAATCATGCTCATACTGTTGAAATGTTTCCTATTATAAAAATTTGTATAGTAGGAGAGTCCACTAATGTATCAAACTAACATTGTTTTGAAATTTAAAAAATATTTTAACCATAAAAAAATCAAATAAAAATTACCTCCAATTTACCCCAAGTGGGGTAAATTGGAGGTATGGCCTCCAAACCCTATTTTGATTCATGTTAAAAAGCTGGGATAAATTGGTGCTCAAACAACTAAAAACTTTATATTTTACACACTTTCACTGAAAAAAAATTTTAAGGTAACAAAAAAACACAAAATGAAAATTGCAAATTCTGACCATTTTTGTTTGGTGTAGGCCTCATCAAAGGCTTATACACTAAAGAATTGAAACTGCTATGGGTTGTTTACTACTAATATGGGATAATGTAAATGGGACAAAAGAATTTTTAACTTTTACCAATTCTTTATTAAGATGTCTTAAAAATTGGTGTTTTTCAACCTAAAAAAAGAGTTTAAACGCTATTCAGAAATTGTAGGAATGAACTTTAAAACTCATAAGTAAAAGTTAAAGAAACACTAAAATTCAATCATTTTTAACAAAAAAAATTGGTGGGACAATAAATTTGAAAAATGAGTTCAAGGAATCATGTGAATACCCTAACAAGTTGATTTTTAAAACATGCTTAATGAAAATAAACAAAGAAATTTTTAAAAAATTCCACCGATTTCCCCACAATGGGGTGAGGAGGTAAAATTTAACTCCCACTCACCTTTTTACATTAAAAAACAATTACATTCAAATTAGTGTAGCTCAAAACATTCTTTTTCATCATAACAGTTTTGGTCAATTTCGTACAAAGCTGTGTGGTCCACATAATGTTTTATAGTAAAAAAACTAATTGAAATTTAGATTTGGAATCAAATAAATCGGATACAAACTTTTATGTTAATTCTATAGTAGATATTTGAACAGAAACTTTTTATTGTTGTAAAATGTATAAGCAACATTTTGGCATATTTTAAATTATTCTAAGTAATATAAAAGTGAAAAAAATTTTGAAAATTTTTTCTCAGATTTACCCCATCTTACCCTATATAGAACAAATTGCCCAAACACCTCCCTCATAGTTATTCCAGACAAAAGTCATATTTTCCCAGATATTTAGCTGTGACACACCATCTTATGGAAGTTAGCTGTTCTGCTCAATGCTATTACAAATGGTATTGTGGAACCATAAAACCAGTTCCTAACATGGATACCTTTTCGTAACTACTCACAATGCATCTCCAAATACTTTCATCAGTAACATGTACCCATATATTGTGGTCATTTTTGCATATATGACAAGGTACAATTCCTTTCTTGTGAACTAAATATTGTCAACCCCTATTTCACAAGCACTTTCTTTCATGATTCCCTTGAAAGATCTAGTAAATTGAAATTTGAATGCCAGGAGTCAAGGGATGTTTTGGCAATTAATCGCTTTGTTTATACTACATAACTCGCCAAAGTCATTATATTAAGGAAGTATCCTGACTTTTTTAACATGTTTCTGATAGATTTGATGTGTCAGTTTATGGTAGTTGAGAAAGTATTAGTTTTGTAGTTTACACACCAAGATTTTCTTTACTGTTAACACCTGTAAAATTTACTTTTTTTGTACTGAAAACATGCAAAGTTTGGTTTTGGTACTCATTTAAAGGTGTCAATGAATGTGTTAGAGTTGTGATTAAATATGAAAATATTTTATTTTGTTCAGTTTTGAATACATATGAACAAATTGATATAAAAGAGAAAACTAAAGTACACAGAGAGAATATTTTTGCCAGACTTGTGTGGATTATGTCATTTTAGAATTGTAGTTTTATCTGCATTCTGTATAGAAATGTGATAATTTGGTGTATTGTTTAAGTATTAACTAATAGAAACATGAATAATTATGAAAACAAGTTTCTTCCTAATTTGTTTTCAGTTGTTTACTGATTTCCTGGACTTAAATTCATGCTCTATATTTCCTTGATTTTTTTTTAAATATTCAAGCAAGTCAATTAACATTTTATTAACAATTAACATAAAAAAACAGCGTTTCTGAAATACAGATGCTTATAGTGCACATAAATTACTTTGTTCTCAAATTTTTAACAAAAAACGTTTCAATTATGTATAATATGAATAAAAAAATCTTGGTATAAACAACCCAATATCAATGCTATGAAATTTCGAATGTAAAATTTTGTTTTAAGAAAGTACCTTGAGTATAAAGTTACTCTATCAGCCTTTTGATTCAGTTTTAGACCAGCTGGTATTTTTAAAAGAGGCTCCAGGAATTCTGAAATAGGAAATGACAGATTTAATGTCAATTGAAAGCACTTTGAACAGTGATATTAAAAAAATCTTATTAAAATGGAAATCTTATTTAGTCGTTTCCAAGTTCGAAACAATGTTCTGTAAAACTTTGGGTGAATAATTTATCCCTTAAAATTGATAAGCCATAAAAGATGTTACATCTGGTACTTGTATTATTGACAATCAAAATTTTGTTGATTATTTAAAATACTAGTGATAGTTTTTTATTGTTTGAAAGCATTTTATATGAAAACTTTGTTTACTGAATATCAACATAATTGAAAAATTTGCTAACAAATTGTAAAAGTAACAGATTATCTTAAAATACGAGTTTTATTAAGTTAGTTTGCATTGCTTTAAAATTTTGCCTTTGATTAATTTTATTAGGTTTTATCAATACAAAACCAAAAGATACACATAACTGATCTTGATATAATGATTAAATACAGTTCCAAATCAAATTAATTAATCAAAATATTAGACTAATTTATTTCATTCTTTATTTGAATATCCAAACTCGCCAGATTTAAGTAATTTATGGGGAATAATGAAGATTCCAAGAAATTGCACTAACAAACAAAAGAATCTTGTGGCCAGCATAAAATCCATAATGCCTGAAAAGACTTGTAATTGACCTAACAAATTAATTGTGTGCTGTTATTAAAGATATAGGTCTTACTACTAAACACTAAATAATAATTATTTTCTGAATGTTTGACAAATATTTGTATCACAGCACTGTCACAGGTGACTTTTTGTTACTCTTTTCCAACCTTGGCAACTGGGGTATCTTTTAAGGAAAATTGTCTAAAAAAAAATATTTGGCGACTGTTATTAAAAATTTTGTCCCTTGTTAATTAATAGCAGACGGGAAAAATATTTTTCAGATTTTTTAGGGAGAAAATTCTCCAACAGACACTAATTCCGAAGTTTTGCCACAAAGCCCTGGCAACATGTAATAAAACTAAAATTACTAAAATAGGGTTTAAGAGGGGACTTGCTATTTTAAAGATTTATGCTATTTCACACTTGCTTTGGATGTAGCAGTCCTGATCATGTGGATAGTAAAATTTTATTTTAAATTTTTAATTTTCACAAATGTAAATTGTTATTTTAATGTTTTCATAATTTGTGTTGACATTCTGTAAACTAGATTCAAGTTATGTTAAGTTTGTTTATGTAATGTTAAGTTTTAGGTCATGAGAATTTGTATATGGGCAAAACATTTAAAATCTATTTCATTCAAAGTTGATATCTTCAATTATTCTAATACTTGGAACTGTAGAAATGGAGTGTTCATTGTTCTTAACAAAACTGCATATCATCTATATCTCAACCAGCTTACAGTTTGATTAATTTGTGATTTACAGAATTATTTTGTCTTTTCAGACAATAGTTGTCTGTCAAAAGCAACGAATGAATGCGAACTTGCATAAAGAATTTAATAAAAATTATTTTTAACCTGATCTAAAGTCTTTATTGAACACGACAATTTGTGTAAAACTTAAGGGTAATGAGTAATTTTTTAACTTGTGCATCAGGGAGTCTTAAAATTTATACATATAACAACATTTTGAGTGCTGAGAAATAAAGCTCAAATGTGTAAATGCTATTCCTAGAAACAGCTTATTCAAAACATGAATAAGGTTTTCAGATTTTTTAAAACATTTTGGATATTTTAATTTAAATAAAGTGCCTATGAATCACATTTTGAAGTATACTTGTTTTTGTACCAAATAGATGAGAAAATTTTTTAATAAATTGGACTGAAATATTTAGCTACTATTATTAAAATTAATGATTTGTAAAAAATACTAAAATGTCAGTAATTGCTTCTTATAAAAATCCTGAAATAATTGCCATTAAATTCTACAAATGAAACAGCTATGATTCTCCAACATGTTGAGAATATTTTTTTTTCTGTAGAATTTATATACTTAGTCAGGGATTTAAACAGACATTTTGAATATGTAACTGGATCACATCCCAACTAGCATATAAGTTCTTATTTTTATCAAAAAGGTTTGTTTTATTGCTCATTAAATCAAATATTGCAAAATACTAAAAAAAAATATTGCTCAAATCTCTCAAAAACATCAAGCACATGGCCTAAATCTGCAGGATGGGTAAAGCACATGTGAGGAGATAAGAAATGATAAGTATAGCATTTATATGCAAAGTATGTAACAGTAGTGCCTCTTAAAGTAGTTTAAAAAGAGTCTGGAGTCCAGGAATTCTTTTTGCTTGCAGTTTTTGCTCTACAACTACTAGATCAAAAAGTCCCTAATGAAGAACTCTAATACTATTGGAGATCATGTTTTGAATTTTGATCAGGCATATGGTGGGATTATAGGAAGGCTTATGCTATCAAGACATGGGTACTCATGAGAATATGTGTTAGGGGTAGAGGAAGAATGGGCTATCAACATGAGACATCTCAACAACCCTGCTACATAAATAAACCAGGGAACACGTGTGCCGAACTCCTTCGAATAGGTCCGTGTCTCAAGCCGACTTGCTGATAGTTCTCTGGAAAGGTTTTGTAATAAAACTGAAATTCATCTTGAGTAAATTTCATTTTTGACCAAGCTCCATTTGGTCTCCATCTTCATTTTCTTCCTATTGACAAGTCTTGAACTTGAGAATTGTGAAATTGAAAAAAGCACATTGAGTCATTTTCATCAGACAATGTGGGCTTTCTTGATGTTGATTTAATGAAGTTACACCAGTCATGAGTTACTTCTGTGTCAATTTTTTATATTTATCTTTTTCTATAAATTGATTGTATCTGCCTCGATATGAGTGTGTTCAGGTTCAAGAAGTGATGAATAAGTCTTCAATGGTTTATTTTCTGCAATGAATGATATTTCTATTGGAAGGGGATTCATCAAAATAGGGCTGCAGCATTTTTCTCTAATCTTGATGGTGGAAAACTAAAGATCGCATTTTACTATTAGATCTTCAAATTGTTGATTGAAACAAAGCAGTGTTTGCGAAATTGTATCCACAGGCTGGCCTTACGAAAAAATATCTGACAACTGAAAATATCTGAGTATAACCAAGAATTAATTGCATCTAGAATGCATATTTATCCTATGAAGTACAGGTAACCCCCGTATAACACGGCACTTCTATAGCACGGATTCACTCTAACACGGTTCGAGAATTGGGAACATCCCCGTATAACACAGTGCTTTTATGGAATGATTGGAACAACGATGCGAAAAAGACGGGCATTATGAAAGTTTAATTTAAATGGTGTAGCATGTGAATAGTCTAAGATCTACACGCGTGAATATTATCTCGAGATAAATTAAATAGAAAGTAACTTAGCTTAGAAGAGACATGGCGTCTCTTGGGGATCCCCGCTCGTCATCAAAAAGAAAAAATGGTAAGAATGCTTAACGCGTTTCTTCTCACAAAACTGCAAAGTCATTGGACTGAGGCGAAAAAAAAGAGAGCGTGTTCTTCCTCTCCATGCTTTTTATCAGTTTTTCAAGGGGTCGCAAATCAGGGGAGATGGTCTTGTCAATCAAGGGAGCTGAACTTCCTGATTCGCTGTTTTTAAACTAGCTCATCTGTAATTTGTTAGACGGACACACATGCCATGCCATGACGTAACTTTCTGGAAGATTCTTAGCATTGTTAATGAGCGTCACTGAACCGAGGGAGAAAACGGAATTGAGAAATAAAGGACTTAAAAATAAATGACATCACGGATTTCGTAGCTGTCACTCAGAGGATGAGGATATCTTGCCAAAAAAACCATCCTCGGTTAATAGTACTTAGTGATGACGAAGAAAACATTGTTTAATTCATATTAATATGTATTAAGAAAATTTTTAATTATGAAAATATAATAGCATGTTTTTTAATTTTTGGAACCTAACCCCCCTTTTCGTACTAGTTCTTTGTTTCGTATAACACGGATTGTCATAACACGGCAATTTTTTGGAACGTAACTCCCGTGTTATACGGGGGTTACCTGTATTTTCATATTGAGATGGTCACTTCTAGTAAGTGCAATCCTATTGGAACTCTTACTACACTACTTTGAAACAAACTATAAGACTGAAATTTTTGCATGCAAGTCTTGACTTACAAGTGAAACAATTCTGAGAAAATGTAGAGGAAAAAATTCTACTCCCTAGTGTGTTTCTCAAGAAATCTAACCTTCATGCTAAGAAAAAGGGTTCAGTGCACTTTGCCAGTCTAAAGATCTGGTCTAGAAAAGCTAAAAAACTCGTATCTTGACAATTTTGACGTAGTGTATTTCGCTTGTAAGCCGACAATATGTGTGTATTTATATACATGTATATAAATTCATGCATATATAAAAAATATCTTATTTTCACCTCAGTTTTGTTAAAGAAAGTATTTTATGATTGAAAGCATATTAATTAAATACTTCAGACAGTTTTGTAGTTTTTAGATCAACAAAATCAGCTTTGATAGTTAACTTTTAAAAATAAATTTTTATGAATATTTATATAAACTTTTGTGTTTAATGTTGATTTTTCAAAATACTATTTGTAAAAAGTATTGTCTGTGCCTTCATTGTTATAAAGGGTAACAATTTGGCACTTAGAATTTTAAAATATTATGTAAGCTTTGTTGGTTTTTCTGTATTCATTCTAAGGTAATTTATCCTTTTCAAAACTAGAAATCTTCACATTAATGAAAATTTACTATGTTGATTTCACTGTAGTTAATTGTATCATATTTCTTATCAGAGTTCTGTTCTTAAGAATTGGATAGAATCAATAAAAATAATTCATTGAGATACCTTTAATCAAACAATTTTTCATGAATGATGCAATTTGTTTCCTTGCACTTGGTTTTGAAAAAATACAAGTTTGATTTAAACAATATTATAAATAGTAAAGTTAATGCATATTTTGCATGGAATTATGAACTACACTCAGTGTCAAGTTTCTTATATAAAATTGCTACTATGTTGATTATACAGAATACCCTACAGATTGGTAAAAAGTCATCCAGCATAAATGTGACTGATTTGCTAAGGCTGATATTATATACTACATGTCACAAGAGCAAAGCAGATTTTATTCATTGGAAGTATTGGAAAAAATGGAATACAAAACAGTAGTATAAATGCATGTAATTAAATTAAGCTGACCACAAGTATAGTTTTATGTTGCTCATTGTTTATTTGAATTTTTCAATTTATAGATAACTTTCGTTGGAGATCTCAAACATGGTCGCACTGCTCATTCTTTAGCCTGCCTGTTAACCAATTATGATGTGCGTCTGCGATATGTATCCCCTCCTCAATTACGAATGCCAGAAGCTGTAAAGGAATATATTCATTCTAAAGGAATAAACCAAGTAAGAATTCACAAGTTATATGGTTTCTTTAAATCAAAACTAAATCGTTTTAGTGAGTTAAAGAAAGATGTATTCATTCCACTCTATTTACCTACTGTTTTCTCTGCATGGTTCCTCACAGGATTGGATTTGGGGTTTTATGACAAGACGTACAAATTAAACTATATAAACAATGTTAAGCTAAAAATGGAAAATTGAGTATTGAATCAGATGCCGAAATTTTAAAAATGCTTTAAAATGTTGCATTTTATTCTGTAAAAAGGCAAAAAGAATTGAACAGGGATTTTCCCCAATCAAATCTTTAGAAAAAATTAAATAACAGGCAATTAAAATATGATAAATACTTATGGGATTAGAGCATGATTGACAAGAAAGGAGACTTGCAAGGAAAGATGACGAGTGAATTGTGTTCAATTGTATCTGTTTCACATGTCCTCGCATTACAGACACTGATGAATTAATGAGATGAATAACTGAGATAACTCAGTGGACACCAGTATTGAACAATTAAGTGTTCTAGTATTTTCAGTATGCCTTTTATTTAATCATAAAATGTGTCAGTTAAGACTTGTGGGGAAAAGCCCACGAAAACTAATTTGGTGAAGTTTCAATTGGGGATGAATTTAATAATCTTTTAAATACCAGTATTGTTTTTGGAGTTAAAGAAAATCATTATTTGTTATCACTGGATTTTTAAAATTGCTATGATATCCCTTTAGGAGGAGTTTACAAGCCTAGAGGATATATTGCCACAGACTGACGTTTTATATATGACCAGAATTCAAAGAGAACGATTTGAAACTGAGGAAGAGTATAAAAAGGTATAATTTTTAAATTATATTTTTAATATTTTTTTTACTTAAGCATAAGTGTCTAAAAGATTTCCAATATTTCTGTAAAGTTTTATAAAAAGCTTTACATGCTTTTGTCACATTTAAAGCTGTTAAAGTTGGTTAATATGAGAATCTTTCTTAAATCAAAGCATTTGTGTACGTATCTATTTCCCCATTTAATGAAAATGTATGTAGTATTATCCTTTTACCTCAAAAGTGTTAAACGTGTTATGGTATTTTTAACATGTGGTAGATTAAAAAACAAGGAATAATTAGTTACTTTATTTCTCTTGCACTAACTAGAAGTGTCATGAGATTCAATTTCAAATACTTATTGAAACTAGTAATAGTGTATTTTTATTCTCATGCATTTGGTCAAAAGTTCTTAAATTTTCCAGGCTTGTGGACACTTTGTTATTACTCCTGTTCTAATGACTAATGCCAAAAAGAAAATGATTGTCATGCATCCTCTTCCTCGAGTTGATGAAATAAGGTGAGTGATTCCGATTGTATTTAAACCATAAATCCATCCTCTTTAACGTTTTACACTTGAAGTATTTAATTAGCTTTTTGTGCCAATATTTTACATGACAAATGGTATTTTAAAAGTACTCACACAAATATACTTTTTATAATCTTAGTATATTTTATAATTATATAAATAATAATTTATAATTATATAAATAATAATTTATAATTATAAAATATCTATTCTCTTGTTACAATAGATTGCAGAAAAGTACTCAAATTCTGAATTGGCTTTTTGAAATGTTTTTCAGTGAGTGAATGAGATACAAATAGTGCATAGTAATCAAATTTAACTGTAACTAAATGCAAAACCAAAAAAGGTGTTTAAAGGATGCAAAAATAATTTTGTTATGTTACTTAAAGCTTTTGTTCTCTGTTAGTTGACTTTCACTTCTATATAGCAGCCTTAAAGTAGATAATTGCACTTAAACAGTTTTACCAAGTTGTCATTTTGTCTAATTCCATGGCAGCCCTGCAAATTATATTGAACAATAGAATATGTGACTAAGCAAATTTATGACTAGATTATTCTAATACTCTGACTGATTCTATCGTGCTACAGTGAATTCCTGCTCACTGGGTGTAAAAGGAAATGAAAGGGGTGAATCTCAGTACTGCTGTACAAAAGCTAAACCCATTAATGAACTTTCAATCTGCTTAACTTATTGAATTGGAGTTTGAAAAAATATAAATTCAATGTGTTCAATGGAGCTAGAAGAAACGCCTAGATATGCTTTTCCCCTAATCCAAACAAAATTTTGGAGATTGGGGGAAAGGCATTCCAATTTCAAGTTTTCTTTGTTCAGCTGTTGCTTTATTTTGTCTCCTTACTGGACAATTTCCCCATGCCCATTTATTTAGAATTGGACTTAATTGAACTTCATGTAATTCTGGATGGCCAATGAATGTACTGCACTTTATGGTTTTAATTGCATTGTTCAGAAATATTGGGAAGCAAGAAGGCTAATGGCTTAATTGTCAAATACCTGGCATTTGTATAAATATTTTTTGTAAATTAAATAACTAGAATTTAATTAATTTCAGTACTAAACACATTTTATTAAATTTATTTAAAAACTGGGTTTAGGTTTTTATTAATAAATTATTAACTATAATTTATAACCTTTTAACTTTTCTTTTTTAGTACCGATTTCGATTCTGACCCTCGCGCAGTGTATTTCCGTCAAGCAAAGTATGGGATGTATGTGCGTATGGCTCTTCTGGCATCAGTCATAGGACACTCATAGTTAAATTCTGCCTCATACTTTATTTAGACTTCGGACATTTTTTCTATTATGTTTTACTGTCTCAAGTTTTCACTAAGTGGTTATGTAAAAGGTGTGAATTTATTTTTGTATTAACAATGTATATACATATTTTTAAGGGAATTCCTCTGAATGCTTTTTCTTTTATGTATTTTGACAACTACATCCTTATCAATTCATATAGGAGTAGAATTTAATAATTTTATACTCATGACAAATTTTCTATGACTTGTATTTAAAAAATCATAATTTAAATTTTATAGTTGAATAGTTCATGGTCTGATTAGGGGCCAATGAGTGACGTACCAAACCTTGAGTAGTTTGAGCATTGATCTAATATTTAAAATATGTGCCATGATCAGATTGTTGCTGGTTTTTTTTTTCAATTATGTAGTTTAGTGACTTTCAGATGACATGTCTGTGGACATAGTTACAAGTTAATTTTATATTTACTTTAATATTTGAGTTTAGACATGTAGATTTATTAGATAATTTATCAAATTGTACCTTTTTCTTCATGATCATACAGATTTTTGTGATTCATATTTCTTCATAGTATTTCCTTGTGCTTTTAACTCTTACTTGCTTTAGAGGTTCATTATAATTAGAATCTCATACTTGGTTGGCTGTGATATGTTATCTGTTTATGAAGCCTTTTTTCAAAATGCAAGTAACATTTGGAGTTATATCATTAATTCATTTTGATTGAAGAAATGAACACTAATAAGAAAATGAGTGAAAGAATCTTGTAATTTAAAAAAAAATGTTATTTTGTGGTACTTAAAAAGTGTTTGAATCGATAGATCGAATTAAGAAATCTAATATGTTTAATATTTACCTGTAGGAAAACTAAATTCTATGTAGCTTCACTAGAATTGGTCTTGCTAACAGTTTGTTCTTTGTAATAGGTTAATCTTTCATATTTTTATAATTGTTTTTCTATTTGTATTTTATGAGATAATATTATATACTTTACGTGCCTTTTAGTGAAATTTTGTCTGTAATGAAAATCAAAATAAACTGAGCTTATGGTTCTCTCTTTTCAACTCTGATTTTGTATAGTTTCTCTTTCCACATTGTAAAAACTGCTTTCAGTAATCAAGTTCCACACTAAACCCTGTGTATCACAAGATTTCCAAGTAGTGTTTTTACCTCACAATGCACATAAGGACTAAATAGTCACATCCATTGGTTGAGAGAATCCTCGGAAGGATTATATTGGTCAAGAAGCCTGAAGTAGGTGAGTGGTCATGCAGGCAAAACTACTGTTTGCAAGATGGAATAATGCATGCATGACCCTCAGAGAGAACATTCATTGTGAAGTTCACATTTCTCTGATAAGCAAAGTATCCTATGCAAATAAATTTGTGTGATTATTATCTAAAAAGTAAAATTAGGTATAACTCTTTTGTGGACCTCAAACCTCCTTTTATTTGCCAAGTCTCATTTCATAAAGTGTGTGATTGACAATATTATGACATATCACTCTTCTAAGTTTAAAAAAATTATTCAAGGAATACTATTATACACACAAAAGTTACCTATATCCTATGCCATGAACAAAGGAATATTTCTAGTCATGTAATCAACATAATTGATGAAAAGAAGAAGCATATCTGTTCTACTGTGAAATTATTCAAGCAAATCACATTGGTTTAAGGATTTTTAATCAGTGTTTCCTTTTTTACTGTTCTTAAGTTACCCTTAGACTATTTTCAAATTTAAGTTTCCACACAAAAAAATAATTTTCATGATTATTCTGGAAGTTCACACTGCTTAGCTTCTGCAGCTTTCTCCATCACTGTGAAGCAACAACCCTAAACAAAAAAAATAAACATTAATTCTATCAAAAGTATGATATAAATTAATAGTAAATTCTCCTTAAGTCCCTCCCCAAATATGAAACCCCATGTTCTGGCATTTTTCTTTTTCTGAAACAATTTAAATTGAGACGAAACCTGCCTTCTAAAGTTTTGAGCAAGATCTTATGACTTCTGTGAAAGGAAAGGCAAGAACTATACTGAAAGCATATTTCTATAAAATCGGAACAATTCTATACCTACCCTTTGTTTTTTTTAAAGAAAATCACTTAAAATACTTGTGATTAAAATGTTTATCTCTTAACTATATCATTGAAATCTTGAATGTTTGGTATGAAACGTAAAATGGGTTCAGATGAAAAACAGTAGACCACAAATCTACATTCTTAATGAGGAGCAAAGCTTAGGCGATCATTTAAATAGTTTTTAAAAAAAAATTGTGTGTGTGAATAGAGAAATTTTTTTAGTCATAATCATGGCATTGAAAATTTTCAGTGCCAATGAGTTTGACTACCTACTTTAAACTGATGGAAGGGGAATACAGACTTTCTGATCTCCAGTTCTAGATCCATTGGGGAAAGGATATTTGTAGTAACAATTAAAATACACAGCTCAAAAGCATTGTAATGTCAAAGTTGACCAAATAGCTAGTTATAGATACTATAGTGTAACACATTACTGAATTCACTTGATACAAGACATACATTTGATCTCCAAGTAAATTTAACTTCTGTTTCTTAATTAGCACATTTGTGCTTTAGCCTATTGATTTTTTATCTGAGCTACTGAAATAGGGTTTAAGAGTAGACATTTTTTGCTGCCATTTAAAAAACTTATGTTATTATTTAACAAGTGCTTTGGCTGTGGCAGCCTTGTATTTGATTTATATGTGTACTTATGATTTGTTCTTTGTGCATTTAAGTCAGAATGTGTGACTTGTCTTGTGTTCTTATTTTCTATACGATAAGATATCGATTTTCACCAAATTTCATTCACACCAGCTCAATCGATTTTTCCATTTGTTCTTTAAATTGTGGAAACCAGTGTATAAAACTAGGTATCTATTTTTCCAATGCACCATTGCACCTTCCTAAATAAATTTGTTGTGTTCATTCCTAATTGAAGATCAATTTTTATTAGACCACTTGTGACATCAACTCTGCCAAATTTGATACAAATACTCGTATAAATCTAATAATTATATCATTTAAATGTGAATTTATAGTCTACTTACCAGTCCCTCTTCATATATTTTGCATTTGTCTTCCAAATCTTTGTCACTACAAATTGCCTATGTAAAAAGGGTAAAATATCTTAAAAGTATGAATAGAGCAATGATTTCACAAATACACAGCCAAAAATTTCAAACACCCCCGAGGAATGGAATGAAACTTTGTAGACAGTGAATTGAAAAGTATTGGCACAAAGCTAACTTGATATTTCTGGGAAAAAAAACTGCTAAAATTGAAAAATCGATATTGGTGATTTTGAGTCACCTGTTCCCTTAAATGGAAAGAATTATAAAGAGACATCCATACAGTTAAGTCGAGGAAGTAAGAAATAAGATTGTGAGCAAAAGCAAAAATCAGGCTTTTTACGTTAGAGCAAAATGCCAGATTAGCATTTGAGGCTGGTTTCTCACATGGTTTTGAGCCAGGATATAACAGTTAAGCATAATATTTTGTGTCACGAATGTTGTTATTAATTAATCGCTGCCTATATGTAGAAAATAAAATAGCCGGGCAAGAAGTTTTTTAATTGTTATCAAAGAGAAGTGATTTAAGACTTCGTATTGCATGTATTAAAAGATCTACAAATAGGTTATACGTATAATTAAAATTAACTCCCAAAATTTGCTACCACTTGATGTAATTATGATTCTATACCTGTAACAGATTGTATGTGAGACTAATATCCGATTATTTAAATTTCTGATATGCTACTGATCAACTACTTTGTATTGGCGATTAAAATTTTCGTCGCCAATTCATATTTGGATAGGCCTACGACGGCTTACCATATTCCAAAACTCACCTAATGGGGATTGAAAACTATTTCCGATTGGCGATGGTACCGTGTTCTTGAGTCTAACCTAAAATTTTTTCTGGGGAAATGTCAATATTTGCCACTTTAATGTGAAAACTGAAATTATAAAAAAATTTATAGACAAGTGGGAATTGCATGTCATAGTTTAAAAACTGCTTTTTTAATGAAAAATTGCAGCTGACTACAATCCTGTCAATGATACCCTTATATGCTGTTTTTTGAAAAATTCTGAAACGGATTAATGCAGTTTTTAATGTGTGACATTTTAAAATGTTATACATAGTGAACAAATTTTGTGCAAACAAAACCTTTCGAAATACGTAACTAAATACAAGGATAAAGTAAATTAACTTGTCAGAGACCAGTTCTTATGTCTAATGAACGTATCGAAATTTTTTTAAAAACATTTCATTACTTACTGTGAATTCTTCCACTATCATGACAGTAAAAGCATCGAACACCGCTTTCTGTAAAAGGAAATGTAATTTTAAGACATGCTACAAACAAAAATGCTTAAAAGTAAAAAAAAATTATGAACTAAGATGAGGTTTTCCAATTTTATGGCTACATGCTGCCTATGTAAAGTGGTTCAATATTCAATCAAGGTTCAATAATCTAATGCGTTTACATAAAGAGCCGTAACTCAGGCTATAATTTTGAGAAAATTTCAAATTAAAATGTTAGTTTCTCACTTTTGTCAAACTTTTTTCTTTTTGTTTTATATTGGAAATGTATATAGAATTGAATTGCATGATTTGGAAAAATATCTTTTAGTTTTAAATATCTTTCATATAAAAATAATAGTGTGACTCACGTTACAGTATAAACGATCTAGATCCCTCAACAATTTAATAAGTTTCAAGAGCCTTATTTATAGTTAGGAGTTCACTGGTGAAATTGGGGGAAATTTTCCCCTGTTCCAGCCTTTATTTTTTTATTCCTCTCCATCTGGAAGCAGTAGAAGTACACCAGCACCTCCTTTATTCATATTTAGAGTCTGATGATCCATCAGTGTAGGCTACGTTGCGTTTGTTAGATGGTAAAGCGTCAATGGTTTTAATCTTTTTTTTTAAAGTTTAGATTATTCTTAGTGCGGGGATCTGTGAGGTGGACATTTGTGGTTGTTTGACTCTTGGAAAATTGAGTGCCGTTGGCATGTTAGTCTACTTGAAATCGGACCACAAGTTTGATCAAAGTCTTCAAGGGCCCGGAGAGATCGCGAAGTGTGATCTGACTTATCTCTCTCCCTCCGTGTATCTGACGGAAAATTGAAAAATCTGTTTCTTACTCTATCTTCGTCAGGCTTTGAACAGTATTCCTCTTTGAGATCCCACACATCATTCGTATCATCATTTGCCATATGAAGGTTTAATTCAACGCTGGCATTCTTCAGTATTGAAAAGACTTCTTTAAAGTACTGAAATGGAAGATTTCAATTCAAGAAACAATTTTTTATCTCAGACAAATCGAAAGAATATATTTAGGTATGTCATACCTGCTAACATATATTAGATACTGTTACACATATTTTAATACTGAAGTTTTTTAAAAAACATTTTACAATGAAAAAGCATACGTACTTAGATATTATTACAAACATTTAAATGCGTATTTGCTTTTTATTTTTAATTTTACAATTGAGACATTTTTAAAAGTTTGATTCTTAAAGTGTGTTTTATGCACAGTAAAAAATAATTATAAAAACCTGTAAGAGTAAAAAAATATGTTTTGCTTTTTGAAACTTTACAAGACTCATACTATGAAGATGTTTCCTTGCACATTTGAAGTAGTGAAAAATAGAATTAAAAACCATTTGTTTTTGAAGTTCTAAATAAAACGTTCTTTTTTTAATGCTCTTTTACAAACTATACATTTTACTAAACATAAACTTCCTTTTATTTATTTGAAAAACCTTTTACATATTGTAGTTTTTAAATTCCAGAGGAAAATACCAATACCGTACGAAGCTATGAAGTATTCTACAAGATACTTTGTACTGTTTTCTTAATTTTAAATGTTTTACATTGCTATATTAAATGGATAGTAAGTGGGTTTTCTGTTTTGAAAATAATGTGTGCACATCTGTGCTGCTAAGCAAATTCACTTGTGCCCTTTTCTTGATATTTAATGCATAATCTAAATATTTACTCACCGCTGATAGTTTTACACATGAGTAAAATTAAATAATAATTGAAAATTTTAAGTATTAATGTGAATTTTAAAATGAGCAAATATTATTGAAATAATGGATTAAATCTGAATTGAAAATTCTATGAATTCTTAAAATAATCTGCAAAAAACCAGCACAGACAATTCTTAAACAGGTTGAAGGAAGCCACATGGAAACACAGTAAATTAGAACACTTTAATAGAAAAACATCATGATTCATATATTTTACAAAATAATACATTGTAGTAAAAAGAACTTACTTTTTACATACTTGAATTTTTAAGACATATTTCCGGCGAGCCAATTATTAAATGTCATCACCTCAGCTTTGAGGCAATGCAAATTATTTTTGTGATGACTACATGATAGTTTTTGGATATCTTTGTTACTACTTAGAACACAGTGCATCGAATTTGGGACACCCATATTGTTTCAAGTTGATTTTCGGAATATGTAATGCATCTAGGCGGTTTCTTTTCCACACAACCACCTTTGTAAGCAACTAGGTACTGAGTGGCACTCGGTCTGCTCGTACAATTCTAAAAGCTTAGAGTCAACTTTCTAAAGGAGACACTTTCCAATGCCATGGGACAGAAAGGAAGTCCACATGTAATTTTCAACATATCGCACAATTTTGTGATCTTTTGCACTGAGTTTATGCTTATAAGGCGATAAGTTAAAACGAATACTTGAAGCTACTTGCGATTTTATGGCGATGTATCCATATTCACGTACTAAGAAACCTTCTTGAATCTGAAACCCATCAAAATCCACAATTGCACAAATATTAAACATTGCTATTGAAATGTGTTAGCTGTTCTAGGAAAAAGAATTGTAACCTGGAGGCACGAAAAAAAAGAACAATACATCATACACTTACTAATCAATGAATAACACCATACACTTACTAAGTAAAGTTAAAATTTATCTTAGTCTTATCTTTTGTGAGTAACTATGAACGCATAAGTGAAGAATGTACTCGGAAAACGTGCTTGTGATAATGCTCCAAGTAAAATTTTGTATTGTAATGCAAGAAGATTTTAACGAGAGGATATGCTTAAAAGTGCATGCCAATTTTCTTTTCTTTTTACTTTACCACGTTAATGCGCTGAATACAGTTTAATTCTATGACTAAACTTGAATAAGGAAAAAAACATAATCAAATATAATTTATAAGAGGAACGTATTTTGACTTTCTTTCTTTAAAGTGAGAACTTTAAAGAATTCTCTTGATTCTGCAGTTTTGTTTTTCTAAAATTACAACAGCAAATTGAATTACTTATTTGCTGTCACAAGTCTTTGCCTTTTTTGAAAGGAAACTAGTATCTTTGACAAATATCAGATTTTTAAAAATTGACGAAGAGACCCTTTCTCATGGGATTTAACTCAGTCTGCACTATAATATTACACCTAAGAGTAAAATTAAAAATAAAAAGCAAATACGCATTTAAATGTTTTTAATAATATCTAAGTACGTATGCTTCCATTGTAATATGTTTTTTAAAAAATCTTCAGTATTAAAATATGTGTAACAGTTTAATATATATATATATATATATATATATATTAAACTGTTACACATATTTTAATACTGAAGATTTTTATATATATAGCTACCCTAAAATATTATGGAATTTATTTTGCTTCGTTCCTTTTTGTTGTTATTACTTGCATTTTGTTTTTGTTTTTTATTTGGGTTCTCATTTGATTTTTGGTGATGGTCTCTATATATAATTTATTTTTGAGTAAAGGCATCTAACTTTTAAAATATAAAACCTTATATCAAAGAAAATTTCATTTAAAAAAGTTTGTAAATCTATATAATAAAAATTAAATCACTAAAATTTAGGAAGATTTATTTAAAAAAGAATAATATGAAAGGAAAAATTAATTAAAATAACATTTGGTTTAGATTTTATAACTTCTTCAAAATGTACAAGGGGAAACATGTTCATAGTATAGGTCTTGTAAAGTTTCAAAAAGTTTACTCTTACTTAAGTGTACAATATTTAAAACTAAGTTTCTGCAATAAAATATGTGCTATAGCATCTAATGTATAATTAATTTTTAAGTAAAAGCATCTAACTTAAAAAATCTTTTAGGAAAGAAAAATTTCATTTCATATCTTGCATTTTAAAAGACAATTTATAAAACTATGTAATAAAAAACAAATAATCCAAAATACAGTGTATATAGTAAGACACGCAAACAGTTTATTTAAAAACAAAATGTAAGCATTTACAAAAACACTATTTAGAAAAGCACACAGATTAATTGTAACGGTTTCGAAATATCGTCTAGTGTACATACCTATCGACATTGAGTTCTAGTTCGGGGACACATAAGTGGTTTATCGCTAATTTATACAAGAATTTTACGAAACGTTAAGATAATTCTAGGACATGATGTATTCCCACGAGGCAAGCTGTGAAACCAAAATTGGTTTTGTTGGATACTTCATCACAAGCAAGCTTCCATTTTCCAGAACAATTTTTAAAGAATTGTAGTTCTTTCTAGAAAACACAAATTGCCTTTCCTGTCCAAATGAAATAGACGCTATGGGTGCATTAAGATCCAAGTCTTTCTCGTTGTCTTTATGGGCACCTATACAATCCTTACCATCTTTATAACGGTTCACCAACACAAAATTAAATCTTGCACCAATTATTCGTTCCACTTCTGCCTTTATTTCCAATAATAATGGAGACCAAGGCTTGGCTGCAATACAAGATCCGCTAAAGGTATAGCTTATTCCTACGCCTCCGTATGCTACAAGTTGTCGAGGCGCAGTACATTTTCTACCGTACATTTCTATAGTAGTTTCCTCTTTCTTTAAATACGTTAATTCGTTTTCCAATCGACGGAAATATGCCCAGCCTTCACGATCTGTAAACAATTTACCATACTCATAACATAAAGAATCTTCACAATATTTCTGCAAACACTGTTCTTCGTTTGCACGCATTTTCTTTGCAGGTCTAATATCACTATAATCCATGATTTATTTAAAAACAGTAGAAGGGCAGAAAAAACCCCAAAAGAAGCAAAGTAATTCAAAGACCCAGGAAATATAAGTTCATGCTCCAACTATGCTTTTAAAACCTCTTATTTATCAAATAGTATAATCAGTATCTATCGTTATCTGTGACCTCCGTGTTTAACTTCATTCCTTCTGTTATCTTAATTAACCTACAAGTGTAAAACAATACTTAGTCATATTCTCACAAGTTCCAGAAGCTTCTAGACTTTCAATCTGATACTTTACCATCACAAATCTTGGGTAGAATGTATTTGCCTAAGATTGCATGTAATCAAAACAAAATTTCCCATGTTTGTCACACACATTCCTTAGTCATATTGCCCCAAGTTCCAGAGGCTTCTAATAATATCAATCTTATACTTTTATCATCATAAATACTATGTATACTGTAAAATCTTTGGCTGGTTACCTCTTATTTACCTAAAAATGTAATATTTTATACACCGTTATGCCTTTGTGTCCTGTTCATATCTCAAAGTCCCCCACTCGAGTTGTAATAATGATTTCCCGACAAAACGTTCACCCTTAAGCAAGAACATTTTCTTCAAGAACATGTCGTATATAAATTCATTATGATATAAATTAAAAAAGAAAACGTTTCCGTATTATAAATTCTATCGAACGGTTAAAATCTCTCGCATGCAATCGGTTGGCCTCAATTTCTTATGTTTTCCGAATTCCTACGTTAGAGTATTATTTTAAGATAATCTTTTGTTCTATTCCAAGTATTTTTATACATATATCCTCGCATCAAATTAAAAAATCTAAATTAAAGATTAAAAAAATAAAGCTAAATTATATTCTGTTGCTAATTTATTCCATCACTACATGATGGTACCCGTCATTTTGAAAAATAAATTAAGAAAGTAAAATGTTAACCTATGCACAAAATCTTAATACAATTATATAAAATACATTCGTTTCAAACTCAACCCCTAGATGGCGGTACCAGTCATTTAACAAAAATAAAATTATTAAAACCCCACCACAACTGTTCAAACTATTTTCTAAACATAGCACATTCCCAGAATTAATAATACGTATATCACATTACGACTGTTTTCAGACTATTAATGTATTTAAACTTATATTTTACCTTGTGATTACAAAACTTGGATCTTCTCTGATATATAACTAGCTTCAGAAAGTGTTTTCGATAGCGTTTTAATTCTAAAATAGTTATTTCGGTAAGGATGCGAACCGCGTGGATTTTCTTCAACTGAATACATCCCTGACCTTCATGAGTGTTTTTTTAAATATTTTAATGTAAATTAAAACAAAATATGCAGATTCGTAAGTATCTCTTCTTGCAATCACAAAAAGAACCAACAAAGAACTAAAAATTAATATAAGAAAATTTGCTATTGGATATTTTGATTTTGTCACAGACATTTCACGCCTGCCTTTCGCGGCCGCCCCTATTTTATTCCCGACTGAGTGAAGTGCACACCCAGCACACCACTCAGAAACGGCCTTGTGTACGGGAAAATTAGAAATACGGTCCCATTTTGATCAGAGCGAGGATTAATTTCCCTTACTCGACTGTTTGCTACATATATTAAATGTAGAGAAATCACAATAAGCATTCAAAATTAAAATTATGTTTCATACCTCATCTCCAAACGCTTCATAGCATTTATTTATTTCTTGAAATCCTTCTCTATCTAAATGGAAAGGTTTTTGTTAAATTGTAACAATAGTTAAACAAATTAGACAAAATACAAAGCATTAAATGTGTTGAAATATATGCAAACGAAAACAGTGACGTATCGTAAATCTGATAATTAGGGATGCTAGGAGATTGGATCGAAAGGAAAAAGACAAATCTCATGCTTTTCTTGACAGCAAAGTTTTCGTCAGTTCCAGTCAGTTTCCCTGAAGACAAATGCAAATGCAGCCAATGAAGTCGAAATAGAAGTAAAATATGGAACTCTACCCGAAATATTATTCACTGCGATGTCAGTAAGATCGAGGCAACCAATTGAAGTAGATTCCTGTCATATCTTTTGGAAGACCACACAGTTATACGTTAATACTCAGAAAATCATCTTTTCTCTTACGTTTACTATAGAGGGATAATAAACTTTCATATTTTCTGATAATCAAAATTCTTATTTTTAATATTTCTGGAACTCTTGAGAAATTACCAATTTTCTAAATTGTTAATTATATTAATCAAGAATTAATTCAATCAACCATAAGAATGGAAAACTGGTTACATTGTTTAGATTAGTCGAAGCATAATCTATTAGCCTAACTAAATGTGTGCTTACGTGCGTTTGGTTTACGTTTCTGCTCTAGTGATAGAATGTATACTCTGGATCTCATAACATTTGCTCCAAGTTATCAAAATGGTTGCCGCTTTATTTGCACGACTGTTACAAATTGTCAAATAATTGCTTCACGAAGAGTATTTCTCGTCTGAGAAAGCTGGCCACACCAAAAATTTTTTTCCTACTATTAAGCATAGATTGAACTCAGAATTATTTTTCTTCACAAACTTCCAAATTACACAATTTTTATCTGGCCATCGAAATTTTGCTAAATATCTATATAGGTTTCATTTTCGGACTAATGATTTGTGCGAGTGTTTTAAAAAGCAGCCACAAGATGTAGAGCATTTGCTTTTTAGTTGTCCTGCATTTAAAACTTCAAGAATGTGCCTAAAAAATGATTTGAGAAAATTAGGTGAAACATGGCCAGTGAAACTCAATGTTTTTGTAAAATCTGATCTGCTTTTCTACTCATTTGTCAAGTTCATAAAATCTTGTAATTTCAGTTAAATTGTTTTCTACTGTTTCTTTGTTAAATCAACTTACTTCTGTAAGCCCCGTGTTGTACTTCTATGGTGCACGGGGAGTTTGCTTTTGTTCAATAAAAAAAAATAATAATTGCTTCAAAAGGAGTATTCCAAACCATACATTAGCCAATATCCTTTTACAAACTTATCATAAATGTTCACGTTAGTGTGAACATACAGTAATTTAGAATTATGAATATCCAATTAACCTTTACATGCATATTTTTATTAAAACATTTTTGCAATTTGTAAATGTAATCAAACATAGCCCGTTTTCATCTTTCATTTTAGATGTTTTCATCCCTATATTTAAAAAATAAAATAAAAATGCATACTGACCCACATAACAATTGACACCCCGAAAACACTTATAGAAATCCTCTTCTTCCATTGCCGAACCTTCTCCCAAATCAGCAGCGGCTCCTAGACACAAAGACACTATAAGTGTCCAGCTGAACAGAAGTATTTTGATCATCTTGTTTAAAGGCTTGTGAGGCTTGCCTACGCTTACGACCGCTTATAAAATGACTAAAGTTTAAAATCAGAATTTTTCACAAGGTTATTTCCCTCTTACGCGTTCCACTTACACCCACAATTTTCTTTTATGTATAAAGTAATGTTAATAGTGAGGATGTTTACGATGAGAGGAAGGAAAATATGATATTGATTATTTAACAGATGGTGTCGATTTTAACACGTACGTATTATACTCAGTCGAAGCTTTTGCAAATGTGTTCTTTGTGGCAGTTGATCTCTATTCAAAACCTGACAGGTGCGATTACACGGATCTGAATAGATTTTGATGTTTGCATGATTCTTTATTTCTAAAGGTGTTTTTTATTCTTATTTCAGTATCGAAAACAATTTGTTGTACCACATAGCTTTCTTTATATTACTACTGCCTTTGGCGATTCTTCGAGCATGCCATTCTTTCAATGCTGTTTGCTAACTTCAACAGTTTGGTACCAAACCATTGTTAAAAAATGAGCTATTATGGGGACTATTTTTTTGTGAATTACTATTATTGGGATTACAATGAAAAATTGAGAAACAACATATGACTAAAATGCCATTAGTATTAAGACTTGAAACATCACATTGAAAATCTTTCTGTTTCTTAATCTCCTGTATTTAGAGAAATTAACTGACCCAGAAAATAATTCAGATGTAGACAGCGTCTTTCCTGAAGTGGGGTATTGGGCGTGCGCTTGCACGTTGTCAGAAAAAATAGGGGCGACCAAAATACAGTAGTCACTGTATGTTTTGTATCAAATGTCCAGTCATAAATTTTCTGATGTTTATTAGATATTACATTTGGAAGTAACATGACAGGTAGATTTCATTTATCAGTTGGAAAAGTAACGGATTAGCAACCGGAGGGTTGCGACTTCGAAACTCAGTCCAACTAAAGACCGTAAAAGTGTACGCGGGTGCTTATGCACGTTGAATCTGTCGTGGTCTCAAATGTCCTCACGTTGGCGTGGTGTGGAAGTTTGGAGAGTTGGGTGCCAGATCAGATGTTGACCTCGTCATCTGACCGTGGTTCAAAATTACGAGATGTTGTCATCGGATCTTTCCCTTCGGGATTGAACATGTTCATGTTATACTTAACTATCATATTATACTTAGCTATAAGAACTACAATCATGTTATACTTAACAAATTATATGATCACAAACAGTTGAATTCAAAATTTAATCTAATTGAAACACAATTTGTTTTTGACTATTTAAGTAATTAATGGCATTTACTTTTTAGATTCCCCTCTTTACAATTAACTGCTTCCAAAAAATATAAATGCATATTTCTTAAGGAGGGAGTTAGGGTTCGGAACAGAACAAAGATAAACAGGAAAGGAGTTGTCGGTAAATGTTATTATTCTCAAAAGTACAGAAATATTTCTTTAATCAGTCTAAACGAAATATGTCCAAGTTTGGGTGCAAATTTCGCAAAAAGGGTCATATCACATTTTACCATCAGATTTAATAGTCAATAATACATGGCAATAGTGTCTACAAAAACAAACTTTAAAAGCGAAATGAAACTTAGTACAAAAGTAAAGATTTTTGCCTTAGAAACATTCGAGTAAGAAAAAAGTTGTACGCTATACTATCATTGTAGCTGAAAAATCGATTAGAAAACTTCCGATATTATAGTAATGGGAGATCGAGTTCGAATAATCTACAGCAGTGGTGCGCAAACTATTTTCATTTCCGGCCCCCAATTTTGTGTACTATTTTGTCGCGACCCCTAGATAGACAATAGACGTTTTTTCAATCATCAACGTAGTTAAAGTTGAATTCTTTTGGGGATTTGTGCTTATGTTTGTGCCTTATTAGAGGTCTGAATAAAACACATAATTTTACGAAGCAATGGTTTTATTTATGCATATGGGTATAAATATTTTTTAATGGAAAATACTTTAAAAAAACCTACAACATAAAAATTCAATGTGAGGTAAGCGCTTGCAAAGAGCTCATGATTGCTTCTATGTTTGGATCTGTATTGGAAATCCTCTCGATCCAATTGAGATCGATATTTCGTTTTAATGGCAACTAATTTTGAAAAGCCGGTTTCACATAAGTAGGTCGATGCAAACTGAATCAAAATATTAATTCCCTTTTTCTTCAAATTGGCATATTCGTTTCCAATCGATAACCAAAATTTTTGGCAAGTCAGACTTAAATTGAATGCGCAGTGTTTCGTCGCTTGAAACATCAATTAACTGTTCTTTTTCATTTAAAGAGATATTGGATTTAAAAATATCAAACGAAAATGGATCACGTATCCAACCTAATTCATTATCTGGAAATTTTTCGAAAAGTTTTCTCCCAATTTTATCATATGACTGGAAATGGTGTTTTCAAATATCAAGAAATCTATATTATTTTCTTTAGTAAATTTTGAAAAGCACATGAATATGTCTGTATTGTTTTTGTTCAATTCTCCTTGCCAAAGTATCAGCTTATTCTTAAAAGCTTCAATTTTACTGCTCTATGTTAAAATATGTTTGTATTCTCTCCCTATAGACTTAAATTCAAATCGTTATGTTTTTCGAAAATGTCAACCATGCAACTGAATTTTCCGAGCCAATCTTCATTAATGAATGAACTTGCCAATATATGTTTCTTTTCTACCAAAAAATGTAAGCTTCGTTTCTCAAATCGAAAATACGTCGCAGTATTTTGCCGCGTGAGAGCCATCTGACTTCGGTATGTAGTAATAATGTCTCATACACAGAACCCATCTCATTACAGAGTATTGACGACTGTTTAGGGCGCTGTTGCTTTTAATGTAATTAATTACAATAACAACATCCTGTAATATCTTGTGCAATTCTTCATCAATGTTTTTTGCAACAAGAGCTTGTCTATGCATCATGCAATGGTTGAATACTATATGGGGAGCAGTTTTCTTTATTAACCCTCTTAGTCCTTTATTACTACCTGTTAATGCTGCAGCACCATCAGTGCAAACCGCGACACAGTGTGTCCAGGTAAGGTCAATTGTTTCAAAATATCTATTAATAATTTCAAATATTTTCTCTCCATTTGTTTTTCCTTCCAATTTTTTACAATATAAAAAATCTTCTGATATGTCTTCATAAACGTATCTCACATAAACAATTAATTGAGACAGTTTAGAAATGTCAGTAGTTTCATCAAGTTGTAGAGCAAATACAGGAGAGTTTTGTAATCGATTGAACAGAACTGATTCTATATTACGTGATATGGCGGAAATTCGGCGAGAAACGGTATCTCTTGATAATGGTATCGTTTTTAAATCGTTACCATATTTTTCTCCATGCATAATTGATGTCATTTTAATTGCTGAAGGAAGAATGAGTGATTCTCCAATTGTATGTGGTTTCAAAATTTTCCCTATTAAATATGAAGCTTCTAAGGATGCCCGTAAAGCCTTCTCAGGAATTGTGTATTTTTCAAAAATACATTTAATTTTTCATACTTTCAGCTCATTTTCTAAAAAATGTTTCAGATTTATTTGCTAATGCTTTATGCTTGGTTTCCAAATGTCTTTTTAATTTAGCAGGTTTCGTACTTTCATTTGCTAATTTATCCCTGCAATTAACACACAACGGATATTCTTTCCCATCAACAACGCAATATATAAATCCATATTTAATAAATTCTTCTCGATATTTTCTCAATCTTTTTTATTAGATAGCACATTTCGTTCGATATTTTTTTATGTAGAAACAGTGCCATTGGAGTCATTCACAATTTTTCTAAGTTCATCGGATGTTGGTCTATCATTCTCATTTGTATTGTCATTCTTTTCATTTTCTGGACGTTGGGTACCAATTTTTAGCCATTTATCTATCATGTGGGTATTAAAACTAAAACTAAACAAAATTGTAAATATACAATATTTCATTTCTTTGGTTTGTTCAATCACGTGCGGCTACCACGTGGGAAGAAAATAAAGTCCTGGATTACTCTGTATAAATCATGTTTATTTGTAGCTTATTCAGACGAGAATTAAAGAAAAGAAAACTTAATTATAAGAGAAACATCTCTTTATACTAATTGCACATACTCGCTACTTAAAATAAAAAATATAACGCTGAAGTAAAAATTTACACATGGTAAGCGAAGCAAGTAAATATCTCAACTGGTGTTGCCAGTCGAGCACCAATCTATATTGTACCCAGAGGTTACAGTGAATCATAACATACAAATATTGGAGCTTACTTAAAAAATACAAAACAAGTACAAAATTAATTATTGTGATTTAATATAATTATGTTTAACATTACTTACTCCAAAGAAGGGAAAATATATATTTAAAAATTACAATTAGAGTTTATTTTTCAAAATTCATCTTACTATGATCTTAAATTTTTACACGCACTTAAACTGCAAAAGCAGGCTTTCTTTAGTGCGCCGTCATCTGTAAACTAAAAACAGAACTAACTGTTCCCTTACACGTTTTAAAATAGTAACCACCCTGATAGCGTTTCCAAGGAAATATCAGAGTAGGATAATTGATTTTCGAAAAAAATCAAAAACGAAAAAAATAATACAAAATATTTAAAAAAAAACAGTTTTTCTTTATAAACATTTTAATATCTACACTGCTGGCCACCCAAATTGCAACACCAAGAAAGACAAGAGATATCACAACAAAATTTATTTTGTAGATAACATGTTGACCAAGTATCAAATGATTAAATTTATAGACTTCTGTGAAGTGTGGTTCCTGCCAAAATCAGTAGCCAGAGTAGCCGCCATTGTTGGAGATCACCGCTGCCACACGCCTCGGCATTGATTCAAAGAGACTTTGGATGTGTTCTTGGGGTACAGCAGACCAAGCAGCTTCCACACGTTGCCAAAGTTGATCTGGTGTGGCAGCTGGGGATGTATTCTGGGTCAATCGTTGAGCAACCATGGACCACATGTTTTCTATCGGCGAAAGATCCGGAGAGCGAGCTGGCCAGGGAAGCAATTCAATCTGGCGATTGACGAAGAACCCTTGGACAATGCGTGCCACGTGTGGTCGCGCATTATCCTGTTGAAATATGGCTGTGGGCAAGCCCTGAAGGTAAGGAAGGACAACTGGCTCCAACACCTCGGAGATGTAGCGCTGGCTGTTTAAAGTACCGGCAATGCGTACTAGAGGAGTGCGAGAGTGATATCCAATACCGCCCCATACCATAATACCCGGTGCAGGACCAGTGTGGCGGTGCATAACGCAGCTGTTCAGCATCCTCTCTCACGGTGTCTCCAGACTCGAATCCGACCATCGTGGTGTTGCAGACAGAAGCGTGACTCGTCAGTAAAGACAATTTCATTCCATTCTGCCGTCCACATCCTTCTTTCATCGCACCATTGGCGGCGGAAACGTCTGTGGTTCTGCGTCAAGGGTAGACGAAGCAATGGACGTCTTGCGGACAGACCACTCTGCTGTAAACGGCGTTGAATGGTACGCGCAGATACTGGATGATGCGGTACAGACTGAATGTGCTGTGCTATGGTTCGTGATGTGGCTGAGCGATCCGTCACTGCCATACGCACAATATGCCTGTCATCACGTGAAGTGGTGCACTGAGGTGGATGCGATCGAACACGTCGGTCCGTCGTACCCTCCTGCATCCAACGATCACATATCCGCATTACAGTTGTTTGGTTTCGTCCAACACGACTACCGATTTCCCTGAAAGATAATCCACAATCTCGGTAGGCCACTATCCTTCCTCTGTCGAACTCGGATACTTGATCAAAAGATGATCGCTGTTTTCTACGAGGCATAATTGATCGTTTTTTTGAAAAAACCACAAGAAAAACACAATTGCCGTACTTGAAATCGTCGAAATCTCCAAGCCTTAAATAGCGCTTTGAAGTGGCGCCACAGGCGCGCGTGATGTGCGTCTGCGCTGAAATTCTAATCATTTGCATATCTCACCTCCGCTAATGCATGTTGTAAATTTCATATTATTTGCATGCTTCCTTCAGGGTGTTGCATTTACGGTGGCCAGCAGTGTATATTGATTTTTTAAATTAATTGTTTATTATTGCCCTCCGAGCACCCTACTGAACTGTCCTATATTTAAAAAATATGTTATGTGCATACCCGATTGCAAATTTTACTTAAAATTAGCAAAAGCAGTATATTAACAGAATTACAGAATGCACTTGAATGAACGTAAGAAGAAGCAGCAAAACCGAACTACTGAGGCACAGACGGAAAGAACTGCATGGTCCTAGCTGTGATCACAGTATAAAGACTAAATAGCAGGGGTGCACACCTAGATTGAAAGAGCGGTAGTAAAGATGGCCACTGCTAAACGTCAGACCGACCCAAGTTGCATATGAATCACACCGGAGAGCAGGTAAAGGGCATCTCAAATTGACAATTATCTTTTATCACAATGTCTGTTCGCCTGCCGGTTACCGAAGTATAGGTATTATATACTAATACAGACATTTGTTTTCGTAAAAAAATATAGTTCTTTTTTTATAAATAATATTATCTCATTTCACTACTTTACTGGTACCTGATACATGTTGAAGAAAAGCCTTATATTTTTTATTGTCAAATAAATCTCTTTGAATTTGACGACCCACAAAAATTTTTAAGCGACCCCCAGAGGGGTCGCGACCCCCAGTTTGCGCACCACTGATATACAGAATAATCCCCTTTTGTGGGAACTTTTACTGTTCCTAATCTGTTTTGATGTGCTGATGAAGCACAATTAGTCGATCAATCTCAATAACTTAAATCAGTACAATAGTTTAGACTTTGTTTCATAGTAATCATTAATACGAGTATATGCCTTTTAGATTGAATTATCCTTTTCAATGTATTTTTCACTAATGAAGTTTTTACTAACCATCTTTGCACCTGTGGGTTTAAATTATTGCGTCCATTAAAAGCAGTAGGAATCTTTGGATGATTGATTAACAAAATGACTATACCTCCCATCTCAGTTGAAGATCTTCTTGGATTGGCATGTTCGTTCCAATCCCTACTTTTGCCCTGAAAAGGAGCCCCTGGCAAGTTAGATGAAACGTTAAACATAGAGGGTTGTCCCTTTGGACACTTCCTCTTACAAATTGTCCTTCTCTATTCGTGCTCTTATCTAAATAGACTTGATTCACTTTGAAACCATTGTGTATAATGCTTATCATATACATATAAACTTGCAGCTTTATATAATGAAAATGGTTTAATGATTCCGACGTAAGTAAGTAACACTAATAAAACTGCTATGAAAGTCAGAAGAGAAGACACGGAACATTTTTAGAAAATATTTGTAATAGAAGCAAGACTTTAATATCTCAGAAATGCCACCCCTTTTTGATATTGGCACCCAGGACCGCTGTCAACCCCTCGCCCATCCAGGGCCGGATTTAAGAGTATGCCGCCTATAGGCTAAAGTCCATTTGCCGCCCCCTCTATAGTTCATATTTGCTTAATATTGTACATTTGTTTTATACAACAAAAGGAGAGAGCTCATTGGTGTTTTCATCTTTTTTAAACATAAAGTTCATTTAGTTTAGATAAAACTACAATTTTAATGGTTTACATAATAAATTATATAATCAAATTAGTTATCTACTTGTTTTTTTTACTTACTTCTTTTAAGATTCGTTAAAAAATGAAATGGGTTTCGAACTTAATTAATTTGTTCTTGGAGATCAGTGATCACTATTTTAAACATATTTTTATATTTTAATGCTAATGACTATCTTTTGCGTAATTAAAGAACTGTGTTCAATTTGAATTAAGTTGTCCTATACGGTGAAATGAAATTACACAAAATGTAGTTAATTACTGGTTTATTTGTTGAAAAATATACAAACTTCTTTAAAACAACTCACCCCACGTAATCTTTATGTTCAAATTTACATAGTTTTCTTACGAGATTTCTTAATGGCAAACTCGTAATAATGTCCTCATATGAAAGTGTTTTTGTTGTATTTGCCTCAATACAAAGTAATGAAAGTGAGTTTAACCGTATTCCAGAAATACTAGTTCGCAGATAGTTCTTAACTCTTCTAAGGCAGGAAAAACTGCGTTCTCCCGCGCAATTTGTAGCAGGTATGCACAAACTTATCCTTACAGCAATGTCCAAATTGGGGTAAACATCTTGTAAGGAATTACACCTCAGAAATTTCGAAATTCCTTCCAACGATTTATCAGATGGGTGATCAATACCCACAGCACAGTGCTTTTGAAAGTGGATGCACTCTTCAGTGAAATCCGAATCCAAATCATTTGTGTAGACGTGGTAAAGGTTGGTGGCTTTTTTCCTCAGTTCCTCTTCCATATCTGTATTGTTATCACACAACTGAGTTAAGAAGTAGAATCGGTCTTGAAACTCGTCATAGGCCATTTTTCTTTTCTTGAATTCACAAACAAAAGAGTCTATAATTGGTAAAAACATGTTTATTTTAGGGTCATCCCTGCCAGTAAAGTTAACTTCGGTCTTCGTCAGGCCAAACTTTTCTTTTTGGCTGTCTTTTATTGTCTTTTTCATAAGATGTAGTTTTGGTTATATCCATGGCCAATTCCTCAAAGCAATCAAAGTTGTTTCTCTGTTCCGTAAAATATTCTTCAAGAGAGCCATACAAATCTCTGACCAACAAAACATCCACAGTTCCACTTTGCATGGCTTTGCTAACTTTATGGATTCTGTGAAGTACGGTGCTCCAGAAACACACCATAAACGCAGTCTCAAAACGTTCTAATCTTCGAAGTATTCCTCGGGATTCACATTTAGTCGTTGCTTTTTCTGTTGTGTCATTTGAAATTCTTGTCAGAGCAATGTATACTTCTTCCCCAGACTCTCGTAAACTTTGGCACGCGTCATCTCTTGCTGACCATCGAGTAGGACACACTTTTTTAATTGTTCTTATTCTGATAAGATTCTTCCATAACGCTTGTTAGGCATTCCCATCGCTTTGTAGAGCACGTAAAAAATACATATATTTCTTGGAGCAACATGAAAAATGTGCACGCTTCTTCACAAGATTCTGCAGCAGATGATTCAACAAGATTTAGGGAGTGTGCCGCACACGGGGATGAATAAAGCTAAAGGAGTTTTTTCTTTATTTTTGCTCGCAGACCATTGTAAACGCCGGCCATATTGGAAGCGTTATCGTAAGATTGGCCTCTGCAGTCATCAATGTTTATTTGCAGATTTTCTAGCTCATTCATAACACACTCAAACATTCCTTCTGAACTATGACCAGCTGATGGAATGAAGGTAAGAAATCTTTCACAGGGCACACCGTCACTTGAAACATATCTAACAGCAAGGACTAACTGGTCTACATATGACATGTCTGGGGTCGAGTCTATGATGAGAGAAAAGTATTTAGATTGTTTCAACTCTTCACAAATTACTTGCCTAACATTTTGAGCCATTAACTCAATTACCTCATCGCATGTCTTGGAAGAGAGATAATTTGTATTGCCACTACCACAATTACAGTATTTTTCAATGTGTGTTGTTAAGAATGGATTGAACTCGGATATCAGCTCTAAAGCCATAAGAAAATTTCCATTCCTGTTAGAACCAAATATCTCGTTGTCGCCTCTTAAAGCGAGGCCTCTTGATGTCAGGGCCTTGACAGCCGCTACAACTATAGTTAAAACGTTTCTCCAATAGTGTGTTTCTTTGTCTAGTTGTAAAATTAGCATACTGTCAACACGGTTAAGAGAAATTCCTCTTGCTTTTAGAGTAATAATAGCAGATTTGTGTATTGGGGAATTTTCATGGTGACATGCACGACTTTCTCCATTTTTCCAGTCATTGAAACCATCTTTGTCGTCAAATTGTGATCGTTCTTTAGTGTTAAACACTAAACAAGGGCCACAAAAACTGATCCCTTACTTTTAGAGAAAATCATCCATTTCCTTTTATGAACTTCTCCATTTTTTAATCTCCGTTCAAAGAGAGATTTAGTCAAATATCTCTTTTGATCTTTGTACGCTCTTAAGCTGTTAGTGAAATCTAATCCTATGTTTTGGTCAAAGCCATTTTTTGCTATTAGATCTCTAGTAGCATCATTTAAGATCCACAAAGCTGGATCCTTATTTAAGGAGTTAGGGAATGTTGGCTCTTTATTTTCTGTTAAAGATTGACTTTTAACATCAAATCTATCAGGTACAATCTCATTGTGAGAACTTACTTGTATTTCAGTAGGTTCTGATAACAACATGGCTGTTTTGGAACAACTCGTTCCAGAGAAAGCATTGTCGTCCCCAACAGAACCATCACAAACAGCACGAGCACTTTCAGATTCTCCTTTATCTTCTTTATCGTTCTTTTCTTCCACTGGCAAACTATTAGTTTTAAAAAACAAATCTAGTTTTTTGTTTGTTTCAGAACACGTTCTTGGTCTTGAAGTTTCAGTTTTGTTCGTTTTTTGTATTCAGCGCCACTGAGTCTCTTCCTACCGTCACTCATAGTAGCTAGTAGGGAGTAGCCTACTTGTTAAAAACTGTACGTTATGTATTGGAATACTTTAAACTATAAGGCAAAATCGTAACAAACAACACGAACACGCCTCGCTCAACACAATCATCAACGATCAACGTTGTGCACACCGATAAACATGAATGACAGCGTCAGACTCAGACAGACTAGACTGACACTACACTACTGACAGCGGAGCCACTGGGCCTTCCACCAACAGTGTTGCCAGATCGGCTACAGTGTTGTCAGATCGAATCGCTGCGCTTGTGCCAGTGTTGTCAAACCAAATTAGATTGCACTACAAGAAAGTTATAATACAAGATTACGTGCTGTGAATTTGTATTATGTTATAGTTTTAGAAAGTAGGCTATGGTGGAAGGACTAAAACATATTTTTAAGTAACATGTATTCTTAAATTCGTACGGAAAATATTATTAACGTCTGAAATACTTCAATTTAACTTTTGAATAAATTGCCAAACTGCCGCCCCTGAAAAAATGTGCCGCTCTAGGCTACAGCCTACTTAGCCTATTTAGAAATACGGCCCTGCGCCCATCCCCCTTAGGCATGCCACTGCTTGTATCCGCAAACACTTATAATGTAGTCAAAAGTAGTTTCAGCATACTCGTAACCTGCTATTCTAAGGCGGGAGGTGAGGGGGTCGTCCTGCGGTGCTTAAGTAGTCTCAGCAATGAATGTCTTGAAAAAATTCTCCACTGCTGCAGATGGCGGTGAATTGTTGGTACTGACACACGTTGTTATGCAACACCCTAATTCTTTACCTACGGTTCTTGATGTTGAAGTACGATCCGTAATAACCATGATTTCTGTCCTCTCGTTCGTTGGTGTGAAGAGGCGGCTGTAATCGTTCACGTCGGTCAGGTCGTCACTTCTGCACCCACGTATTCCATATCCGCATCACTGTGGCTTGATTTCGTTCAATACGAGCATCGATTTCTCGGAAAAATCCGCAGTCTCGATAATACAGTTCTTCCTCTGTGAAACGCAGAAACGCACTTGTACGATTGCCGTATTTTTCGATGAAGTATAATTAAGCTTCCTATACATGGAGAAACAGCGAGAAAACGCAATTCCAATATTTAAAACCGTCTGTCTGTTCTTCTATTTTATGCTGCTTAAGCGGGCGTTACTGGCACACGTGATTTGCATATACTCTGCAGTGCTAATCATTTGCCTATCTTTCCATGATCTACGCATCTAGCAAATTTCAAGGCTATTGGATGCTTCCTTAATGAAGTTACATTTTCGATGGCCACAGTGTATTATTTTATTATTTTGCATTTATTTTACACTGCTGGCCACCGTAAATGCAACACCCTGAAGGAAGCATGCAAATAATATGAAATTTACAACATGCATTAGCGGAGGTGAGATATGCAAATGATTAGAATTTCAGCGCAGACGCACATCACGCGCGCCTGTGGCGCCACTTCAAAGCGCTATTTAAGGCTTGGAGATTTCGACGATAGAAAACATGTGGTCCATGGTTGCTCAACGATTGACCCAGAATACATCCCCAGCTGCCACACCAGATCAACTTTGGCAACGTGTGGAAGCTGCTTGGTCTGCTGTACCCCAAGAACACATCCAAAGTCTCTTTGAATCAATGCCGAGGCGTGTGGCAGCGGTGATCTCCAACAATGGCGGCTACTCTGGCTACTGATTTTGGCAGGAACCACACTTCACAGAAGTCTATAAATTTAATCATTTGATACTTGGTCAACATGTTATCTACAAAATAAATTTTGTTGTGATATCTCTTGTCTTTCTTGGTGTTGCAATTTGGGTGGCCAGCAGTGTATAAAATAATTTTTAATGAAACGATAAAGGACTAGTTTCCTACCATGAAATGCAATGTTGCAAGCACAAAGAACTTTTAGCGAAAGATGGCTCGAAATGTACAGGTTTTAAAAGCCTATTCATGTGCCAACAGATTGGAATTTTTAAAATACAATTCAACATCCTTTACATATACTAATTTACTATACTTTCAATAAGGGTCGGTGTACAGCGTCCCAATCAATCATTTTAGTTACTACAGCCAGTAATACAGCTCCCATAAATATATCGAAAATCCGGACATCCGCAACAATAGGTTTTCCGTCAGTTCAGTTAGTTAACAATGTTTCAGTTTAATAATGAGAGACAGTTTTGTTTCTATGGAACTAACAAAGAGTTTGTAATTCTAAGATTTTATTTCGAAATAGATCTAGCTTTCCTGTACATAAAGAGGTCAATCTTTTAAATCGTTTTATGTATTTAGTATTACTTTCATGACTAAAATAAATATGAGGTGAATGAAAATAGTTCAGAACTGTAAGATTTTCAAGGTTGGTTGGTTGCTTGCTTTTGGGTTTTATGGCATAAGGGCCATTTTGACCAAGCTGCACCATTCACAAGACAGGCAGTGCAAGGAAAGAAAAAGCAAAAAGCAGAAGGGTAGGCGAGGGTAGAAAGGAAAGGAGGGAAAGATCATTCAGGATCACCTCGGGAGATTTTCAAGGCGTGAGATGTTATTATATGTTTCAAACAATCAATATAATAAAATGAGTGCTTCCTCAATTCGTGAAAAATTTTCAATTTGAATTCTGCATTAGTTATTTTCCCAATGAACACATTATTGTGCCTCTTCTCCACATTGCAAGCATAATTTTCTGGAATATCAATTTAATTACGCATTTGTATTTATTCTCAGCTTTGATTGATGGTAAGTTATTTCCGTGCTTGTTTACATTACGAAGTAGAGTCAATTACCACAGAAGAGCCCATAGTCCAAATTGCCCAAAAACATTATGCCGCTCCCACCATTCTTACTGTCAATTCCAATGAACTTAAAAATTTTGTTCGAAGAAAACTATTTAATAGAATGTGCTGTGTGATTAGTGAGATATTGTCTTTCTTGAATGTAGTCTGATGGTAGCATTACTCTGTCAAATATTGATGGCTCTGAGCATTGTATGATTCAGAAATAAATTCGATCTCCGAGTCTTGATTATATTCAATCTCTGAATCCGATTATCTCAACAGATCACTGCCTCTGAGACTAATAATGTTCTTTAGGTGGCAGTGCACTGATTCATCTGCTTTTTGGGAGCTACGGCAGCCCAGTTGGAAGCGTACCTGATTAGCAAATGGAGGGTTGCGAGTTAGAAAGTAGGTTCAACCAAAGACCGTCGTGTACGCGGGGGGGGTGCACGTTGAATCTGTCGTGGACTCAAATGTCCTCACTGTGAAATGGAAAGATCCTCAGGATCACGGAAAGATCCGAGGTATGTAGGTACGTATTTTTAATTAACAACGTATTGGAGAAACACAAAGGAAACATTCAGGGAGAGGGGCGACGGTAAGGGAAAAGATCCGAGGACACCACCACGTAATTTTGAACCGCGGTCAGATGACGAGGTCAAACCGAGCTGGCATCCCACTCTCCAAACTTCCACACATCGCCCCACGCCAACGTGAGAAAGATCTGATAGGTAGGTTGGTATTTTTAATTAACGTCACACTGGAGCAACACAACGAGCTATTGAGAAAGATCCGAGGACACCCATAGAGGAGATATAAAAGTAGAGTGAGCTATGGCAACCCTTTTATGTCCACATGATCATGTGATCAAAAACAGCCACGTAATTCTTAGACTCTTCTCTTCAACGCGCATATAGTTTACGTATTAGTAGTATACGGGTGCCTATGGTAGGCGGAAGTGACGTCACACCACGTGACCGGAAGTGGGCGTGTCTGAGTGACGTGCGGACGTGACGTATTGTTTGTTTACATTTTGGACTTTTTTTTGTCATCGACTTCGTGCAGGCGTTGAGTTGTTTCTTTCAAGATGGATGTTTTGTTGGAGTTGTGTTGCCATGGTGATGAATCACTCGTAGTGCCATCTGGTGGAGAAATTCGAAACCCTATTATTTTTAATTAAAAAGGAATTTCTTGGATTCGAACCGAGGATCCGAAGTCAACTGCGTTACCACGGGGCCATTGGTGAGTTAGCAATGGGTGATGAATTAATGTAGTGTTTCTCTCTCTTTTGGACTTGTATTTTTTCTTAGTATTAGGAATGGGTTATTTTTAGAAAATGGTTTGAATAATTGCATAGGGGTTTTAATAAATGCTTTTTCAAAATGACTTATGGCGCCATCTGGTGATTTTGAAAGTAATTAATCTAAGGAACGAATTGATTTCTTAATGTTTTTACTTTATTCATGACCGGTGACGTCAATGTGTTTACGTTTGGGACTTGGATTTTTTTTCCTTCTGAGATTTCGATGTGACGTCACGATTATGTCCATCGAGCAAGTCTGAACTTGAAAAAGTCTACTCACAATTCTTTATATTATGAGTATGGTAAATTGTTTACAGATCGTGAAGGCTAGGCATATTTCCGTCGATTGGAAAACGAATTAACGTATTAAAAAAGACGAAATTTAGAAATTTTAGGTCAAAAATATACTGTGCCTTGTCAGCTTGTAGCATACGAAGACGAAGGAATAAGCTATACTTTTAGCGGGTCTTCTATTGCAGCCAAGCCTTGATCTCCTTAAGTATTGGAAATAAAGGGAGAAATGGAGCGAATAATTGGTGCAAGATTTAATTTGAGTTGGTGAACCGTTATAAAGATGGTAAGGACTGCATAGTTGCCCATAAAAACAACGAGAAGGACTTGGAACTTTATGCACCCATAGCGTCTGTTTTCATTTGGACAGAAAAGGCAATTTGTGTTTTCTAGAAAGAACTACAATTCTTTAAAAATTGTTCTGGAAAATGGAAGCTTGCTTGTGATGAAGTATCCAACAAACCAATTTTGGTTTCACAGCCTGCCCCGTGGGAATGCATTATGCCCTAGAATAAACTTAACGTTTCGTAAAATTCTTGTATAAAGCAGCGATAAACCACTTATGTGCTCCCGAACTAGAACTCAGTGTCGTACACTAGACGATATTTGGACAACGTTGCAATTGATCTTTGCCTTTCAGAATAGTATTTTATAAATGCTTACATCTTGTTTTTAAATAAATTTTTTAGCGTGTCTTACCACATATACTGTATTTTGGATTATTTGGTTTTTTTTATTACATGGTTTCATAAATTGTCTTTTAAAATGCAAGATCTGAAATGAAATTTTTCTTTGCTATATAGATTTATGTTTTTTTTAAGTTAGATGTTTTTACTCAAAAATTAATTATACATTAGATGCTATAACACCTATTTTATAGCAGAAATTTTGTTTTAAATAATATACAACTAAGTAAGAGTAAAAATTTTTGAAACTTTACAAGACAAATACTATGAATATGTTTTCTTGTACATTTGAAGAAGTTATAATAGTATAAAAAAACCATTTATTCTATAAATCTAAATTAAATGTTATTTTTTAATTAATCTTTCCTTGCATATTATTTTTTACTTTGAATAAATCTTCATAAATTTTAGTGATTTAATTTATATTATATAGATTTACAAACCTGTTTTTGGATGAAATATAAGGATTTTATATTTTAAAAGTTAATGTTTTTACTTAAAATTAATTATATATTAAATACTATTACACATATTTTTAATGTTGAAGATTTTTAGAAAACATTTTACAATTGAAACATATACATTAAATATTATGACAAACACTTAAATGCAGATCCATAAGGGAATATTGGAAATTTTTTTAATGCTTACACCTTTCTATTTTAAATAAACTTTTGCTTGTCTTACCACATACACTGTATTTTGGATTATTTGGGTTTTTTTTATTACCATGGCCTTATAAATTTTCTTTTAAAATGCAAGATCTGAAATGAAATTTTCCTTGATTTTAAGATTTATGTTTTACTCAAAAATTAATTATACATTAGATGCTATAGCACATATTTTATTGCAGAATTTTTTAATATTATACACATAAGTGAGCGTAAAATTTTTGAAACTTTACAAGACCCATATTATGAACATGTTTCCTTACACATTTGAAGTAGTGAAAAATAGTATTAAAACCCTTTATCCTGTAAAATATAAATTAAACATTATTTTTATTTAATCTTTCCTTGCATATTATTGTTTACTTTAAATAAATTTTCATTAATTTTAGTGATTTTATTTATATTATAAAGATTTACAAACTGTTTTTAACGAAATTTTCTTTGATATAAGGATTTATATTTTAAAAGTTAGATGTTTTTTACACAAAAATTAATTATATATCAAATACTATTGCACGTATTATAACATTGAAGATTTTTAGAAAACCGTTTAAGAATTGAGAGAGAGAGAGAGAGAGAGAGAAATATATACTTTAAATATTATTACAAACATTTAAATGCAATTTGCTTTTTATTTTTTAATTTTACAATTGAGACATTTTTAAAAGTTTGATTCTTAAAGTATGCATAGTAAAAAAAAATATTATAAAAAATCTGTAAGAGTAAAAAGAATTTTATGCATTAATTTGAAACTTTACAAGACTCTTACAATGTTTCTCTGCACATTTGAAGTAGTGCAAAGTAGAATTAAAAACCATTTGTCCTTGAAGTTCTAAATTAAAAGTTCTTTTTCTTTAATGCTTTTGCAAACCACAGATTTTACTAAATATGAACTTCCTTTTATTTATTTGAAAACCTTATGCACATCGTACGGTTTAAATTGCACAGCAAAATACCAATACTGTACGAAGCTATGAAGTATTTTACAAGATACTTTGTACTGTTTTCTTAATTTTAAATGTTCTACATTGCTATGTTAAATGGATAGCATGTGGGTATTCTGTTTTGAAAATAATGTGTGAACATCTGTGCTGCTAAGCAAATTAACTTTTGCCCTTTTCTTGATATTTAATGCATAATCTAAATATTTACTCACACCGCTGATAGTTTTACCCATGAGTAAAATTAAATAATAACTGAAAATTTTAAGTATTAATGTGAATTTTAAAATGAACAAATATTATTAAAATAATGGATTAAATCTGAATTCTATGTATTCTTAAAACAATCTCTGCGAAAACCAGCACAGACAATTCTTAAACAGATTGAAGGAAGCCACATGGAAACAAAGTAAATTAGAACACATTTAATAGTAAAAAAACATTATGATTAATATTTTTTACAAAAAATAATGCATTGCAGTGTAGAAAAGAACTTATTTTTACACACTTGCATTTTTTAAGACATATTTTCGACAAGCCAATTATTCAATGCTGCCACCTAAGCTTTTGGGCAATGCAAATTATTTTTGTGATGACCACTTGATAATTTTGGATATCTTTGTTGCTATACTTAGAGCACATAATGCATCGAATTTGGGACACCCATATCGTTCAAAGTTGATGTTCTGAAGTCTGCATCCAAGCGTTTCTTTTCCACACAACCACCTTTGTAAGCAATTAGCTACTGAGTGGCCCTCTTGGTCTGCTCGTACAATTCTAAGAGCTTAGAGTCTAGATTTTCTAAGGAAGACACAATTTGCTATGTCATGGGACAGAAATGCAAATACGTAATTTTTAACATATCACAGTTGTACGATCTTTGGCACTAAGTTTATGCTCAGACGATAAGTTAAAACGAATACTTGAAGCTACTTGCGATTTTTACAGCAATGTATGCGTATTTACGTACTAAGAAACTTTTCTTGAGTCTGAAATTCATCAAAATCCACAATTGCACAAATATTAAGCATTGCTATTGAAAAGCGTTAGCTGTTCTTGGAAAAATAATTGTAAACTGGAGGCCACGAAGAACTGGACTATATAACACCATACAGTTACTAATCAGTAAAGTTAAAATTTATCTTTTGCGTTCCATAGTTACTCACAAAAGATAAGACTAATTGAAGGATGTACATACTCAGAAAACATGGGTGTTTGTGATAATGCGCGAAATAAAATTTTGTGTTATAATACAAGATTTTAACGAAAGGATATACTCAAATGTGCGTGTGGTTTTTTTTTTACTCTACCACGTTTATGTGCTGAATGCAATTCAATTCTACGACTAAACTTGAGCAAGACAAAAACATAACCAAATATAATTTATAAGAGAAACGTATTTTGACTTTCTTTAAAATGAGAACTTTAAAGTATGCTGAATTCTCTTGATTTTGCAGTTTTATTTTTTCTAAAATTACATCAACGAATTGAATTATTTATTTGTGGGCACGCACAAGTCTTTGCCCTTGTTGAAAGGAAACTAGTATCTTTGACAAGTATCAGATTTTTAAAAATTGATTAAAAGAAGAACCTTTTTACATGGGATTTAACTCAATCTGCACCATAATTTTACACTTAAGAGTAATAGAGCATAATATAGTTTTAAGGAAAATGAATAACCATTATACAAATTTGAAGCCAAAAGTTCCAAGCATGTCTATGCGCCTATCAACGTTTAGAGATTGGCCAACGCACAGACTTTGATATTAGGGATCTAGCCGAAAACGGATTGTATTATACTGGTGTCTTGGACGTAATCAGGTACTATTGGTGTGGCGAAGGGCTTGAAAATTGGTAAAAAGATGTAGTGAGACACAAACACAAAGTTTTATCCAAAATGTTTGGTAGCCCATAGATGAAATTGTACAGGTGCTGGATGAAATCAACAACAATAATACCAATGATTTTATAAAAAACCCGATGTATAGCTTTACCCCTTATACAACGACAAGGACGAACGACTTTGAAAAATTTGCAAGGAATCGGGAAATGAATGCTACTTTACAGCCTTGCGGTCATCTGGTGACATGCATGAGATGTACGAAGAGTCTTTCAGCGTGTCCTATGTGCCGAACCAATATTTTGCACAAAATTAAAACGTACATTTGTTACTAAACTGTCTATTTATTAGTACATGCAGTAGATGCAATTTCAAGTGATATACTGAACATGGTGAGGAAGAAAATCCAATTGTAAAAGGGTGGTATTGAGTTGAAAGTTTTTAAATTGGCACAAGTGCTTCAGTAAAAAGATTAGTAAGGAAGTTTGAGATTCTAAAACCCTAAGACTCTTTATTAAGGAAAAAAAATCGTGTAGGAAAGACTTATACACCCTTATAAATATATTGACTATTTTAATTATTAGTCGTTTGTTCATTACATGTTAAACCTATTTACTAAAGAATTTTAAAGAGTGCCTTAAACAGGAGTTACTAAATGCTTTAGGAAAGATGTGTAAATGTACTCTGTAATGCGAGAAAGAAATTAACTTTTAAAATGTAAAATCCTTATATTATATGGATTTACAAACCTGTTTTTGGATGAAATATAAGGATTTTACATTTTAAAAGTTAATGTTTTTACTCAAAAATAAAAGTTAAGCAGTAATGTAAAAAGTTTTTAAAAATTAATAAAAATAAATATAAATAATTCTTTTAAATTGTGAAATATTTTAAAATGCTTTAACAAATGTTTTAATAAGCCCCCCACTAAAAGAAAGAAACACTCAAAATGAATATTTAATTCAAGCATTCTTTCTCGCATTACAGAGTACATTTACACATCTTTCCTAAAGCATTTAGTAACTCCTGTTTAAGGCACTCTTTAAAATTCTTTAGTAAATAGGTTTAACATGTAATGAACAAACGACTAATAATTAAAATAGTCAATATATTTATAAGGGTGTATAAGTCTTTCCTACACGATTTTTTTTCCTTTATAAAGAGTCTTAGGGTTTTAGAATCTCAAACTTCCTTACTAATCTTTTTACTGAAGCACTTGTGCCAATTTAAAAACTTTCAACTCAATACCACCCTTTTACAATTGGATTTTCTTCCTCACCATGTTCAGTATATCACTTGAAATTGCATCTACTGCATGTACTAATAAATAGAAAGTTTAGTAACAAATGTACGTTTTAATTTTGTGCAAAATATTGGTTCGGCACATAGGACACGTTGAAAGACTCTTCGTACATCTCATGCATGTCACCAGATGACCGCAAGGCTGTAAAGTAGCATTCATTTCCCGATTCCTTGCAAATTTTTCAAAGTCGTTCGTCCTTGTCGTTGTATAAGGGGTAAAGCTATACATCGGGTTTTTTATAAAATCATTGGTATTATTGTTGTTGATTTCATCCAGCACCTGTACAATTTCATCTATGGGCTACCAAACATTTTGGATAAAACTTTGTGTTTGTGTCTCACTACATCTTTTTACCAATTTTCAAGCCCTTCGCCACACCAATAGTACCTGATTACGTCCAAGACACCAGTATAATACAATCCGTTTTCGGCTAGATCCCTAATATCAAAATCTGTGCGTTGGCCAATCTCTAAACGTTGATAGGCGCATAGACATGCTTGGAACTTTTGGCTTCAAATTTGTATAATGGTTATTCATTTTCCTTAAAACTATATTATGCTCTATTACTCTTAAGTGTAAAATTATGGTGCAGATTGAGTTAAATCCCATGTAAAAAGGTTCTTCTTTTAATCAATTTTTAAAAATCTGATACTTGTCAAAGATACTAGTTTCCTTTCAACAAGGGCAAAGACTTGTGCGTGCCCACAAATAAATAATTCAATTCGTTGATGTAATTTTAGAAAAAATAAAACTGCAAAATCAAGAGAATTCAGCATACTTTAAAGTTCTCATTTTAAAGAAAGTCAAAATACGTTTCTCTTATAAATTATATTTGGTTATGTTTTTGTCTTGCTCAAGTTTAGTCGTAGAATTGAATTGCATTCAGCACATAAACGTGGTAGAGTAAAAAAAAAACCACACGCACATTTGAGTATATCCTTTCGTTAAAATCTTGTATTATAACACAAAATTTTATTTCGCGCATTATCACAAACACCCATGTTTTCTGAGTATGTACATCCTTCAATTAGTCTTATCTTTTGTGAGTAACTATGGAACGCAAAAGATAAATTTTAACTTTACTGATTAGTAACTGTATGGTGTTATATAGTCCAGTTCTTCGTGGCCTCCAGTTTACAATTATTTTTCCAAGAACAGCTAACGCTTTTCAATAGCAATGCTTAATATTTGTGCAATTGTGGATTTTGATGAATTTCAGACTCAAGAAAAGTTTCTTAGTACGTAAATACGCATACATTGCTGTAAAAATCGCAAGTAGCTTCAAGTATTCGTTTTAACTTATCGTCTGAGCATAAACTTAGTGCCAAAGATCGTACAACTGTGATATGTTAAAAATTACGTATTTGCATTTCTGTCCCATGACATAGCAAATTGTGTCTTCCTTAGAAAATCTAGACTCTAAGCTTTTAGAATTGTACGAGCAGACCAAGAGGGCCACTCAGTAGCTAATTGCTTACAAAGATGGTTGTGTGGAAAAGAAACGCTTGGATGCAGACTTCAGAACATCAACTTTGAACGATATGGGTGTCCCAAATTCGATGCATTATGTGCTCTAAGTATAGCAACAAAGATATCCAAAATTATCAAGTGGTCATCACAAAAATAATTTGCATTGCCCAAAAGCTTAGGTGGCAGCATTGAATAATTGGCTTGTCGAAAATATGTCTTAAAAAATGCAAGTATGTAAAAATAAGTTCTTTTCTACACTGCAATGCATTATTTTTTGTAAAAAATATTAATCATAATGTTTTTTTACTATTAAATGTGTTCTAATTTACTTTGTTTCCATGTGGCTTCCTTCAATCTGTTTAAGAATTGTCTGTGCTGGTTTTCGCAGAGATTGTTTTAAGAATACATAGAATTCAGATTTAATCCATTATTTTAATAATATTTGTTCATTTTAAAATTCACATTAATACTTAAAATTTTCAGTTATTATTTAATTTTACTCATGGGTAAAACTATCAGCGGTGTGAGTAAATATTTAGATTATGCATTAAATATCAAGAAAAGGGCAAAAGTTAATTTGCTTAGCAGCACAGATGTTCACACATTATTTTCAAAACAGAATACCCACATGCTATCCATTTAACATAGCAATGTAGAACATTTAAAATTAAGAAAACAGTACAAAGTATCTTGTAAAATACTTCATAGCTTCGTACAGTATTGGTATTTTGCTGTGCAATTTAAACTGTACGATGTGCATAAGGTTTTCAAATAAATAAAAGGAAGTTCATATTTAGTAAAATCTGTGGTTTGCAAAAGCATTAAAGAAAAAGAACTTTTAATTTAGAACTTCAAGGACAAATGGTTTTTAATTCTACTTTGCACTACTTCAAATGTGCAGGGAAACATTGTAAGAGTCTTGTAAAGTTTCAAATTAATGCATAAAATTATTTTTACTCTTACAGATTTTTTATAATATTTTTTTTTTACTATGCATACTTTAAGAATCAAACTTTTAAAAATGTCTCAATTGTAAAATTAAAAAATAAAAAGCAAATTGCATTTAAATGTTTGTAATAATATTTAAAGTATATATTTCTCTCTCTCTCTCTCTCTCTCTCAATTCTTAAACGGTTTTCTAAAAATCTTCAATGTTATAATACGTGCAATAGTATTTGATATATAATTAATTTTTGTGTAAAAAACATCTAACTTTTAAAATATAAATCCTTATATCAAAGAAAATTTCGTTAAAAACAGTTTGTAAATCTTTATAATATAAATAAAATCACTAAAATTAATGAAAATTTATTTAAAGTAAACAATAATATGCAAGGAAAGATTAAATAAAAATAATGTTTAATTTATATTTTACAGGATAAAGGGTTTTAATACTATTTTTCACTACTTCAAATGTGTAAGGAAACATGTTCATAATATGGGTCTTGTAAAGTTTCAAAAATTTTACGCTCACTTATGTGTATAATATTAAAAAATTCTGCAATAAAATATGTGCTATAGCATCTAATGTATAATTAATTTTTGAGTAAAACATAAATCTTAAAATCAAGGAAAATTTCATTTCAGATCTTGCATTTTAAAAGAAAATTTATAAGGCCATGGTAATAAAAAAAAACCAAATAATCCAAAATACAGTGTATGTGGTAAGACAAGCAAAAGTTTATTTAAAATAGAAAGGTGTAAGCATTAAAAAGATTTCCAATATTCCCTTATGGATCTGCATTTAAGTGTTTGTCATAATATTTAATGTATATGTTTCAATTGTAAAATGTTTTCTAAAAATCTTCAACATTAAAAATATGTGTAATAGTATATAATATATAATTAATTTTAAGTAAAAACATTAACTTTTAAAATATAAAATCCTTATATTTCATCCAAAAACAGGTTTGTAAATCTATATAATATAAATTAAATCACTAAAATTTATGAAGATTTATTCAAAGTAAAAAATAATATGCAAGGAAAGATTAATTAAAAAATAACATTTAATTTAGATTTATAGAATAAATGGTTTTTTTATACTATTATAACTTCTTCAAATGTACAAGAAAACATATTCATAGTATTTGTCTTGTAAAGTTTCAAAAATTTTTACTCTTACTTAGTTGTATATTATTTAAAACAAAATTTCTGCTATAAAATAGGTGTTATAGCATCTAATGTATAATTAATTTTTGAGTAAAAACATCTAACTTAAAAAAAACATAAATCTATATAGCAAAGAAAAATTTCATTTCAGATCTTGCATTTTAAAAGACAATTTATGAAACCATGTAATAAAAAAACCAAATAATCCAAAATACAGTATATGTGGTAAGACACGCTAAAAAATTTATTTAAAAACAAGATGTAAGCATTTATAAAATACTATTCTGAAAGGCAACGATCAATTGCAACGTTGTCCAAATATCGTCTAGTGTACGACACTGAGTTCTAGTTCGGGAGCACATAAGTGGTTTATCGCTGCTTTATACAAGAATTTTACGAAACGTTAAGTTTATTCTAGGGCATAATGCATTCCCACGGGGCAGGCTGTGAAACCAAAATTGGTTTGTTGGATACTTCATCACAAGCAAGCTTCCATTTTCCAGAACAATTTTTAAAGAATTGTAGTTCTTTCTAGAAAACACAAATTGCCTTTTCTGTCCAAATGAAAACAGACGCTATGGGTGCATAAAGTTCCAAGTCCTTCTCGTTGTTTTTATGGGCAACTATGCAGTCCTTACCATCTTTATAACGGTTCACCAACTCAAATTAAATCTTGCACCAATTATTCGCTCCATTTCTCCCTTTATTTCCAATACTTAAGGAGATGAAGGCTTGGGTGCAATAGAAGACCCGCTAAAAGTATAGCTTATTCCTTCGTCTTCGTATGCTACAAGCTGACAAGGCACAGTATATTTTTGACCTAAAATTTCTAAATTTCGTCTTTTTTTAATACGTTAATTCGTTTTCCAATCGACGGAAATATGCCTAGCCTTCACGATCTGTAAACAATTTACCATACTCATAATATAAAGAATTGTGAGTAGACTTTTTCAAGTTCAGACTTGCTCGATGGACATAATCGTGACGTCACATCGAAATCTCAGAAGGAAAAAAAATCCAAGTCCCAAACGTAAACACATTGACGTCACCGGTCATGAATAAAGTAAAAACATTAAGAAATCAATTCGTTCCTTAGATTAATTACTTTCAAAATCACCAGATGGCGCCATAAGTCATTTTGAAAAAGCATTTATTAAAACCCCTATGCAATTATTCAAACCATTTTCTAAAAATAACCCATTCCTAATACTAAGAAAAAATACAAGTCCAAAAGAGAGAGAAACACTACATTAATTCATCACCCATTGCTAACTCACCAATGGCCCCGTGGTAACGCAGTTGACTTCGGATCCTCGGTTCGAATCCAAGAAATTCCTTTTTAATTAAAAATAATAGGGTTTCGAATTTCTCCACCAGATGGCACTACGAGTGATTCATCACCATGGCAACACAACTCCAACAAAACATCCATCTTGAAAGAAACAACTCAACGCCTGCACGAAGTCGATGACAAAAAAAAGTCCAAAATGTAAACAAACAATACGTCACGTCCGCACGTCACTCAGACACGCCCACTTCCGGTCACGTGGTGTGACGTCACTTCCGCCTACCATAGGCACCCGTATACTACTCGTATTCCTTCTTCCATAGCAAATGCATTGAAGGTGAAAGCTAACACTGTTTTATCGTGCTGTGCATGTGGATGCTTTTCCAAATTTATTAAATGTGGAAACATTACTTTCACAGGTGAGCGATTTACTTGTATTTTACATTTCTTTTTTGTGTTTTCAGTATTTGCTACGCTAGTATAATAAAAATAGATGTTCTAACTTTGGAATTCTTAATAAAACCTGCTGGCATTTCCCATTCTATAAAAAAGATTTAATAGATTTGTAATCAATATACACTACCTGACATTGAAAATGCAACACCAAGAAGGAGTTGGCAGAAAGTGATGAAATTTGGCAAACAGAGAGAGACAGCAACGAGCAATAAGTGATCTTTATTGCAACATTATACACCTTGCCACTGAGCAGCAAGAACGTCTGTTCAGTAGGTTGTAGGACCACCGCGAGCGGCGATACAGGCAGCAACACGTCTAGGTACAGACGCATAGAGCGTGCGGATGGTGTCCTGAGGGATGGCTGCCCATTCCCTGTCAACCATTTGCCAGAATTCGTCTTCTGAACGTGCCGGTGGCAACGCATGCAAGCGACGTCCAATGATGTCCCAGAAATGTTCGATAGGTGAGAGATCAGGGGAGACAGCTGGCCAGGGAAGCACCTGGGTACCTTGCAGGGCATGTTGGCTGATGTGTGACGTGTGCGGCCGGGCGTTATCCTGCTGGAAAATGGCATTGGGCATCCCCCTGAAGGAAAGGTAGTGTCACCGGCTGCAGCACGTCATGCACGTATCGTTGGGCCGTCATAGTGCCCTGAATACGGACCAGAGGTGACCTGCTATCGTAGGCGATGGCTCCCCAAACCATTATACCGCGTTGTCTCGCAGTATGGCGTTCCACAGATGCGGTCGGATTGGCCCTGTCACCACGTCGGCGCCAGACTCGTACATGGCGACTGTCATTGCTAAAACAGAAGCGTGACTCGTCTGAGAACACCACCCTGTGTCATTCCGTCGTCCACGTGGCTCTATCTCGACACCATTGCAAACGGAGACGTCTGTGCTCTTGGGTCAATGGTAGTCGTCTCAAGGGGCGCCATGAGTGCAGGCCGCCAGCGATCAATCGGCCGCTAATGGTCCTGGACGATATGGGAGCATCAAGGGTGTCGTGCACATGCTACAAAAGGGCGACAGACGTGGCTTTCGGGGCCGCCGATGCTTGCCGGCAGATGCGTCGATCCACGCGTGCTGACGTCACTCTGGCTGCACCGGAACCCCTCAAACGTGCCACATTCCCTTGGTCCAACTATCTGTGCCACAACCGGTGCACCGTGGACGCCTGTAGGTGGGTATCTGCTGAGATTTGACGTATGGGCCAACCTGCCCTTCTGATGCCAATCACCATACCCCTCGTGAAGTCGTCTGTTTGCTGGAACTGTCTTGATTGGCGGCGTCCTGGCATTCTCCTCTACTAAACGTTTCCTCTGAGACACAAAAACAAATTGCAACTTGATTTACCTGGCAAACAGAGCGGCGCGAAACTGACCACTTTTGCAGGTTCCTTCCCTGGTTTTTCAATCGCCGTGCGCGGGACAGCTGCGCAGTTTGCATCATTTACATATCTCGGTGAGCTGCGTCTACCCTGTAAATTTCATCCAGTTCTGCGCACTCCTTCTGGGTATTGCATTTTCAATGTCAGGTAGTGTATATCTAAAATAATGTTTTTATAAAATAACTGATGTTCTAGTGTGTTTATCGTAAATTGTACATCTATGAGGGCTTAAAATATTAAAAAATCAAACTTAAAAAATTGTATGAAAACGTTCTCTGTCTTGGCGATGATTTTTTTGGCGGTAACTAGGAGCACGATATTCTTTCGTGTCTTACATGATAAAAAAATGTTATGAATTGAAAACATGAACGAAAGAACGTAATTTAAACTGTTATTTCTTGCTGAACAAAATTGTTTTGTATCTATCCATCTGTGGAATTATATAAGAATAATAATTAAAATAAAAGATAAATTTTGAAACTTTTAACAATTATAAAATAAATAAAATCGATTTGTTAAAAATAGGATTAAATCATTTCATAAACCGTATTATAAATGTGAACCACATTTATGCTTTATGGAACCTTTTTGTTCATGTTTTAAAATATATGTAAAATCTTTCATTATAAGATTGCATTTGATAAAAGAGCTTTTCTTTCAAATAATTTTCCTTGAACCTATAACTTTCTGCTGGAATGGCGAAAGACAAATTGCCGTTCTCTTATGTGAAAAACAAAAACAGTGCTTGAACGGAAATTGAAATACTGTATCTGTTTTGGCGTATTTTTATTCTTGTTAATGAAGCATACAATATAGCAAATTGAGAAAACAAAAATAGAGAACGAAATGAAACTTCTTTTGTACTAATTCCAAACAATCTACGCAGCTGGAAAAGTTTATTTTGTTAAAACATCTGCTTAACACACCCCAATTTTTTTTACTTAGTGTTTAAATAAACCTAACATTAAAATTTAATTATTTTCCACTTTAAACCAGTTTCATCTTTCTTCCTTATGTTTTAATCCTGATAAAAATCATACTGAATTAGATTCTTTCGAAGAATATTTGTGAACATTTCAATGCTTATATCGTTCTTTAACCCGATAAATAAGCTTGGTGGTGATAAAAACACATTCTTCAGCGAAATGAAATCCTTCACTCTTTTGTTTTCGACCTCAAAAGGGGACACTGATTTCTTCTCTCTAAGTAGAGTATTTGAACGAATTAAATATATTTGTGAAAATGTTTGCACACGTAAAACATGCTCCTCAATCCAGCGAAACATTTATTTCTTAAATTTTTTTAAGCTGAAAAAACTATTTTTAAAAAGCATTAATTTGTGATAACTTAAACTCTTAAGGTATTGTCCTTTAAACTATAAACATAATTTTGTATTTATGATTTTTAGAACTATAAGTAAAATAATTTGTATTTACTTGTAATAGGAGCTTGTAAAGATGTGTACCTGCTAAAAATTCATTTATTCAGTTCTTATGTATTTAAAATTATTATTTTGTTCCATTTATTAGTTTTTCCAAAGATGAAGAAAGAAGATGGAAAATAAATGGCTACATGTTTCTATGAGTTTTATACAGGGGATTTTAAGTGTGATGAATGTGACAATAAATTTTATAAGTTTACCGTTTCTTATTTATCATTCGTATTTATAAAATATTGATTTCACACACACAATAAGTAATAGAAATTTAATATTAAAAGTCCTGCACAGTACTTTTGCACACACTTGACATCTTAAAATTGTCAAGAATTTTTTACATGATCACTGATAAATTTAAAGTATAGATAAACACACGGGTGTAACTTATTTAGTTTTTGAACCAGAAATTTAAAATTGGGCAAAATAGCAAAGAACTTTAAGTTTATGGTTAAAAAAATTACCTTCCATCTTGTAAAGATTGTATATATAACTTTTCATGTTAATATTTTTATTCGTAACTTTCCTAAAATAAATTTGCGTTTACAAAAACAAGCAATTAAGGATCTATAATATAAATGAAAGCTTTCAGTAGTGACCATGAATTGATTTGAGCATGCAACTTTATCTGATTTCACTATTTTTATTTATGTTTTCACTACATTTATTATTGATTATGACTGCATCAGTAAAATAGTTATTGAAGCAGTCATTTCCAAATATGCATTTATTTTTCAATTTATTCCAACTTGTGTTAACCTCATTAAATTTAAACAAGGAAGTTTGAACTATTTTCTGCTATCAAATCTTTTAGTTAATTTCCCCAACATCTAATACGACGGGGAACCTCGCAAATTGTTTATCCTCGAGCATCTAGTCTGTGAGAGGTTGAGTAAATGAAAAGAGATACACTTAAAAAGTCACCGCCAGTCTTTCAGTTTACTGGGGAAGAATCTGTCCCTTCTACCACAGCCGTCTAAATTAAGATCGGCTGTGCTTCTACCCACGACCCGACGAGACATTCCCTCTCCTCCTGGGGAAAGCATTGTAAAGTCCGTTTCGGCTGGTTTCAGTAAATTGCTTGTAAAGCCGTTGGGCCTGCTGCCGTAACCAAAGAAGGAAACGATATTCTGCCCCGACGTATGCAGAGGGTTAAACTGATTTTGAGGGGCGGATCTGATAAAAATATTTGGAGGACTGTATCTGGATTGCGGGCTAGGTAAAATTATCCTAAGGGCCGTATCTGAAAAGCGAGCAGGTTAAACCTTTCGGGTATATCTGGTGTGCGGTCCTAATAAAATATTTGGTGGACTGTATATGGACTGTGGGCCGGGTAAACCTGTCCGGAGAGTCATATATGAACTAAGTTCCTGATAAAAAATTGGAAGGCCGTATCTGGTATGCAGGCCGGGTCCAGGTCTACATACCAGAAACCGGGTTCAAATCTGCCCGCAAGACCGTATCTGAACTGCGGGTTGGTTAAACTGATCTAGAGGCCCGGCATGATAAAAATATTTGGTGGGCCGTATCTGTACTCCGAGCCTGAGATCAATCTATTCACTACAACCTATTTATCGTACACATGCGTTTTTTGTATACTTGCTTGTTTAAACTAGATCCCAACGAGAACTGCACCTAATTATATAACAACTCAAATAGCTAAAAACATTAAAGAGTAGCACACATTTAAGAAATATTCAGTAGTATCTATATTCGTATCGCTAACATATTAAAACCTAACTCAAATTTAAGAACTATTCAGTATTATACACATTCGCATCGCTAACTTTTTATAAGAAAATGTTATGTCGCCAAGAGAAGCGATAAAAAATCAAATCAATCAACCAAGCTGAATTTTCGCGTAGCAGTCACGTGACTACTAGCGACATGTTGCTCCTACTTTTTGAAGTTCTCAATATGATGCTCAGTCTACTTATATTTCACGATGAGGACACCTCGTAATTTTGAACCACGGTCAGATGACGAGGTCAATACCTGAGTTGACACCTCACTCCAAACTTCACACCATATCAACCTGAAGGTTGTACAAGGAAATTTGAAATCCGGACAGCCACTACTAGAAGTTTTTCGTTGATCCAATTAGCCGGGGTCAAATTAATCGGTTGCTACGGAATCAAAACGGAATGGTTGCCATAGAAGCGTTGATAAAGCCTACTAAGAAGGGCGCTATTGTTTAACTTGAATTTTCTGTTTTCTCCCTGCCGTTCGATTTATACATCCAATAACAAAAAGCCTGTATATATTCAGGTATTAATTTTTATAGTCTGTGAGTGGTCTGTGTCATGTATTTTGTAGTTCTTTTTTTCAGAAAAGACAGAAAACATAGTTATGCAACAAGTTTCACAGTTAAGGCACCTTTAAGACCGCAGATTCAAGTCGTTACCATAGAAACGTCTCATGCTTTTCACGCATGCTTTGTTCTTGTTCATGTTTGAAATGTGCGAATGTTAAATCATTTTCTGTAAACTACTCATGGATTGCGTGTTTTGTTTCGTTATAAAATAGACAAGTTCATAGCTCAAAACATTTTGAATTCCTTTCTTTTTCATTTTGATCAGCAGCAATTTTTTAAATGATTTTTCCTTGAAATAATTCATTATGTTATTCATTTTCTCATTTAATTTTGACCTATATTCAGGCCCACCAAGAGATTAATACTCTCCTAAATTTTCCGCAGGAGGTTAGAGAATAATTATTTTAGTGCAATGTCTCATAATACTTATTTTCCGTTTTATGCTCATCCAATGGGCAAGAAGCGTAGTGTTCAAATAATTAAAGAAGCAAAAGCTGAAATAAAGAAAATGGAGTCCTATCGTCCTGTTACGCCTTTCAACAGAAGAAAGTAAGTAAATATTAATTGGAAGTTGGTGTTTGAAAAAAATATCTTTTATAAAATATAAATATTCAAAACATTTCATATTTACTAAGAAATAAATAAGTTAGTTTGACGTTTCTAATAAAGGAATAAATAAATTAATTACAAGCAAGTTATATTAATCAATTTATAGTGAAGTATTGTGTTCACAATACTTAACTTTTTAGAAACAGAAAAATCAGTTAAATCAACTATACATGACATGTTTCCAAGGCTTGCTTAATGGTGTCAAGTTAGCAAAACATTTAAGCTGTGTAAAGTCCTTATGAACTTGCTACCTGTAAGTGGTCATTTTAATGTCTTCACTTATGCCTTAATATTGAAAGCATATCTAGGAAAAAGACCCAGAAAAGGCTATCTTCATTTATTGTATTTTCAGATGAGGAGCGGAAAGAATTGTACCTTTAAGGGGGTCAGGGACTCAAAATTCTATAATCTTCAATTTTAAAGTTTTTGTTCTGAAATGTTTTCTGTAGGTATACATTGTATTTTGCAATTATAGTAACTATTTTATATTTTCAAAACTTCAAATGTTTTTTATTAAAATTAAAAATTTTTGACGTTGGGTAAAATTGATATATCTTAAAATATTTTATAATAAATCACTTCATTTTTGCACTAATTGACTCCTAAAAGTTCATACTTTAAACTGTCTTCGTGATTTTTGGTTAAAACAGTTAGAAAAAATTTAAAAAATATTTTGTTCAAAAACTACATAAAACACATAGTATGCAAAGTTCGAAAAATTATAGAAAAAGTAATAATATATATATATATATATATATATATATATATATACACATTTGCTGAAGACAAATTAAAGAAATATATTTGAAAAGTAACTGTAGAAAATTTCATTCATTTATGACAAGTAGTTTTTAAGTTATATCCATTTTTCACTATTGAAATCCCATTTAACAGAAAAGGAGAAAAAGAGCGTTTGAAATTATGAAAATATTCAAGTTATTAAAAAGCACTTTTGCATACTTTATGTTTGTTTAAAATCCTCCTGGATAGTATTGTGTATTACTTCGTAGTTTTACTGCTTCATTTAATTTAATTTTAGCAAGTGGGACCTTTTTCCTATACCTTTTAAAAGTATTTGTGGACTTCATCGTCGCTGTCCTGAACTGCCTACATTCCTTTATGGAAAGCTTTATTTAATATATTGATAGTACAGAAAATTCGAAAACATGCAAATTCAACAATAAAAACAGTTAGAAAATAATTATTTATGTTGTATTTCTTGATTGAAAGAGTATTTTAATAGAGAGCCAATAGAAATGTGTGGCATTTTCAGAACATACCATAATACAGATGAGAAAAATATAAATACCTATGAAAAATAATCATGTTTTCAGAATAATTGTAATTTGTTTTCACTTTGTAATCAGAATAGAGTGAAAATGTTAAAATTGTTTTTGTTGTAAAGACATTTAGACAATACATCTATTAACCCCCATATGTTGTTTAGTGACAAATGAAGTTAGATAAGCTGAACATATTTCCTTGAGACAAAAATGAGACATTGGGATGGTAACAACAGGACACGGATTATGTAATGTTCTATATTCATGGAAAAGATGATAAAGAATATTACATAAAAATATTGAGCTTCCATTATCATCAGTGACATAATCTATGCAAAAATTTAGGTGGACATAGATAGTACTGCCTCACCATGAATATATTTCTCTGATGAAATAATCTTATGCAGCAGATTTCTCTTTCAAACCTGATCATAAAACTTCTCATTCCATGACTCAATTTTGTTCTACAACTAACAGTCTCAACTGAAATCTCACTGTTCCAACACTTTATTTACGATTATAGGTTATAAATAATAATTTATAATAATATAAAATAATAATTTATAAATAATAATTTATAATTGAGCAAGTATATTCATAATTTTTATTAAAAACAGGGCAAAATTGACATTTTTATTAAAATGATTGAATGGCCAGCAAATAAGGGAAAATAATGGTACTATCCCATTCAAAACAGTATGGCCAGTCTATGCATAGAATGAAAAGTAGTAAATATATCAACAAGTCCAGTTGCTTCAAAACATCTTTAGCCTTCCAATAGTGTGCTTGGATATGTTTCCCTGATTAAGACAAACATTCCAAAGGGTGATCACAGTCCATCTCAACCATCCCTTACTGTAAAATGTGAATGATTTGAATTATATTAAATGTCTTGTTCTTTTGATAGTATGGGAAATGGATTTCACATTGATCACCAGCAATTTTCAAGACCTTCCAGCTGTGCAAGGTAAGCTTTACTTTTTTAAATAATTTTACTTTCTGAATTTGCTTAGCTACTGTACTATGATTGTATATAATTATTTATATAGTATATATTATATTATATGTACAGAGTAAATAAAGTAAACGTTGATTCTGATGTGCTTGGTAGTTTTTGTTGTATTGGAAATTTTTCATCAGATCTATTATGAGACATTACATGACTGTTTTAATTGATAGTCACTATGTAATAATTAATAGAGTAAAATAAAGTAAACCTTGATTGTGATTTGCATGGTAGTTTTTGTTGGAAAGTTTTTGTAACATATATTATGTTACATTACATAATTCTGCTTATTAAATTGACAATCATTCTGTGCATAATAACTAAGTTTATGCAGATATTTGGGCAGTATGAGAATTTTCTCAGTATCGATGGTTATTTTTGCAAATTGGAGAAATATTGCATAATTTAATACATTCTTGTTAAAAGTAAGTATAATTTGAAAATGTCAAAAAAATATTTTTTTTTAATGTTGATATATAATTGTTTTCAGTATCAGGTCTTTAAATTATGAATCAGATGAAAACTACAGTGCATCTAATTCTAGTCAAAAGTCATTACCCATCAGATCTCATAAGGTATAACTTATTCTTTATCTTTCCTTCAGTAACATTTTTATGTTATTATATTATTTTATTAAGTTTATGTGTTGCAAAAACACAAAATATTGTTAAAATGCCAATATTAAGTTACTCTGTCATTAAATGCATTGCTCTATATTCAAACATATTTGCATTTAAAACTAAAAATTCACCAAATTTCCGAAAATTAATTTCCCAGGTTTTATTCCCATGTGAGGAGAAAGTGAAAAAACATTTTTTTGTCAAACAATTATTTAACATTTTGTTTGTACTAAAATTTTTAGTTCTAGCCCTGCCATATCTTCAGTCTGTGTCCCAATTAGAAGAATTTTCTATCGAGCCAAATGTAGGTGGTGGTAGTATTTTGGTGGCGGAACATGTTTCCTGTACAGGTTCCGAATGTGACATCTCTCTCTCTCACTTGGCTTATGTTGCAAATATGATTTCAGCATTTCATCAATAAAAATTCCAAAGAATGAATTCTGAATTGATATATAAATTGTCATATTATATTCGGTTTGAAAGAAAATATAATACTATCAAAATGTTTATAATATTTATTTTTGACCTAGAAACCAAAAGTTAATTTTTAATTGGCTGCATTGTGAAATTTGTTTATTTTGTCAGTTAATAAGTTTATACTCCAAGCCGAAGATATGATAGTTTATTGGTCAGTGTTAATTAGATTAAACACCAAATATTGCCAAGCAACATTTTAAGGTAATCCCAATATGAATCATGCAAGAGCATTTCTGTAATTGAAAGTAACCTCTGTTTTCTGTTTGGTTTATTTGTTTTCTCTGAAAATCCCTCTTATACTAGGGTAAGTGGTATAAGAGGGATATAAGCCCCTGATGTGAAGAGAGTTCAAAATTTATGAATTTGAGTTGTAAATTAAACTTAAACAATCAATTGAAATTTCAATTACAATGGTATACAAACTATGTGAGTAGATTGGATTACTTTTATTTTTCTCTCCTTGATTTTTATCTAAAGGTTTCTTTGAGATAAAGGGGTAGTTATAGTTACTTATAAAGTAAGAATTAGAATTAGCAAAACTTTATATGGTCATTGAGCTAAGAAGGTTGTTAAAAGTAAGGTTTTAGTGTAACATTTACCAACAAAAATTTATTTTTAAGTTCTTGAATTAAATAGATATTAAAAAGTATATAGAACAAAACATAAAAGGATATTGAAATGTGTTGCATTTGCCCTTTATTTTATGTATGCAATGCTTATTTAAATTGTTTGATTAATATAAAGGTGCTTTGTTTCTTTTAATGATTAGCCAAGCTTAAGTATAGAAATCCCTTTAAAGGTATAATGTGTCAATTATCATTAGAATTTAGATTAGATTTTGTGTCATTGTTGTAAAGAAGCTTTCGAATCCCTTTTCTTATTCTTGATGTCATCAGCAGTGGAAAACTCGTGATGATTGCTCACTCCATTCAATTCAAAAAGAGAAAGACCTTCAACAAAGATCTTCAGTAAGTTTTTTATTTTGATATGATACACATGCACTTTATAGTTTAACAAATTCAACAGCACTAATACTTGATAGTTAAGGTTGTAGCAATCTAGTTAACACAATAGTAAATCTTTGTCCAGTTTTCATTTTGATAAACTTTTCAAATACAAACTTGTACAGAGTGAAACAAAGCCTAAAATTTGATATTCTATTAACCAGACATGCTGTATACTGCCTGATTGGTTTTTATCATTTAAAACATTAATATTACAATAACTATATCCATGCAAGAATAATTAATCCACATATTTTAATAACTTGAAACATCTTTTTTCACACCATATACACTCTAGTTGCATTTCAACTGACTACATCAGTCATCGAAAGTTGGCTGTACGTTGAGATGACTTGATACATGGCGCCATCTATCCAATATTTAATATATGATACAAGTATAATGGGTGTCATAATAGACATATGGCTGTTCTTAAGAACTATAATAGTGTTCCATGTTAGTTTTAATTTATTTCATCAATTTCATTTTACAAACAGTTGATGAAATGCCTTTTGAAACCTTATGGAACAGTTTAAACATTAGTCTTGTAAGTTCAATTAAATGCAAAACTTTTAAAAAGACAAATTGGTTTATTATGGAATATGTACAAGACAAGGTTAAAACAAAATGCAGGACAAGGATGAAACAAAAAAAGCAACATTCAATCATAGCATCTTTAAATGGAAGGGGAAAAAGGTGTGTTCTCAGCCAAACCTCATTACTTAGAAGATATTACATATGTTATCAGCGCTATTTCTTATTAATACTTAACTAATTATCACAGCAAATTCTACAATTCTGCTGCAATACAACAGCTAATACTACCTTCAATAAAACTTGCTTTTATGTTCTTCAATTTATTAAAAACGAAGTAAAAAGTTTTAAAATCAAAAATCAGTTTAAAATGAATAAAAATTTAAATTAAAAGCACTGTTAAATATTGATTTGAAAAGTGGCTTACTTTTATTTCTTTATTTTCTAACCATAATAATTTTTTCATCAGATACAGAACAGAGATTTAAAGTTGCAGCCAATTGTTTCAAAGCCTGTCCTGCAACAACGTCATTCTTCAAATGGTACTATTAGGTCTCCAGGGGAACAAGGGTTCATGGGGTTTCCCCCTATTCAACGTAGGTTTCAAAATTTATTATTACTTTATTGTGCATCATAAAGTCAACTCATATTTGTATACCAATCAATCAATCTAGCGATCAGCGTACTGGCTTTTGGATCAAAAGATTCCTGCTTCGAATCTGGGTTTAAAGAATGGTTACTTTGTCTGTCTAGAATGAATGTATGGCCTCTTTAAAGGGGTTGTGCCGAGAATGTGTGGATGTATGTGAGGTGTAATGTTAACCTACCCTAAATGTGCACCAGGGTAACACTAAGTGGTTCATAATTCTGCCCTTATAGTGCCATAATGATTGAGTTCAATTAGCCAGGCATTAGCAAAACAATATATATACATATATATTTGCATGCTCTTTGTCAGATTCTTAAATAATCCTTTAACTACTTCCTAAATTTTGCCCACTTTTGCATTAATCACTCATTTTTAATTTTATACATTATTGTGAAATTAATTTGCTTACTTTTTATAATTGTCTTTGAAGGGGTATTAAACCTTTACTGCAATGAACTTTTAATTATACTGGTTTCATTACTATTTTATTTATTTTAATGCTTGTTTTTAGAGGATGAAAAGAAATTTAATGCCCAAATTGTTAACACAGAAAATTTCGAGAATCCAGAAAACGACCACACTATTGTGAATAAGGAGTCCATTTCTTTGAATGACAATTTCAATTTGTTAGCTGAAACATTTGATGCTTCCATGAAGATTACAGACCCACTTCTGTCTCTTCAGATGAGGTCAGAGTTTAGGGAACATAGCTTCTTTGTATGTAAATAATATAAATTTTTGAGATAATTCAGTTTAAATCAGTAAAAACTAGTGCATTTATTAAACAAATTTTTGGAAATCATTAAATCTGTTAAGTACTACTATGTTTAAGGAATGTATCACTTTTTAATGATAAAATGAAAATTGTTTAATGATATAATTATGTACCTGAAATTTGTTTCATATTTTTCTTATTGTATGTATTCCTAAAAATTGCTGTCATTTTTCTTTGCCTACAATGAAAATTTGATAATTTGAAAAAAAGCTTGGACATTTTGAATAAATATTGCAATACTGTTTCTCTTATATCCTGTCTGACTAATTAAGAATATGTTGAACATCATTATCCTATTTTTATTTAGTTAAAAGTTTTTGGACAAGATTGAAAAGCATTTCATCTCTTGCATATGAAAATTGTTAACATGTTTTCTTTCATTTCCTTAGATTTCATGGCAATGACAACAATGATGCTTGCCGAGATCAAAATAAGGAACTTATGAATTATAACAATGCTGAAAAAGAGAAAAACGATCAACTTTCAAAAGATATATCTGGTTTTTTTCCAATTTTAGAGAGAAACATTAAATTAGGTGAATTTAATTTGCTAAAATTATAACAAATTCATAAAGTTCATTTTCTGCATATGATGTTTTTGTTGAGATTTAACAGTTAGAAACCAGTTCCTTACAATATCTTAGGATCTCGTATTACATTAATTTAGAAACATTTTACTTTGAACACTTTACAATCTGTGATATAATAGCTTATTATAATAAAGAAAATCTGATCATGGTTCACTTATGTAATATAAATAAAATGATTTGCTAAATGACACTTCGCTGCCCAAAAGTATATCTGGAATTTTACTTTGATGATGACCTAGTTAAATTTTACTCCTACTTTTAAGTTTCAATTTTGTTGCTTTTAACTAGATTTCATTATGCTTACACATTACAATTATCATCTGTACTGCATTTCTTATTTTCTAACTTTCAGGGAAAAAGAGAAACGTGGAGGAGGTGACATCATCTACTGAAAAAATATATTGCTTGTTGAAAGATAAGAACTCATTTTTAGTACATCATGGCAGCAGGATACCTCTTTTAAAACTTTTATTCAAACTCCTGGACACTAGTTTCCCAGCATTAAGCATACACATTGTGAAGCTTCTGCTTGATGTATGTATACTATTTTTGAGACATTTATACTTTTGAGTTATTGTGTCCATAACACTTATAGTATAAATATTGAAGTGTTCATAAGTCACCTGGAAAAATTCTCGGGAATATTAATTGAACTGAAAATTTCAATCAATCTCTATTTCATAGAAATATTTGAACACACCTCATTAAAGGTGCATTCATTTTCTCAAATTTAACTAATTGCTAAAAATGTTCCAGATAGCATGTAAAATGGTATAATATCTCAAACCTCTTTATATCGAATCCCTCAGTATCTAAAAAAAAATGCATTTTGGCATTTAGTCATGTATTGGCCACCACTATCTTGAAATTTTTTCTCTGAAACCCTTGCTATCTCGAATTGTTTTAGTCTCTTGGTGCAAGAGAAATGCAAGACTTATGATCAAGAAAGTAGATGCTTCTATGCCTTTAGGGAATGAATGTATTTTGTTATTATAAAGAGCGCAATCTGTTCACTCCTTTTGTAGCATGTTTTCCATGGAGAGATTGGTAACTTTCCTGCTGCAAAAGAATCCCTTACTCTAAGTTTTCTAAGAACTGCTTGGCCTGAAGTAATATCACCATCAGAAGTGGATGGGTGGGTAGCTTGAAGTCTTTCTGGACAATGTGGGGGTGAGGTTGGAAGTGAAAAGTGATTAGAACAGATGATCAATCCAAACATGTAGCATATTTTTGGATGCAAAGGTTCTAGCAAACAAATATATCTTCAGAGGAAAGTGATTATAAAAAGGAACAATTGGGAAAATACCAGAGTGATAGTGAGAGAAGCAGGAAAAGTAATTAATGTATGCAATTTTCTGGTATTCTCAGAAAATATGTCTCTAACATTATTTACAAAAGCTGGATAGCAAGAAAAACTTGGTCAGTTGTAGGAAGACTTAAACAGGAACCACATTCTAATAAACAATTATTTTTGCTTCAGTGTGTTGCATGTATATACCCTTGGTTTTGAAGATGCTTTATCTCCAATTTCTCTTCCCATTTTGACATATTGAGGGTCAACTGAATTTCCAAAATGAGTGTATTTGATTTATTTCTAGTTTATAAAATAATAATTTGCTTTTAATAGTTTTATGATATGAATTTACTCAAAACTTTGAGTAATTTTTGGAATCTCTTAATTTTCGATTGGGGATCCTGCTTGAAGGTTTTTCATGTGTATAATTTTACTTAATTTAGTCTGTTTTTATTGCTACTATTTTTTACATATGTGCCTGACGTTATTTTGCTGATTTGATGTTGTTTAAAATTGTTTTACAGCATTTAATACTAGTTTCTGCTGTTCTAATATTGTACGAAACTATATGCTTGATAAAAAATTGACTAAAAATATTTTATTTTAATATTTTTAAGACATTCTGCCCGATTTTGGTAAAAAAGTTTAATTTGCATTTACTTGTAAATACAAAACAGCATCAAGCAATATAGAAACATTTGAATATAATCAATGTTTTTCATACTTTAATATTTAGGAAGAATTATTTTTGCAACAGCTTCGTTTAGTTCCCAGGGCATAAATTTATATAAAATTAAAACTTGATTTCTTACTAGACATTTGTATGCAATGGTCTCTGCAATAGCTGTTTCAGTCTTTATTTATGAATCCTAAACGTGCAGGATGGATACAGCCACAGCCATTTGTCTACCCCAAATCCCAAAATCCATGCCAAATTTGCATAGCTTTCCTAAAATCTTTATTTTCTATTGTGTTGCTGCCTATGTGATTTTATAATGTATTATGACTTTTTCTTTAAATTTAATTAGTAAGTATATGTTTTTTTATGTAAAGTAATTTTCAAATTTTTAATAGATGAAAGTAACAGGGAAAAATGTAACAAATATTTTGAGGATTGTTCTGAAATTGATGAAAGATGAAGATGTTAATTTAAATGAATATGAAATTCTTGGTGAGTAACATTTATCGAATGACAAAGTTTTTGTGATTAATTTTAGAAAAAGTTTACAATGTTTCTTTAATTTTCATCATTTACCTTATACTGTTTATATTTATAAAATTCCTGTCTCATTAAGATTTTTGAATCTTTTAAAATTGTGCCCAAACCTCAGGCAATCAGTCAGCTTATTTCAACTCTGCTCTAAATAAGCTTAGTTTGTTTATTTGAATTACTGATATCAAGAATCATTCTCCCTAAAACCCGAACATCCAATCCAATCTAAGAATCATGCTATGAAATTCTTAGCATTCCATTATTGAATTTCCTGTACAGACTTTCGAGATGTGTGAGACAGAACAGTAAAACATATCTTGTATCATTTTCTAAGGAATTGGACCTAAATTTCTCTGCCCTGTTTCTGATGATTGTGCATTGCAAATGTTAGATATATACTATGTTTAAAATCAGTCCCTTTTTACCATCTCTAAAACTTTAAACAAATCATTTCAATATTTGCTCACATTTGGTAGAATATATAAATATAACTACTCATTTTTTTCTGAATTCCATATCATGTCTGTGAAATCACCTGACCATCAGTTGATGGAAAATTTTGAATTTGATAATGCTACTTTTGCTCCTGGATCTCGATGTAAAATCATGTATATTGCATATTGACCTCTGAGTTCTTTGTGAAGCTATTTGGTCTTCAGTTGATGAAAAAGTGCTCTATATTTTCCAGCTATAGCTAAAAGCAAATGGATTTAATTCCCTCTGAATTTATTGACATTTTGTTTTAAATATGTAAATGCTGTTTTTTAAAGTAAATTTCTACAAATCAATTTTTGGAGGCAAATAGCTTTTTACACACATTATTGTATAAACTCTTGTATGTCTGAGTAGAACAAAATATTTAATATGAATATTATGAAATCTAGCATTGAACACTAATTGCCTCTCTTTGCTATCTATAAATTGTTAACTCATGCATGCATATTTTATTCTATATTGATAGAATATAATAATACTTGAACTCTAAATTGAAGTCCTTAAGCAAAAATATTGAGATATATATGGTTAAGGAAAGTTAACTTTCATAAGGTGTAGTTTAGGAATATAGTTGTGACTGACTTGGCAGTGCAGTCATGATTAGTTACTGTACATAAACATTTTTAATACCATATCAGATGTAGAAACATGATTGAACATTATAAAATAATCTATTTTTTCTTTAGTGTAAATTTGATAGCTATTTAACAAACTAGTTTGCAATGAAATACATCATATAATTTGCTCCTTATTTCTTAGGCAGTTTCTCAGAAACAATGATTGAAATCTCAATACAAAGCAACTGTGAAGCTATATTGTATGGTTTGAAAGTAATAAAAGTACTTGTTCATAGAAATAAGTTGAAAGAACAACAAGCGGACAGATGTGTTGAAATTGTGTTTCATAAATTGAAAGAACTAAACTCATTAGTAAGAAACCTTTCTCTTATATTTTTTCGATTCTATTTAAATTGCTCTACAACATAATTTTCAAGAATTTCAGTTATACGACTAATTTATTTTTTATGTATAGTTATCAACAGAGGACATATTGGAAAGTAGCTGCAATGAAATCATTATAACGGTATTCATTTATTTAATCTAATGATTTTGTGGTTTTTGTTGATAATTTTGATTTATTTAATTTTTGACTTGTTATATTTAATTTTAAGATTAGTTATTATTAATTATTTTTTAAAACATCATTTTATGTGATTTTAATTTCCATGTTATATTCACTTCAAACCACTTATATATTTTCCTTTACTATTTACTACATAAATCAAGGATTGTATTTCTTTTTATAAAGTACTATGTGTCTTCAAAATGTTTATAATTTTTTTGGCAGCCAGTTTGTTAACTTTAAGATATACAAATTCTTATTAGTTTTTACTATGAAATAAGTTTTTAAGAGAAGTACGAAAAAGTTTATTTTTGGTTTTCGAATTAAAAATGTGCTTTCACACACTGTTTTTATTAAGAATTATAATTCTTACTCCTTAATCCCCAAATAGGTTATATAATTTATTGTTATATTGTATTATACATTTATTATTGTATATTGTTATATTGTGTATTGTATTATACATTTATTACTGTTATTTCTTAGATAATATCAATCCTGAGATACCTCCTAGAAGATGAATATATGTGGAATACATTGATAAAAATTGAAAAGTTGAATGAAATATTGACAGTACTGAATTATGTCACTGAAAATATTGAAATTGTAGGAATAGTAATGCGATATTTTAGGTAATGCAATTTTTTTTATTTTTATAAGTTGGGGTATAAAAATTATTTTGTCTTGCATTACCTGTTTACTTTGTTGAAATTAATTTAATTATTTTTGTTTTATTTTGCACTTTCACACTATCAAATCAAGCTTTTTAAATTTGTTTCATTTGCAGTAATATGAATCTTTTGAGATTGAAAATGTTGCCATAAATTTTGTTGCTGAAAACATACATAATTTGGATTTTTTACACCTGATGTGATATTAAAAGGCATATTATTATATGATATTAAGATTATCTTTTGAATATAGTTTTATATGTTTAAATTGTTTCATTTAGTATTTCAGAACTTTGCCCTTAGAGTATGCTCACATATTCCAATGATTGATTTTTATTTTTCTACCCAAATTATCATTTTATTAATTAATCTTACATAAATAATTCTAATGCCATTCTCACTTATGTAGAATATACATTTTAACATGTATAAATTTTAACTTATGAACTATATTTATCAAAAGCAGTGTGTTCATTTACCACAATATTTTTCTACTATCATTTAGAAACCTTATTTTTTAGTAAAATAATTGATAAAAAAGATGGATGTGAAGCTTTATCACAATGCTCTAAAGAACTGATATTAACCTTTTTGACTATTCTGGAAGATCACAGGTATCAAATAGTAAGTAATACTTGAGTATTAACAGATATAACAGGTTATTTACAGGTTATCATTATAAAAGTTATATATAGTTTAACTTCAAATTAATATTTTCAAATGGTTCTTTTGGTGGTCTCTAAACAATTTCAATCTCTAAAATACTCGGTCAGTTTACTGAAGTAGTTCCAACTATACAATTTTGCGTGTTCACTAAATAATTGAAATACATTAATAAAATGTACTGTTTTCAATCAATACTAAAGTTCCTACAGATCCTTGAAACCTTATTAGCCCATTGTGTTGCTCTAGTGTGATGTTAATTGAAAATACCAATACCAATTCCTTGAAACCTTATTAAATCCTGAAAATTTTGGGGGATTTTCAAGGTACTTGAAAAAGAAAAAGCAACCTTGAATTTCTAATTTGGCAGATTTTTCTCTATTCTCTTGTTGCCATCTATTTTTAATAAGCCATGGTAGTCTATTCCATATTGATTAATATGTATTATTTTTTATAATCAAAGTGCAGTTGCTGTGGCAACTAAAAGCAGATTATGCATTTTCAGACCATGTGACTGCCAAGAAGCATCAGTTAAAACAATGATGAACAGAATTTGTGGAGTTCAGATGTTCAACACTAGTATGTCCATTGGTGTCATTTTGTTACCAGAACATGTTTGTCACTTGTTAGATTTTGACTATTACATGTGACTTTTAATCATTTCACTTGATAAGCATATAAAATTCTACTGCTAAATTATCCTAAAGTGTCTGCTAGTGTCTAGACCCCAAGCAGATTTCTCATTTTAAGTAGCGTTCTTTTAGTAAAAAATGACATCAAAATTTGCAAACCAAGCAAATTTCTATCTGTAATTAGTTCAATAGTGCTTCTTTATTCGTTTATTTAACCTTGAATCCCCTTTCAAAGTCAAAAATGAATCAGTCTGACTCACTCGTTTACATCTAAGTTTGTGCATCATTTGTAATTATTTCAATTACATTATTCACTTGTAATATTTGATTCTAAGAGACATAACAACGATAACCAGAAAAGGTCCAAGTGTTGAAGATATTGTAAATCTATTGTGAGAACTATCCGAAAATGAATCTGATAGTGGTAGGCTTTTCTGTTCTGATTTAGATTTCAATAGATACCGGATTTTGTGAAAACAAATTAGAAGAACCTGAAGAAAGTTACTGACAATACTATGAATAATTTGAATTTGTACCATTCGGGATGACTTGGAATGGAAATTATATTGTGGGTGAGACTAATGGATTTGCTACTAGAAATATTTTCAGTGAAAGTAACTGTCCTACTAATTTTGACAAGCAAAGAGGCAATGTTTATTCTGCGTTTAGGACTCAATGTGTAAAGTTATCAAAATTATAAATTAGAATCATAGTTTGAGATTTATCTCCAATGTAGGAAATGTGAAATTAACAAAAGTAATTTATATTCAGTCAATGCACACATAAAATGTGTTCAGTCGTGTAATTGATGGATAGAAACTGCACAAAAATTCCTTATTACTTTATCATAATATATATTACTTTATCATAATATATATAATATAGATTAGATAAATTAATGTTAAAATCTCAAAATATTTCATTTTCAAGAAAAATAACATTTTTTTTTAAATTCAGTGTTTTATTTTTATTCTATTAGTTTAACAATCGATTTACTGTATTTTTCTGTGGAATATAGAATAATGTTCTTGGGAAACATTGTAAAATAAGCTTTAACTAAAATGAAAAATAGCATTTAGATATAGCTATTTTATGTAATTTATTTACTGGCGTTGAAATTAGTTGGTGTTTGTTTTGGGTGATGGGTGTGGAGACCATTCTAATGTCAATGATGATAGAAGGCCATGCTCATAGAGCATTATCAAATGTTCATTTGACATTAATAGCAAACACTCATTGGAAAGTAAAGAGTTCTATAGTATTGTACACATGTAAACTCACAATCTTACTTAACATGCATTGAATCATGCAATTCAAGAATTCCCATCTTAATTGCATATAGAGATATATTTGATTGAACTAGTCTACACATAAAAGTGGATGATCATCATAATGGAGACTGCTTTTTGATGCAACTTATTTTTTGACAAAAGGGACAATTGGAATATAGAATTCCTTGATGAAAAAAAAAGTTGTCTTGGAGGGAGATCTGGTGGAGATTTTTATAAAGAGGGAGACATATTTAACAGATAAAATAGTAGTTAATAAATTTTGATTGATACAGGAAAGGTTTGTGTTGGGGGGTCGAATCCATCTTAAAATACAGGATACATTATATACTCTATATAAAATGTTGGTTTCTACATAGCCTCAGGACAATGAACTCATTTCATTACTGATTTCTAAACCTTATGAGAGATATAAGAAATTAAAGCACCAATTTTATTTTCTAATAATTTTGGTAAGATAATATTGGCTCTTTTTATACTTATGGCAATTGAGTTAAATTTAAAAAGCCATATCAAGTTTAATTAAACACAAAGCATGTAAAAAACAAATTAAAATTTTAACTCATCTTACATATTTCATTTTACCTACAATTGTAGTTTTATGGAGGAAAATTTACTTTATTTATAGCATGTATACAGGTTTAAGTTCTGTGTTAATCACTGGCGCAACTTGTCCTGTTGAGGACTTTGTGCCATAAAATTCAAAATTCAATCCAGTGTTTATCACACAAATATTTTTCTACTTGTACAATTGTGATTACTAACTACAGTGAATTAATTCATTCTAAGTAATTCTGTTAGCCTGGTATGAAGCAGTTCATCTGTCAAGAACCGATATGTTATTAAAAGCTGAGTGGAATGATCAGGAATACTAAATTGTTCTAAATTTGTATATTTTAGAATCTTTCAAAACTGAATAGTATTTATATTTCAGGATATGGTATTACAAATTACTTTTGTGATCGGGAATCTGGTATCACTGGATAGCAAGACAGCATTGGCTTTTGTAACATCGCCAAATTTTATTAGCACCATTGTTGTTTTAGGGGAATACATCAACGAACATATTCAGGTAATTTATTAAAGCTATCCTTGCATTACTTTCTTTTAAACATATAACTGCTTGTTATACTATCATAGTTTTTCTTTTGTATTATTTTTGTAATCATATATTTGTGTGTGTTGTAATGATAATTGTATTTTTCAAAAAAAAAGTTGCTTCATACTTAACTATCAGTTGACTTGATGCTCTAGATAATTTATTGCTGTATGAGTATTAGGTCGATTTAGACTACAATTGAAAGTGGATTTTAAATGACTACAAGCAACCATACTTGACCCAAAGCTGTACAAAGAATCAGAACATTGACCAAGTGGCTACTAGGTTGGCTTTTAATTACTATGGATCCTGTATTTTACATTTTCAGTTTTCCTGCTGTGTTTGGTTTATTTTTAAAGTCTCAATGATATCTTATATCAATAAATTGAGTATTTTTCGTCAGTTTTCTGTATTTCTTTACAAAATATTTCAAATTCTATATAATTTGTTTTTACTAAAACTTAGTTTTACTAAACTTAAAGCACCAAATCATTTTATTATTTTTGAATATTTAAAGTTTTATTAGATAAACTTGTTTGAACATGCTTCCTTTTGGTGTATTTTACATTCTCTTATTTGTTCATAAAATACCTATTTGTTTTATGATTTATAAAATATTGCTGTTTTGTTAGTGCCTATATATGCAAATGTGTAATGCAGTGTTTGGTGTATTTTTGTATTTGAAGTTCAAGGAGTCTGTCTCTGACTGTTTCAAACGCAATAACTTAGTGTCTTGTGGGGATCGGAACTGGCAGTTAGATATATTTGAAGTGATGATAAAGGTAAATCTTTTTTATTTTTGTGTGTAAACAATCTGATATTTTTACTTGGAAAACAAATTTTTAAGAACCCAAAGATGTAAATATTGTAATCATGGCATAGCTGAAAATGGGATAACGATTACTGGAATGACAGTTCTTTTTCTATAATATTTAAACTACTCTAAAAATTATTAAAGTATCAGAATTCATTTTCATCTAGATTTGGAAATTGCCTGAGAATCTTACAAATTTCTCGTGTTGATAATTTAATAAAATCTCAATTTTGAGCAGATATCTGAATGGCTGAGGCATATTAGATGATGTTGGCAATAATAAAAGTCATCATTAAAATAAAAAAGGTTAAAATTGTCCAAATTGTTGCTTATTGATGAACATACATTTTATTACAGATTTTGTGTATCTGGGCCAATATTTGTCTTCATCCAGAAGCTGGATATTATTTAGCAGCACATCATAGCATATTGACCCATTTGTTGGGAATTGTTGGTAAGAAAGTTATTTTTCATAATGTATTGTATATGTGTAGAAGTACATGTGTTAGGACTACACATTCATAATGTACATGTGTAGTCCTAACACATGTACATTATTGAGTATTTCTTAAATACATACTAGTGGTTATGCTCTGTATCCTATTATTGGCCAACAAACCATTGTACTTCCTATCAGTGCCCTTGCACTATTACTAAAACTTCTATTTAGCCTTCAGAATTATTCACACATTATTCCACACTGCTACCTGTGTTTTTTCTGCATACTTCCTGCATACTGCTATTGAAAGTGATAATCTTATGTTATTCAAATATATAATGACTCCCAAAATGTACAAAACACCGAGCAGATATTTTTTAAAGCCCAAAACTGTATTATATAATTTGAACTTAATTTTTACAGGTAGGGTAAAGTACATATATAGAAATATTTTAGGCTAAAAACAATTTCATATTCTCTATTACTTTTACAAATAGATTTTCAATATCCAATTTACAAAATTCTAAGACACAAAATTGAGTATACACTCAGCATAACTTCACACAGAAACAAAATTAAAATGTGAAATTTATTTTTGTTACATATTTTTGCATTTAGAATAGTTTCTAAATACAGGGGCCTTAAACTAACAAGAATTGATGTTGTTTTTCGGAATATTTTTGCCCATTCCTCTAGTATAATTATTCTTCAGTTCTTTGATCCAAATATCATGATTTGCCCAACTAGGACCGCAAATCTTCAAGCCCTGAGATTGTGGTAGGATATATAGTTGCAGCTTAAGCTGATACTAGACACTATAGTTTAACTATTTTTGATATGTGCCTGTTCTCCCTACAATTAAATCTCTGCACCCATAAAGTAAGAAAATTAAACTGTTTCTCTCTTGTATGTACTATTTGTACACCATGATTCATTGTCTATTATAGATGCTTACAAGGACCGAAATGACGATTTTGATGCAAGTGCTGCCTTGCATTCCTTTCTTGTAGTGATTAATAACATAACTTACTATTTAGAATCAGACACAGATATTTGCCTCCGGACAGCAGAGTGTAAGATTTTGAAACTATCATTTTTATTTTCTTTAGTTTTTCTTTATTATCACTTCAATTGGTTTTGAGATTATATATTTATTGTTTACTTATTTTTCTTTTCAGGTGTGATTCCTCTTTTAGATGACAGTTGTTCTTTTGAAGTTCGACTGGAAGCTGTTAATACTGTTCGGAACCTCACCAGATCAGCAAATGTTAGGTTATACATTCAAGAGCATTCATGTATGAATAAGTAATTGATTTCTTTTTATGGTATAGAAATTAGTTCACAAAATATAGATAATACCTTTTCTATTTAAATCTTACTGCTAAAATATTTTTAATTGAAACTTGCTGACCCATGCTTCATTGTTTATATCTTTTAATGGCAGTGCAGTTATACTCACATTTGATTTTTTATTTAAATCTTTTTGCAATGAATATAAGCATGATTTGCATATTCTGTACCTCTAAATGAAACAAAATGAATCAAAATTATAAGGCAGCATTTTGTGTTTTTCTTACTGATGCTAATTCTTATTTCCTATGAAATGCATGTTAAAAATGTACACCTTAGTCATGTTACCACAATTAGTTTCTAAGTGTGCACTTCATTGCATTCCATTCATTTGTTGAGAGGTAGTTTGATACTTTTTGATATTTAAATCTATTTTCATGCTCACATTTTCTTTTTTATCCTGACTTTCATTGTGCAGATTTATCACTGCCTTCTGTTATCAGACTGCTAATGAATTTCATTAGAGTGGTATCACTTCCATGTTGTTTTAGAAACATTATGCAGCTCTAATTGAAATCAAGCATATTTAAACTAAGTGGCAAAATCCTGTATATTGGTTTTATTTTGCTTACTTTCATTTGTTGCCATTCACCAATATAAAATAACTGATTTCTGTACCATGTATGTTAGTGATATATATATAGCCTTCACCCTTAATACCTCAAAACTGCTCAGAATAAGTATGTGTTTTAACCTGAGATTTCATAGAATGTTTTATGATTATAGTGCTGCCAGCTTTCATAAGGCTTGTATCTGAAGAAAACAAAGAGTTAAGCACTGGAGTTTATGGACTAATCATGAACCTTCTGGTTGATGAGAGTGCTCGAAAAACATTTTACTTAGCGGAGGGTGTTACAAGGTAATTTTTCCCTTCTTCTAACCCTTTTTTAAAATTAACAGGCAAAATTTAAAATATTTCATTTTTATGAAGATGTTTACTTAAGTATTTGATAAAGATTTATTTATTTTTATGATTGAGTGCAATTTTTTTGTTTGAATTAAGGAAATCAAATATTTTTGATATTGCCTGTTTTCATAAAAATCTTTACACAGAAATTGGCCATGTCTTCATTCATTTTCTTAAGACTAAAGAAAAAAACATTTGAACTGAGTTAAAGAGCTGAAATTAAAGTGTTCCAAACAATGGAATGGTGTTTTAGTCTCATGGTGTACCTTTCTGTACCTTGGTAGAAAAAGGGCATGTCCATTTTACAAGTTTTTAGTAGCATCTAATTTAGTAATTTTTATTATTTTTAATTTTTAAGACAGCATACAAAATGTTTTCCAATGTTTTGATTGTTTGATAAGGTAACGTAGGAAGACATTAGCACTTTTTCTACTATAACTTTCTTTACCTTGAAGTACTTAGTGGGTATAAGTTAAAATCAGCAAATTTGGACATTGGTCCTTTTTCTACCAAGGTACAGATTTATAAGAATACATTTTATGACTTAAAAATGTGATTAATGGAAACAAATTTTTTCGTTATTATTTTGTGTGTAGGGACTTGGGGTAATCTTTCTCTTACAAATTTTTATTGTATAACCAATTCTCTCAAATTGCAAGTGAAGAGAACAAATTTAAGTGGGCAAAGAAAGATGTTTAGTAAAATACTAAAAATATTTGGAACCTACTATTTTTATTCTAGTGCTACTTCAACCAAATGCAAGATAACAATTTATTAATTTCCATATCTACACCTGAACGAATAGTTCATGTGTAGATATGGATAGAATAATTAAAAAATTAATGATAGTGTCTTGTTTTCAAATTGGAAACTTATTAAATTCTGGTCATAGCATTTGTCTGCCACCCAGTAGGTGGCAGACAAATGGTTTTTAATCCTGCTTTGTAAGTGCATTGATGTTGGTGATTGACCTTGTTAGGAGTAATGATGGCTTGCACACTGTGTTCTCCTTCACAATTAACCTTTAGCTGTCGTCCCTTCTGGTGCTGAAGGTCGAAAAGGTCAGTCATCAGGCATTAGAAATAAAATTTAATTACATATTTTACTGAGCTAGCATTTTAGATAGATTAATTATTCCAAAACCACACATCAGAGATATTGATGTATTTTACTTTTTAATTTGTGAAGTTTCAACAACTTTATAATTATCACCAGGAGAATAACTATTTTTTATATTATTAGATATATATATTGAGAATAAAAAAGGCTTCATTTAATAACTGTAATATCCATTATCTTTCCAAAAAGATAATATTTCATTACAAAAAAAGCAGGATCTATATGAGCAGTCATTAAAAGTCACTGGTAGCACCTTTCTTTAAAATAATATAGAACTATGCCTTTTTGTTCATTTGTCAATATAGTTGAGTACTTTACTTGATGTAAAGATAGAAGAAATATACATTTTCATGTACAATCTTTTTATACAAACCTTTCTGTGGCCTTATAAGAATTGTTTTGTGTTCTTGCACTAGGGTGTTGCATAAATTGCATCTTTGTGCTGACCGAGATTGGAAAACTTCTGCTGTGCTGTGTCAGATACTTTGGAATTATTGTGGTGGTGAGAAAGTTGATTCAATATCCATTTCAAAAGTGGAAGCTCAACACTTAATCAAATACCTTTCTTATTCAATTAGTAAGTGTTTATTGAGTTTCATGGAATTAAAACATGTATATTAATAAAACATTTAGAATTTGTTTATTCCTGGAAAATACTTTACTGAAAATATAGATTATATCTAATCTTTTCTCAAAACATTAAAAATTCATTCTTGAATAGAGTAAAAGTATCCTAATTGCAAAATGCGCTAATGTTAGTGGAAAGGTTTTTACTTTTTAAGCTTTAAGTGAACTGTCAAATAACCTTGTGTATGTGCAGAGTATGTGTTGAATTTGTAGGTAAATTTTATCTAGTGTTAGCTATTCAATGTGACGAGTGCAAGATTCGTTTTTATTTATGCAATTTACCAATTAAAAATTGTGAACCATGGTGTGATTAAAAATGGGTGAGTCTCCTTGTTATATTTTAACCTTTATAATGATGGGTGGTCAGTCATTGGTCAAAATATCACTCTCTTGTGTGGAAAGTACTAAATGAAGCAAATTGAATAATTAAAAAACCTTTTAGGAAAATGATATACTATAACTATCCAGTTATATTATTTCACCACTGTTAATTCATAACTGCCTAAGAGTAGTGCATAATTGGAAAAATGTGTTCAAATCCAAAAAAGGAGAATAAAAAGTTCTAACCAAAAGATATGGTTTAATATTATAATTTTTGGAAGCAAAAATTTTGACAATCTTTTATTTAGCTCTTAATACTGAATAACATTTTCCCATCTGTACTCTTATTTAATACCCTCCACTCCTATTCCCTATCTGATTGCAACAAGAGTGTCATGATATTCTTAGGCAGTGTTGATCTGCAAAATTATTTACTGTTGGATCTACTCTTATCACACTTCATTGCATTGATTTGGATTTTTGTCATTATATTTTAAAATATATTTTAGACTGATTTTTAAAAGTATTTAGTTTTCGAGTTGTGGTAAATAAACCACCTTAAAAAACTTCACCCTTCTAAAATGTCACTTTTTAGCTGTAGCCTGTTTAAAAATAGGCTTTAATTGATTTTAAGTCAGGTATTCAAAGCATACTTTGTAATGTTTATACCCTATAACATATAATATAATTTTTATTCTAAGAAGCACAACGAAAATGATGCATAGTTTGGGTTTAAGGTGGCACATGAGTACTGTTTTAGACTGGAAGTCTATATTTAAAAACTGTTGATAAATATTTTTATAAGGTACACTGAAGTGACAAAAGTCATGGGATACCTCTCTAATATCGTGTGGTGCCTCCTTTAGCTTGGCAGAAGTTGCCAGGAGAGATGTTCAGCCATGCTATCTCATAATTGTGTGGCTGTGGTAGGTGCTGGATCTTGGGCTTGAATGACTGAATCATATCCCAGATATGCTCCACGAGGTTCATGTCTTGCGATCTAGGTGGCCAAATCATGTGCTGGAATTGTCCAGAAATCTCCTCAAGCCAATCTTTAACAAAATGGACCCATCCACAGGGACCATTATTAACCTGGAACATCCCATTGTTATTAGGATACGTCAGGTCCATAAAGGGCTGCAAATGGTCACCAAGGAGGTGAAAAGCTATTTCCTGTCAATGATCCATTCGATTTGACCAGAAGACCCAATTCATGCCAGGTAAACACTCCCCACACCTTTATAGAACCACCACCAGCACAATGCCTTGTTGACAAGTTGGATCCATAGTCTCATGGGGTTTGGGCCACACCTGAACTCGACCATCAGCTTGTACAAACTGGAAATGGGACTCATTGGACCACACTACCTTCTTCTAGTCATCTAGGGTCCAGTGCATGTGTTCGTGAACCCAGGTGCGGCGCTGTACCCAATGATATGCTGAGTAAAGGCACTAGAATTGATCTGCTGCCATATCCCATGGATGCCAAATCTTGCTGCACAGACACACATCTAGTGCATCCCTCATTGAATGTGGCAGTCAGTTCAAGCAGTGTCATTTGTCTGTTAGCACTGACGCTTCTGCTCAGACATCGTTGGTCTCAATCATTCAGCAGATGTGGCCGGTCTTTTGCGATGTCTCTTGTGGAAGGTAATGCCTTCCATGAGGTACTCTCAATTCATCTTTGACACTGGAGTGAGGAATCTTAAAAGTATCAACAACTTCCGAAATGCCATGCCTTATGCATCGAGTTCCTACTATCATTCTACGTTCAAACTCAGTTAAATGTCATCAGGTAGAAATTATCATGTTATTAAATGTTTCACAAGACATTCAAGAGTTCAACAGATAGCACTGATAACCATTTGATTCTTTATATCTTTTTAACATGATAGGAGTGCCACTTGTAAATTTGCATACTGCTATCCCATGACTTTTGGCACGTCAATGTATTTTTCAAACCCATATTTTATAATTTTGGTATATTATACTACTGAACATTTGTTTTATTGCTGCTGATATATTTTGTTTTGAAAATATTACTTAAACTGTTATGAAGACCACTGAATGCTTGTACTTTACTTTGCGAAAGTTGTGAAAAACAGCGATTTGTTGATACAAACATAGCATGTCCATTACTGAAAAACTATCTTACTTATATCAAGTTTTTATATATTTCTTAGCTATAAGAATTTTTTTCAATTGTTGTGCAATCACTAAAACTATTTGTTTTGTAGATAAAGATGGAGAACATTTATTGAAAAATGAAAGCAGTGACTTTTATAAGGAATGGGCAAATGACTTTTGTCCTGTGGCAAGAAAGTTTCTTGAATTGTTGAAAACTAAAAGTATTTCCGAATCATAATGTATTGCACAATATTTACAAGAAAGCATGCAAAAATCTGTTTTAAAATTACATGTCATATTTATATACGATTTTCTCAAAAAAAATCTGCCAAAGGACAAATTTGATTTTAAAACCTTTTATGTTATTTGATCTGTTTAAAACATGTAAATAAAGATCTTGTTATTTATCTTACTGATTCTTTTATGCATGCCGTCACAGTAAAACACAGGACACCGGTTGAAAGGTTCCTGGTTCTGAGTGATCTATGAAACAAGTCTTTTGTATATGTGGTCATGCTACTAAAATCTAATCATGCTATTTAAGATTACAAGATTGAAAAAAGACCCAGTTTATTGTGTTACAAAGTGTGACAACTTTTAAGTAATTCATTCCAATATTTTTAATTTAGATGCCTTTTGGACAATCTTTCTGAAATTACTAAACATTTTATTTGAAGCTGCAAGAGCATAAAAAATTACAATTTCAGGTTATTTGCCAGTAGTTTACTAAAGGTCTATGCTTCTAATGAAGTCTGGAGTCCCTTTCTTGAACAGGTCTATCGGTCTTACTGAATATTAACCAAATTTGATTAATTGTATTTTACAGCAAAATGTGTGAAAGATTGTACAACTTTGTCTACTAAAAAGTACTTTAGCATAGGTATGTTGCACTGCTATTTATATCCTATTGCATTGTAAGCAAAATTTTGTAGTGAACTTAGCCACCACCACCACCACAAAAATTAACTACAGTAGTATATATATTAGTGCAATCTATCTACAACATGAAGTAAGTATTGGTACAGATAAGTTGCACTGCTATGTACATTACTGTATTGTAAAATAATATTTGAGTGGGGGCTATGTTCACCACAGCATCCTCTAGCTTTTAATGATTATGATAATGTGTCAGTTGTCTGCTCTTTTCAATGGCTTTCCACAAATGCTCATTTTGATTAAGATCCATGAAATGAGGGCAAACTAGCTGAAAGCATTTTACATGATGCTCATCAAAAATGTCTGATCACATAGAATGTGATTACTGATGTGGAGTATTGTTATGCTGGAAGTAACCCATTTTCATTGAGACAAACCTTTTAAATTATTGGGTTTGACCTAGAACAATATTTAAATGCTTAAGGATAATTGGATGTTCTCCATGAATCTTAAGTACCCAAACACTACTATGATAATTTTGCCCAAAACTATAATATCTGTCTGCTTTGTTTAGTTCAAAAGTGCTAGAAGAGAAGGCGTTTTCATGCAGTTCTCTTTAGCCTTCAGCCTTCCTGCATGGTTTTTAAATGAATAAATTTGTATTTTGCAATAAAAAATAAATGAAGGGTTTATTTTCAAAACCAGCTATATTCAGCAAACCAAGTTTCTAGAAAAATAATAAAGTTTTGTACATTTGTAAAATACAAGCTATGTTAATTTTTTCTTGGAGCCAGGTTTTTTTGGAAATATTTACTTTGTGCATGTTTATATAATGCTGTTGCTTCAGACTAAAGATTGCAGGGCCATAGAATAAGGCTATCCCTTTTCACTACGCTGAAATTTTTTTGATTTAAATGTTTTTAACATATTTAACTTTCTCATTCGAAGAAAAGAAATCTTCAAATACTATCATAACTCTAAGGAAGTCGCATTCTTAACCAGTTTTCTCAGATTGATCACATCAATTAACTCTGGATTTCTTCGATTAAATTTGAAGACACATTCAATAAACCATAAAAAGGCCTGTAATATTACGGAGAGAACGGCTTTAAATTGTTTGATTTTGAATTTTTTCGCCTTTTCTTAGAATAATTTTCTTATAATGATTGCATTTGAACCGCTTTAATAAATTTGAGTGTCATTTTTAAATTTAAGTCTTAAGTTTAGTAAGGTAAAAATTCTTGCAAAAACGAGAGAACATAGATCTATATCCATGTACGTGTGTCTGTTCTGTACATTTAAATGCAAAGAAACGTACACAACAAATTCATAAGTTTTATACCAAAGGTTGGTTTAAAACTTACGAAAAGTTGGTTTAGTTTGTTGCTCTATGGAATTTTGCTTTATTAGATCTTCATGCCAAAGGATGACACTTTCGCTGAAATTTACTTTCGTAGAGCAGTGACGTGAAAAGGTTATACTTCTCATTAAACTAATATTTTTTTGTGTTAGAATATTGTAACCAATCTTATCTGGTACGTGAGATTTTAATTATCATTTGCTCCTGATGCTGAAACTACGAAGCATTTCTGATAAATATCTTTCGTCATAGATTTGTTTGAAGAGAACACCCACATGTGAACATTGATTTAAAATCGGTAAAAAATGAACTGAAAGAAAATCAATAGTCGATGGTCCACAGACGTTTCTCTTCTATGTAATGTATCCAGGGATGTACTCAGGAAAAGGGAGAGGGCGTCGAAATGTTCCTGACGTTACAAAAATAAATGCTGAAGTTAGCTTTATATCAATCGATGTTTTGTTAAGCCCACAGCAAAAGAAATTTGATCTGATCTGAAAATAGTCAAATGTCGGCAAATAAAATGTTCATTTAGCATATAGTAATTCGGTCACTTGCTGAAGTAAACGAAGAACCCATATGTGCTGGGTGATTTTATTTGAATGGGAAAGTGATGGGGCGAGACAAATGCTTGGAGAGGGAAGTGATCGTGGGACTCGAATTATTTCCCTCGAAATTATTTTCTGAATACCTGTTTGAATGTATCAGTCACCCAGCTAAGGGCCGCGGTATCCCAGTTGGAAGAGTAATGGATTAACAACCGGAGGGTTGCGAGTTCGAAACTAGGTCCAGCCAAAGACCGTCATACACGGCGGCAGGTGCACGTTAAATCTGTCGTGTCCCAAAATACACTCACGTTGGCGTGATGTGGAAGTTTGGAGAGTCGGGTGCCAGCTCAGGTGCGACCTAATCATCTGACCGTGATTCAAAATTACTCTGTTCTCAGAAACTGTCAGTCTGTCTGAAATCTTCCCCTTCGGTTTTGATCCCGGAGCGTCCCCAATAGCCCGTTGTGTTGCTCCAGTGCGATGTTAATTAAAATACCTACCTAAATCCAGTACCCCAGTGGACTCCCTCTTAACCGGCCGCCACTGACCAATTATGTACTGTAAATACAGTAGCCTACAGTAACATGTGTTTAGTTTTTTCGAATAAAGGAAGTTCTTCCAGGTTAAGTTTTCTTAATTATACATATTACAATAAAGTAGGCTATATACTTAGTTTTCGAATAAAAACGATTTCGGGAGTGTATTTTAATGCTATTAAGGGAACGACGGTTTAGCAGGCCAAATCGTTATCCGGTCTGGGTCCGGTACCGAAGTGGCCGGTTAAGAGGGAGTCCACTGTATTTTGTATTTGTTCTTAGCTTGAAGATCGCGCTGGTATTTTGATGCCATGGAGTGTTTCAGAAAAACTCTTTATTTTCCAAATGCAAGTCTCTGGATGCTATTTTTATTTTTGTATATTGACCAACTTTCTAAAAATCATCTAAGCAATTGTACTTCATGGCTGGTAGGTAGCTAAGGTAGGTAATTCAATTAACGTCGCGCTGGCTGGAGTAACGCAAAGGGCTATTGGCGACGTACCGGGAAAGATCCGAGGTCAGATGATGAGGTCACACCTGAGCTGGCACCCACTCCCCAAACTTCCACATCACGCCAACGTGAGTGTATTTGGGGCCACGACAGATTTAACGTGCACCAGCCCCCACGTACACGACAGTCTTTGGTGGGATCGAGTTTCGAACTCGTAACCCTCCGGTTGCTAATCCACTGCTCTTCCAACCGGGCTATCGCGGCCCCTTGTACTTCATGGCACTTCGGTATGTTTAAAATTACAAGTTGGATGGATTTTCAAAATGGAACAAGTTTGGTACAAATTACCACCTAGAAAAAATCCAATATGAGGGCATGTGTCCGATTTTGTGTCCATCCAGTATGTGCTTCAAAAGCGCAATAAAAAACAAATGTTTCAAAAGTCCAACAAAACTGGTGAAAGCTTGTGCTTACAAGTTGGGGACGTAACACTACTCTAATCCCCGCCACATAAATATAGTTTATAAAAGCTTTTCACTTGATTCCAAATTGTATTTAGACAGTTCAGTAATTCCCATAGAAATTGCCGTTTTAGAATTCCAGAATTGTAATGAAACCACCATACATTTATTTTAACCCCAAAATGAGTAGTCCTAAAACAAACGATAAAGAAAAGAATAAATCGTCTGACGTTGCGATGAATGATGCGTCGTATGACTTGGATGCAGCGCAGTTACAGAGAGATAAGGATACTTTCGAATGCATCAGATCGAAGGACTGCCTCACTTTCAAAACGGACCTTTTCAATTGCCAAGCTAGATTAGACGGACGACAAGATGTCCTGTTAGATGAAGTTTGTAATAAGGAACTACTGAAACTGATTAAGTGTGTGAATGCTTGTACCTCAAGATTTAAAGAAAATCAGAAAACAGAGACTGCAAAAACAGATGACGCAAAAGATTCGTAGGTTTTGAACTTGAGAAATGCATTAAAATAAAGCTTAAAAAACAGCATAAGACGTTATGTAAACTTAGGATTTATGGATTATATTATTTGTGGTTTGAAAACCGGGGTGTGAGCGAAAATAGTTTATTAGCATCTGTTGTTTATGGGAGTTTGCATGGTTGAAGGGATATTTTGTTTAGGATTAATGAAATCCCTGATGTGCTATATGAAATTTATGGGTGTGACTTGTATTAATGCCCTATACTCGAAATTGGAGATAGATTGATAGCAATTGTATACGTAGAAATGACAGATACCTTTCCTTTTAAAATTCTAAATGGCTGCACAAATCAAGCAAAGAATATCTTTGTCAACTTGGTGAAGTATCGGCTAATTCTTTTGTTCTATTAGCCGTTGAATGTATTTGAGCAAATTTTACGCTGTTGATTGACAGATGGCAATACTATGGAGCACCTGTCGCGTGGTTACCCGAAAAACTACTATGCCTAGAAATTTTTTTAGATTCGTGTGGTTTCGTGGTGAAACCACTTCACTTGAAAGGGTTAATGGCGTTTTAAATAGATTTTTATATAGTTTTCAAAATTAAAGTTGCACTTTTAGCTTGTATGAAATCTTAATAGAACTTGCTATCTGAGATTGACGAGGTAGTGGTCTAAGTAGAAAGCGGGAAAGATCCGAGGACAACACCACGTAATTTTGAACCCCGGTCAGATGACGAGGACAACACCTGAGCTGGCACCCCACTATCCAAACTTCCACACCACGCTAACGTGAGGACATTTGAGGCTACGACGGATTTAACGTGCATCAGCACCCGCGTACACAACGGTCTTTAGTTGGACTGAGTTTCGAAATCGCAACGTTCCGGTTGCTAATCCGTTATTCTTCCAACCGCGCTACTGCGGCCCCTCATTCGGTAGGGAATAACGTCCTATACGAGAGGCGATTTTGTAAAGCTAAATATAGATGGTGGTAGTGTTTTTGTGGTAAAACGTGCTTTCTATACATATTCAGTATTCGGTATTTAGAAGTAAAATGCTCGTCATTCGGGTGGCTTGTGTGCTTACACTGAAAATCTGTTTCATTCAGAAAATTCGCGTAAGAGGAAGTTCAGTAAATTGCATAAAAAAATATTTGCACTAACGGAATAAAGCATGCAATTACGCTTGTTGCCATTTTTGAATAAAAATATCCATGATTATCAGATGTACCCTGTGTGGCACGGATTGAATTAATTCAATCTGGATGAAAAGTTATTAGAATAATTTGTTCAGTATATTGATATTGTTCGGTAAAGTTACAGTCCTGTTTAAATAGCGAATGGTATATTCCATAAGCACTTAGCAAAATTAAGACTTACGTGGGCAGCTGGAATAATTCCCTCCCACGATCACAATAGATTTCTTGGAACCATTCATTTCCAGTCCGCAATTCGTAATAACCCAGATACCCCAAACCGTTATAATCTGCTATAAGGTATAATACCACCCGTAGAATAAAACAAGATAGATGCCGCCTACGCCGCACTACTCATCCATTAATAAATGATTCAGAACGTTCCATGGGTGGAGCTAAATCTAACCGCCAATCATAATTGTGAATCAGCTGTCCATAACTCATGAGATTCCGAGTTGAAAAATAAGAGGAGCAAGATCTCCACTAAGGAGAGAAAGGAAGTGGTCTTGTTAGCTACACTGCAGAGCGCGGATCTAATGCAGGAAAGTTTCCTAGCAGGATGCTTGTGGTTTTGTGTCCAGTAATAACAGGGATTATGATTGCGAGTGCGGAGAGCGTGGACGATGAAGAGGTAACGGTTTTGTTCTCAAAAATAATTATTTCGGGGTTTATATTCTCGCGATTGCTTGTTTCTTACAAGTAGTATTCCTCAAATAGGGTTTCACGAGACTGAAAGATTTAACTGTCAAACTATTTCTCGGTGGTAAAACGTTTTTGACAAATGTCGTCTGGCAGATCCAGCTGCATTACTTGAAATATATAGTTTGCAACTTGAAACTTTTTTAATGTTTACATTGGGCAACCTGGTTGTTTTAATTTATTCTTCGTTCCGTTTGTTTTTGTATTTAATACATTTCATTTTTCTAATGCGTAATTTGTATTGTAAAAATCTGTAATTTTATCTTTTTCAGTAATTTCATTTAAACTTTTGAATCGGGCATACATTCGATTAAGTAAGCAGATGTTGAAAATGAAAGCTTTTAGTTCTTATGTAATGGGTCACAGCCACCTCATGTTTCTTATTGAATCGGTGAATACAGAAACCACACGAGTCCCACTTTTCAAATTTAAGAAAACTGCGTGCAGAAACCCCATAAGACAGTTAGTGACTCATGTGGTTTCTGCACCCAACGCATTTTTCCCATGGCCGTATATTTACAACTGAAGCCAATGACTAATGTGATTTTATCAGACATTGCGTGGCGACAAGGCCTATTTATACAATAAAGTCAGCTTCCAAATCTTTTAGACTCGTGGTTTCTGCACTAACCGTTTCAATTATATTTATGTTTTTTTTATAAATATATAGTTAAAATTACGATTTAAAACTTAATATCACACACAGGTTTTGTCTTTCTGTTTTTGTCTCTAATCTATATAGAATAATTATAAAAACGTTTTGCTGAAAATATGACTTCTTATGAAATATCCGCACACAGGTATTTGGCCATCTTTAGTAAAAAGAACGAATATTAAACAAAAATATCAAAATCAATGTCTACATTCTGCATTAAGCCTTATCATTTAAGAATAAGACGGCTTTAAGTCTAAATATCACTGTTTACACCAGGTATTTTGCCAAACTAGAAACAATTTCCTTCTGCTCTACTAGTAAATAGATTTTCTATGGATTTCACTATTTTAAACAGAAATGCGAGGTTTCTTCAGCTCTCTTCAAAAAGAAAATGATTGCTTAAAAATCTTTAAATTGAAATCAGATTTTAAGGTGGTTTGAACAATTTTTTTTCGAGACGTATCCAAAGCACAAAATATTTGGTTATTTTCATGTTGTACCAAAATTTGTATTTTAATTCACATTTTCCACTAAAACTTCAAATTTCTTTTTAAAAGATTCAATAAATGCATATTGAACCTTAGTTTACTATTAATAAATCCAAGTGTGTCTACATCAGCTGTCGACGTACATCCCCAGATCATTACACAATATGTTCTGTGTTTAACAGTGGCACGGATATTAATTCCTATTCCTTCCACCATTTTTCTTTGTATAAAGTATCGAGAACTTTTTATTCAGCATTGAAAATCATGTAGAGGAAGCTGAATTCGGTCAATGTAATATCCGCTTCACTGGCAAATGCGAAATATACTCTGTAATGATCTGGGGATGTATGTTGGTAGCAGGTGTAGATACACTAGCACTTATTGCCATAAGGTTCAATTTGCATATACATTCTACCCTCGATAGATCTAATCTCACGGGGAGACAAAAAATCGAGATGAACTCTGGAATCTTCATGGTATCTCGGGATTTTCGAGATATCAAGGTATAAAAATGCATAAAAATTACAGCATATTTAAGAGAAAATAATCCGTCATTAGAATTCAATGCTTGTTTAAGAGTCTTTCTGAAACTGTTGAAGCTTTTCTCGACTATGTATTGATGCAAATTTCTCGGGACCTGTATTTTCTGAGGATACGAGGTAACTACGTTGTGTTATAGCTTTTCTGATTCTTTCACCACGGTATTCACTCAGTTGTGTTCCTCTTCATAATTTTCTTTGTCTGAAGGATGCGAGATCTAGACGGCCTAAGTTCGCTTTCTGTAACTTGAACTGGTTGTATTTCTCTCTTCTGTGTTAGTAAAACTTTCCTTGTGTGTGTACATAAATTTCATGGCGTTGTATTTGGAATAGCTTGGCCAAATATTGCCTTGTCCTATAAAACGCAACCCTCCATCTTCGTCTGAAGGTGTTTTTATGTTCGCCAGCGAATCTTTGCATCCATTAATGTGGCATTGGACATATTATCTATTCCAATCATTTTTCAGTTACAATAAAACCCCACATGGTGGTCCAGAGCCAGACTTTAAATGACCAGTTTACTTCCGCTGGTGATATTACCCCATGCCCAGCGTTTCCCAGAAGACTTGAGGGAATTTATCACTGCAGCGGAAGGCAACCGATCTCCATAGGAAAAGAACATCCACTGAAATCCTTTTCATTTCTAACAAAAGGCTAAGAAGCATTTCCCCTCCTTGATCATAAGCACATGCACTTCTCTTACTCCAAATAACAATAGATGAACAAATGAATAAAATCCGAGATAGCAAGGGTTTTGTAGAAAATATTTTAAGATATGGCGAATTTAAGATAATTAAGATTAATTAAGATATGGCTAAATGCTGAAAATGCAGGGGAAATAACATTTTTCGAGATATCAAGGGATCAGAGATATCAAGGGCCAAATTAGATTGAGAAATTCTTGAAAATTCCACTCTAATGACACCTGAAATGTCAAAGAACTTGAAGAATTAAAGGAATTTACAGACAAAACAAAGGTATCCGACTGTAAGTTAAATAATACGGTAATCTATTCGTCAGCGGTTTTTTATGTATAAAATCACTGTTTTCAACTTGTAGTAAGTAATATAAATTGCTTAAGTACTTTTAATAACTAATATAAGGCTTCAACTCGTAAAGTAGGCAATTTCGACCTTCTGACACCGCGACAACGAATTTTAAAATTTTTAAGTTCAGATATTTTCTAACATCAATATTCTTCCAAGATCGGCAAAGCTCCATCAAAATTTTCTTAATTCTATTGTTTTTATGTGACACTTGCACAAACATACAAACACACAACGGGAAGACAGGCCGACGCTGTGAAATTCAGTCGCTAAGTTACCGTGAGTACTCAAAGTATTACAAAGTTCCATGAAAACCAATCCAGTCATTTGAGCGTAGTGTAGGCATTGCACACATATAGACAGACATGACAAGTGAAAACTCCTAATTTTGTATTAAAATGGCTCAAAACAAATAAAATACGAAATGGGGCGAAAATATTTACTACCCAAACAAGCACTCCATTTCTATTAAGATATTTTATGTTTCAGTTAAAATATAATACTAAAATAGCTAGTGTTTCAGTTAAAATATAATACTAAAATAGCTAGGGGCAAGGGTGTATGACCAGGTTTTTACTGTACGGTGCAGTCTATTTTCTAAGCTAAAAAGGAATAAATCTTTTCATTGTGTTTATAACAAAAAGGTTCACGACATTGTGTAAGGGAAAAGAGAAAAATTCATGCATTTGTGCACTTTAAATATTGAGTATTTTTATTTAATGAATGGCCCTTCATCAGGGGATACTGCTGCGCGTAATGCCAAAATGGAGACTGCTTTGTATTACAGCATTGTAGTTGCAATCGTTAATTAACGTCGCATTGGAGCAACACAACGGGCTATTGGTGGCGGTCCAGGATCAATCCCGAAGGGAAAGATCCGAAGACAACACCATGTAATTTCGAACCAAAGTCAGATGACGAGGACAACACTTGAGCTGGTAATCCACTCTCCAAAATTTCACACCGCTCCGACGTGAGGCCAAGACAGATTTAACGTGCACCAGCTCCCGCGTACACGATGGTCTTTGGCTGAGTTTCGAACTCGCAACCGTTGCTCTTCCAACTGGGTTACTGCAGCCCATTTTAGCATTGCTTAATGAAGATTCAGTAATCATTCTAAGAGTTTGCTTAGTTTCTTGTAGTGACTTTTTGGCAGTCTTTTATTTAACAATCAATGCGATGTAATACAAATAACTGGACAAATAAAACTTGGCATGGCGAAACACATATCTCTAGAACGTGTTCTCATATCTTGCTAGGGACGCACACTCGTAATAATAAATAATGGTGTTCGCTCATTTGTACATCTAAAAAGCCATTTTATTTTTTTTGTAAATATTACGAATAGTATATGGAAAGTCATCGCTTAGTATGAATAAAAATACTTGAGTACAACAGAAAACCAAAATGTGTTCATATTTTGAAGTCTTGATAAGTTACAAGTCCTGTGCTTCTGTTAAAGAATGCAGCAATATAATTACATATTTCTACTCGATTAAATTAGAGTTGAGGAACTATTGTTTAATTTTTATTTATTGTATAAAGTAGCCGAAAATGCTATTTTTTTTATATATTTTCATTACAAGACGATTAAAATAAATTTAATTTACATTTTTTTTCATGTTTCATGGGTATTATCGAAAGCTGTACTGCATAGTCAAGTAACTACATCTATCATTCTAAATAGGTACGTGGTTTCCGTATAGAAACGATCTCTCAATTGAAAAATGCACCTTAAGGATTCGATTTAAAACTAAATTTTTCTGTTGGAGGAAAGCGAATTTTAAATAAGACTTTGCTGATATTGGAATAATATAGTAAGGAAATATGTAAACTAGGACTGTTGAAAAATAGAAATTTTTTTAGTAAGTTGCAGAAGGTCCAGGTTGCTTACTTGAAGTTGAAACTGTTCCTATACAACTTAGGTACCTGTGAAACATTCATTGAAAGCAGTGATTTTGTAAAAAGTGTAATCGATTTTGAGTTTGCTTTGTCTACACTGATGACATTTATTTTAAACAAGCTCCGTTATTTCACGTGCGGCTGAATAGAATTTTCAAGAAAAAGATGCGTTTCAAAATAAATTAACCACGAATGCCGTAACAATTTAATTTGCCATCCTCTCACAATGATAATGTAATTCAAAAACATCGAATCCATGGTGCAAGGGTACCACAAATAAATATTGATTGGAAAACTGAGTGCAAGACTATACGGCTGAAAGTTCCTCATTTTTACTGAAAATGAACTTAATTGGCATTCGTAATCACTCCATAACTCAAAATCGACTTCTGAAGTTATCTCAGAAAAAGCTTTTGTAGTTTGTCTTACAGTAAAAGTGTGATGAATATGAAATGGATTATATGATATATTATGTATACATATTTGGACGTCCGAAGTAAATTATAGAAACATTAAAAAGTTAAAACGATGTTAAAAAAAATTTTATGTACACTTAAATGATGTTGCATTTTTCTATGAAATACACTACTATTTGTGAAAATGGCAACACTATAAAGGAATCATGCAAATAAAACGAAACTTGCAGGAAATGTAAAACGTTAGGATATGCAAATGATTAGAATTACAAAGCGATCACTCATGTGTGGGCCGAGAAACACCCTCTAACCGTCCAAGTGAGTCGTTTATAAAAAGCACTGCAAAGGTGCGTTAACGTGTGTGTATCGTCGTTTGACTGCTGTAAATGATTGATTAGAAGTCAATATGCATCGCCAAAAACGCAGTGTGCCATACGAGCAACTAACGGAGCTCGAACGGGGCCGCATGCTCGGCCACCGTGAGGGTGGACTTTCGTATCGTGAAATCGCCACTCGCACGGGGCGTAATGCCACAACAGTGATGCGTGTGTGGAAGAGATGGACAATGGAGAACCGGACAAGTCGAAACCCCGGCAGTGGGCCACGCAATATGACGTCACCACGGGACGACAGACACCTCATCCGCATGGCGGTGACGGACCGTACAGCGTCCTCTCGTGCGTTGACACAACATTGGAGCACGTCTACAGGTGTGTCGTTGTCTGCCCCACGGTTCGTCGACTTCTGCTGCGCCATGGGCTATATGCAAGGATTCTCCTGCGCAGAATTCCCTTGACGCTGAACCACCGACATCTCCGGCTACAATGGGCTCACCAACACAGTCAATGGCGTGCCGATTGGCAACAAGTCGTCTTCTCAGGTGCGTCACGCTACAATCTGGACTATAACGATGGACGCGTACTAGACAGATGCTACAGAGGTGAACGCCTTCTCCCGGAGTGTCTTATTCAGCGTCATACTGGACGAACGCCTGACGTTATGATCTGGGGCGCTATTGGATATCATGGGCGATCCCGCCTACTCCAAATTGTGGGGACCCTGAACAGAGGGCGCTACATCAGGGTAGTTGCGGAGCCCGAGGTCCTACCCCTCCTACAACGCATTCCCTGAGCTGTTCCCAGCAAGACAATGCCCGTCCACATGTTGCTCGGAATGTACAAGCCTTCTTCAGTGCACGACAAGTTCCGCTTCTTGTATGGTCTGCACGTTCCCCGGATATGTCGCCCATTGAGCAAGTCTGGGATTACATCGGACGGCGACTCGCTCGTACCACTCGTCGGGCAGTGAGTACGGCTGAACTTTGGCATCAGATAGAGACCATTTGGAATGATTCCTCAGCATGACATTCAGAATCTGTATGGTTCGATGCCACTACGTGTACAGACTCTCATCGCTGAGCGTGGCGGCTACACAAGGTGTTGATTTTCATTATTTTTGTTTTATTGTTGTGTAAATTTGATCGTTTATTTAAACCACTATAAGTAATACTTGGAATAAATTTCATTTATTTCTGATGATTCTTTCATAGTGTTGCAATTTTCACAAACAGTAGTGTAGAATGAATTTTTAACCAATTCAACCCGAGCGTTGCCGGGTAATTCTGCTAGTATATATAAAACAGAGCTGGCGCTGTCTGTTCACTATACAAATATACACCGTTTGACCAATCCACACCAAATTTGGAATACCTATTCTTTACAACCCTGTGGGTAACGTAGACTGCATATTCCCCGTTCTATTTGGTGTGCAGAGGGGGCTAAAAACAATTCGAAATCCCCATAGGTATTACATTGAGTATAAAACAATTGCGGTACGCAACTCAGTTTGTTTTACCACTATTGATGGAAAAACAACTATTCCAATAAAATTGTTTTACAAGTATTGTTCGAAAACATCTAACAATCTTTCCAAAACAAATTAAATTCTAATATTTGTTTTTTGTACTAATTTTTTTATTTCTTCCCATAATATTAATACTTTATAAATATTTGATTGATGAAAAAAGGATATTTAGAATATTTAATTTTTCGTAACTTATGTTTTGTTATGGAACAAGAAAAGCCCAAACGGAAACACTCATTGATCATAAAAGCGTAATTTTGCTATTCGGTATCTAGCAATGCCAGAATAAATGTTTTATTTTATAAATTTGATTTATAATTCCGTGTTTGTGTATTTGAGTTAAGACAGAGAAATGTTGCGGTCATATTTGAGCTTTTCTGAGTTTTATAAAATTGTGCTCTTTTTGTAAATAAATCATTATTGCCTTTAACAATATTTTTCAAAAGTCTTTTTTCGAATAACTATTTCAGAATATACTCGAAGAGTCGAAATTCGACACGCTTGCACATATCTTTCTTTTTTTCAGAAAATTCTGCATTTTTCAATGATCGGAATTTAGTTTCTTTTCATATTTACTTGTTGCAAAGTTTTACATATTGCAGATATGTTATTTAAGAGTTAAATTTTAATGAATTATTTATTTTCTGCAAAATAACACTAGACATTGATAATTTCTTGGCGGTATATGTATATTTCGACCAACTTTCCTTAAGCCGGGTTGAATAAGTAATGGTTTGTAGAATTATGTTTCATAAAATTAAACAAAATATACAAAACAAAACCTTTCTTAATAAGGTGTGTAACTTCTTATTTTAAAATGACCGGTAAAGTTATAAAATTATTTTAAAATAAGATAGATTACATTAAATTAAAATGTGGAGCCATGAGTTGTAATTCAAAGATATTTTTAAATCGACTTCTGAAATAGTTACCGTAGAAAAACTTTTGGTACAGTTGTATTATATACCTCGTTTGGTGGCAACGCTCTTGGCGCGTTTTTTGACGCACTTTTAGTAGCGAGTTATGGCAAGTGAAGGCAACCCATCTTTTTAGTGTTATACCCGTTTTTATGGCAACCCTCGGCAATCGGAAAGTTTAAATTTTCATTTCGAATATTCTATTTGTTTTGTATTTCCCTACGTTAATTACTTTCCACTAAAGCTTATTAATTTTCGTTTAAGAAAACGATTTTTTCTAAGAATTCCTTCCTTGGCGACATAAAAAGTGCTCGAAAATACGCTGCAAGAGCGTTGACACCAAACGAGGCGTATAGTACAGCTGTACCAAACTTTTGTAGTTTGTCTTACAGCAGGAGGGTGATGAATATGAAATGAATTATATGGATGGATATATCATGTGTATACATATTTGCGTCAGAAATAAATTGTACAAGATTTGAAAAAGTTAAAGCGATGTTAAAAAATTATTTTCTTTACACTTAAATGATGTTTGCATTTTTCTATGGAAGAAAAGTGATTAGTCCAGTCCACGACTACTTCAATCAACATTTAACCTATTCAATCCGAGCAACGCCGGGCAATTCTTCTAGCAACATATAATTGAGTAATGAGCTATCAAAATTTCTTGGTATCATTACATCTGTCTCATAGAGAACTCTTGACTACAAGAGATATCCTAGGTTTCTCAAAATTTAGTTTACATCAAATATCGAATTAAAAACAGCAACCAAAACAAGAAAGATGACATTAATTTCCTTAACTTTTAATTATTACATCCACTTTAAGACATTAATAAAGAAAAAATTCAATTAAGAAATAAACATTTGTTAAGATTAAGACAATTTATTTCTTAGATCTCTTTCTAATATTTTTTCTCTTTTCAATATTATTCCAATAGAATTATCTTCCTAACAAACCTCTTTATCTTTTCTTTTAATAGTTAACAATTTCTTAGACATTTAATTTGCATGTATATTTTTGTAATATTACATTGTGGACTATTTCATGTAATTCTAGCCTTTTGCATTTGATGTCTAGTTTTCTTGTTTCTTTACTTTTGCTTGGTATTCCTATTTTCAGGACTCTCAGTACAGTAAAAAATGATATAATTTTTGTTATAATTAAGCATAGCTTTCAAAATTAACTGCTCACTTAATTCTTGAGCTTGAATGAAGTCCATTGTTCTGATTCAGAAGTTCAAAGTTCCCAGTACCCTCTGCCCTAGGAGGGTGGACAAAAAATACTTTTTAAAATTGAGTCTTAGTGCGGAAAAGCTGACTCGCATGGTGTCACTAAGATCGGACACAAAATTTCAACTACCTGCATCAATATATAGCCGGGTCCCTCTGGTCTTGGGTAGCCCGGTTGGAAGAGTAACGGATTGGCAACCGGAGGGTTGCGAGTTTGAAACTAGATCCAACCAAAGACCGTCGTGTACGTGAAGGGCTGTTGCACGTTAAATCTGTCGTGGACTCAAATGTCCTCACGTTGAGAATGGGGTGCCAGCTCAGGTGTTAACTCGTCGTCCGACCGTGGCTCAAGATTACGTATTGTCCTCTGATCTTTTCCTTTAGGATTGATCTTGGACCATCGCCCATAACCCGTTGTGTTGCTCCAGTACGACATTAATTCAAGTATCCCCTGGTCTTGAAAAATAGCGAAAATTGCAGAAACTGTGTAAGATACAATTTTAAAATTTGATATCGGATTAGTAATGGCGCAAAACAGTTGAAAAATGGGAATTTTGCGCAATACAATTTTTTAGAGATCTCTACGTCTTAGCAAAGCAGGATTTTTCACTCGGCTCCGCAGTATTAAGTAAAATGACGTGCTCCTGAAACATAAGTAGGTATCCTAGTACTCAATGTTTAATGTTAGAACTTAAGATAAAATCCATGCACCTTTGCTGCATATAGTTCGTCATCGAGTTACAGACAATACTATTTAATTCCTTGTGTTCCATTTATCGAATGTTTCGTTAGTGTTGTAATTATATAATGAGTGATATCTCTATTGATACCGGATGAAAATGTATCAGATTTTTCTGACGATTTTTCTAAGCGAATTATCCTACCAAGAATTACATTTTTGGAAACCAAGACTTCCTTAACAATCCTTCAAAGTTGAGGGCAAAGCTCATGTGCTGACATTTCTATCATGGTACTTGTGGATTCCTAGACTGAATAGATGCACAATTGTGGAAAAAAATCGAACCAATCCCTTTTATTTGCGCACAGGTCTATTAGAGCAAATTCAATCTCGGTATCTCCAGTTGTAAACGTTATGATACGCTACTAGAATACAATATTATTTTGTACCTTATACTATTTCTATATATTACAGTACAAAAATCTGTTCACATTTCCCGAACCCCTCTTTAGTGTACCTGCAACCTTGTGTAGGGAATCTGGTTTGACACGACTACGGCAAAACGGAGATAGAAAAGCACTTGTGGAATTAAAAGCCTGCCTAAATTTGTGATGTTATCCAAGGACATATTTCGGAAGTTACGCCCTAAAGCTGGAAGCCCCGTGTTACAGTTTTCTTATCATCCCATCATAAAAAATTGAAACGTTTTAGGGCGGTTTCAAGCTGCTAAAAGAAATGACTTTTAAAAAGACATTTTTTACGATAGATGACGCTGATAGTAGATGATGACAGTAGATAAGGTCTTTATCCTCAGGGACGGCTATGAAGGCTTCGAAATTAATTTTGTGTATGTCATACCTGGAAGAATTATTCATAAAAATACCGACTGTCTGGATGTATACCTAGATGTATGTTTTGCATCCAGGTCAAGGTTTGTGGCAGTGGTTATCAAAGGAATTATTACTTTTCTTGTTACGTATTGTTAACCTTAATTGCTTACGAACATGTTTTTAACTGATCTTCTGGTAATAGATAATCATGCAACGAAACATTAAACGGCAACAAAATTAGTTTGTTTCAGCGATGGCATGGACAATGTTTGAAAAATATATTTAATTCATAATTAAATCATCTAGACGATAATCTTTCCTGGCCTCATAAATCACTTATAAAAGAAAAATATTTAAATTGTAACCTTTTATGTCTTTAACTGATGGTAAAGTACGGTTAATGTACCTAAAACAAATGACCAAGAGTAAGGACAATTCCAACATAAGAACAAACCAAAATTCAATGACACTGCAAGCGCCGACAAAGCTCTCAGTCTAGCATTTAAAACACCAAATGTTGTTCCGTAACCACAGATTTTGGTGACAACTCTATTAAAAAATTTCAAATAATTTTAATTTGCCTCTTTTGTTGGTATCAAAAGACACAAGAGTTTGAAGAATATGTTAGATGCTTTCAGGAATAAAATAGCTCTTAGGTCATAAATATTAAAGCACTCCAGCCCCCAATGTCAGAAACACTGCATAAATACTACTGGTTAATAATTATTAGACATGCTTGTAACTAGTTTTGTTCACATAAGAGGAATTTGAAATAAATAAAAAATCTACGGACACTGAAATAGTATTCTGCACCAACAGGAAAATAACCCAAAGTGACAGTTTCAATATAGCCTTGAAAACAATAGATTCTATAATTTCAATCATAAATTTGTGAAAACGATAAAACAACTTAAATTAAAGCTATCTTCAGAAGTAATTGATATGCCACTGGAAACGAAACCGATCTAAATTTGCGGAATATCACTTGTCAAACAGGAATTACAAATGGAAGCTTAGAATTTTGTAATAACGTAAAAAGGAAATTATTAATTTTTTCATATTAAATGATCATAAATTACTTTCTCTTTATCTAAAACATATTTTGACCAATTAGCTTTTAATTAAATAAATCTTAATTACAATAAAAAATAGGTCTTTGAAATCAGAAAGCCTCGATTAAACAATGCTCAAAATAATTTTTAAAAATATCATTTTTAGATTTTTGTATGGTTATGGATGTCTTATCTGTAAAATCGTCATAGCTGAAATACTTAAAATATGCATCTACTGTGATTATTGGTCTGGTGGCCTTGAACTTTATTTTCCTATTATTTCAAAACTTTTCAAATGCTTTTCCTGAAAAACGCTATCCAGTGCGACGTTAATTACCTACCTACCTGGAAAAACGCACTTTTTGGCTTGTGCCATTCTTGCATCGAGGTGGGTATATAAAAATCATTCAATTCATTAACCATCAAAAGTTGTAACTCCTTAGGGCCTAAACCTTGCGAAGGAATAATTATTACAAATATATCTATAATACGAGTAGCCAAATACACAGGAATGGAAAATCCTCGACTCGCGGGCCAAATATGGGAGACATTTTTCTGGCACCGAAACCCTAATACTCACCTTAAAACAAAATTAAACATCCTTCTTCGCAGTAGATCGTTGTATTGCTCCAGTGCGATGTGAATTCAACTACATACGCACCAACTTCGCTGAATCGTCTATTTTAACTCAGGTGATATAAATTGGAAAAATAAACGTCCCATACTCTTATATATCTTCCTTACTTTTTTCTGATGTTAAAAATTGTGTGGCTGCATATGGCACATCTAGAATAACCCTTAAAGGCTAATAATAAAATAGTAATGCTACCAACAGAATAGATTCGGTTGAACGACCTTTAAGTAAACATTCTAGCACTAAATTTTCCTTTCATTCAATCTCATGATTTGCAATAATCACTTTTACAATTTTCTTTCTTTCAATCGCTCTAATGTGATTTTCGACTCTTTGAAAAGGTTCTACGACTTAAAAGATATCAAATAATATTCCTTAAAATTTCGATTGGCACGTGGAAAATTCTACATTAAAGATTTGACGATTTTGGTATGCATACTTTAAAAAGTTATCCACCCCTGTCCTATTGTTTCGAACCTCATAAGTCTACCATTCTATTTTTAAGGCTGCCTTCCTATATACATTAGGGATAAGTATTTCTAATTCGTTTGAAAAATGGGCAAACAAAGCGAATTATTCCAAAAGCACACACATATATTAAGGAAGCAATTTGGGGCTTACTTAAGCTCCTCCCCAATAACCCCCTCCAGTTGACATCAGTGATCATCATCTCTTTGGAACGCTAGAGCAAGTCACAGGATCTGAGAAATTCAGAGGCAAGGTCTATAAGACCAGGAGAAAGAAAAGTAACAATATGTGGACAACATTTCCGAATAAAGAAGAGACAAAATCGATCGGATCGAGTTGTTTACTATCCACCGACTAATCAACCGATTCGTTGGTTCAACGCCCCAATGAAATCTCTAACAAACATCGAGAGAGCAAGGGAAACCATTTAGTCCAACAAACGGAAAATCTTTCGAGAGAGCAAACAAGAATTCTCAGGTAGACGGACGAAGAATTCATTAATTATTCACTTCACTCTCTGACAGGAGTTGGGATTCTTAGGGTGTGGTCTCCAATAAAGGAGAGATCCAGACTTTCCCAGAAACTCGCCAACATTGCTCATTTTTCTTGTGGGAGACAAGGAGAGCTTTCTGAAAATATGGAATTCCCTTCCAAAGAGAATTCAAGGTCTTCCAGAATCGTGCCAGAAAGGTGGATGCGTTTCAGAATTTAATGGGATTTCTTTTTCTACAAAATGTGACCTGCACTTACGCTAATGAAGTCTCTTGAATGAGGGAATAAATTATAAGTTTATTTCAAGATAAGTGGATTTAATTAAGCCCAATTGAAGAAATGGTTGTCGATTGAAAGTTAGAAATTTGGGAACGAATTCAAGAGGAATTCATATTTAAAATTTGTTTGCAATCCATCTGAATCCTTTGTAGCGGCTCGGTCCAACCAAGGACCATCGTGTATGTTAAATCTGTCGTGACCTCAAATATCCTAACGTTGGTGTGGAAGTTTGGAGAGTGGAGTGCCAAGCTCAGGTGTTGACCTCTTCATCTGACCGTGGCTCAAAATTACGTCAGTCGGACCGTCGTTCAAATTACGTCAATCGGACCGTCGTTCAAAATTGTCCTCGGAACTTACACTTGAAAATTGATTCCGGACCGTCACCAATAGCCCGTTGTGTTGCTCCAGTGCGACATTATCATAGACACCTTTGTAGCGGATCTACAATATTCAATAATTTAATCTTGTCTTTTGAGTTTTGAAGGAAATCGGAGTTCAACTTCAAAACTTCGTTTATGAATTCTATACACAAAATTGATGGTCTGATTTAAATTTTCCACCTCTTTTGTTTGCCCTTACGGGGTCGCCATGACTCAGTAGGCTTGTCTATTGATCTAGCAACCTGCGAATTGTAGGCAGCGCAGGTTCGATTTCTGTAACTACTCTGGGTGTATTTCTCTCTTCTGTGCCGGTTTAACTTTCCTTGTGCTGTTTGCCCAGTTGCGTGACGTTGTTTGGCGCAGCTTGGCCGAATATACCCCTTGCACCATAAAACTCAATCAACTTGTTAGCCTTCACAAAGGTAAACTCTGCGAATTGTAGGTGGCTACGAAAATAATCAACGAGTGTACTCATCGTACTGTCCTGTATCTTTTCCACATCTTCTTTTTGCGATTTTTATGAAAGGTGATCCATATTTTATTAACTTTAGCATATTCAAAAGGCACTAAAGGACAATGTTTATTAGACTTTTTGTAAAGGGGAAGGGTATTGTAGGTTCGCTAATGACTAATAAATGGCCATCTAATAGTGGTACGAGGTAGCTTGAGAGCACAGCGATACGTTGAGTAGATCCTACAACCTGTTCTTTTGCATGTCATGTGTTCAAGTGTTTATTTACCAGCACCATACATGGAATTGAAAACTTCGATCCAATTCGACATTTGACCAAAAAGATCCCCAAATCGGTCTCTTATCTAGCAGGCCTGGCATATGTCTATTGTGCCACCCCTGGAGCTTAAGGGAACTGGAGCTTAAGGGAACTGGAGCTTAAGGGAACTGGAGCAACAGCTGCACAATGTTTGGTTCATGACATAAGAATCCTCTTGATTTGATATTTTAATCATTTCTTTATCACTTTATGCACATCACAGATGTTAAGTTTATTTTGATCGAACAGTGACTTCGGGGTGTTTCGATTTTTTGGCCCAGAGTGTCCTTAATTCATTGCTAGCCACTTTAAATTATTTTAAAATTTCATTACATTAAGAAATTTTCAACAAGAATGATTTAATAGGTGTGTTATTTGCCACAAGAAATGAGTTTCTTCATTGGTAATGCTTGTACTTTCTTAACACGAATATTTTTCTTCTTGCAGCGAATCAAAGGCTATCCGGAGCACCGATAGACTTACGTTAAAATAAGAATAAATTTACTTTTCCCCGTGGAAATACAGATAAATCAAATCAGCCTTCTTTACTACAAAAGAATGGTAATTCATGGTGAAGTATTTTAAAATTAATTTTAATGTTAACTTTCAAACACACATACCACTTCCATACGTTTAAAAAATATGCAAGTCTTATTCTCTGATTGATGTAAATACTTTTTCACCTGAAATTAATGCAAGCAGTTAAATGGTTAATCTCATTCTTACATCCCGATGAATCTCAGAAATTTCCTATTCATAGGATTGATTAAAACTATTTTAACATATACGATAGATATTTATTATAATTATCTCATAAACTAGCTAGATTTAAAAATTATTACTGAAAAATCACACGAAATTAAGATTTGTCCCGTTTTTTGTATTACCTTTCTCTGCTCTTTATTGAAATTTCATTCTTATAAAATATCTAGGAGTAATAGTATTCTTTAGCTTCACTAAAAGTAGACGTCTATGGGTTTATTTAGTTTTAAGTGTCCTCAGTTCAAGCTTTGTGAATTGCTATCATTTTGTTTCTAGAGTTCACCAGTGAAAGAAGAATGCAGTCCTGGGGACACCCTTGCTATCATTCCTAAGGATGACTGGATGGAATCGGAAGTAATTATGGGATTCAGAGTATGGCAACTTATGTTCCTTGCGCTGGCTGGTTTGATAACTGTTGGTAATGCATCACCTCCATGTAAATTCTATTTTTAAATGTTTTTGGATTGAGTTCGACAAAATTCTATCTCATCTTACGAAAGCATACACTGAAATGGTATATTCGCGAAACAACTTAACGCACGCTAAAATATCAGATTCAAAATCTCTCAAAATGTTCAGACTTCACTTGCCTCTTTCCATACGATATCATAATCACTTGACATTATTTGGGATACATTAGTTTTAAAATTTCAAAGTATTCAATTGTCTCAAGAAAATACATGATACGTTTTGGCAGAGTAATCACCATTATTGACTACTATACTTCCTCATTAAATCTTTATTCCTTTAGTACATTCTTGTTAAGCATGCTGTTTTTAAATGCCAGACATTTGGCTAAATGCCATTAGCTTTCGAAGCGGAAAGAGCGTTGTAGATTTTGCATTACACTGGGTGCACCTTAGGAGAGGCCTGCTTCATTACACCTACTTAGATTCACCACTCAATTTCGATCGGGGGTCTCAAGGGGCTTGATACAATAGCAATACTGTTAAAATAAAAACAACTCTTTCTGATATTAAACACGCTCGAAAATTCTACAATCTTAGAAGTAGCGATAGAAAGGTAGAAAACCGACCCATTCTTATATATTAAATTATTTTGTGCAGATTGTCTAATAATAAAGAGTAATACGATTAAGAATTTCTTCTACTGTTCTACCAGTGATTTACTTTAGGATGATCGGGAACCATTTTACATCTGAAGAGCAACAAAGGTTTAGATATTAATGAAAGCAAACGATTGGTTGGTTGTTTTGAGGTTTTATGGCGCAAGGGCCATGTTTGGCCATGCTGCGCCAAACACAAGACAGACGACTTCAAGTGAAAAAGGTCGCGGAAGGGGAAAAGAGGGATCGGAGAATAGAATAATGAGACGAAAGGACAGAAAAAGCTAGCTCTTTTAGATATCCCGGGAACGCAACACCCTTGTTTACTAAAGGCAGTAAACCCCATGGGAAAAGAAAATATCACTTGAGTACTTCTGGTCCGTGGAGCCTGTACACACCTAAAGATGTGCCCCTGAGGGCGAAAGCAAATGAAACGGGATTGACAGAGTCGTATTCATAGGAAAGGACCTGGCGTCCCCCGAACAATAAATGCCATAGTTAACTAATCGATGTAAATCGAGGTTTTGAAGTACTGCCTTCTCGCCTAGCACACTACTCATGAGAGTACTCAGCAGAGGGAGGTTTGAAAAACCAGGACAACTTCCGAAATTAGTATTGTAACAAGCTGATGTGTTGTTGAAGGAATGAAAAATCCATGTGCTTGTTGACTGTCTGAGGGGTAGGGATCGGACGAGACGAGAAAAATAACTTGTTTATTTGCGTAGACATGAACGAAAAAGAACACATTTAGAGGAAGGATGACCCACGGGCCTGGCCCCTCCTGAAACATTTTAAATGTATCAAAATAACAATCAAAATTACACACTGAATCTAATTTAATCAGGATAAAGAGGAAATTTCGTTTTTCCACACATGTAAAATGCAAGTAGATATGCCTGAAAACAGAAAAAATCATTAGGTGGTTGTCTATATGAGGTATCTCGTCATTAGCAAAAGTGGCCAGATCTTGATGGACGAGATATTTCGTTTAAACCACTTGGAAGGTTAAACGTAATGCTCATTTAACATTACTGTCTATCTATTGGAATGGGAAACCGGAAGAGAAGATTGCCCTCCCCCTCCAAATTTCTTTTCTGTTTCTGAATACATGCCGGTGGATTCAGATGGGTAGGTTTCTCAATTTGGAATGAAAGTGAAGTGCTGTTACCCTCTACGAGTCATAACACTACGAACTGTTATGACCAGTGGTGGGTTTAGTTAATTTCAGACCTTTCTAAAATAAGTGAGATCTTTTTTAACAAACCATTTCTGAATTTGTAATACAAATGGGACAGACAGCTCAAAACTTCAAAGTAGTTCAAGCAGCATTTAATTTTTTTGGAAAAACTGTTGTACCGAAGCTGCATTTTGTTTTAATAACTAATATAATGGTTATCGTAAAGAAATATTTTATTCTTGATCAAAATTCGGAACAATGTGAATGTAATTAAACGTAAAGGCTTTGAACTGCAATCATACAGATCCAGGTTAATGCACTGCTTGTATGTAGTAGAGAGTAGGGTAACATAAGGGAAGGATATAATGTAACAAGAGGAACTGGGGATTCTCACGATCCAGTTATTTTCGGGGGCCTCGTTTAAGGAACAATATAAAACATTTTTTTATTGTTTGAACAATAAAACAAGTTTCAAAAGTGCAGAAGGAGAGGAGTATATTCAGGGTAAAACAGGCAAGAATTAACAAAATCTATACTGCCGTGCTTGTCAAGAAGGTAGTAATCCCATCCGCAAGTTCGGCCTTTTCGAGTAAACGATTGTTAGACATTGAGTATATCGTCGGCTTAGAGCAGAAAATCATTTTCTGAGACAATTTTGGAGACATTAATCCTTTATTTTCTGATAAGATATACTGTCATATTGTGATCTGTTTAAAAGATTAACAGCATCAAAATGCTTGTAATTTTTCTTTTTCGATCCAAACTAACTTTTTGTTTTAAAAGAGCTGTAGCGAAAAATTTTTTTGTCCTTTAATGAGTTTCTGCTCTAAGCCGACGATACATGATACCACATTACCAGGGCGTTCCTAAGTGGTGTGCAGGGCATGCACTTGCATGTAGTTAGTAATGAAATAGAGGCGGCCGAAAGCAGGCGCAGTAAGCCTCCAACTTTCAACAAACATGATCAGTCATAAATTTCTCGATATCATTGATTTTATGCTTATTCAATTCTTTGTAGGTTCTCTTTGGGCTTGTAATAATCGACACTTATGAATCTGCATTTCATAATTTATATTAAAATACTAAAAAACACTGCTCAAGGACCGGACTTTATTCAGTTGGAGAGCCAATGGAGCTCGAATCCTTCCCGAAAGGATTTCGGAATGATTTGGTAGGTAGCTAGTTGAATCTTACGTCGCACTGGGGCAACACAATGGGCTATTGACGACACTCCGGGGTCAATCCCGAAGGGTCTGTGTTGTGCTGAACATAAACTATCGAGACGCCATCAAAAAAAAAGTGTGACGCAAGTAAAGGGGCAAGATGTTTACCGAGGACAGATTTATTTGCAGACGAAAAGGGAATGGTTTACTGTTAGACACTTAAAGACCCCGAGAAGATAGAAATCTTTAAACTGAAGAGTTTTGCAGGATAAACGATTTGAGGTTCGTTCTTGTGTCTTAATGATAATGTCGCTTTGAAAGGTCTATAATATGTTGACAACCATCTTATAAATATTTCTAAGTTTTGATCTGTACGAAACGGACACGTATCAATTACGAAGTAGCTTACTGAAAATCTGGTACCTCTACATCGCATAGTTAATGTAACATTTTATAATCAATTGAAACATTTCTGTAATTGGTAATTAATTAACGTCACACTGGAGCAGCATAACGGGTCCTGAATCAATTCCCAAGGGAAAGATCCTAGGACAACACCTCGTAATTTTGAACCACGGTCAGATGACAAGAGTAACACCTGAGCTGGCATCCCAATCTCCAAACTTCCACGCCATGCCAATGCGAAGACATTTGAGGTCACGACAGATTTAATGTGCACCAGTCTCATTATGCACCACCACATACACGACGATCTTTCATTGGATCGAGTTACGAACTAGCAACCCTCCGGTTGCGAATCTGTTGTTCTATCAACTGGGCTACAATGGCCCCTGGAATGATTTGGTAGTTTTGTATATCACTGGTAAAATATGTTTGGATATCTCAATAGCATGAAAACACATACACACACACAAGCGAAAAAAATTAACTTCACAAAAATTTAGGGAACCGGGAGAATCATTATTAGGGGTCATAATTATCTTATGATTTGTTTGAATAGTTCTTTTAGAAACTCAATTGTTTGTGCAAAGAGGGGCATTTTGCTGAGATTTGCACGTGGGCAGCTAATACGTCAAGAACGTCCCTGCACATAATGCTAGATCATTAGAGAATAGATCAGTTAGATTAAGCTCAATCAACAGTTTGAGTGATCGTACTATCTAGAACTAAAGTGAGTGATCATACTATTTATTGTATGAGTGATCATACTATTTATTGTCTGAACCAACTTATAAGTACTGTCTTCTTGCCTAACAAGGCAGTACACATAAGCTTATGAGCCAGCTAAGAGGTAGAAATAGATTTTTACTTCAATTCATCCAGTATGTAGATGTAGACTAACATGAGTATTGTTTTCAGTTGTCTTACTATGCTGCTTCATGAAATGCCGAGTTCCAAGAACAAAACAAGAAATAGAAGCAGACTTCAAAAGGAAAGAGATCACAAGGAGGTTTCGATTCTTACTCGACCGAGTTCAAATTGAAGATACTAGTCTTAGAACAGGTAATTTATTTTCTTTTTAAATGTTTGAAATATTTAGACTTTGGTTAGGTTAGGTATTTAATTAACGTCGCACTGGAGCAACACAATGGGCTATTGGCGACGGACTGAGAAAGATCCGAGGACAACACCTCGTAATTTTGAACCACGGTCAGATGACGATGTCACACCTGAGCTGGCACCCCACTCTCCAAGCTTCCACACCACGCCAACGTGAGGACATTTGAGGCCCCGACAACGCGCACCAGTCCCCATGTATACGGCGATCTTTGATTGGATTCTTACTCGCAACCTTCCAGTCGCTAATCCGTTACTCTTTCAACCGGGCTACCGCGGCAGCTTTAGACTGGCTAAGATTGTTATCTTTTAGTCCAAGCATATCTTTTCCAGATAATGCGCAGTAAGAAATAAAAATACACTTTTTTATTTCTTATTTAATGTTTCTTATTAAATAATATAGAAATATTTATATACCTGAAAACAGGAGATATCTAGGACAGGAGAGCTAAGATATCATTTCCTTTTGTTTATCAAATCAATCTACATAATTAGCAACTCACCGAAATTCCGTACTTAGGAAACTATTTCAGGCTGGTCAAGTGTTCTTTTAAACGGTTTCTAATACTGATTGAACTGCTATAATAACGAAGAATGTTTTCGGACTCCGGTTTTTAAACTTGCATGATTAACGAAGCTTCTATTTACGCCCAATTAGATTATTTCAGAAAGATCATTAAAATCAAAAATACTTCGGCGGTTTATTGAGACAAAAAGGCGGCTGTTACTTCATAGCAGTGGCGTGGTTTATGAAAATCCGGAAGCCCGCCATCCCCTAATAAAAATAAACTAAAATTTGAAAAAATTCGTCAGCAAGAAATAGATAAATAAAAATCCATCAAACCTGAAGCAAAAGTGACGGTTTTTAAACATAAATCTGAATGGGATGTCAGTTTCTATTTTAACATCCTTGATTTTCACCTCAAAAAGTCGACCAGGGAATGCAGATGTCCGATCATTTCAGCTTATAGTTTTTCATTGACTGGTTAATGGTATTTATCATGTGCAATGTCTCTTCTCCTCATGCTTCTTATTGAGGCCAGCATCCAGTCAATATATTATGTGCAGTTGGGCCTTGCGTATGGTCTATCATTCTGTCCTCATTTCCCCGTCTTAGTAAAAGACTGCATCAAGGTCTAAGACAGACAGCGTTTGGATCATCCATACATGGTTGCTAAGATTGGGCCCAATTACATCTTTTGTGCTCCCTGTTTAGATAAGGCTAAAAATGATTTGAAATGTATTGTCTACAGAAAAGAAACAACATGGCGGATGGAGTTGACTTACAGTTTTGTCTAAAGATAATAATAAGACCTTTTTGCTTTCTAACGAATCTCGGCATCCCTAGTTATCAATCCTGCTATATATATATATATATATATATATATATATATATATATATATATATATATATATATATATATATATATATATATGTGTATATAAATAGCATGTATATATATATACAAGTATATCCACACATATACCATATACATATTGTACTGTTATGTACATGTACATATGTGCATAAAGTGCATGTATGGATATAGATATGTTTATGTATGTATATGCATGCTTCATTATTATGCTTCGATTGTCTGATTTCTAGGTTCACTTTGTAAATTTTATAATCACTAGTCTCTAAGCAGTAAAGTTGTCATACGGGATGCAGTGTTCTATGCTACATTACTTTTGTTCACTTAAATCATTTATTGCATTGTTTACGTATTCTTATTTCGTCTACAAGATGTAGACGGATTTTGAAATTATGACTGTCTTTGGATCCTGTTTATTTTGTAACTTGTATTTGTTTTATATGAAACAATTTTATTTTGATTGTCCCGTTAGGCTAAGGGCTCTGAGGACCTTACGGGCGCTGAAAAAGGTCCTCCAGACCGCTCTCGTGTAGCCTTACACCCTCTGGGTAGGCTGAGCTATCAGGGTCTTAACCCTCCAAATATTTCGACGAGATGTCTCGTCCAAGATCTCGTCAATTTTGCTAGAGACGAGATATTTCGTCCAGACAAAACTGCCCTACTACTCCAAGGGAATGAAGATCCAAGTAGGAAAAACAAATTATCCCTTGCATAGAACTGGTGACAGTTTGGAACAGATTTTTACTCCAGAGGCTGGAGACTACAGGACAATTTTCGATGAGAAGATAAACCACCAGGAGGGTTGAAAAATGTTTTGCGCTATTCTATTGCTTCATAGATTCATCCCGCCTACGGGATGCTTAATTGTATATTTCAGATCAGAATCGCGCAAAACTCAGATTATTACTGTGTTTACTCTTTTCAGCTATTGAGAAAGTGAACGAGCTCTACACAAACCGCGAGAAGATGAAGCGTCGCAAAAAGAAGAAGCTGGAAGACGAGGAGGAGATCATCTCTATGGGCAGTAGCTATCTTTTCGTAGACGAGAAACTGACGATCAAAGAAAGAGTCAAGAAACTGCTCGGACTGTTGGATGACAACGGTTCAGAGACAGACTCCATGAAAGAAACCACAGATAAAAGTGAAGATCCACTGAAGCGTAGCACCTCAGTCGATGAACTGTCCTCTCTGCCAGAGGTCAAAATAATCGATCCTCTCCAACCCCGCCAAACGTCTGAGGAATCATCCGACTCGCCCAAAGTGGGCGATTCTCATTCCAGACTCTCCATCCTCCAAGATTCTCCTGCCAGAACTCACGATACGTTGTCGAGACTGTCTCTTCTGCTAGATTCCCCACCACAGTACGAAATCACCCTTCTTCAAGACACGCCCCCCTCGCACGCGAAGAAGTCTGATCAGGACAGCACCAAGACACCAGAAGCTGGAAAAAGTGCAGTCTTCAGGGTCAAGACTGAATCGCAAGAGTCTCAAGATTCCGAACAGTCCCTGAATAAGCAGGATTCGGTCGATTCTGATAAAAGACCGCAGTCACTCAAACAGAAGTCCGACTCCCAAGACTCGGGGAGTAAGCAATTCAAAAAATCGAAATCCGATTCTCAGGATTCCACCAACAGCAAGTATGGAAAGCAGAAGTCAGACTCGCAAGAGTCGAACGACTCTTTTGATACTCCTCCGAAAGCTTTGAGCAAAAGGATATTCGAGCCAAGAGAATCAAAATTAACTAGACGAGAATCCATGGGAGGTCATACAGGAGTGGATATGGCTTATAAATGGCGAAAATCGCCAAGTGCTAAATCCAAGAATGAGTCAAAAGTAACGAAATCGCTGGACATCATTACGAATCCAAATTCATAACAACCTAATTACTGATTCTGAATCGAGTAATTTTTACATTAATTCCTGGAACGGGATATATGCATTATAAGGAACTTGTCAATGAAAAATATTGCTTAGATAAGGCTTCTTAACTGAATAGAAAATTTTCCTATGTAATATTAAAATAGTTTACATAGTAAAGATTAAAACACCAAATAGATTGAAGTAAAGGAATGATTTTCTTTTAAATGTGTACAACTTAAAAAATAAGATGCTCCCTTAATTTTTTCCAAATGCACACAACTCTGCAACACAAACCTTGAAATTGTTTTGTTTTGGATATGTTATGATTTGTGTTAGAAACAATGCAAAAATGTAATAAAATCAATTTCTAAAAAATTTAATTCAATTGCTCTCAAATGTGGAAAAATAAATTATACGAACATCCATGCATAATTAATGTTATTCTAACTAATAGTTTCTTCAGCCATGCTGTAGGAACAAATAGAGAACTGTAACATGTAATGTATAACGATCACTGTAACAAGCTTTAAATGTGAGTGGTACGTCCATAATCGTCCTATAACCAAAAGGGTGGCTTTATGGACTTCAGCCATAACAAAGCAATAAGAAATTAAATGATCATCGACTTGATTGGGTTTTATGGCGCAAGGGACATATTTGGCCAGGCTGTCCAAACAGCGTCAATTACACTGCTGGCCACCCAAATTGCAACACCAAGAAAGACAAGAGATATCACAACAAAATTTATTTTGTAGATAACATGTTGACCAAGTATCAAATGATTAAATTTATAGACTTCTGTGAAGTGTGGTTCCTGCCAAAATCAGTAGCCAGAGTAGCCGCCATTGTTGGAGATCACCGCTGCCACACGCCTCGGCATTGATTCAAAGAGACTTTGGATGTGTTCTTGGGGTACAGCAGACCAAGCAGCTTCCACACGTTGCCAAAGTTGATCTGGTGTGGCAGCTGGGGATGTATTCTGGGTCAATCGTTGAGCAACCATGGACCACATGTTTTCTATCGGCGAAAGATCCGGAGAGCGAGCTGGCCAGGGAAGCAATTCAATCTGGCGATTGACGAAGAACCCTTGGACAATGCGTGCCACGTGTGGTCGCGCATTATCCTGTTGAAATATGGCTGTGGGCAAGCCCTGAAGGTAAGGAAGGACAACTGGCTCCAACACCTCGGAGATGTAGCGCTGGCTGTTTAAAGTACCGGCAATGCGTACTAGAGGAGTGCGAGAGTGATATCCAATACCGCCCCATACCATAATACCCGGTGCAGGACCAGTGTGGCGGTGCATAACGCAGCTGTTCAGCATCCTCTCTCCACGGTGTCTCCAGACTCGAATCCGACCATCGTGGTGTTGCAGACAGAAGCGTGACTCGTCAGTAAAGACAATTTCATTCCATTCTGCCGTCCACATCCTTCTTTCATCGCACCATTGGCGGCGGAAACGTCTGTGGTTCTGCGTCAAGGGAAGCCGAAGCAATGGACGTCTTGCGGACAGACTACTCTGCTGTAAACGGCGTCGAATGGTACGCGCAGACACTGGATGATGCGGTACAGACTGAATGTGCTGTGCTATGGTTCGTGATGTGGCTGAGCGATCCGTCACTGCCATACGCACAATATGCCTGTCATCACGTGAAGTGGTGCACTGAGGTGGATGCGATCGAACACGTCGGTCCGTCGTACCCTCCTGCATCCAACAATCACATATCCGCATTACAGTTGTTTGGTTTCGTCCAACACGACTACCGATTTCCCTGAAAGATAATCTACAATCTCGGTAGGCCACTATCCTTCCTCTGTCGAACTCGGATACTTGATCAAAAGATGATCGCTGTTTTCTACGAGGCATAATTGATCGTTTTTTTTTGAAAAAACCACAAGAAAAACACAATTGCCGTGCTTGAAATCGCCGAAATCTCCAAGCCTCAAATAGCGCTTTGAAGTGGCGCCACAGGCGCGCGTGATGTGCGTCTGCGCTGAAATTCTAATCATTTGCATATCTCACCTCCGCTAATGCATGTTGTAAATTTCATATTATTTGCATGCTTCCTTCAGGGTGTTGCATTTACGGTGGCCAGCAGTGTAGATAGACATACACGCGAGGAATGTTTTACTAATGCAGAAGAGAGAAATGCACCCAGAAAGGAATTGAAATTGCGCCGCCTGCAACTCGCAGGTTGCTGGCGAAGTGGGCAAACCCACTGAGTCATGGCGAATGTTCGTTTTCTCGCGGTAGACGAAACTAGTCTAAGGGCCAGGTTACTACTAACAGGTTTTGGACACATGATCCTAGGTACATAAAAAGGTTACCATCATTCACTCTACTTTTACATCTCTGCTATGGACTCAACCACCAATAGAAAATCATAGAAAGGTTATTGTTTGGCTTTGAAGGGGTAGATCAAAGGCTAGAAGGGATAGATGTTTTTGGCGCTATAGAAGTTAGCAGATGAGTTATTTGTAACGTGTTTTCCGGCATAAACGCAACCGCTAATGAGGGGTTTGGGTATGTTTCGATTTGATTAAACATTGTTCAAACCACTGAACTCTTCGGCACTGCAAGGGGGGGAAACTGGCGGCTATTTGGAATAGCAGTTACTCCTAAAATAGACAACCACCATACCCTAGCGCTTACATTCGAGCCCGGAACCTACTGGGTGGCTTGTTTTTAATTGGGGGCTCAGCCCCTTCGTCCTTATCAGATGAGATCACTGCGGATATGGGTGAAAGTCCCGGGCTATAGGGTGGAGACAAATGCTATTACTATTCCAGTTAGAAGGGAAATTTTGATTAAATGCAGGACAAACTATGAGCTTGATAATTGACCGAAAAAATTTCAAAAATGTACTAAAATCCCATATACCGACAAATGACAAAAATATATAAAAACTTTATATATCCAGAATCAGTAGATTGAATGTCTACGGAAAGCTAACAAACAGATGACACTAACAAAATCCGGGATCTAGTGATGCCTATGCCCTCATTTGAATTGTTGTACAAGAGTATTTGTAGTCTTCGCATGGATGTTCGTAATGGTTCGGAATCTAAGTTGAAGCCATAGGTCTTAATCTACTTAGTCCTCGTCCAAACCGATAGTACATTTAGTGTTATGTCCAAATGTCTCAGGAACAAGGTGCAATAAAAGCTTAGGCTATGCTGACAATGCAATTTGTGTGAATGCCTATGCACTCATATTGTAATTCTAAAAACGTTTCTAATTTTGTAACTTAAAAGAGGTAAATATTGATTGAGAGTTAGCTCAGAAATTTTAAAATAAGTTAATGGACTTTTAAAACCTTTTCTCAACTGTGTATATATATTGCTATACTAGATATCTTTTAGTATTTACTTACAGTACTTATATAGCTATTTTCATTACATTCAAGAGCACTAATTTCTCACTCGTTTAATGGACGTCCACACAATGGAATGATAGTTTTGTATAATGCATGCATTTCTGATCCGAAACAAGGAAAACAGTAATTCATGAATAATTAAAGATAATTTTTGTAAATATTTAGCACAATTCAGAATCACTTATACTTTTACATTTATGTATACAGACTACTAAATAGCTTTCTCTTGAAAATGCTATTTAAATTAATCTTATCATGAATCTTACAATGCTATTCCACATGTATAGTACTGATGAACAATTGATGGTGTATATGTGCACTAACATATTTGTAGTTTCATAAATAAAAATGAAAATATTTTTCAAATCAATTGTACTTGATTCTTTCCTGACTTTTATCCTCTCAGATCTAAACTGTCTGAAAATATCATTAGCAGTTGTTTTAGTTGAATTAACATCGCACTGGTGCAAACACAAGAGACTATTGGCGACGCTTTGGGATCAATCCCGAAGGGAAAGAACCGAGGACAACGCCTCGTAATTTTGAACTGCAGTCAGATGACCGAAGTCACCACCCCTGAGCTGACACTCCACTTTCCAAACTTCCACACCAAGCCAACGTAAGGACATTTGAGGCCACGACAGATTTAACGCGCACCAGCCCCCACGTACAGGATGGTCTTTGGTTGGATCGAATTTCAAACTCGCAACCCTCCTGTTGCTAATCTGCTACCAGTATCAGATATTAGTATTTTGGACAGTTCAGGTCGGTTGTTTTGGAGATTTATGGGCCATACTTGTTCATACTGGCCAAACATAAGACAGACATCAAGTAATCGACATACACAAGGAAAGTTTTACTAACACAGAAGAGAGAAATACACCCAGACAGGAATCGAACTTACGCCACCTACAACTCGCACGTAGCTGGCGCGGTAGGCATACTCACTGAGCCACGAGGTCCTCTGTACAGTTTAAGACTAAAGCTTCATATCATAATAGAAATTGACTTGAATGAGAAAGTTTTTTTATTAATGCCCAGGAAAATTTGAACTTGTTGGAAGTGCTTTAATCATCATGGGGATCATCCCACAGGATGGGTTCACGTTGGTAGGTAGTTAATTAACGTCGCACTGGAGCAACACGAAGGGCTATTGGTGACGATCCGGTATCAATCCCGAAGTAGACCCAAGGACAACGCCTCGTAATTTTGAATTACGGTTAAGAGACGAAAACATGGGTTCATGTTGCACCTAACATACATACCATGCATTCAAGGCACAACCATGCATTACCCTGTATTCGAACCAGGAACCTTTTGATCAAGACACCAGCACCCTGACCACCAGCCCAATTGGTCAGCAATGAGAAAGTAATATAACACATTATTCAAATTGTAACTATTTTTTATCTTTAACGGTATTATTTAGGTACTCCTTAAAAACAACTTTGAATTTACTTCTTTACTCTCCCAAATTCTTAATTTATAAACTTTTAATACATAAAGAGAAGAAACTTTTTCATAAACCAGAAAGTTTGAAAAAATTACAACTTATGTGTACATGTTTAGCAATTTAAACTTATCTAGATTTGTGGAGCAATGCTCCGAATTGGCATAGCTCATAGCTTAAATTTGCTATAAATTATAACTGAATATTATACATACCTACGTAGTTTAAAAAAAATTGGCGGAACTTTGGATAATTTATTATATAGGGTCTATTAAGATATGTTCTTAACTTTATTATCTTGGTAAATAAACTAAAGCTTTTATTAATGCAGGGATTGATAGTATCCAAAAGTAGGAATGTAAAATTTGTCAATGAAAATGCGGTTTTCGAAAAATTGGAAATTCGTTCAGTGTTCCTGAAGTTAAAAAGCCTTACATACTGTAAATGTTTTCGTACTGTTTATTTATGAACATGTACTTTAATTGGAATAAAAACAAGCACTTGGATGATAATCAGTACACAAATGTCACATACCCTATTTCAATATCTATACACTATGCTTACAGTATTATGCATAGACTTGGAACAAATTCAATCAATCTAAGAGAAATACTGCAAATAAAGAGACTTTAATGACAAACTATTGTACCATAAAATTTTTTATTCAAAAAATATAATCTCTTTTAAAATTACATTCATTAAACTTTACTTTAAAAATATCACATATACTTGGAGATAACAAACTTTTAATGATTATTTTCCTGATAAACAAATACATTAAAATAGGAACAAAACATTAAATTAGGCTACAAATTTAAAAAATAGATAATTCCTTGCATCTTACTTGTGACTGAAAAAAATAGTAACAAAATTGGAAAATAAAATGTAGTTATTACCTAGGGTAGTGAAATTAATAGTCATAAAATGTAAATATGCTGTATGCAAATTCTCTCATTAAGAATCATTTATAAATTCCATATTGTTGTTTAATTCTATATTGTTGTTTAATTTTTAAAAATTACTGCCTCAAAGTTTTAGAAACAGTTTCAGGATAGTACTAAAAAGATATATTAAGTATAAGGTGTATCGATGCAATATACCAATATAGCTCTTTTAAAGTTCAACAAAGAAAACAAATTTCAAAACTGGAGGAAGGATTTATAACTTCTTTAACATATACATAAAAAAATTGCACAAGTAGAACTTTCATCCTTTTAAATAAGCAAGTTTGAAAAAGATGCACATTGCAAAAGTTAAGGAAACAAAATTTACCTGTTAAAGGAATGCTGAACTTTTTTGGTATGAATGACATTTAGACTGCAAGTCTTACAAAAAATAAATATTTTTCAATTAAAAAACTTTACAATTATTTCAATTTAAATAAAATTATTGCAATTGAAATATTTTTTGATGAGAAGATTCATGTAAATGAGTAACGCCTAAAATCTTAATTTTTATAATGGAAAAGGATAAAAAGTTGGTAATCAACATAGAGAAGTACAACTAAAACCTAGAGAATCAACTAAAAGAAACAAAGTAAGAAAAGAGAATCACACTAATCAAGTTTTCAAAATAGGAAAAAAGCTAGATTACACAATGAGATTAGTAATACAAACACAGAATATTCAATCAAAAATATGGATTTTTAGGACAAAGGAAAATAATCTTACTAATGCAGCTAAAAACAAATTACAAAACCCTGATAGAAACATTATTGAAATTTAAGAAAATCAGAAAACTTTTCCACATTCAACAGATCTATAAATTCTATTATATGTATTACACATAATTATTTCTCTTTATATATTATTTATACTATTTATTTGATCAATTTTCATTCACAAAAATCAGAATTTTAATATGTATTAAGGATGCTTTCTATACACAAATAACAATAAATTCATACCTAAAAAATTCATTAAAATATCGAACATAATTATTAAAAAAAATCTGATGATTCTTTCAAACAGACATTCACAAACATTCATATATATTGAGCACATAATGAGATCTTTTTTGAGTCATTATTACAGTAAGTATTTTTTAATGTTCTAAGTGGGTATATACAAAATTTACACTTGCTATTTCATTCACAAACTATGTGTATTCACATAAGTGTCCGCAACCTGCTGGACACTGTCTCTTTTCTTTGAACCATTCTTGTATGTGTTGTAAATGTCCTCCATGAGCACACCCTTGGCACCATACGAACACTCCTCGTACTATTCTGTGACTGAAAAATATAGCACTTTGTTATACTCATTTTAATATAGTAATATACTAGTACAGTCAAATCTCATTAAGACGAACTTGCTTAATACAAATTGCTGATAATACAAACTAAATCCCATTCCTCATCAAAATGTATATTCAAATAATGTTAACTCATTTGTTTAAGAATTCGGGTTACACTAATCGCCTTTTAAGACAAATTTTTGAAACTTCAGGGTAAACGGATTCTTTTCAATCGCATTATCAAAAACATTAAGTGACTCTAAATTGTAGAAGAGAATGATGAAGAAATAAACGAAGATTCTGAAAACGAAGGAACAAGAATGCCTTAAAAGAAGCTACTGATGGCTTAAAAATTGTTCATTTTGTTTGGCAGTGAAAATTCATCTGCTAATTAAACAGCACTGACTGCAAAGATTTTCTTAAAGAATGTCCCAACGAAAACAAAACACAAAAATCAATAACAGAACTATTTCAAGACAAAAACTGCATAATCAGGAAATATCTGTATAATCAAGAATTATTTGTATAATCTTTATGATGAATACTATTTATCTGTGAACAAAGCAATGTACAGCAAGTAATTATTATTTTAATTTATTGTTGAAATAATGCTTTTTTTCAGAATTCGAATAACATGAACTATGGTTAATACGGATTTTTTAGTCACATGAAATTTGTCTTAATGAGGTTTGACTGTATTATGATAATGATGAAAGAAAGATGGATCAAGAGAGCTAAGTTATGCAAGTGAACTTCAACGAAACTAGACTTGCTGCAGATTGTATAGCTACATATAGGTGGCGACATTGTTTCTGTGGTGATGTGTTTCCTGTATGTATTCCAAATGTGAAGTCACTTGGCTAGTTTTTCTAATACAACTTCAGCACCATCAATAAAAATTCAAAAGAAATTTTGAATTGATATATGATAGTTGATTGGTCAACACCAATTAGATTAGCCAAATGTAGCCTGATGTGACGAATTAATCCAAACTGTTTTTGGAAATTAAAAATAACTTTTACTTTTAGACTATTTACAAGAGTTTACCATTGTGAGCCTGCAAGGCAAAACAAAATGCTTAATTTCATAAAAAAATCCGGTTTCCAGAGAAGTCTCAACCAGAAGGGGTCCGAACACTGTCTTTCAGTTGTTTTGATAGGAATGGAGTGGATGATACCAGCAGACAAGCAGGCACAAGCATCAAGGACACTTAGGAAACAGGAAACTTTAGAGACACTAGCCTGTTAGACTAGACGCTTGGATACTACATAGCTTGTTCGACTAGACGCTAGGACATTACATTGATAGTGAAATCTGATGAAAAAATGCACAGAATTCTCTATTCAAAAGTGAGTTATTTATATAAGTTGAAACTAGAATCTAAGATGTCCATAATACTGATACATTTAGCTTTTATAAACTTATAATTTATCAAATTTATAAACATAGATACATATGTTTGCTTGAGTGATTCAAAAATATTTTTTTACTGTATTTGTTGAGCATACAGATAAAATAAATCCAGAATACACATAAAAGAAATCCATAAATTTTCCTCCTCGAAAAGAAAGGTGCCCTTTTTACTAAACTCTTGTCCCTGCATAGAACAGAATATTCTATGCTAAAATGAAACATTAATAATTATTTAAAAAAAACAGGTTAGGTACAATTAGTATGTTTTTCCAAGTATTTATAAAATAAATCAGTATAATTGAGCAAGGAAACACACACAAGTTACGTTATAAGGTTTTCTAATTTGAAAATGCTCAAAACCTGGGTACTCTATTTAAAAAGTATCTTACCAAATAGTACACAGAGACATTTCTTTACAGCTGTCACAGAACCAACCCACAGAACTCATGATCTTGTTGCACTTTCCACACAAAGAATGCACAACTGTAGACTGTTGATTTAAGGAGAAAATGGCAGGAAGGCTACTCAATGCTATCACTTCATTGGCAATATTCCATAATTGGAAATGACTTAAAAGCTCTGTAAAAAATTTAATTTCAAATTCAAGAAAGTAAAAAGGCATATATTAAAAACAATTAATCCACCAAGGGGCACACAGTATAGCGAGATTGAGCACAATTGAACCCTTGGGGCTACGTTTTACTTTGTTGGGTGAAAATTTTTTGCATTGGGTGCATTTATGGATTAAAACTGATATTCTTCATAGATAGTGAAATCATCTATATTTAATTCTATATGCATCTATATTTAATTCTTAAAAATAGATTGCATACAAATATTTATATGTACAGGTAACCCCCGTATAACACGGGAGTTATGTTCCAAAAAATTGCCGTGTTATGCGAATCCATGTTATATGAAACAAAGAACTAGTACGAAAAGGGGGGTTAGGTTCCAAAAATTAAAAAACATGCTATTATATTTTCATAATTAAGATAAATATCTTTATTAAAATTTTCTTAAGTAATACATATTAATATGAATTAAACAATGTTTTCTTCGTCATCACTAAGCACTATTAACCGAGGGTGTTTTCTTTTTGGCAAGATATCCTCATCCTCTGAGTGACAGCCACAAGATCAGTGATGCCATTTATTTTTTAAGTTCTTTATTTCTCATTTCCGTTTTCTCCCTCACTCCAGTGACGCTCATTAATTATGCTAAGAATCTTCCAGAAAGTTACATCATGCCATATCATGTGTGTCCATCTAACAAATTACAGGAGAGCTAGTTTAAAAACAGCAAATCAGGAAGACCATCTCCCCTGATTTGCGACCCCCAGAAAAAATGATAAAAAGAGTGGAGAGGAAGAATACGCTATCTTTTTTTTCGCCTCAGTCCAACGACCTTGCAGTTTTGTGAGAAAGAAAATCGTTAAGCGTTCTTGCCATTTTTTCTTTTTGATGACAAGCGGGGATCCCCGAGAGACGCCATGTCTCTTCTAAGCTAAGTTACTTTTTATTTAATTTATCTCGAGATAATATCCGCGCGTGTAGTTCTTAGGATATTCCCATGCTACACCTTTTAAATTAAACTTTCATAATGCCGTCCTTTTCGCATCGTTGTTCCAATCATTCCATAAAAGCACCGTGTTATACAGGGATGTTCCAAATTCTCGAACCGTGTTAGAGTGAATCTGTGCTATAGAAGTGCCGTGTTATACGGGGTTACCTGTATATGAATGTGTTATTTTGTATTTCGTGTGTGAAGTTGCATAAAAAATATATTTCCTTGAATTTTCCCTCAACGTCAGTGATACACAAATGTACAATAAACCATTAACATCATGTGGATGTTCTGAAACCTTCAACATTATTTTTAATTTTGTTCGAATGTATTAAGAATTGTGCCCTATGGTGTTCTTTCAAAAGAACTGATGCAACTTACAAGCGGATGAACAGAGTAGTGAAATTTAAGATTTAAGTCCAGAATTTTGGATAAGAGATTGAAATAAAAATATAGTGAAGGATTAATCACACAGTATTTCAATTAATACTTTTGAGTTTTTGAAAAATGGAATTGGACACTTTCTACTAGAGCAGCATGCCACAAATAAAAATCCTAGCAGTACCTTGATTGTAGACAAACCCCTGAAGCTTTTGGAAGTAAATTGAATTACTTTCTTCACTGGATTATTCATGTTGATTCTGTTTATGCAGATCTGCTTAATCAATTGAAATTTTAATAATTTATTGTACAGATACTGCTCACTTTAACGACCACTTGGATTTAGAACAGCACATGAAATCCCCTATCTCAGCCCAAGCCACACACAGCCAAAAACAAAGCCTGTGCCAACACCAGCCAGATACAATGTAATCAAATGAAATGTTTAATAATCTGTTGTACAGGCACTCCTCACTTTAACAACCGCTCAGACTTACGACAAGCTCTCCAGTGTAGGAAATCCCCTATCTCAGCTTAAGCCACACTAATGGGCAAACCGGAGCCTGTGCCAACGTCAGCCCCAGATACAATGTAGTCAAATGGAGGATTTCAAAAATAGTTGCCAACACTGGCAAATGCAGGCAACATCAAACTTACCAAATCAGATGCTGGAATGTTTTCATTACATGTTCTGTTACAAGCATGCCCTGCTTACCCTGCACACTTGTCATTTCCTGCTATCGAAATCATCAATACATTTGATGGAATGTAATCACATGGAGGATTTAAGATTTAATCTTATCTAGCCACCTACACCCCAAATGCAGTCTGCATTGAATTTGGCAAATCAGATGCTGGAATGTTCTGTTGGTAAAAGGTGATCCTTGCTTATCCTGCACTGGTCATTTCCTGTTATATGATTACTCAATAGATCCAAAATTCTGGATAGCTCCCTAAAACAAACTAGTTATTAAAGCTAGTTCCTTTAGTTAAAAATTAATCAAATGTGTTTCAAATATAGGTATTTGAAATTCCCATAAAGATGGATGAAAAATAATAAAAATCTAACTCAAGCTGAGGAAATTTAAGTGAAACACTACTAGTTCAAAATTTTTGTTTTACCAATGCCCAGCCAATTTGAACTTTTTAGAAGTGGCTTTAGTCACCATGGCACTACAAAGGTGGAATTGTTAACCACTTGGTGTTACCCTGGTGCACAGCGGGGTGGGTTTACGTTGCACTTTACATACATATCATACATTTAAGGCAAAACCCATTTATAGAGATCACATTTATACCAAACGGACAAACATCCATGCTTTACCCCAGATTCGATCCAGGAACCTTTCGATCTAGAAATCAGAATCCTAACCATTAGTCTAATTGGTTAGCGTAGTTCAAAATACAGTTCTTGAAACACCATTACCATTATTTCGATGTACCCTGAACAAAGTACTAAAAAGGATCTTTAAGATTACAATTCAGTATGTCGATTAGCATATATTCCTATGCCTAATGAGTTGAACGAGAATGTTAACCACTGTATCACTGAGAAAAAGATCTAGACATGTTTATAGATTACAACATGTCTAGCACTACTAGACATGTTTATAGAGCCAAAAAATTAAACACAAGAAAACACTATTAGTAAATCTTGATTAAATCCTAACACCCAGTGTAGTAAAGGTAGCTGAAAATAATTCATTAATTTTTTCAGCAGTGAAAAAATGAAAACTAAATGGAGTTAACATATGAATTTATGAAACTGACCAAGATAGGAATGAAACCACTGTTCTTGTAGACTTTCGTTAACTGCATATCTTATTTTCTCTCCCAAGACAAGTAAAACTGAAACTGACATTTGGACATCTCCCTATAATAAAGAAGCAACCTAAATGAATTACAAATATGAATTGGACAGGGAAATATTTTAAGACATGCACAGCTTTGTCTTTTATCATAAATTATAGCAATTTAAAGGAAAATCAGTAAAAATTAATGATGAAATAATTAAATGCACATGACTGTTTAAAACAATTAACAGGTTAGACAGCGGAAATAAGGATTCAATGACCTGTAGTATTTAAAGTATAATGGAAGGAAAGGATTAAAGTAAAAGGTAAGGAAATATTTAGTCCTATATACACAAAAAATTTAATAATTTGGTTGAATTGTGTTAAACTGGAACTGTTACAATTAAATAACAGCTTGTATTTAAATAGAGGTGCAAGTTTGGCCGCATTGAGTTTAAGGCGCAAGGGCCAGATTTGGCCAAGCTGTGCCAAACACAAGACAAATAATGTCAAGTAATGGACACACAAACACAATAAAAGTTTTACTGGCACAGAAGAGAAAAATACAACCAGTTAGGAATTGAACCTGCGCTGCCTACAACTCACAGGTTACTAGAGCAGTGAACAAACTCACTAAGCCAAGGCAGCCCAATAGAGATGCAAGAAAAAAATTAAAACAAATTGCTTATAATGATAAACACAAACCTGAGTATTAAATAATTCAACTATAACTAACACCAGAAACACAGAAAAAGAGCATATGTAGAAAGGTATATTTAAAATATTACAATTGTTGAACTAAGCAGAATTAAAATAAATGGAAAATATGTAATCTGACCTTAAAGTAAATAGGCCTAGAGACGTTTTAACAAAAAAATTCTTTAAGACCAAAAAATACTTAATTTTGTTCATTGTTTCTATAGCATTTTGCGAACATATTATTGACATTTAAAACACTTCAATATTTGGTATTCAATTAATTGGGAATTTTAACATTGAAAAATTCATCAGAGGCATTCGATATCAGTTAACAGATATCTACGGAGCTAACTTATGGAAGTGTTTCTATTCAAAATCCACATAAGATTTTTCAGTTTCTAAATTTTAAAAGTAGAAAAGCACTATGGTCCAACCTCAAGAATTGATATAGTGTGAGTCTGGTGAAAAGGCAGATGATCTTGGGGAAGTTTATTTCTAAAAAGGTAGTAAGCTTGCCAGGGCCATATAAAAATTTGATATTAGTGTGATTATTTGTTTTGCTAACTCGTTATTACTGCTATTGCTCTCAGCAGATGATAACCTCAGAGCCAGAATCTGAATCAGATACTGAATGCAAGCATCATTTACATTTAACCTATTCCCTAATTGAACTAATGCTCATTCAAAACTATGATTCAAATTATGACTTGCCAGAGTTGGATTATACTACTTTTAATGATAGCAACCAGTAAATTAGTTATATGTACAAGTGATTTGAAGAACTTACTTGTTCTGCATAATATTGCAACATATTTTCAACAATTTCGGTGAAGTTCCATGGGGGAAATCTAGGAGCATTACATAAAGCCAGCATCATGTTTTGCTCCTCTTCTTCACAGGGTGCATATTCCCGTTCCGATATCTCCTCTGCCGCGCATAGAGGCGAATTTGGCATATTAGCTATTTCAGGAGGTGGAGATCCGTCACCTAGCCTATGACGGATATTGAATGCCTCTCTTGGTAGAGTCCAGTCTTCATCGGCAGGCAAAGTAGACAGCTGGGAGTAGTCGAGCATGCGGAACAATTCTGCTTCTCCATCTCCAAAGAAAAAGTCACCCTGTGCAAGCTCACTTGCAAAATATGTAATGGTGTTTTCATGTTCAGTATTCCCAGAATCCGAGTCATCTTCAAGGTTTTCGTTTGCACCTCTGTCTGCAGCTACGTAACTACCACCACTGACATGTCGGCTGCCAGATTTACTGCTGTTGTGGTGATTACGGAAGGTGGCTCCATTATTAATGCGAACTGAGTGTTTGACAGAGCTCTCTTGAGAACTTTCTAGATGGGCTGGATGAAAACAAAATACAAAATTGAAGGAAGGAAATTAGTGGTTTTTAAACAAGAACTAATATAATTTTAAGAAATAATTGTTTTGTATTAATATGATTTTTATAAAAAATGTTTAATTGAAACCATAAATAACAGGTTAACTCAGCGATTTTCAACTTTTTTTCATCTCATGGCACACAGAAACTAATTACTAAAATTCTGTGGCACATCCAAAAGTATGGTATGTTTTGACGATCTGACAAAAAATATGCATAATTTCATTTGATTTACAAAAATTAATAATAGTAATTACCTGCCCTTATTGCTCTAAAGTGGCTTTTTAAAAAATATCTTTGAATCAATTTATCTATTACACTTGGTAATAAAAACCAAACTCAAAATTATTTATATAGGTATTATTTGAAATTATTTGTGAATTCACTAGTCAAAAGTTCAAAACTAAACTGTTGAATGAAACTAACCATTTTATCATCTATAATGGAACAATGGTTGAAAATCGATAGGTTAACTCATAATCTAGAAAATATAAAATTGCATTTGATGGTCTTTATGACAGTTTAGCTAGAGAAACACTAATTTATTTACAGAATAAATAAAGCAGATTTTAGCAGAACCCAGTTTTTTTGCATATTGTTCTGATCAGCTTAAGTTTATACCAGTGAATATGAATGAAATTATGTATATAGAATTGTTAAAGAAATCTTGCACAAATAAGAGGTGATGCATTAGATATAAAATATACTAGACAAGTAAAAAGGAAAATAAACTTCTAGGGAACTCCAAATGCTTCTTTAAAGGTTTTAATAATTCAATATTTTAATATATTATTGCAATAAAAAGGATTCAGAAAAGAAAAAACTGTCAAATCGTTGATTTATTTAATTATACCTTTTTCATCAGGTAGTTTGTCTTGTGTAACTATGTGAGAGTATTCTGATAAAAGCATTGATCCTGAAGTATAAAGTAATTTCAAAATCAACCAACTTTGGGAAACATCTGGTCTGTGTAATTGCGATGCCACATTCGCATTGTGTTCACACAGGTCAGGCAATGATTTTCCATGCAATAAATATTTTTTGGCAGTTTCAATAAACCAGTTCATGGATAAAAGCTATAAAGAGAAAGACAAAGTTTAGTCACTTAGTTTTCTAAACATGCATTAAGGGGATTTTCTTTAATTCTGTAAAAAAAACTGATTTTGTATTTTTCATGGAATATTATTTTTTAAGGTCTTAAGAACATGTGTGCCAAATTCCAAGTTGAAATTCACAAAATTGGCTCAGTTATAAATTATACACAGATGTAGAATTTAAACATGTTTTATTGGATTTTATGCAAGTGGTAGACACGGTATCGATAAAACTATTCGATTGATCAACTTGAAATTTTTACAGCATGTTGAGCAAACAGCCTTTTATTGTTTGACGAACCAAAAAAGTGATTTTTTTTATACAAAAAGTGAAATTTTATACCAAATAGCATGGTCAATTTTTTAAGCTAAATCAATGATTTTGGATTTGACAAGTCACCATTTCCTCAAATATGTTTTAATTCATCAAACAGCTACAAATATGTATGAAGTTAAATGCTGTTACTTTTTTTGTTAAGATCACTTGGAGTGAAGAAATCATGCCAACAAGTGACCATAAAACTTTGTGCTGGGTCGAAGAGAGTAGTAGGTGTGATTCTTTATGCAAATGATAATCAAAATTTTTTGAATACCTGAAATGTTAATAGATGTGCAAAGTTTAGAATTATTGATTACATAGTTTTGTCAATCAAGGGAAAAAGAAAATTCCTTTAATCCAACAAAATACATGGTAAATACTTTTTAGAGGCACACAATATCCTTTACAGATTGAATCATTGGTTTAGTTATAATAGTTTTAATCAAATATTTGACAGTTAAACAAATAATTTATGACTTAAACTACACAATAAATTACTTTTGAGTATATAAATCCTAGGAATATTACACATATGATATATATAACACTGTTTTTATACTGCAGTATTTAACATTGTTAAAGATAGTATGCTTTATTAAACAAACATATCTTTGGAACTTTTTCATGATCTAAAACTTGAAGAGTACGACTATTCCAAGTAAATTTGTGTTAATAGCAGTTGAATTTTTATGAATCACAAAATGACTCCCAAATCAGTGTTACTGTCTATAATTATAGCATAATGTCATGTAACAGATAAATGACATCAACCACTCAAACTTGTTCATTTTACTTCAGTAGTTACTGACTTTTTAGTTCAGTTTAGAGAAAAGTATGTACTAACATATAGGACACAGTAAAGATTAGAATATCTTAAACAGATAGGGAGCACAAATTGTTCATAATATAAACTTCTACCAGCCTCATGTGAATCCTTTAGAACATTTAAGGCACTTAAGGATGATCGGAATCTTTCTTGCATACTTGAAGACTTTCTTCCCATCGACAGCAATCTTGGAGCAGGATGATTTGGCCCTTTAATATTTACAGTTGAGTCTTTGAATATATTTCTGTTATAAGCATAAGACACATCACCACGGGGATTTAGATCAAGGCCCACTGGGTTAGCACGGTCAGCAGGACGAGCAGCATCTTTAAATGTGTGCTGATACAAAGTACAGTCTTTACTTGTCGTGAGTAAAAGATGGGGTGTACGCCATGCAAAACCTAAGATGAAAAATTATAATTATGTACTTTGTAGAAAATTTCAATAAAAACTGTTTCATGAAATAGCTATTCACTCTTTCAATCTTTTATTAATTCAAAAACAAATCTTGCAAAAAATTTTTTTAATTGTCTTATTGTATCAGTATACTAACATAAACAGGTATTTTTTGTTTATTTCATGCAATACAAACATCTGAAGAGCAAGTTTTTTGGTTGAATGAAATTTTTTTTAAATTTAAAATGCAATCCAATACAATTTTTAATTTCTGACTATACATTTTGAAGTAATTGAAAAAATTCATGTCTTCCAAAAAGTCATGTCTTACCAGTAGCAACATCCTTATGCTCACAGAAAGATGCAAATGGGACATAAGGTCTTCTAACATCCCAGACATTTACAGTAAAATCAACCACTAATGAGCTACTTGCTATGTGATGTTTCTTGGAAGGTCTCCACTTGACTCTTGAAACAGAAGCAATGGTTTGTATGCAATGGTCTAAGGTTTCTTTGAAGCTAGTATCCCATATCTAGTTATAAAAGGAATCAAATTAAATCCAGGCAAATAGAGTTCTATCTAGTTTTTATCAATTCCAGTTTCATTTCAATATAATTTGATCAATAAAATATTAAAAAAAATTTAAGAGCTCTAATAAATTTCAAAAATGAATTTCATGGAAAGTGTGTACTGCACAGGGTATGCCAATTTAAATCAAGTGATTTTTATTAAAAAAAATTATTGATTTAAATCAAAATTTTAAATTTCATTTTTCTTTATGTTATGTATAATAATATTGATAATGAAATACTGAACAAAATGCATGTTATTTTATTCAAATAAGTTAAGAACTTCGCACGTACTGAGTTCATCCCAAAATTATATTGAAAATCATCTTCCCTTTGAAGACACTAAATAGTATTTGCTGATTGGGATCATAATTACCAGACAAGTATTTTCATCTTGGGCCATTGACCAATAGGCATCACTCACAAGCCTCATCAGTAAGATTCTGTGTGACTATAAATCGCACATGGCCAATTTCAAACCATTCATCTTGTGTTGAGTGAAGATGCTTGAAATATATTCACTCAAATTATTAAAATTGTGGTAACTTGCTTTCTTTTTAAGATGTTCAAGTTAATTATTTAGTATTGTAGTCTGTTCATAACACTTACTCACAACTAAGCTTTTCTGCAGTATCAAGAAAGCATTCCAATTGTGTACATAAATCTATAATTGGCAATATTAATAGTTCCATTTTGTTTTGTATAATATATTGGTTAATTTTTATTTCAATTTATTGGGAAATTTTATGCATTGATCCCTTAGAATTCTTTACCCTGCTATTCAATATTTATGAAATTGAAATTTGGAATATAAAAGTTGATTCTCTCATTTGATAATTGAGTATGTTGATAAAAGATTATGGGTTGAAGCAGAAAACTATTGGAATTGATAAATTTTCATCTGGTGGATGCTATTACACTTGTTCTATGCTGTTCATAGAGAAAAGCTTAATTTTTTGTTTTATATATAAATTTTTATTCTGTACTTCGAATATACCTATGAAATACTTGTTAATGCTAAACGAATTTGAAAAATAGACATATTTGATTTCAAATTTATGTATTTTCAGGTTTTCTTATTTTCACTAAACTTACAAAAATAACAATTTTTCATCAATAAGTTATTTTTGCAAGCTAAAAGTTAATGAGAAGTAGGAATTTTTTCAAGATGCAAGTTCCTTTTATTTTCTTTCGGTGACATGATTTTTTCTCAAAAGCAAGTCTTGAACCAATTATATATAAAATTATTTTATAACAAAATAATTGAAGTAATTCAAAACACTGTATTCATATATGATAAATATATAGTGCAAAAAAAATTCTGAAATTTTTATGATTGAAAAAATTCATATGTCTGGGATCTGGCAATCTTATTTATCTGGGTCCCAAAAATTCACATCACTGGTTATGGGTTAAACTCAAAGTAATCTAAGTCGTTTGAGAACCAGATGGAAAAACATTGCTCATATTGGTATTTGGGACACTGTCTATTTACTCTATCATGTGATTTACTTTGCTAATTCCTATGTAGCGTTTTAATTTTTCAAAAATTTACCCAGCTATATTTCTTAATACATTATGGTTTTTGTATAAAAATATTAATGTTTAAATAAATCAAAACTATCTAGAAACTACACTGTAATTTGCGTCTCATGTCCAACAAATTTCAACTTGTATGGGCAAGGAATTAATTAAAATAATAAAAATCCGATTTAAATAAAAAAATCTGATTTAAATCAAATAAATCCAATGTTATTTATTTAAAAAAATCATGATTTTTTTCATACCCTTGAACTGCAGAGATATTGTGAATGGCACGAATGGAACATGCACAAAACTTCTGGCCTTACATTGTGTAATGTACCTCAGTGTTTTCCCTGACACATATGCACAGAGAGCATGAACAGATGATCTTCCCCAGAGGCAATGACAATGCTGTCACCAAGTTGAGATAATAGGAGAATAATTTGCGATTAACATCACTTGTACATACCATCCTACACCTTTAGGTATTAAATCGTTAAATAGTGTTGATTCATAGTGAAGTATCTTCCTGTGTCCTCCTCATCCCTATGGTACAATCAAATTTCATTTTGTTTTACTACATTTTATTAGTCAAACATTTCGGTTTCCTCAAATTTTTTTTTTTGAAATTCAGGTTTTTTCAAATTCAAATTAATCTTCAGACTTGGTATTGCCTAATACCTTCATTTGAATTCTATGGTGTTAATGTGGCAGGGCAACTTTAGAGAAGAATTAATTAATTTGATGAAAATATATATTACATTTAAGAACAAGAGGTTTGGGCACTAGAAAGTAAATGATATATTTAGTTGTAGCATGCAAGTTAGTAAGAGTAACCCATTGTGAAAAATACCTTTATAGTTTTATCTCGTCCAGCAGTTGCAAATACAAATTTTTCTTCTGGATGCCAGTCACAGGTAAATACTGGACCACTATGAGCTGCAAACTGCCTCTCAAACCGATCTGTTCGTCTCAAATCCCAAAGCTGAACGTAGCCATTTTCTTGAACAGCAGCAAATGAAAAATAATGGTGTGGACAAAACTGCACATCTCTAACACTTTCTGATAAACTTTAAGACAGGAGGGAAAGGGGAGGAGTTATTGGACAAATATCAGTTTAACACTCTTCAAATCTAAATGAAACGACATCCATATTATATTTAAAAAAATACAGTACTAAATCATTCTTAGGATGGTATTTGGTGTTTTCAATTAAAGTCACACTGGAGCAACACAACAGGTTATTGGTGACGGTCCTGGATCAATCCCAAAGGGAAGGATCGAGAACAATACCACATAATTTTGAACCATGGTCAGATGACGAGGCAACACCTGAGCTGGCATTCCACTCTCAAAATTTCCACACCAACGTGAGGCAGATTTAACATGTATCAGCCCCTTTGTACACGACAGTGCTTGGTTGGATTCGAACTCGCAACCTTCTGATTTCTAATCCGTTACTCTTCCAATCGGGCCACCACGACCCAAATCATTAATTTTATACATATTATTTGGATTAATTTTATATAAATAAAACAAATCATTCACCTTTGATTACGATGAGTATCATAAGAAACCTGTAGCATTAATGATTTATTTTAATAAAAACTGATGTTGAACAAGCATGTATACCTAACATTAATTTTAAAGAGACAAGAAATAGAAATTTTAATAGATAATTTAATAAGAAGCTGAGAGCAATACCTATAAAATGTGCTACTGGCTTCTTTTTTCCTCAAATCAAATAATTTCATGGTTCCATCTTGAGAGCCACTGAGCAAAAAATGAGGTTCTGTAGTATGAAAACACACCTTATTTACAGTTCTTTTGTGATCTTGAAATTTCATGTCTGAAATTGAATGTAAATGTAAAAAATGAAAACATATAACTAGGTTCATAACAATTTATTTATCAAATATTTCTAAATTTTGAAAAAGATTTGTTTATCTATCCAAGAAAACCTGCTCATGAGTACAAGTGGAAGAGCTAGCTAACAATCTTTATATTATAAATCCATTGAATCTAGCCATTCAGTAGCTTGTGTATGTGACAAAATATACAAAGTATATAGTTGAATATTATATTAACATAACAAAATGTTAATATAATATTCAATGGCACTTTACTAAGCTCGTAAAAAACAAATACTATGTAAGGCAATTCTTGTCTAAAAAAGGAATTATATTTGTGAAAAATGAAAATATATAAACTTTTTGTAAAACAAAGATAAGAAACATCCAATATAACTTCTAAACCTAAATAACAAAACAAACCTTGCTTCTGTGATGAGTTGAGATTCCAAGTAACGACAGATCCATTTGTAGCAGCAGTAGCAAGAACAGCATCTAGAAAAAGATAATTTTGTTATCAATCATGATTACATATTTTATGTAATCACTGAGTAGTTAGTTATAATTCAATGGTGAATTTGAAAAACATTTAAAATTATTATTTAAAACATTAACAAGCAATAAAGTCAGTTAAAATAATTGTGAAACATTTGATAAAAAATTTAAACATTTTTAATACAACAATGCAGAACTGAAATGTTTAAAAATTATCCCCAAAAATTCTATTCTGACAAGCTTGCTTTTAAGATTCATTTATTCCTCTAAATAGCTTGGAAATTTTATAACCCAAGAACTTTAGTGACATAATCAGATTTTACAAATATTTTATATCATTCATAAACAAATGGATAAAACATCCAACTAACCAGATAACTTCAACTTATCATATTTGAAAGTCATTAAAAATAATGTATTTTGCAGCATATATGGTTGAAGCAAATGTATCAAGAAAAGCAATTTCACAATAAAATGAAATATTTGTCAACTAAAATAAATTTCTTAAAACTAAAAAACTCTATCAAAATAAAACAGAGATGTGTATTTTATCTTGTATTTATAATCTTGCATTTATAAGCTAACTATATTTCATATTTTAAAAACATTGTAGAAACATTCATTACCATCTGTAGGATTCCAAACAACATCAGCACAACTGTAACTTAAATCAATATTTTTTCCAATACGAAGATTGAGTTTTTCCACAAACTTCGTTGCTTCAGCATTAAATATCTTGAACACTAAACAGAAAGAGGAATTAAGAAATTATCATCATTGTATTTTATGCATAATTGTCATTGTTCTATAAGCTTATGAACATCTTTCATGGAAATTTTATATTCTTTTAAACAAAGATAACAGATTATAGAAGAAAAATTAATATTAAATTTTACCATTTCTTCCAGCAACAACCACTTGGGATGCATCTTTACTAGCAGCAAGTGCATTTGCTGAGCCTTCAAGGGTAACAAAGTGGGAAACAGGCTCTACTGTAGCTGTTTGCATCGGAGCAGTGATTTCCCTCACCTCTCTGAAAAGAGAATGCCATTGATATTCAGTATAAAAACATATATTTAATGAAATCTACAGTGTATTTCCAGCTGTATACTCAAAGTTACAAACTGTGCAGTAAAAGTTTAAAGTGCCAGTACATGGAGTATGAATAAAGATCTTTTCCAAACTATTTTGATCAATGCTTCTTTACATGACAAGAGCTCGATTTTGACAGATGAAAAATCTATTTTTAGTCAGAGAAGAATAGGTGTCACATTAGAAGATACTCTAACTTTTCGGGTTATCACAACAGAATTAGGGATGAAGATAACACCCCCATATTGGAATTTTCTTTTAATAGAATTATATAAATTTCTCAAAAAATTTAGGATAAATTTATAACACCTAAGTATCAAATTGATGGTCACTTTTAAAAAGAAAGTGAATAATACTATGATCTTAAATTCCATATTAAGGAGCCAATTTAATTATGGGGTTGATTTGAGATTTTACCGTGCAGAGAAAAATGCTGATTATATGAAATCTCAATTATTAAAAGTAGTGACACTATGATTTTCATTAACCTTCTGAGGATCATATATATATATATAATTAGCCCTTAATGGCTTCAATTACTTTTAACCCTTTAGACTAGGATGCACAACTTCATAAGTATTGGCAATCTTATTGTGAAGAAAGTAGATAACATGTATTAATTTGAAGGGGAAGGCATTGAGCAAGGAAGAAACTGACCCAACAATATTCCATTCTTTAAACAAATTATTTATTAAACTTCAATGTGACACTTTACATTTTTCCATTAACAAGACTTGTAGTTATGAGTTAATTCTATTGTAGAAATTCTCAAGATCTTCCCAAATTATAATTTTTTTAAAAAATTAGCCAGCAGTTTACACTTAGTTCATATTTGGAGCATTAAAATGTTTTTCCAAAGAAGCCACAAAGTTTTAAAACTTAATCTTTACCAGAAATTCACTACACAAAAGTGTTTAAATATTGACTAATATGTTGCTGAATATTGAAGATCAATTATGCCTAGTGAGAGGTTGGTGCACCTGGTCCCCAGTTCTAGGAAAAGAACCTTGGCTTTTCTAGATTATTTAGTGCTGCCTGTGTCTTAGAACTCAACTTGAATCTTTTCCTTTTTGTTTCATTGGGATATTCGTATAACTGCCTTTTAGAAAATTTAGCTCACTAAATTTTTAAAACCAATTAAAATAAGTCTAGTCTATGTTGATATATGTAAGATCTTTGGAGGCCAAGTTGTGCATCCCTGCTCTAGACTAATAGAAAGTTTTCTTGGATTCTTTTAACCAATAGTGCTAATAAATCACTAAATATATTGTTGGTACAAGAAATAGTACACTTTTGGGAAATCTTGTGACAATCGGAGGTTGAAAAATAAGCAAGATTTTGATCAGTGTTACATGAAAACACAAACATCACATAATCAGATTTAGAAAAAATGTGATGCTTTCTGACTGTATCAGAAATAAAACATCAGCAGTGAAACTGATAGCAAGTACAGTTGTAATAAATAATAAGTAATCCTAATGAACAAGCTTGAAAATTTAAAAATTGCGAAAATACAATCATCACAGCTATGATCCTATTTCACATTCAAGTAATCTGAGCACCTACTTATACATGCTGTTAAATGAATGTGAAATAAAATAGTCGAGTCTACAGAATAAATATCCATTTTACCAATCTAAGAAATTAAACAAAAAGTTACAAAATCAGAAACATTGAGCCATTGGAATCTGACATAATGAAGCAGTTAATTTTTAAATTGAAAAATTAAGTCTTATGATGCCAGTATCAGCATTTGTCAGTAAGTTAAACTTCGATGAGAAACCTTTGTTATCTCTTAAGGTAAGTATCTATTATTGAAGATGCAAGTATAAACAAATTAAAAATTGTTACCTCTTAAGAGGTAGCAAAAGGATTTGGTTGCAATTATCAAAAATTTAACGAACACAAACAGATGAAATTAAAAAAAATATTTGGGAAACGACGTTACATACAGTAATGAATTGGGTGAAGGGATTCAAACCAACCAGAATCTTATTGGGTTGGAAAAAAAACGAGTTTTAAATTTTGGAACTCGTTCGTACTTTTTAAATTATGGCAAATGGAAGAAAAATGTAACAGAAAACAAATTAAAAAAGCTGACTGAGAGCAGACTTCCCTTCACTCACATTTTGACGCAATATAAAATTGTCAAAAAAATTCCCTTAAGAAAACTTAGAAAAGAGACAACCCCATGCAGTAACATTAAAAAAAACCTTCTCAATGAAGTAGCACGTGATGTCAGACATGAAAGTAATCCTTTTACGACTTTGAAAGAAAAAGGGCAAGACAGCCCTCAACGAGTCAGTTAATACACGAAATCAATAAGCAATTAAAACTACACAATGGTTAAAAGGACCAAAATGATAAATAAACCAGAAAATTGTACTAATAAGTTAACTTACCTAGCAATAGCGGGAAACATTTAACTGGATAATGTAAACAAATATTCGAAGTTAAAGTTGTAGTTGGTTTCGTATCTAATAGTTGCCACTCAATCAATTAACTCAACGGGCCGCGGTGGCCCGGTTGGAAGAGTAACGGACTGATCGAATCCAGTCAAACACCGTCGTGTACAAAGGGGGCTGGTGCACGTTAAATCGGTCGTGGCCTCAAATGTCCTCACGTTGGCGTGGTGTGGAAGTTTGGAGAGTGGGGTGCCAGCTCAGGGGTTGCCTCGTCATCAGAACGTGGTTCAAAATTACGTGGTGTTGTCCTCGGATCTTTCCCTTTGGGATTGATCCCGGACCGTCGCCAATAGCCCGTTGTGTTGCTCCAGTGTGACGTTAATTGAAAAATACCAAATACCAATTAACTCAACAAATTAAAACTTTAGAGCTTTGAGTTAGCATTGTTCGCTGACAGTTGGTTGTTATGTAGTTGATTTTACATCGCACTGGAACTACACAGTGGGCTATTGGCAAGGGTCCTGGATCAATCCCTAAGGGAAAGATCCAAGGACAACACTTCGTAATTTTGTACCACGCTCAATGACCGAGGACACCACCTGAACTAAAACCCCACTTTCCAAACTACCACACCAAGCCACAAGGACATCTAAGGCCACGACAGATTTAACATGCACCAGCCTCCACGTATACTACGATCTTTGACTGGATCGAGTTTCGGACTCGCCACCCTCCGGTTGCTAATCTGCTACTCTTCCAACCGGGCTACCTCACTCTACCAAGATTAAAGGGATTTTTATTATAGCTTCTAACACTCTAAAACATCTGTTTTAAAATCGAACAACTTAAGGAGGTGCGAGGTGTGATGTAAAATCTTTTTACAATTGATCAAAAGAAGTCTGATAGAAGAGGAATAACACACTCTAAGTTTATGAACTAAAATCAATTTCTCTTACTATTTCCTATGAAAACTATTACTATTCCCCTCTATATTCGACTATACCCCAAATATAATATAACGTTATAATTTTCAAAGTTTTTAGATAGGTAAGTAGTTAAATTTATTTGTCGCACTGAATCAACACAAAGTGCAATTGGCAACGGACCGAGATTAATCCCGATAAAGTTCCTTGGAAACAACAATTATTTCTTTCGCACAAGGTTCACAGGCGATGACGCCAAATAGGGAAATAATTGGTAGCCTAAATAAAACCCTAGTTGCTTCATACGTGTTTTCAGATTTCAATGTTTTGCTTTTTCAGATCATTGTTAATATCATCGATATATGTATAATATTTATTCTCCCTGTTGGATGGGGGAGGTAAGGCCCCATCCATAAAAATATTAAGCTCAAGGTGTTCGAGCCCCCTAGGATATAGTGCCATTAGTGTGGATATTTTGTTCAAACAAATTATTTATTACTCACTGGTAATATTTTAATATTTACCCCTCCCGTTTGAGGTGTCCCTCTATAATATTAGAGGGGATAATGCTTACAAACCTCTAGGAGTTGTAGTTCGTATCCTCAGGTATCGTTCAGAACATATATTCTGTAAGTTTTCTCTCTAGTTTGACTTCCTTTTTAAATTGTTACTGTTTTTCAGTATTATTATTTTCACTTAAATTATCTTTAGCTGCAGAAATTCTGTGAGCAAAGCCTTCTATTGGCTCGTCTAAACATTTGAATATATGAGAGAATATCAGATATTTTTGTGCGGACGTGTCTTCTGCCATGAAAAATTCAATAAAATGCTATAGAATTGTTTTCAGATCTGTTGCATTTTTAAAATCTGGGGATGTTAACAAGAATTTAAGAGCCCTTGTTAATTGGGTTTTAAGACAGTTAAAGTTTCTTTTCACTCCATTTATTGAGTTCAGCAACCTCAGTCAACTGTTAGAAAACGAAGGAGCATGTTCCTGCTTCACCGTTACATTGCAGAATATATTCCTTAATAGCGTTTTATAACTTTTAGTCATTGCGTATTACATCAAATTCGATATATGACAACACTCCAACTTCAGAAATGAATATCATATATTTATTTAGTGTGTTTGGACAAAACAGAAAAAGTCAAAAATTATTTAAATTGAAATAAGTAAACAAGTACATGTAAAAAAGATCTCTCATTTAATCAAATTAGTATAAGTGAACTATGAATAAAAGGAGAAATAAATGCTGGTTCAAAAATGATTAAATTGATTTATAGTGGATATGGAAAAAAAACACATTCAATAAAAACTGTCTTCTGAAATTTTTTTTAATTATGGGTGAATCCATTTCGAAAAAGTTTCTTTCTTCGAGATACAGGTCTGTGAAAGTGATTAAATTTTAATTTTATGAGGGTACATCACCTATTTAATAATCGCATACCTCCTAAAGCATTTAAGGTAATTCAATTATGTTTTCTTCCAAAGAATTATAAAACTTTGGAGCAAATATTGATGCTAATTTCATTAGGATTTTGATGCTAATTTCATTAGGAATATTGATGCTAATTCAAATGGATTTTTCAATTTCATCAATTTTAAATTCATTCTTCTAAAAAAACCATTTTTTAAAAATCGAATTATTTTTTCGAAGTTCCTAAATAAATATACTATTCGAGTGTATGAACACTTTTTGCAGTTTTCGAAAAGTTAAGCTTAAATATATTGTTTTGCATAATGATCGTGATCGGGAAACTCAACGTGAAATACTGTCAAAATCCCTTTCGAAGTGCGAAAGATCCCTAAGCGTCTGTCAAATACCCTGTAATTGGACAAAAAGGTTCTCGAAATCCCTACATTTTTTATAGCTTTCAACTTCCAGTGGTAAATATTCTTTCCGTATTTGTTTAAAAATACTTTTTTCTCACCGCTAACCGAATATTAAGAGTAATAGTTTAAGTACTTGCTGAATTTGAATTTCTTTTCAAGCACAATATTATATATTAAACATGCACTCAGAATTTCACAAACAAAACTGAATTTTGTTGTTCACCTCGCTATAAAAGAAATAAAAATTGCACTGTACTTGTTTTGATACAAAGGACACATAATCTATTTATTTAAAACTATGAGCAAAAGTTGAAAATTTGAATATTAGTTACTCTGGTAAAATAAGTTGAGGAATTTGTTAAAATTCAGCGGATTTTAGCTGTTATTTCTGCCACATATAACTCTAAGAAAGTATTCAACAGATATTTCAATAAATGACCGTTTCAAGGTCGAACTTTACGAATGCAATTCATAAGCAACTTATTTCAATCCTCTTCGATTCTTGAAAAGTTGCACTCCCATGTTACAATATTCGGAAATCGGAACCGAGCAATATCGTTGGTCCCGCTTTGAGCGCGAGTCAGAGGCTAAAATTTCGACGATATTTTAGTTGTGTTACTCCAGTGTGACGTTAATTAAAAATACCAAAATATCAAATACATCAACGATATTTTATGTTGAAGGTTTTTAAAATCAACCTTTGAGAAACTGCATAAGCTATATAAAGGATTAAATTAACAACATTCTAATAAACTTATACAAAAATTTTCATAATTTTTAAAGATGGCATTTTTGATAAAATCTTGTCCAAACTTCTTCAAGTTCCATGGTGAATTGTTAAAAAACGAAACTATTATTAAAAAAATATGCTTATTATTACGAACAGTACATTTAAGTGTCACGAACAGAAGACAAAACAAGTTTATCTTTAATAGTTTGAGCGTAGTAAAATTTGAAGCGTTACGCGACATTCTTGACAAGCAAAATTGAATATTTTTTATTGCCATTCATAGGGTCTTATTACCACGAAAAAAAATTATTTTTGCAAAAAGTAAATGCGCCATAGTTTAACATACACTATTGGTCATAACATACTGAATTCTTAAAAATATCGAAGATGTGAAGGCAAACATTTTACTTTGCACAGATGAAAAATTCAACCCAGATTCGTTAATTCCTAAAACACGGAACCAATTATGTTTCGGTGATATGATTTGATTTCAAATGATGGGACATTTTTAAATTTCTTCTTGTTAATCATAAAAAAAAGAACTTGCATGCATTTGAAAGTGTAGATGAATGACTGCGTTATGGCATCAAGTCATCTGTTCATGTCTTCAAAAGACTAATTAATTCAAAAACAAAGTGAAATTTTCTAAACAAATTTATTTACTTTTAACAAGAAAGCAGAACAAAACAATCGAATACATAAAAAATCAAGCTTGCAGGCTATAAATTCTAAAGAGATAGGAAGCTCAGGCGACGGGAGAGAGTTTGGTTAGGTGACCGGCGCTAGGGTAATTCAGCTACTAGTCCGCGCGCCCACAGCGTTGTAAGAACTTTTCAATCAGTCCGATATGAAGTCTTTGCGTCTCACAACCTCTTATGTAAAGGTTTATGTTTTTGCGAAATTTTTTATTTTTTTACTTATTCTCAGTTAGGAAAGTATACGAAACTCTTCCTCCTACATTCATTTCATTTGTAATTCAAATAATCGCACCAAACTGACCAGACTGGCAAGACAAGTGTCAATATCTTCCGGTTAACCTTGGCGGATCAGTGAAATTAACGGAGTACTTCACAATACGTTTCATTCTTTACTAGTGAGTTATTTTTGTTTGAAGGAGCTTGAAACTGATTTTTATTGATTATTCTCCATAAAAAGACGCGAATATAGGTGTAGTAAAGATGATTAAATCCGTGACCCAAATAAACAAATGGGTAGAAACAAGAACGGAACCGAAAAATGCTTGAATGAAATTCTATAGTAAGAGTGTTTCTTAGAATTTATAATGAAAATGTTTCCATTGATGGAAAATACATTAAAAGAGGAAAAGGTGATTATGAAGGCGCGTTATCTTGATTAGATGCAAGTATTTTGTCAGAGTTTATTTATTTTACTTCTGTTATTTTCTGTTTCATGTTCTATAGAATTTAACTCTATTCATCTTACAATTTAATTCCAGTGATGCTACTTTATTTCTTAATGGTGAGAAGAGCATTAAAAGATAATAAATATGGCGCGTTATTTTATGGACAATATTTCACAAAGTAATAAACTTAAGACACTTCAATTTAGAAATTTAGAACTGGTTTCTAATAAATAAATTAGAGTACAATCAATTTTAAAACGATTTTTTAAAGGGTAATAAAAAAATATTAATGGACATTTGATTAGGAAAATTTGTGGAAACACTTTTTTGTAATTCATGACTGTCACAAAAATTAATTGCATTTTTCAGAAATACCCTTCATTTTGAACTGCAAAAGGATAATATATATACTTGATATATTTTAATGGAAATGGATTCATAAATACCTGTTATAGGCTATGAAAATTTTCGGTTCTTTTCTTATGTTGAATAAAATATAGCTAAACAAGAAGTTTGATACAAATTCAATATTCGACGTCAAAATTGGGTGTTACAATTGGAAATGAAGTGTGCTCGCATTTGATGTAAAGAAGTCTCCATATGTTAATTTTAAGCATACAACGTTATAGATGTTTTCTTTTGTATCTAATATATCTTTGAATTTTCTGTACTTTGATGATGCTCGAATAAAGCGGGGTGTTTTGTTTCTTTTCCCTGCTGATGTATATCCCAGTAGTATATAAGATTTTAGATGAATATATTGGCTAGAATTTTTGGCCGATTCATTTAATAATAATAATAATTATAAAACAATTATATAGAATAAGTATTTTTTACAATTTTGAATGTATTTTGCTATTTAGAAGTTAATTAAGTAAAGGTACGATTTTCATGAAACTACACTGATGCTATTGGATTTTGGATGTTATCATCAATCTGTACTTGACTCGATATTTGTTTTTAGTTATTTTTTAGTTTTAAAATACAGCGAATTGAAGTCACTAGTGAACATTTCACTTATATCCTGATTATTCGATTAGAAGCCATATTTTACAATATTTTTATACCAAAAGAACAAATCCGATTACGTATTAAAGCTGGTAGACTTATGACACATTTCTCAACTAACAATTTGAATTCGTTGAAGCCTGAAATAGTGCGTTCTGTTGCCGCCAGTGCGAAGTAAAGTCAACTACCTACCTGATGAAGTCTGAATAAAGAAGAACGATTCGTTTCTTTTCCTGCAGCTGTTTGATTTGGAGTATTGTTAAATAGTATGTCGTAGAACTGATAGCATTTTAAAACACACTGGTTCCGTAAGTTTTGGATTGCGGTTCTGTAAACGGAAAATAAATACCGGAACACAGCTCATTCATTGAACAAATGAACCATAAAAGTAGGGAGAGAAAAGTGAGTTCAATTGAACTTTATTCAGTGTCGTATCTTTGAGCTTAAAATCACTATCTTTCTTGATTTTGTATTTCGTTACATTCTAATCCTAAAAGGTTCACTAAGCTTTAAGGATTCGTTTATGCTTGAAATTAATTTCCTATTTAAGCAAACAAAATTAAATTTTGAAAGATTGCATGAAGTGTTCGCATGATTCCTTATCATTATGTTCCTCAGTGAATTTGATTGACTTTGGCAGCTGTGATCTCTGAAGAAAGTAGATATTATTTTTTTATCAGATAACACTAAGATATTTTTCTTATTTCAGCTTTTGAAGTTTGTGGTTCTTTCATTCGTTTCGGAACATTAGGCTTCATAAAGGTAAGAAAAGCATTGAATTTTTTAAAAATAATCACATTTCTTCTTTTAAAATTGATCGATTGAATTTCTTGATTTAAAATTATAAAGCAAAATAATTAAATGTGACACTAAATAATGCTAAAAAATGAGCAGTTCTCTGTAAGAACCGCACTGTTGACCAAATGACTCAATATTTAAAAATTCTTTCTTAGACCTTTCCTGATAACTTCCACTGCGCTAGCAACCTGCGAGTTGTGTGAATATATTCCTATCAGGTTCGATTCCCCCCTGGGTGTATTTCTCTCTTCTGTGAAAGTCCATTAACTTGACGTGGTTTGACGCAGCTTGGTAAATATGGCCATTGCTACACAAAACCCAACCTAGCAAACCAGCCTGAAACCCTCTTAAGATTATACATGCTATGTTTTCACTTTATATTTTAAATAAACGTATATTATTATGGCAAAAAACCTTTTGTTTCATTATCTCGAATTATTTGACAAACTGTTTCCTTTTTCCTTCCAACTTTCCCTTTTAAAAGTTAAATAGTAATGTTAAATGTATTTAACACAGTTAAAGACGAACACAACGCCGAACTTTTTAATGTTGATGAGATTAATATTTCTCCAAAGCTTTACTTGCAATCCTTGAATTTTTTTCTTATGGCTATCGGTTTAACGACAGTCTTAACAAGGATATTTTTCCACGCATTGTTCACCATCTATTCTTTTCTTTCTCCTCACAACTGTGTTGACGTTCTATCAGCATCTGCTGACAGCCAACGATGGCGATTTATCTGCGTCTTGAGGCATATACTATTGCAAGAGATTCTACATGAAATACAATCCCTGTCCCGGAATGATATTTTTATACGATGACGAAACTCGCGATGAATATTATCGATCTTCATGTATCATTTGATATGAGATATGTCAGCAAATGACACAGAATAGGCATTTTAAAAATATTGTATGACTGGTAAAACATATATTTCTGTAGTTTTAAGGGACTGATTTTAGGATCAGAATGAGAGACTTTATATAAAGCTAAAGGTAGGTGGCAGTAGCGTTTAAGCTTCCTGTACGTATTCCAGACTTGATATCATGGCTGTTTTGGATACGAATTCAGCACGTCGCCCATAAAAATTCACAAGAATGAATTATGAGTTGATATATCGTCGACTTAAAGCAAAAACTCATTAACTGACGAAAAAACAAATTTTACAGCAATAGCCGATTGAAGACTAACTATTAGTTTTTATTTCGAAAAGAAAATTTTTAAACATTTTGATATGGTTGTATTTTCTTTCAAACCGAATACAATATGGCAATGTATTTCTCACCATCATGAAACTAATAATTTAGTGTCAAAAATGCCTTTGCTAAAAATGCCATTTAATGAGTTTCTGCTCTAAACCGACGATTGATTGATGGTATTGATTGGTCAACACCATAGATTAAAGCCAAACGTACAGATATGGTGGTAAACTACATTTTAAGGTAACCTCGATACAACGTGAGAGCATTTGGGTAACAGGAAATAAAATCTTTCTTTTCGGTTTGGCTTATTTGTTCAATGCACGTGTTTGTGTGTGAAAATCCTCCAAATAGTATTCAAACTGAAGAACAGTATTACTCTAAGAAGCATTCTCAGTATAAACAAGCAAACAAACAAACCAAGCGGAATGCTAAAATTTTACTTCCCAATTCAAATGCTCTCGCATGATAAATGAAGGTTACGAGTTTTCCGAGAAGCGTAGTGTTGCTTTTAACCCACACATAATGACTAAATATACTTAGATATTGGTTGAATGAATATCGGGAAAAATTACATTGGGCAAAAATGTCAGAACTGGTCAAAGGTTCTTCAGAGAAGACTGCAAGTTTTAGAACGGATATATGTGTTTGAACCCCTCGAGATTGCGATGTATTTAAAGAGTTGTTTTCGATTTTATACACTGCTGGCCACCCAAATTGCAACACCAAGAAATACAAGAGATATCACAATAAAATTTATTTTGTAGATAACATGTTGACCAAGTATCAAATGATTAAATTTATAGACTTCTGTGAAGTGTGGTTCCTGCCAAAATCAGTAGCCAGAGTAGCCGCCATTGTTGGAGATCACCGCTGCCACACGCCTCGGCATTGATTCAAAGAGACTTTGGATGTGTTCTTGGGGTACAGCAGACCAAGCAGCTTCCACACGTTGCCAAAGTTGATCTGGTGTGGCAGCTGGGGATGTATTCTGGGTCAATCGTTGAGCAACCATGGACCACATGTTTTCTATCGGCGAAAGATCCGGAGAGCGAGCTGGCCAGGGAAGCAATTCAATCTGGCGATTGACGAAGAACCCTTGGACAATGCGTGCCACGTGTGGTCGCGCATTATCCTGTTGAAATATGGCTGTGGGCAAGCCCTGAAGGTAAGGAAGGACAACTGGCTCCAACACCTCGGAGATGTAGCGCTGGCTGTTTAAAGTACCGGCAATGCGTACTAGAGGAGTGCGAGAGTGATATCCAATACCGCCCCATACCATAATACCCGGTGCAGGACCAGTGTGGCGGTGCATAACGCAGCTGTTCAGCATCCTCTCTCCACGGTGTCTCCAGACTCGAATCCGACCATTGTGGTGTTGCAGACAGAAGCGTGACTCGTCAGTAAAGACAATTTCATTCCATTCTGCCGTCCACATCCTTCTTTCATCGCACCACTGGCGGCGGAAACGTCTGTGGTTCTGCGTCAAGGGTAGACGAAGCAATGGACGTCTTGCGGACAGACCACTCTGCTGTAAACGGCGTCGAATGGTACGCGCAGACACTGGATGATGCGGTACAGACTGAATGTGCTGTGCTATGGTTCGTGATGTGGCTGAGCGATCCGTCACTGCCATACGCACAATATGCCTGTCATCACGTGAAGTGGTGCACTGAGGTGGATGCGATCGAACACGTCGGTCCGTCGTACCCTCCTGCATCCAACGATCACATATCCGCATTACAGTTGTTTGGTTTCGTCCAACACGACTACCGATTTCCCTGAAAGATAATCCACAATCTCGGTAGGCCACTATCCTTCCTCTGTCGAACTCGGATACTTGATCAAAAGATGATCGCTGTTTTCTACGAGGCATAATTGATCGTTTTTTTTGAAAAAACCACAAGAAAAACACAATTGCCGTACTTGAAATCGTCGAAATCGCCAAGCCTTAAATAGCGCTTTGAAGTGGCGCCACAGGCGCGCGTGATGTGCGTCTGCGCTGAAATTCTAATCATTTGCATATCTCACCTCCGCTAATGCATGTTGTAAATTTCATATTATTTGCATGCTTCCTTCAGGGTGTTGCATTTACGGTGGCCAGCAGTGTATTTTGTGAGGCCACTTAAGGATAAATAGCATCCCCGCTCTTCCTTAAGCCGGCTCTGGTCAGGGAATATGGATCTCGCCACAGTGAAAATCGTTTCTCTATATGCTGGCGGCGAATTCAGACCTTCGAAGCACGAACTCCAGGCAACCATAATAAGATGAAAGGAATTCATCTTGGTGGTCTCATTACCATTACCCAGTCCGTCAAGGAATAGGGGCTGTGGGAATTCCATTCTCAGCACTTGCCTCAAGACGCGCAACCCAAATATAGTATTGGCTCCCAGTATGAACAATGCAATATCCGTCATTGCCCAGCAGTGGGCTTTATGAAACCACGCTATTAATGATCTGCAATCGACAATGCGTTTGCGTTGTGGTAAGGGATTGGAAAGTAACGGCAATTGCTTATTGAATGTTAATTCGTGTACAGAGATCCTTACTCTCGTAGATGTTGAAACTTTTACTTGTGCAAAGTTCTTCACAGTTTGTTCGGTTATATCACTATTGAGATATAATAGAACAGAATATATATAGGAAAGATATATCGAAAAGTTATAGCTGGTAGCTAGCTAGAAGTTGAAAGCTATATAGCTAGTTGAGATATATAGAAAAACAGACCAGTTTCTCAAAATACTTCGGATAAGTTTTACGAAATATGCTCTCAACGTCGTCTGTATAGTAGAATAAAGCATATCATCGGCTTGCAAGTGAAACACACACTAAGTCAAAATTTTCAAGATATGAATTTTTAACTTTTCTAGATCGGAAAATGGTGTTTTTAGACTAGTGACGTCCATTAAGTAATTTTTTCTTTGTATATATATATATATATATATATATATATATTACTCAGGCAGAGAATTGGGCTCATTAGGTATATTTTGGAATAAATTAAGCTATATATATATATATATATAGCTTAATTTATTCCAAAATATACCTAATGAGCCCAATTCTCTGCCTGAGTAATTTATACGAGACAAAACTACTTATTATAATCACATCTTTCCAAATGGTTTTAAGTGGCTTTAACTTCGGTTCTTGAGCTGAAACTTTTGAGTTCAAACGCAGTTTAACTAAACTGACTTAATCAATATTCCTCAGAAACTTTCAAATGTGAAAATAAATTCTTAAAATTTAAATCAGATTTATTTTCACGTACTAATCACATATACATTCACGTATGTAATTTTTATATTTTTGACACCAACCAGAGCTTAAGATATTGCAAATTGCATCGATGTACAATGCTGTGTAGCTTAACTCACTTGTATAATACCGAATAATGCGGATAATATCGACTGAATACGATTTTAGCAACACTTGAGAAATATATTTCTCAACATATAGTATTGAGTATATCTTTGCAGACAGAGAATTAGCTATTATTAATATTTATGAGAACTGGAAGATTTCCCATTAAGATATACACAGGTATTCGTATTTATAAAGTAATATCATATGTGCATTAAATGTCTTAATTTTCCAACTACAGTAGTTTTAACAATTTACTCGTAAAACAATTTGGTTGGATAGTTTTGAGATCTTTAGTTCTCGTCACGCGAAAGATTAAGCAAAAATTATTGACACACGTTTCGATGGATTTTAAATATAAGAATACATATTTAGCAGTAAAAAGGGTGACAGATTTTTTTTTAAAACCAGGAATGTCATTACTTTACAACCACAACTCTGATTATAAAGTAATTGTGTACGAGCGAGTATTTCATGATCATGATCAAGTCCTTTTCAAATTAGTCAACCACGTTCCGATTACTGAAAGTAATGAAGTTAGAAAAATTAGAGGAGGAAATGGGGTAATAGCATTAAATATAAAAGTTTTGTACTCTTCATGTGTTTTCTCATATTGTATATTTCGACTACGCAAAATTGATTTATCCTTATGATAAAACAGCCTCTTCTCTAAAATACAACTACGAATTCAACAATAAACAAAAATAACGAAATGCGTGTATCTCAATAGAATTCTTTCATTTGGATTTACTTATTCGAATTATTTGTTCAAAACTTTTTTAAAGAATACAAGTTTTTTGAAGCAGGAAATCTTGACTATAAACAAAAACTCATAGCAATAACAAAATTCAGTAAAACTTCGTTAATTAAGTTACCAGTTTAAATTAGTTCCAGTTTACTTTTCATATTTTTATGTTAGAAAATACTTGTAAAGATGAAAATATTTAATTAAAATTCTAATTAAGCTAAAGTAGCGTTGAGCTCTGATCATTTTTAATGTCATTGAACTTTAGATTCTATTAAAGCTATGATTTTTTCTTATCTAAAAATTGTCATAGTGATCAAATCTCCCAGATGTTTGCCGACAAAAACATCTTCAGGCGACATCTGTAATGCAAAACAGAACAAATTTTTTCAAATGTGAGAGATGAAATTTTATATATTTTTTCACAACGCAGCTTTGAACTTACGAAATAACTATTTTCTTTTCTTCTAAATTTCATTCCATTCAGTGATCTACTTAAGAAATTCTATTGTTATTCTTTTTTATTCATTCCATTGGATTAATTTTTCCTAATTTAATATTTCACGTTTGCTTTTCAATCAGTGTGTTTTTATTTTCAGTTTTATTACTGCACACAAAACTGAAATTTATCGTAGTCGACAGACAACAAAAGAATACACAGCCAGAAAAAGTACCTAAGCAAAATGGAACATAGAAAAAACTTTGAAAAATGACGAATTGTTATTATAGCAATAACCTAAAACCGAAAATCAGCTATGACTATTTTAGTACGTCATAAATGTAGAGGCAGATTTTATACTCACGGCAATCGGACTTCCTCGCAGCTTCCGGTAAGTGCGTGGAAATTATCAACTTCTACACCTTCCGCCATTATTCAATTTTCAGATCACTCGCGAGTTCCAATATTGAATAAAATGAATAAAAACATCAATGAAGTCGTTTGGTTTGCTGACCGTTCCAAACGGAAGAGGAAGGAATACTAAGTTTTCTCTACAGAGATTTATTGACTCTTATCTTTAACTTGCTTGTTAGTCATTGTTAGCTTAAGATAGCGCCGGGCGTTACTTAACGAGAAAATTCCATTAGTTTCAAATTGCTTTTTTACCAATGCAATGGAATTCAACTAAGAAAGGCAAACTGAAGTGTCATCCGGTGTAATTGGCATAAAGATAGCCATGTCTTAGACAGTTGAGTATGGGAACCCTAACGTTTAACTTTTGCTTACAGGACACTACACTTATAAAATATGATCTTATTTCTACTACTCATCTGTATATCGTCGGTTCTCGGACAATTGTTCCTTGGACCTTGTCCATATCCGCCAAAGTACGTGAAGAACTTGGATCTAAATAAGGTGAGTGATGGTTCTCAATGACCGAATTCTTTAAAATTTATTTTATCGTAACCGCCAATACTTTAAATCAATTTTAAACTTGAAAGATTTGGTAGGGGAAAATCCTCATCGAATATTTTAAAATTTTTACTAAGCATAATTTTTTCAATTCAATGTTTTTATTTTTCATGTCTTAAACTACATCACTTCGAAACTTTTTTAACTCTCGCTTTAACAAAGATAATCATATACTTTCCAAGTTGACCCATACTATTAAGGGTTTTAATGTTTTTAATTTATTTGGTATTCTAAGTATTTTAAGTAACGTATCTATATGTTTTTAAATATGCTTTTATTGCTGGGTATACTTTTCCGAGTGCTAAATAACTTTTACGGGGTCGAATTTTATCCTCCGTTTGGGGCAGTATAAAATTCCGTTGTCAGTTTCCGGACCTTGTCCTATAACCTTTAATTTAATTATTCAAATACTTATTAGTGAGAAGAAATGTTAGTTATATTACAGATTTTATAGATATTCCAGAATTAACACTATATTAGTCGCTGTCCTTTTTAATGACATTGACGTGCATCTGGTGAGGTGCTCAACGTTTTCTTTCCTAGTTACACACGCATTAATTAGTCATTTGTTTTTAAAAATACGCAGTCTATGTTTTAGGACATTAAAAACAAATAAATACAAAAAATTATTTTTTAAATTCATAACTATAATGCATTTTTTACAGTTAACATTTTATTCCGTGACATTGAAAAATATCGACGAAAAAATTGACTATTTCTCCGGTGCTCATTACATAAAGATCCGGTGCCCATTGGCCCATTAACCCTCCGTTAGTACGACTAACGGAGGGTTAATGGGCCAATCTTTGGACTTATTTTCAAAATTAGATTCTGATTTGTCACGATTTTGCTTTGTTCTGCCAATCGCATTGGAGAACTGTATAGAACGAGGGCTTACAGGGGCTTTTCGAGGCATAATTTGTCCTTTTTTGCAAGTAATTTAGTTCTAGAATTTCAGAATGCCTGTGAAATAACCATGCTTATATGATGCATAATATGTGAAATATTATGTATGTGTGTACAAGATTATCTAGTTCACTCAACCAGATGCTAATATCTCACTAGCTGTGAACATCCTCTCTGGTCCTAGATAATATGAAGAGAGACATGTCAAACCTAGACAAAATGCCGCATTCTTACAATCCAAAAGGACAATAGTAGATTGCACTGATATCTGTGCAAAATTTTAGTCACGTGAGTTTGGATGAGTATATTCATTAAATTAGGGGAGGTTAAACATAAGCAATGCTTTCCCACGATTGATGTCTTTAGCGAGGTCTCCAGCTCCGACTTCATCGTTCGACGCCGGAAGCCATAAGAGTGACTACCGAGTTGGAGAAACAAATAATCACCTTTGCCAATCGCCATTCATGAGTTTGAGTACTGCAGCCCGTCCCCTGTGAACCCAAATACCTTTACACAAATGGACTTTCTTAAGGTCACGTGCCTTCTCACCGGAGCCGCATCATTATAGTACGGCTCCGACGAGAAGGCAGTCGACCTTGAGTCAGTTGATTTCTTAATGGGGTGAGAAAGCGTGTTAGGAAAAGCATGAATGGTGATCACCGTGGATGTTTGATCCCTTCCAACTCGTTACCTATGGTATCGTTTTCGGCACCGAACGATAAACTTAGAACGAGAATCCGCGCTAAATACTCCAAATGTGCTTACGTTTCCACCAATTCCAAATAGACTCGTTCAAAACCACGTGATTTGACTGCCTTCTACAAAGGGGTCACACTACATAAAACTCCACTCTGCATTCCAAATGCCACTTAATTATGTTACACTTGGATGTTTATTTGTTTTTGTTTGTTTGGAGCGCCATCTGACGGTGGCGTCTTTCAAAGCTTAGGAAAACACAAATATAGTCTGGCTCCCGGAAGTTGATATTTGAATCACATGGTTCTAAATGAGTTTATTAGTTAAATTAGTGGATTGGTGGTAACTTAAACAAATCAGTAAACAATTGGCATCTTTAGCGCGGCTCCTGTTTCTAAGTTATCCTTCGGCGCCGATTAGTCCAGTCAAATTAGGCCAAAATGGACCCAAACCAGACATCCTAAAAATTAAAGCACTATCAATCAGAAAATGTTCAGGGAACCTTCCTCAACGTTCCCAAGCAAATCCCCAAAATCCAGTTGCGAATTTTCCCATATTTTCAGAAAATGTCCGCCATTTTCATATTGGTAGTTCATAATATTTTTACAGAAATTATCATTACACGCTCTTTTAACAGGGCTTTCATATAAATGCAAGGCAATAAAGTTTTATATTAAAATATTTTGTTTCCATGAACTTGAAAATAAAATTTTTCTCTTTTGTGTAAAGTCTTGGAAATCTTTCATTTTTATAGTCAAAAATTGAGAGGAAATAAACATTGGAAAATGTTCAGGAGTTTTCCCTGAATGCCTCCAAGAAATTTTTCCCAAAATCCGATTGCATGTTTTCCAGTATTTTGGAAAATTGCTTCCATCTTGAATTTTTGGGATTTTACGATACTCTCACATAGTTGTCATTGCGTCTGAACTTTTTGACAGAAACTTGATTTTTTGTAAACTATTCCTCTTTGAAAGGGCTTTAATGTATGTCATATAAAGTTTATGTTAAAAAAATGAATCACGACCTTAAAAATAAAAATTACTTTTTATGGAGCAAAATGTTAAATATTTTTTTGTAGTTCATCATTGATGCAAATAACGCAGCAGAACTTACTGGAAATATTTTTATGGAATCTTATTAAATGTTTTAGAACATCTCATTAAAACAATCGTGGGTTTTCTAGCATTTTAAAATTTTGACACCACTTTGCTTTCTTCAATTTGACACTTTCACAGAAGTTATTAGGCTGGAAGTTTTTTAATCAGAGATTTGAAATTTTGCCAAATATTCCTTTTAATTAGGCTTTTATGCAAGTGAAAAAAATAATTATCTATTTACAATGTTGAGTTCATATGATCTTCAAATTAATCTTTATTTTTTCGCTATCTTTGGGGTCATACCACGTGCCAAAACTTCAGATTGAAATCAGACATGAAATATTTCAGTGACAGGATGGGCCTTTTGAAAGTAATTTCATCTAGGTTCGGAAACAAATGCCATTAGTGTTGGTATGTCTTAACTTATGTATGACTCAACCAAATGATTGTAAGGGTGCGCAGCAGCCCTCCACTACTACAGCACAGATCCTTTAATATGAAAAGAGATTAAAATTAGCCTATGATTGGAACTATTACACAGATTTGGCTCTCCGTCGCGTACTGGTTTGATGTTGAAATATCCATGAACAACAGCCTTGCGGGTATGGGATATGTTAAGGATATAATAGAGAGGGGATTACACATACATATAAATGTCACAACTTATAGTCATATGTAAATGTACAGCACATATTTTTTTATTTTATTTGTGTGTCCCTCTTCGCATAAAACTCGGTCTAGAGCCTCATGCCATGAAATTGTCTGAAAAGATCTAAAATGCAAGAACGTTTTTCAAAATATCAAAAATTGTCAATTGGATTTTCCAAGAAATTTCTTGGAGGCATCCAGGGAGATGACCTTTACATATAGCACTGCTCCCACTTTGTTATTTTGTACTATAGATATGAAAATATACAGTAGTTTAGTCCGTAAATAAAATGTTTGATTTTTAATACTGAACAAAATTAATATTTTAAATTGGAACGTATAATTTTCGTTTATATGAAAACCTTGCTGAAAAGAAACAATTTACAAAAATTCCAGTCTCCGAGTCGAAAACTTCGAAAGCAATGGTAATTTCCGTGAAAACCTTGCGACTGGCTTTTCACGGGTTTTCTTTGATGCATTCAAGGGTGTCCCTTGTTCAAATTTCATAAGTCCTGTTTTGTTATTTTGGACTATAAAATTGAAAAGTATTCAAAATTTTGTTCAATAAAAATGTTTTTACTTCCATGGTCACATAAATTAAAAATTTTACATTATAATATAACATTCTTGCACTTATATGAAAGCTCTTTTAAAAAGGAATACTTTACTTCGCAATCATAATTTACGTGAAAGTGACTTAAAATCCAAAATAGCGGACAATTTGGGGAATTATCGGAAAACTCGCAAACCGGATTTTGAAGGATTTTTTGGTGGCATCCAGGAAGATCTCCTGAACACTTTCCCGTTGGTCCCACTTTATTTTTCAGGATGTCGATCTCAAACCCTAATTTGAATGGACTAGAATGATAATGCGATGTTGGCTGAAACCAGCCATCAGGTCGACTGCCGTCTTGTCGGAGCTTCCAAACAAGCATCCAAATGTAAACAAACTGCCGTCATTTTAAAATGAAGCTTAAGAAAGTGAAATATATACTATACTTGTCACACAAAATAATTCGATGACCTCCCATGTTTCAAAACCCCTATCCTGTTTCATTTTTCATTCCAGTTTCGGAACTGTTATATATGTGTCAGTGTGCTTGTGCTATTCCATTCGCCTAAGATCTCGGCATATGATATGGCATTTAAGATTGGTATCTGTCCAATTGGATTTATTCATCGATTTTGCTTACCATTTCAAAGGTTTGGTTGTTACTCTAGCGCAGTGATTCTCAACCTTTTTTTGTCGCGGCACACTTTTAACGATTTCAAAATTTGGCGGCACACAAAGAAAAAGATAAGTTTTAAAGTTTACTTACCTATAATACACTGTAAAATAGTTTATGATAATAATTGTAAATGTAAAATAAAATAATATAATTTGTACTACAAAAACAACAGTACGTTTATTAAGGAATTAATTACAAGGTAATAATAAGAATACTCTTAATGAGAAATTTGAGCTTGATGTTTTTTGATAATTTCATTTATATTTGGTCGTAAAAATGACAATGCTACTCTCATATCGTCTTCTACATTTAAGTCTCGATCTTTTTTCGTTTTTATGTTGGTTAATCCGAATTCACACAAATAAGATGTAGAAAATTGTAATAATATTTTTAAAGCTTTTTTTGGCTATCATGGGATAATCGCATCTAATGTTAAATCCAAAATGAATTAATTGATTCTTCCGAATATTTTAAAATTAAATCTCGATTATTAGAAAGCGAAATTAGTTCTTCCTCTTCACTCAAAGTTAATTCAAATACAGAAGTATTCGTTATCACAAATGGATTACGAACCCAATCAAATTTTTTTATATCTAAATTTGGGAAATAATGAATAATTCTCTCCTCTAATGTTGTCAAATGGTCAATAACAGTTTTATGAATAGTTTTATTAAAATTTGGCGGCACACAAAAGTGCCGCGGCACAGTGGTTGAGAATCACTGCTCTAGCGCGTATAATGAAAGTGTTTCAAAATACACGCTATACATATGAATCACACAACAGAGGAAGGCCTTGAAAAGGAAATGAATAAAAATACAAAGTGAATTATTAATTTATATAACATTTCTTTTTGAGATTTTCTATAAATTATATTTAGTTTATTGGTGACTTTAAATATAATTTTTTTCTGCTCTAGTGCAAGTTTATTTTCTCCATTTTTAACCGATTCTGACCTAGCAAACCCCATTCAATTGCGTCGTGAGAAGAATTCTATCCCTTTTTGTGTTAATGAATTTGCTTCAGCTATTCACTGATTGATTTATCCTTAGTACTCCGGGACTTGGTATATTGTAGCCCAGAGCCGCCATCATCCATTGAATGCCGTGAATTGCCAACGAGTGACCTACACACCTATTAATCGTGGACTGAATGCCTACTTTAACGCATCTAAGAATGATTCGTAAGTATGGAATATATTTACCTACTCGTTGTTCACTCCAGTTCATTGAGGATGAACAAACTCTTTTATTTGCGAAATATGGCCACCCATTTTCTCATAAAGATTTGCTGGTAGATATTTTTTTATCCTATGAACATCTTCGGCTTATTAGCCATCAATTGGCAAGCAGCTTAATAGAGTTCGGAAGTGAAAAATTATGGCTTAAAACACTATCAACAGTTATTTGCAATTATATTGTCAAAGTTTTTTAGAGCAGTCCTTGTGGTGGTCTCCAGTCATTTTGTCCAGTTCTCAAAGGGGACAGATAGCTGATCTCACTAATCCTCTTTGTAGGTAGTCATGTTCTGTAAGAAGCCCAAAGCTCAGGGCAAGGAACCTGGGAGATATACGCGCTTTATTCCTCAATAAAACATTCCAGTTCTTTCCTGTAGACATCTCTTTGTAGATTGAGAGTCCATTAGTCTTTATAAACGAGCTCTTGATGTTATGTAGAGCTAAAGGGGATTTAGGTTGGGGCAACTGTGCTCCTATAGTGCCTTAGCCAATTGGTCAGCCTGTTCATTGCCATGCATACCACAATGACTTGGAATCCACTGTCATCCCATTTAATGGATGTAGATTAATGTCAGGAACATTTTTAACACCATGATTTTGGTAGTGGTTGTGTGTTGATATGTTGGTTTTTCCATTTGGACGAAATTCCGATTTTCGTGTGCTCAGTATTCTGACAGTTTTTCGGAATCAGGGACGGATTCAGAGTGGACCAGGGGAACCCCGGAAATGTTATTGATGAAACAAAAATTAATACTGAAGTCAGTTTAATCTATACAAATCGAAGTTTGTTAAGCGCATATAAAAATCGTGGGACGGTCTGAAACTGTTCAAATACATTTGCAAGAAAATGCTTATTTAGTATTATAGCAATTTGAGTGGCTGCTAAAGCAAGCGAAAAGTCCATTTATGTGCTTGATAACAGTCTGAATGAGAAGAGATTGGACGAGACAAGAGAAAAATCTCTTGTCTATTCGACTAGACATGAGTGACCAAAGACGTATTTAATGGAGGGATGTTCTACAGGGGCTCAAACACCTCCCATCCCACCGAAGTATTTTAAATGTAAAAAAGGCAATAAAAAATTCATATGGAAGTTAACTTAATCAGTGTAAATCGAAGTTTCGTTTATCACACAGATAAAACGCCTGTAGATATGTCTGAAAGAGTCAAAAAGATCACAGAACGTAATGTTGATTGTGCAGTGTGGCCTTTTGATAGGAGCATAAAACCGGGAGAGAAAATTGGGCCCCTCTGAAATTATTTTCTGTTTATTTTGAATAAAGTTTATATGATAATAAAGTAATTGAGGAAGTAAGCTTTTCACATATAAGGGGTCTTAATTTATGTTCGAGGATAAAATATTTTATATGTAAAAAGGAAAGAAATATCCGTTTTATGTAAATCTTTCTACCTAGAAAGAGGGAGCTTTTTTATTCTCCTTTTCCATACGAATTTTTTCTCGGTTATACTCAAAGATAATTTTTTGCAAGGGTTTTAGCTAAAGAGAGATTTCAAACCCTAGAAAAACTATAAGAATGAAATTTTCGGAGAAACCAAAGGCGATTTACTTGGAAGTTATATGGATAAAACAGTTGGGAATTTTGTAAACTTTAACAAAGTATTTTCATACTAGTGAACTATAAGTAATATTTCAATAGAGATTGTGAAACTGAACTCTAATGTCAAATCATTAGAAAAGTTTTGAAATTTGATTTCAACTTTTCTAATGACTTGGTAATAGAGTTCAGTTAAAAATTATAATTTGTCTGATTTCGATGAATAAAAATCATTGGGACTTTATAAGACAGACCCCTCATTCTCGTTTCAGGAGATACTGAAACAATTGAATCAATTAAAGCAAATTTTAATTTTTGTTGAAAATGAACACTGTACTTAAACACTGAGACTTAGTTAATTTTTACGTAGATATGCCTTTTTTTATGAACCAGTACTACAATTTTTAATCCTCCAAGTGATTTCGATGAGATATTTCGTCCACCATGATCTGTCCAATTTTGCTAATGACGAGGCATCATCAAAATATTACCGATTTTATTGTGATGATAAGATTAAGATATGGCCAGTTGTTTGAAATGACGAAGTATCTCGTTCATCAAGATGTGTTAATTTTTTTCTAATAACAAGATATCTCGTCAATCACCTAGTCAGTTTTGTTAATGACTGTACTGCTCGTCTAGAAAACCACCGGAAGGATTAAAATGAAATTTTGAATTTATTCGTCTCCCAGCACGAAATATATGTGGTTTTACCTTTGGACCTGATTAGTTTGAAAGTCACGGCATTACATGAAAAATAAACACCTGCTCTTTTTAATTCGATTTTACAATGTTTAATGTACTGTTCAATCAAGATTTGGTCTCTGAAAAGACACCTTTAAAATTCTCCTCATTTTCTGCAATACCGTAAGATAAAAAACATTACTGTATATGATCAACAGATGGCGACACGCTAGTTATTTTCAGAGAATGATATCGGTTGGTATGTCGTGGAACAAATTTAGCCACCAGTTAATGTTCTCATATATAGTAGCAAGGGCCGTGCTCAGGGGGTGCCCAAGAGGCTCGAGCTCTCCAAGAAAACAAAATTGGTGATGCGAAACACAACAAGAAATGCACACTGAATTTTGTGTGGCCAGTAAATTGAACGTTATTTATCAAACGCAATACTTATTCAACGTTACTGTAATTTACTTGAAACAGGCAATCGGGAGAGAGTACACTGGGCCACCCGAAAACTATTTAATGAAAACACTGGCATGAGAACAGCTTCCGTCACTATGTCTGAGTGACAGCGATCGTTATAGGAAGTGATCGTTCATTTTGAGTAAGGGTAACTTCGGTGGTTGTCTCGAAGAAGTAGGTGTCTCGTCATTAGCAAAACTGACCAGATCTTGATGGACGAGATATCCCGTCGAAATACCTTGGAGGGTTATTTTAATTTTGATTTTGGAGAACGTTTTAAGAGGAAAGTCGTTATATACTAGTATAGATCTTCTCTTTGCAACAAAGTAAGAATAATTATATTTCTTATTTAAGTGCGCCAATGTGACACACTTGAATTTCTTCAAATATTCACTTGGAAAATGGAATACGATCCTTCTTATCGCAACAGACAGGCACAGACTAGGTGGTGCAGTTTTCAGTAAACTCGTGGTAGACAGAGTACCTTGAGCTCTTCAGAAACTTATAGACTGGAATGTTTGGTTACGAGTTCGAATTCTGTCAAAATCAGGGTAGTTACTTGAAGTGTCCTAGTTTCTTCAAGACAATATCCTAGGGTGGTCCTTATTTTGAAAAGTGAAATATTTTGCACTTACCCTCTAATTCTGTTCCAGTATGCTAAAAAATAACTGGCCAAATTTGAGCACGTTTGAACAATATTTAGAGGTAGCTCAATAAAGCTATTGTTTCTAACATTGTAGTCTTAGGAACACATTGCTTGCATTTTTTGACTTTGTTAAAACCACTTCACAATTCTAATTTAACAATTTCACATCACGTTTGGTTTCTTAAATACGCGAAATCATTTTATTAATCGACTTAACTGTTTTTTTTTCCTAAATCTTATCTAATATTAATTTGCTGCTAATGGCTTCTTTTCTGTGTTACTGTTTATTGCTTTCCAGATTTTTTACTGTAAATTTTACTAACTGTAACTGACTTTGATTAATGTGGCTATTTACAATATCCTAATTGTAAGCATGATCGGTTTGGGTTTTAGAATGTTAGTAAAACATAATCTTCCTTCACGCAAAGCATAAGTTTAATCAGATGTTTACGATATGATTTTAAATAATATTGAATGAAATACATAGTGCGATGTCAACCAGACACTTATTGATCAAATCTGTTATACTCTTGGAAAGGAACAGAAAATTCAAATTTCAGCTTCATTTAGTTTAACAGAAAATGAATCAAACGTACTGATCCATAAACCAAAAGCGCCATACAGCTATTTTTGTGTGGTCGATCTGGGATATAATGTGGTTTCTGGATGTTTCTGAACGAAGGAAAATTCGGAATTGAGTCTATGGTCAGAAAATACGTTCCAGGAAGATGTGACTTCTAAGAAAACTGTCACTCAGAGAGGTTTTATTTATTTCAAAGGGATCTGGTATGAATATAATAGATTTTCAAGAAAATATTCGCTAAAATTGCTAAATTAAATCACAAGTTATCAATATTATTTTATATGGAACTCTGTTCAAGGTAAAAATTATCCCGTTACCTATATATATATAAGAAAGATTGATCCCAGAAATGAATTGAAAAAAGCAATTTCATTATTTAGAATTTCATGGAAATTAATAAACTTGATTAAATTGCAACTTGTAGAAAACATTTATTAAATTTATACACATTTTAAACTTTCGTTTACTTGAAGAAAAGTAATTTTATAGAGATTATCTTCCAATTTTGCATCATTTGTATTTTGTATCGGAACTGATATGGTTTTAACTATTTATAGGGCGCTGAAACACAGAAATGGAACACTAACGTACGAAAATAATGCAAAATCAACAGGAGATCTACAGTTATTCTTCGATGACTGTAAGTAATAATTTAAGTTACTTAAGTGTACATAGCAATATCATGGGAATTCATCTTTGCAGAATATTGCTCAACTTTTATACACATTTTTGGGGAAATATATATTAAAAGAGAAAATCCTATAGCTATTTCAGCATAAAAATAGCTTTTCCATTACGGAAATAGGCACATTTCAACTGAAAATCTGTTGTTAAACTTGAGTGCTTCTAAGTCAGAATTCGAAGAAAAATACCCGAGAATCTCTTACACAACCCTTTCTGCTAAAGAAAATATATTGTATCGCCCATCTGAGTAGAAGACGAACGTTATTATTAAGCCTCTGAAAGTAGTGAGATTTTATAGTAGGGTAATATTGCTTATACCCCACAACATGCTTAATGACTAAATAACCAGATCTATAGGTTTAAGGAATCCATCGATTCTTTCAACCTTTAGAAAGATTCTATTGGTCCTTTCTTTAGAATAGAATCCTTTGAAATGATTCTATTAGTTATTTCCTTGGAATATAATTCTTTGGAATGATTCTATTGGTACTTTCCTTGGAATAGAATCCCTTGGAACGATTTTATTGGTTCATTTTATAGAATAGAATCCCTTGGAACGATTTTATTGGTTCATTTTGTAGAATAGAATCCTTTGGAACGATTCTCCTTTCCTTGGAATAGAATCATTTGGAATAATTCTACTGCTTTCCTTAAAATAGAATAATTTGGAAACATCTATTGCTAATTTCCTTGGAATATAGAACCCTTTGGCTCTACTGCTCAGAAGGTCAAAATTAGAAGTCATGTAGTGAAGATTGCAAGTTGCAAGGTCGAAATATGCGTGTGAACCCCTTAGAGTGTTAAGTTAGATTATATTGAACTTTTTCTATTCCTCTTTAATAGTGGGAAGTTTTCTAAAATAATGTATAAATCGCACTGGAGACATCAAATTTCTGAAAATGCAGCTTCCAATAGGGTCTACGAAAAATATCAAATTATTTTTTACTTATTTAAGCACAAACTTTAAAGTCAAGCAATTTTGAACCTTGAATTGTTCATAAATTCATGAATATGTTCTGCAGCGTAAAAGTGGCTGTTAAATAAACAACTCAAGACCAAGAGAACGAACAACTTGAAATAAAATGAAAGGCCCCTTTCTACTTTCTTATTTTTGAGGAAACACTTAAAATTTTGTTCATGACATAAATCTTTATGAACATTTTTTAAGACCCTGAGACCTGTAATTTTCAAACTGAAGCAAAACAAAATAAAACGCTGTGCTCATAATATCGATTTTTAGAAGATAATAAGGCACACTGGAAAATAACAACTGTTTAAAAGAAACATGCTTACTCCGTTCTTTGGAAGTCTGTTATTACAATGCAACATCGTTGCAGAACTCAATATGAAAACTATTCATTGTATGATAATGCTATCCGACTTTAGTTAAAACAGAGATGCATAGACTTGTTAAGACCAAGGGCCTCATAGATTCACTGTTATTAATGTGAGGGCCGTCAAAAAAACACGAGTTTTTTCATATATTATCTGTTCTGTTATAAAATTGTCACAAAGGAAGATAATAAAAGTAAATAAAGAATTTAATTTGATGCTGGATATTATATTGATTCAACAATTGTTTTAATGTTTGGTTCGATTTTTGTAGTAGCCAAGCGCAAAATTGATTCTAAATTTTCATTAGTCAAGCGGCCTGTTTTTAGATTGATTAACATTAATAACTGAAAAAGTTTGTTAACGGATATATGTTTATACAAAGAGGCTTGGGCATTTGAATGCATTATCTAGCAAGGATTTGCAATTGTTCTTATCGACACAACGATAGGTGTTTAATTAACTGTCTTCATTCAATTTATTTCGCAGATTCTCATCTTTTTGCATGTCGACGAGTTCGTCGATAAAGGTCGGCCGGCCCACGTGCCTCTCCTGGTTCCATAGCTACTTTATTGTGCGCATGTGCAATTTTTAAAAATTACCTATCGTGTTAAAGTTAAGAAGACACATAGTGAGGCGGTCCGCCAGCAAATCAACGGAGGGCCACATGTGACCCGTGGGCAGCGGTCTGTGCATCCCTGGGTTAAAACAATGTCTGGTTTAACCTAGGAATCTGGTAGTACTAAAGACAGCGGGAAGATTGAGAGCTCACACATTAAAAAAAGACGCTAATCCAATTGGAGGAAGTGTTTTCTCGCTCAACCTGAAATTATTCGCTGCTTGATTTCTTTTCCAAGAATTTCTTTTATAAGAGAGGGAGTTTCAGTGTAAACAACCAGACTACGGAGATTTTACTTCCTGTTGCCCAAAGGTTTTCACTTGATACCATATCGGGTAATGTAGCTTATAGCAGGTTTGACGACGTTTACGTTTTGATCTAATTGGGGTTAACCAAATCATATTCAATTCGGAATTCGTTCTTTGAAATTCGTGTTATCGACGTGTTGGAATCGAATTCGTAAAAAAAGTACGAAAATTGACGTCACCCTCAGGAATATGTACAAAAAGCACGTTCAGTCACTAAAACACTATCGGCACCAACATATTTACCTTGACAGAAAAAAGGCTCTCATATAACATCAGTGACTTTTGATGCACTAAAGACTGAAATTGCTTCAGAAACAGTTATACCGCTATTTCGGTGAAACATTTGGAGAAAAATTGCTCATCCCTTCTAAATTTTAAGTGCCAAGAAAGGTTGGTTGGGTTTTTGGGTCATATTTGGCCAAGCTAAGCCAAACAACATCAAGTAAATGGATACGCACGAGGTTTATACGTAAAACATATTTAAACAAAGTTTAAAAATGAAATAAGTGAGAAAATAATGACTAGCTAAAAATAAGAAATTAACAAGAATTTATAAAAATATGATTGTGCATATTTCAACTTTGCTATTTGCGAAATAACGCTAGCCTTGTTACTTTTTAAATTATTTAGTATCTTTTATGAATAGGTATTCTCTCTAGGAGTATAAATACAATTCAATTTTTGAAATTTGATGTTTCAAAAATTATTTCTTTAAATTTTGTCAATTCGTCATGGGACCCGATACACCTATTCAGAGAAGGGGTCATGTCTGGTCTGCGGACCGAGTATACCTATTCGGAGGGTCTTTTCTGGTCTGTGGGCATTATAAACCTATTCGGAAGGCGTATCTGGCGTAAAGGCTAGGTAAACCTACACTGCTGGCCACCGTAAATGCAACACCCTGAAGGAAGCATGCAAATAATATGAAATTTACAACATGCATTAGCGGAGGTGAGATATGCAAATGATTAGAATTTCAGCGCAGACGCACATTACGCGAGCCTGTGGCGCCACTTCAAAGCGCTATTTAAGGCTTGGAGATTTCGACGATTTCAAGTACGGCAATTGTGTTTTTCTTGTGGTTTTTTTTCAAAAAAACGATCAATTATGCCTCGTAGAAAACAGCGATCATCTTTTGATCAAGTATCCGAGTTCGACAGAGGAAGGACAGTGGCCTACCGAGATTGTGGATTATCTTTCAGGGAAATCGGTAGTCGTGTTGGACGAAACCAAACAACTGTAATGCGGATATGTGATCGTTGGATGCAGGAGGGTACGACGGACCGACGTGTTCGATCGCATCCACCTCAGTGCACCACTTCACGTGATGACAGGCATATTGTGCGTATGGCAGTGACGGATCGCTCAGCCACATCACGAACCATAGCACAGCACATTCAGTCTGTACCGCATCATCCAGTGTCTGCGCGTACCATTCGACGCCGTTTACAGCAGAGTGGTCTGTCCGCAAGACGTCCATTGCTTCGTCTACCTTTGACGCAGAACCACAGACGTTTCCGCCGCCAATGGTGCGATGAAAGAAGGATGTGGACGGCAGAATGGAATGAAATTGTCTTTACTGACGAGTCACGCTTCTGTCTGCAACACCACGATGGTCGGATTCGAGTCTGGAGACACCGTGGAGAGAGGATGCTGAACAGCTGCGTTATGCACCGCCACACTGGTCCTGCACCGGGTATTATGGTATGGGGCGGTATTGGATATCACTCTCGCACTCCTCTAGTACGCATTGCCGGTACTTTAAACAGCCAGCGCTACATCTCCGAGGTGTTGGAGCCAGTTGTCCTTCCTTACCTTCAGGGCTTACCCACAGCCATATTTCAACAGGATAATGCGCGACCACACGTGGCACGCATTGTCCAAGGGTTCTTCGTCAATCACCAGATTGAATTGCTTCCCTGGCCAGTCTGCTCTCCGGATCTTTCGCCGATAGAAAACATGTGGTCCATGGTTGCTCAACGATTGACCCAGAATACATCCCCAGCTGCCACACCAGATCAACTTTGGCAACGTGTGGAAGCTGCTTGGTCTGCTGTACCCCAAGAACACATCCAAAGTCTCTTTGAATCAATGCCGAGGCGTGTGGCAGCGGTGATCTCCAACAATGGCGGCTACTCTGGCTACTGATTTTGGCAGGAACCACACTTCACAGAAGTCTATAAATTCAATCATTTGATACTTGGTCAACATGTTATCTACAAAATAAATTTTGTTGTGATATCTCTTGTCTTTCTTGGTGTTGCAATTTGGGTGGCCAGCAGTGTATTTGGATTGGTAGGTAGATACGTATTTTAATGTCGCACTGGAGCAACACAACGGGCTATTGGCGACGATCCGGGATCAAACCCGAAGGGAAAGATCGAGGACAACAACATGTAATTTTGTACCACTTATTTGGATTGGACAAAAGCTACTTCGTAAATAGCTAATATCACTCACGAGGTTTTGTTTTCGTCAGCACGCCGTTCTAACTCTTTTATATTTACCCGAACGGTTCTTTATCTTAAGCGTATACGGCTTTTGTGAACGCTACCTGATCCCCGCTAGGACAACAGCTATTTCATAAAAAGCTAATAATAATAGTAATAAACTTCAAAAATGCGCAATCATTGTACGAAATCATGGAGGTGCACTTTCTCACTTGTTTACTCACCATCTACCTTTAATTGCATTAGCATACACCTCTCTTGGCTTAAATTTCACCATGAACTTGTACGAAAGAACAAGAAATCCATGACGGAGTTTTCAAACTAACAAACTCTTTTCAATGTGTTGAGCAAAGTAACGGATGGCACTCAAGACAAACAAAATTCTCGGCTCTTAACTAGATTAGCGGAAGGTTGAACTTTCTAAAATGTTTTTCTATGCAAATTGCCGTTTCCTTTCCATCCTATATTTGCACTATTGGAAATCTAATTTTCTATTTTAGACGATGAAGTTCACGAGAATCAAATCAATGATTCAAAAATAGTAAATCGTGTTTTTATATTTCGGGAAGCAAAATTCAATCTTCTCCCAGGGCATGTTTTCTAGGCTGCATATTCACATCGATGTCACGTAGTCTCACATTCAAAGCGTTTCACTGAACTTTAAATTTAAATTAAATTTTATTTTCGAAAATCATCACATAAATGTATTTTTACGATACTCCAGTTAACAGCTCAATAGGGATGTCTTACGTAGTACCTATGTGTCTTGCTTTATGGTATGGGGCATTTTAGTCGATGACCTACGAATGTATTGTAGATGTAGCTTCCACTTGCATGATGACTTGCTTTTTGGCATGGCGGCACTTTTGAAGATGACCTATGAATGTAGATTTAGCTTTCATTTGCATGATAAGACCCGATAACAACTGAACCTAATTAGGTGAAGAATCTTTAATTTAAAGTTGTCTTGTTGGCTTGGTAAATTCAACAAACACAAGTCAAAGATTTTAGATTAAGGAAATAAATAAAGCTAAAGTATACATAACAACAGATGATAGAAATTTGCTGTTTTGTATGAGAGGGGTATCAGAAATATCATATTCAATCCAAAAGGTTCAAATGATGGTGTCATGAAAACTCGCCGATTTCGCGAATTCCGTTCCTGTATTTAAGGTCCGGAGAACTTTCTACCAATTTAATTAGGTGAAAACAGAAAAAATATTTAAAATACACACATGTCCAAAAATTACGGATTCTTGAATTCGCATCAAGCAAGGTCACTCTATCTCAATCCAAAGGAGTATGCTTGGGATGCTCTCCGATGTAGCATTGCAGCCTACACGACACCAGCAAGGACCGCACAAGAGCAGATTTGCTCTAATGATCGAATGAGGATCGAATTCTTACCACAGGAACTCTTCGACAGCCTTTTGAAAAGCATGTCTGAACGTTGTGAGGCCTGCATTAGGGTCAGAGGTTGCCACATTAACTCTATAAGGTTACTTTATAAGAGCAAACAATTTTTTTGAAGCATTTTTAGTCAAGCATTTAAAAAAATTCTTTAGTTCCCAGCAGCACCACGAGGTATGTGAGTGTTATCTTATCCTACATAGTTTGTTTAATATTCAGTTGTCATTTGGGGTATTCCGGTGCAGGTACTTGGAACGAGATAGATTCGTCTCGTTATCCTCAATTTTTGGACATGTGCGTAATTCAAGTTCTAATATATTTACATAGGGAAGATAATCCTCCACGCATGGATACGTGTCTCAGACTTTGGAATCGAAGTCAAATTACGAATTAAAATGCAACAATTCATGTTTATGATGATCTATATCCACAGAAATATCACATTCTTTTCTCTAAAGTAGAATTTTCTACGTAATAAAGAGTAGGAACTAATTTATTTTGAAATCCAGATTACACGACCAATCGGTCCAAATTGTACACTTGCGGTCCAAATTACAAGCATTAAAATTTGTATAATTTTGTTTTTCTTAAAAGGTTTCATAGTTTAATGAAATTTATAACTGATAATTTGCGTCTATTTTAATACTACATTGCATCAAAAAATATTATTCAAGGGTTAAATACAAAGAATTTAATTGAGATAGTGCGATAAAACAATCGCAGAATCCGATCTTCAAACATATATTTATTCAAATATATATCTGGTGACTACGTTGTATTAACGTATACAACGTAGCTACCAGATATTGTTCTCAACAGGCGGCAGCGGTATGATTTGTCACTCATGTTCGAGTGTTGTCTTCAAGAAGCATGATTGTTGGTGTCGCAAGCGAAAGAGAGACATGTTTCCCCCAGACTCAGCGGTATTCATTGTTGAGTATTACTTCGCTACTAGCTCTTATCTGCAAGAGTAATTGAAGAATTTGGACAGAAATATCCCAATATAGAACCACCCATTAAAGCAACAATAGCACGATTGATGAAGCTGTGAGTTATGGATAGAGCACGCCGTCTTTTAATTAAATGTTTAATCCTCTTGGTGGTCTTGAAGAGCTATCTCATCATGAGCAAAACTGACTAGAACTTGATGGATGAGATATCTCGTCCTTAGAAGAAAAGTGACCAAATGATCTCGTCACCATAAAAAAATCTGCAATATCGTGATGCGATATGTCGTCATTAGCAAAATTGGTCAGATCTTGATGGATGAGATATCTCGTCGAAACCACTTGGAGGGAGCATTGTGATTTAACATGATGACATTTCGCTTAAACAACAATGTGATTTCTGTACTAGTACATTCTACTGTACATGCTGGATTGCACTGTACAAAAGTTAAGAGATCCAAAATGCACGGACATTAGCAAAACCCCCCCTAACTGAGAAAACCATAAAACGAAATTTTTGAAGCCCTCTACATATATATTTTATTACATCTCTTTCAGTTCCTCGCCAATATCAATATCGAGTGCTGCACGTGGACTATCCTCAAGTAGCAGTAGAATACATCTGCTTATCGGGAGTCCTAAATTACAGCGGTAAAGAGACTGCTTTGTGTAACTCAAAATGCATAACTATTAGCTATGAAATTCGTATATTAAACTCCATATATCTTCTTTGACAGCTTCGGTGACCGTTCTACACAGAAACCAGCCCGGGTCGCTGATGGACCTCAATTCAGCCCTTCATCGATTTAATCTAACGACCGTCGTGCCTTCGAAATTCAAAAGCTCCATGCGTTTAGTGAACCACACTAACTGCAGCGATTAACGGAAATATTGGACCAGGAGACGCATTGGAGAACTGCACCATCACTGAATCGAAAATCGGTACCTGGTTCAAGATCTTGGAAATAATCTGGATTATGTATCAATACATGTCATAATGGTTCTAAAATTATTCTTAGCGGGAAATGTTTCCGAATCAGAAATCTTATTCTGTGAAATTTGTATTAAGAGATAAGTTAGAAAGATAAAGCGAAACATATTTTAAAAATATTATATTGAAGTTTATTTTTAATGATATAAAATTTGGTTATAATGAAATTTGGTTAAATAAAATTTGAGAATAATGAAATGTATTTTGACAAAACGAGATTAAAACTTCCTCTGCTTCTTCCAATGTGAGTATTACAAGGTTATTTCAAGTTCGCGTCAGAGAAATCCGATATTTTCCTGAAAGCAATCGTAAATCATGTCAGAATAATATACCAATCGGTTCAGTGGTTAGGGTGCTGGCTTCTGGTCGAAAGGTTCCGTGTTCCCTGGAGGCCGTCATGGTTCAATGGGCTTACCCACTGCGCTAGCAACATGCCGGTTGTGACAGTGCAGGTTCGATACCTCCATGAGTATATTTCTGTGTTCTTCAGTAAAACTTTCTTCGTGTGTGTATGTCCATTACTTGATGTTGCTTGTCCCTTGTTCCTTGAATGAATCTATAAACGGGTTGGGCCTAGAATATGTGGAATGTATGGGAGGTGAAACATGAAACCACTCCCCACTGTGGACCAGGGTAACACAAAGTGATTCAAAAATCTCTCCTTGTAATATCATAATGAATAATGTTCAATTGGACGAGAATTTGAAATAAAAGATATCAGAATGAAACCATTTGTATGGGGTCTTACTAATATTCTTGAAAAGGCAAAAAAATATATTTGTTCTCAATTGTACTGACTGATAGGCATCGTCATACAACTTCCTGCAGTTAATGAAAATGCTGCTGAGAGGTTGTAAATTTATGGCAACTTTTTGCTGGTTGATGACAAAAAGTCTGGTCAATCTATGAATGGTCCACAATAAACGGCTGAATTGATAATGCGATGCATCTATTCCGATATCTGTTTTAAGTCTTGTGATAAGAGATACTGCTTCTACTTCTATCACAACTGCACTCTTCGTTGCCATTCGACCTCTTTTGATGCGGAGCTGCAAACCTACTCTGCAGCTAAGAGGTAAGACAGGACAGTTAAACGGTCGCAATCCCCATTGCACGACCACACATATAGCACTACAACTGTGATCTTAATACAGCTTTCATTAAGGCAGTCAGTGTGCTAGTGATAGCATATATCGAATTAAACCATTGTTAAATTCTAGAGAGGACGCATAGCCACACCTTACATGTGGGATTAAATTATAAACAATGGTATACGTGTAAAATTATTCTCTGAATATTTTACTATTATTGATAAAATGTTTTGTCTGTTTGGTGTCTAACAATGAGAAAATATACGAAACATTGAAATTCAGATACAAATGTTTTATATTTTTTAACTGGATAAATTTTTTAAACGTTAATAATGATACTTGCACATTTTGCAAAATTCTTTTTCCATTTCGATTGATTGACTTTTTATGGTGCAAGCGCCAGGTCTGGCCAAGCTCGGACAACTTCTTTTCTTTTTCCCTTCCAATGAGGTAGGATACTTTAATAGAGTAATCAATAAATTTTGATGAATCTCTTAGAATTCAACATCTTTATACAATTATTTATAGTAATTATGTAAACCTCGCAAAGAACTTTCAAAAATTCTAAAACAGATGTTTAAATTTAAAGATATTTATTAGATACTCTATGTTAGTAAAACAAAATATACATAAATGTAAATTATTTATTTTAGTTAAAAATCCCTTATGAGTCATAAGTTTGCCTCATTGGCGGAGCTCCAGAAGATTCAGTATTGAATACTGTTACAGAGGACATATTTTAATAACACATGACGAAAGTTTTCCGAAAATAGTAATTCTCTTGGGGTGTTTTATGAGGAATAACCTGGAATTCTGGGATTATTATCCTTTTTCTCAGTAATCGTATACGGATATTTTAAAGTAAAACGAAAGCAGAAAGTTTAGTCCCATAATTTATACCGGTAATTTGCGACGAAACTCTCTACCAAGATGATGCACTATTTTGCTTTGATTCTAAAGTAGTGTGTTTGGAAGAATTAAAAAAAATAAAAGTAAAATAAAATACCAGCAATAAATTTTTTTTTGCATACGAGGCTTTTGTTTCAAACACATTATGACGGGCTCAGGTTGGTAGGTAGCTAATTAACGTCGCACTGGAGCAACACAACGGACTATTAGTGACATCCCGGGATCAATTCCGAAGCGAAATATCCGATTTTTATTTATTTATTTATGACCCACGCCCTACCCTGCTCACCACAAGGTTTCGAGCCCCTTTTGCGAAGGGGCTGTCCCGTCTGGCTCTTCCAACTGGGCTACCGGAGCCACTATGACGGGCTTAAGGATGCTACAAAGATTTATTTGCTATCAGTTATTGTCAAGTACACTGCGATATTACTCAGTAAACCAGAGTGCATTATACTACTGGGGTGCTCAATATACTAAATAAATGCTGCCAAATGAACCAAATGATGAATGAATTTATGAACATATATATTTAAGAAGTTTGATCAAGTGGCAATCGAAGTTCGAGCAATAAACCTAGGTTGAGTAATATTTTACCATTTCTCCAACCCCAAATATTTTAGATCATAGTTTCCCAGCGTGGGCGTCGTCATCTGACCGTGGTTCAAAATTGCGTGGTGTTGTCCTTGGATCCTTGTCCTTCCCCTTGGGGATTGATCCCGGACCATCGGCAATAGCCCGTTGAGTTGCTCCGGTACGACGTTAATTAAAACATTCCCCCCCCCCCCCAACGTGGAGGCTGAAGGAATTTCGGGACAATTCTGGAGAAATATTGGGTTTCGAGTGGTAAGCATGGGCAATAAGATGCCAAAAAATTGTCTCTTAAAAATGTTTTTAGCAAATAATTATGTCACACACACTATGCAGACATACTCATGACAGTGTTGTATTGTTGCAAGAATTAAGTTGCCACTTATCAGTCTAAAGGCAAGGCGATAGGTCGTAAAAACCAAGTGTTGGCATATATGTATTAGGCACTTCTCTTTCGACTTATATTCAAGATTGTTTTTCCATCATCTTATTTAGAATGCGGGTGAATTTAGAGATAACAAGTTTTTAATTTAAAAGAGAGGAACCGACTGCTAATAGTTGACGGTGAGAGACGGCTGACGAAAATAGAGCCTTATATGGACAAATTGGGTAGTACTCATCCCTCTCATTAGCGATTATTGTTAATTTTACTGGCATTAATTTCGAATAAAAATGAGCTTTTAGAAATTTTAAAATTTCACAAGTATTTTGGTGAAATTCAAAAATTATTATGTAGCTGTGTAAAAATTATGTAGGCTTTCGTAGATTTGTAATATATTTTTAGTTGAAGTTCTGAGGTTAAACCGAAGAAAATTATTTGAGAATTGAAAAGAGGGCGTTGAGCCAAAAAAGTTTGCAGAACTATCTTGTAGGCGTTCAATAAAATTTAAGTTCCTAAAGATTGTAATAAATGAATTGAAAACTCAGGCAATCTGTGTACGATAAGAAAATATACAAATGCAGGATACTTTGACGTTAAAGTTTATTTTTATATTTGCAGAAAGTTTTGTATGATAATAAAACACAAAAGAACTGTATTATTTCCACATCAAATTTTTTTTGAAATAGTAAAAAAGAGGCTCATAAATATTTAGAAATGCAATTCGATCTCCAAGATGTGCTGCGGCGCCATATTTAAATGAAGCATTACTGGCACAGTTGCATCACTGTTTCCCAATATAAACATTATAAAAATTCCATCGTAAACTTAAAAAAGCTGAGATCAGCTCGGAACGAAATCATTGTTAGCGATTTGATCTGGTGGGGCTTACGAAATGATGACTCGAGTCGAAGGAGTTCTATTTAAAGGCTTTTCATCCTCAGAATAATTCATGTTCCTGAATGTATCTATTTAAGATATGAATTGAAAATTTTATGTTATGCCTCACGCAGATCTCTGTATGATCATCCGGCAATATCGTTGCACAAAGGCTTTTTTTCCGATCACATGCGTGCTTTTTGTTTTAAATTGTAAATTTGATGGATTCAAATGAAATATAAATTTTTTGTTCCGCTGCGAGTTGAAATCCATAGGGAATCACTTCGAGAACTAGGAAGATATTATTTCAGAGTATTTCTTCTCAAGCTTTTTCTGGAAATAAAAAGGAGATTTGCAGAGAACTGCTCTGAGGTACGGATCCTTCAAATATGAAATGCCTGTTGGATTGTTTTCGATAAACTATTTTATATGCTGCGTGTTTGTGTTCTTCGAGTAACAAGCAATCTAAATGCAAGCTCGCTCACGCACGTCTCTAGATACAAAACAGAGGGGAAAGTAGAAACCGCTCGTGTCTGTGCCGTTCTTTGGAAAGTACGTGTAACTCCATTCACTATCTCCAAAGACAACGAATCTGAGGATCTTCTACTTCACTGCAGAAAATCTTATTTTTCCATTCGTTTAAATGTCGCATGAAAGAAGTTTTGAAAAAGTACACGAAATCTTGGATCTATATGCATGCATACTTTTAGAACAATCGAATCCGGAGTCCCCAAAATTGAGAAAAATCATCTTTTGAAGGTAGAATTCTCTACATTCTATCCAGTATCGTAGCTCCAAACTCTGCACTGTACTTTCGTAAAATAAATCTGTAGCTAGGCAGAAAAGAGTCACTGTCCATTTTGAAAGCTTTGATAACATATCCGATCCGTAACATCCGATATAGTAATTTTCATTTTTATTCTTTTATAATTTATTGACGGGTGGACACATTGGCACTTTGTTCTATTATAATTTTCATTACCTTAAAAACTGATTTGTGGACATAATTCCAAATAATAAAATTTAGAAATTAGCCCCTTTTCTACCAAAGTATAAAGATATTATATTCTATGAATTTATTTTATGTCTGTGGCATTCTTTGGAAAGTAAGTGTAACCCTATTCACCATATCCTAAGACAAAGAAACTGAGGATATTTTGGTTCTCTGGAGAAAATCTTGTTTTCCCCCATTCGTTTCAACTTTTGCATGGAAGGAGTTCTGAAAAAGCACCTGAAATCTTGGATTTATATGCATGTCTTTAGAACAATCGAATGTCCCCCAAATTATGAAGAATCTTCCCTAGGGTGTAGTTTTCTGTCTAATATCATCAAAGTTCAGAATGCTGCGCTGTATTTTCGTACATTAAATACCATGATATTCAATGCATTTACCTCGTGTATGTGTCATTCTTTGGAAAGTACGAATAATAACTCTAGTAACCATCTCCAAAAACAATAAATTTGAGGATCTTATGGTTCGCTTGAGATGGTAATTTACCGTTCTTTTAAGCGTTGCAAGGCGGAAGTTTTGAAAAAAGTATATGAAATCTTGCATCGATTTGTTTTCTTTTAAAACAATCGGAATCCCCAAAATTATGAAAAATTCTCCCTTGTGAATAGTTTTCTAATAAGTTCTGTCTAATATCATGAAAGTTCAGAACGCTGCGCTGCATTTTCGTAAAGTAAATATGATATTCAGTGCTTTACCTTGTGTATGTGACATTCTTTGTAAAGTACGCAAAACTCTACTCACCATCTCCTCAGACAACGAATCGGAGGCCCCTATGGTTCACTGGAGAAAATATTATTTTTCCATTCGGTTTCAGTCACATGGAAGAAGTTCTGAAATAGTACACGAAATCTTGGATCTATATATATACTTTTAGACCAATCGAATTCCGAGTCCCCCAAATTACGAAGAATTTTCTCCTGTGAGTAGAGTTTCTACGTTCTGTCCAATATAATGAAAGTGCTGAACGCTACGCTGTATTTTCGTAAAATAAATACTATGGTATTCAGTGCATTAACCTCATGTATCATTTGCCAATAACGTATACATCCATTGCCATTACTTTAATCCAGAGGTCCAGTAGCTTAGTGGGTTCGCCCACCGAGATAGCAATCTGCAAGTTGAAGGCGGCGTAGGTTCGACTCCTCCATGGATGTATTTCTCTCTTCTGTGTCAGCAAAGCTTTCCTTATGTGTATGCCCATTTACTTGACGCTATTTGGCGCAGCTAAGTCAAATATGGCCCTTGTGTCATAAAACTCAACCCAACCAACTTCCTTTTAGTACCTATGAGCATGTATTTTTCTTTACTGCAGACTGTAGTGTCAGGCTGATGTTGCAAGATGGCTGAATGTAAGCCGTTGGGTGATCCACAGACTGAAACCAATTTCTTAATGATTCAACCAAGGAAAACGACAACGTCCTATGACCACTATGTATACTATCTGCGTGAAGGAACAGGACCGCTACTCCAAGTCACCGAAGATAGGTACTTGATACAGTAACAACAAGGCTGTTATCGTTGTTCACGGTACACGCAGAACGATGCATGAAGGAGGGTTCTACGCTAGATAGTGTGCTCACCCCTCACTTCCCGTTACTGGGGAGTTTAAATTTAGCACAAATGCGTCTCAACTGGATTGAAGATCAATGTAAGCACTGTATTCACGGATGAATCTGAATTTTATTTTTCTCAGGGATTTTCGACTCGTTTTTATCGATAGAGAGAGAAAGCACGAATTTGGCATTGGAACGAATGCATACCAACTGGAATGAAGATCAATGGAGGTTCTGTATTCACACATGGATGAATCCGAACCTTTTTTACTCATTGATTCTTGATCCATTTTCATCTAGAGAGAGGGAGAGAGAAAGGGAATACAAGAATTTGGTACGAATGTATACCAACTGAAGCTAAGATCAGTGGAAGTCCTCTATTCACAGATGAATCCGGACTTTTTATTCAGTAATTCTCGACGCATTTTCATCTAGAGAGAATGCACGAATTCATATCAACTGGAATGAAGATTGGTGGAGGTACTGTATTCACGAATGAACCGGACTTTTTTTTACTCAGTGATTCTCGACGCATTTCAGAAGAGAGAAAGGAGAGAGAATACATGAATTTGGTTTGAATGCATATCAACTGGAGTATATACATGCATATACATGGAGGTCCTCTATTCACTAAAGAATACGGATATTGTTTTCCTCAGCGATTCTAGACGCATTTTCATCAAGAGAGAGACAGCGACAGACTATATCACCCCTCTCATGTCTACGAAATGAACAGGTATGGATGAAATCATTTGTGGAGGCATTTAGATCGACGAGGCAATCTCTATTCCCTACTCACCGCTATCGATATGAGGTTCTGGGTCTCATTGTGCATTTGAATGCAGATGCTATCGTCGATGCAAATGTTCTGCAAGTTAATAATGGCAGCACACACATAGCTCACCTTTCGCAACAGTACCTTGAAAATGAGGCTATTTGGATTGGCCGGCATATTCGTCCGATCTGAATCTCAATGAGCATGCAGGAAATGCTCCTGGAAGACTCCATCAACCTATCACCTTGAACTACACTCATGTCCAAAAGTTAAGCATAATTGATGTTTATGTGAATATTTCAGAAAATTTGCATCGGAATGGAAGGAATGCGGGTGTAATAGGGCTATAGAAGAAGAAAGCAAAGCAAAACAAGGATAATAATGACTTTTATTATCCAAAGAAAAGGGTTGAACGAAAAAGGTTCACAATACGAGTGTCAACTTTAGTTAAATGGAATGATTAAAACAATGTGATGCTGAAGTTTAATACGGTGTGTGCGAACCTCTGGTAGCCACGCATGCTGCACAACTATTTCCCATTCTTTCGATGAGGGTATGGATGAGTTGTGTGCTCAAAGAGTTCCAAGCCTCACGGAGAGCAGTTTTCAGTTCCGGAATGGAGCTTGGGGGTGGCAGAGGGCTGCAATATGTCTCCCGAGCATATACCACACTTGCTTTATAGGATTTAGATCATGAGAATTGGCAGGCCACTGCATTCGGTGGATATCTTCACTTTGAAGGAAGGCGTCGACCAGGACTGCACGGTGAGGAGGCGCGTTATCATCCATGAATATGAAACCAGGACCGACAACACCTCGAAAGAGGCGAACGGTAGGCTCAAGGATTTCGTCTCTGTATCTTTGACCGGTAACAGACCCCGTGTCAAAGATGTTGAGGTCTGTGCGGCCGTCCAGCATGATGTCTGCCCAGACCATGACTCCCCCTGAAGGAAAACGATGTCTTTCCGTGATGTTTCCCGGGTGAAAACGCGTTCCACGTTCTCTCCAGATCGTGATACGGCGAGAATCAGTTTGCAGACTAAATCTGGACTCGTCACTGAACATGACATTGCCCCACTGTTGTCGACTCCTCTGCCGATGTTCCAAACTCCACTGTAAACACGCACGTTCTGTGCAGACGTAAGGGGGATGCAAACTGCTGGTCGTCTGGCATAGAGACCAACGTATCTGAATCTCCTGTAAACAGTTTGTCTCGAAACTATGACTTCTGTGGCGGCTGTCAGGACTGAACCCAATTGTCTGGCAGAATGTTTCCTCTGACGTTGCGCAGTTATCACCAAATATCAGTCTTGCCGAGCGGTTGTTACCCTTGGCCAACCTGGTACTGGTCATCGGGTACCTCCAGTAGTTTGAAGCCTCTGCCAGTCTGGAGGTCACACACTGAGGCACATTCAGAATTCGAGACGCTTCGGTTTGGGATCGATTCCAGCATTCCAATAATTCGTCCCTTCACAAACATGTCCAGTTGGCATATTTGTGACATTATTCGTCCTTATTAACAACGCTCCGTACCACAGCAATTGCGAAATTTCTGTCTAAACTGGCCATGCCGCTCGAGGCCGTTTTATTCTCGTTCCGCCGTGCGCCGGTGCTTTAAGCATGTCGACGTCGACTGAACTGTTTTGCATATGCACAATATTTTACCTTCATCCCACGATTCTCCACAAGGGATTTTGAACCATTGTATCCATATTTACTCCGATTTTTCGCATTTTACGAATTATGCTTAACTTTTGGACATGAGTGTATGTAGAGGCTTCGAAATGCCTTGCGAAAACATGGGAGTTACTACGTACAGACCTCATTACTACTTCATAAAAGGTATGGAACATCGGTGTCGGTCATGTATTGCTGTGCGCTGAAACCCCCCCTCCCCCAATGAATTATTATTTCTTATTTAATTTGTATGTGTGCATTTATGACTTTTGTTCAGACAAAATGTGTCATTTATCTCGCATGTTCTTGTTTTCTGCAGCATAAGATGTAACGGTTTTCAACAAATTTAATTTAAATTGGCAGAAAATGTTTTTGAGTTATACCGATTTTACCATTTGTTCCTTACTTTATGAAAACTAATGTAATAATAGAAGTAGAAAGTGGTAGCCTTATGTAAGAATTTAAAATTTTTTCTATTCGTTCCCTGAAGAGTCTCATGCAAACTTTTGTGATTCTGTAGTCGATATTTTATATGAAACGAAAAACCTAAACAATGGATCTCTCTCTCTCTCTTTGTAAACTGATATGACTACCTTCTCATAAATCGTATCGCACAGTGCAATGATTCTTTACGTTTGAGCCTCCAGCTTTCTGGTAGTCTGCGTTTCCCATACACATTCATCTAGATCTGCATTAATATGCAAGATTATTTAAGGTATGTATGACTAAGAGTTTAAAAAGTGCAAAAGAAATTAAAAATGATTTGGAATAAAAATGCAAATGGGGTATGTACAGATTTCAAGCAAATTCAAGATAAAGATAATGCTAAAAAACATCAGTTTTAGAACTGAAAATTATGATAAGAGAACTGTCGTGGATGGATTTATTGATAGATTTATGGCGCAAGGTGTCGTGGATGGGGGAAAAGAGAAATTAGTAAGTGCTCTTTTGAAAAGGACAAATAAAAATTTATTTGGGCCGTTGAAAGGAAACACGTAATCGTTGTGCGTACAGAAAGAAAACCCCGTTAACAGATCTGAAATTTCTAACAGATACGAAATGAAATCGTTTGCACATACTTCTATGTTCGCGCTCAGCCAATGAATTTGTAGAACATCAGTTCGGCTTCATATTTGAACGAGAATATTTTTTATTGTTCGGATACCGACAGGAATGGTTTCAAGCTTTCATTCATAACACAATAATTTTATTTTCATGAAAACTTCTAACGATGCATTAAAATTTAAGGATGGTCAAAAACTGTTATTTTCCGATAACAGAGATAATAGTTATTGCTAATTTGCACAATAACAGTTACTATTAACTGTTAATATTAACAGTTTTGTTATGAGCTAGCAACTAATTGTTATTAACTAAATTTAACGGTTATTTTTAACTGTTAAAAATTGACGGTTAATTTTGACAGTTAACTGTTTAAATTCAATATTAAATAAATTAAAATAACATAGCAATTCCAATTTTTCCTTTTTTCAGTTGTTTTATAAATTTCAGTTTTTTAGTTTAAAATTTTATTCGCAATTAAGACCTCTTCACTGCAATCCCAATAGCATTTATCGACAACTGTTAATATTTTCGATAATAGTTGCTAACTGTTATCTTGCAATAATACTGTTATTTAACTGCTGATAGTATAACAGCCCATCTCTTAAAATTCTTGGGAAGAAAAAGTAAGTCATAGACAAAGCTTCAAGTGAAAATACAGTTTTATTATCTCAATTTACATTACAATTCTTCATTAAACTATTAAGAGAATATGAAATATATTTTTGCCTTGAGTTTTCCATCATAGTTATTTGCATAATTCATTATATTCTCTGGTCCGGCTATAGTATTTATCCAGCTCAAATCAAAATATTTCTACTGTAGAATACCAACAAATCTCCAGCGTAGTAGAATGTTCAAAATTTCCAGCTCTCAATGTCGAGTAAGTACCTAGATATATAAAACAATTAAAGGTCGGTTGATGTTTATGAATTTACGAATTTAGCTCCACTGATCGTACTGAAGAATTGCATCGAACCGTGTAAAGTAATTCCCTTTTGTTAAAGTAACACTGTTATAAATCGGGCTATGCAATAAAAAGTGTCGTTAAACGACGGAAGCCATTGTAGCACTTATGGTTTATAGCCTCTTTCCAGGTAAAAGTTCCCGCGTCCAGTAAAACTAACTGTAAAGTTCCGAGTTATATAGCTAAGCACCAATGGAATTGAAATATTTAGCCTACGCCCCTAAATAATTTAAATAGATTAAATTTCTATATCAGACTGTATACGTAAACTGCGATATCATTGAAAAATAATTTTTCATTAAGTTTACTTTGCATGCAATAAATTGGTTCAAAAGTCTCACAGAAGCAACTCGGCATGTTCTGTACCTAGAGAATCACCTCCTAGAAAGATCTACGATATCAATCCCACTCTTAAAGGTGTTCAGTTAGACATATTTAATTTGGTTATGTACATAATTTAGAAAAAAGGATATTCGAAAAAACTGTGTCATCCTTTCCTGTGTTGACTGCTTGTTTATCAAGGGACAACAATCAAGGACACCGTTAATCTATTCGGCTATTTATTCTCACAATTTATGTAGAAAATACTAATTAATACTCTTGTTACAAAATTGAATAACAGTTAATGTGCTGTAAAAACGTTTGAAATTCCCTTTTAGGGTATTTGAGTACCAGTATTTACTTACCATTACAAGGTACCATGTCCATGTTGCGTGTGCGCGTCAATAGAAATGCTTTCGACCGCACCATTATTTTAGTTTGTTGTGCGTGACTCTTGAAATATGTCACTAATAAAAGAACAACTTTGCTTTAGCGCCTAAAACCTCTAAAACATCAAAAATGTTTCGAGTCCCTTAATTTTTACACAAAGAATACTTGCTAATGGTTTTACGAACTGATTGCTAGAACGTATGATAATTTAAAAGAGTAATTAATTTATTTGCAAATGTTAGGTTTGATAATCTCTCAGAACGAAAGTTCCTAGTTCGTTTTCTCAATCTCATTTGCTTGAGGCTTACAAACTTTCTTCTGTTTTGGTTCAGTTTAAAAATATTTTTTTCTAAATTTAACTGTTTAGTAGATAAAAATCTGCTTTATAAATTTCTCTTACAATTTCACTAGAATCGCAATTCCCGATTAAAGTACGAAAAATTTTAATGGAGTGAATAGTTAATAACAGTTAAAAATGAGATTATATAGAGAAATATTTCTTAGATATAGTTTCATTACTAATAAAAATTTCTTTCCTCCATCTTTAATAGAGATCATTACATCCTGTAAGGTATAACGAGTTTTAATAGCAGAATTATCATTTTTCGGAAGCATTTTGTCCAATGATTCAAAAATCAATGGAAATAACTTATACTGTCACCAGGAAAGGATATTCGCTTTTTTGACAAAGCTCTCGCACTTAATGGCACTAATAATTAAGCAAAGCAAGCGAAAAAAGATAGATGTTTCTGGAAATGGCACTTATCTGCATACATTCTTTTACTGGTGACACTCCCTTAATTATTCCTTCCATGAGCTTTTACAGAAATCTTACATTAGACGGGTAATTTGATGGACCATGAATGCTTGAGGATAATAAAAAATAAATTGGATTAGTCGTTTCCGCTTAGTGCATTAGAGCATGGAAGCCGTGAATTGTTAGTCTGGGTGCTTTAATTAGTGGGTGGTTCCATTTTTAATGTAACATTTTTTTCCAAATTGAATAACTGTCCATTGCAACTGAAAGTATTTTTACCGATCAGTTATATGCTGGTTTTAAAAAGAGTATGGACTTCCATTATATGTGTGTGTGTGTATTTCAAAATACGATTATGCAATGGACATAAATTCCTGTCATTACGTAAGATGCATTTGTATGATGTAAATTTAAAAAGGTATATACGCAAAGCAAATTTGTTTAAAATTCAAGATGGTATATAATATATGGTGTTGGTAAGTGTCAATTGCATTTGATAATGGCCTAAATTAATTTGAAACACATCATACACAATATATGGTGTTGGTAAGTGTCAATTGCATTTGATAATGGTCTAAATTAATTTGAAACACATAAATGGTTCAAGTTTAAAATAGAACTTTAGACGGTGACAATTTATATTAGAGAAAATTTTTGTTGAACGATTTTGATTTTATTTTTGCTTCGTGTTTATTTAAAGTGCATAATTAAATAAACACAAAAGTGTAAAAAAGTATAAAGTAATAAATTTAATCATATTAGTTATTTACTTTTAGTGAGTGCAATAACCATTATCTCCAAAAGTTCCTCCGAGATGTAACTGAAATACAATTTCGTAGCCAAAATGTGAGTTATATATATATATATATATATATATATATATATAAATATATATATATATATATATATATATATATACTTATTACCCACTTACAGTTTATAGTTGTAAATGGATAATACGATATATGGTAAGAAGCTAATTAAATAATGAGCAGTTTATACAAATTAGACAAATTGTTTGAAAATACTAGTTTATGCAAAAGAATATACGAATAATGAATTACGCTGTTTCATTAATTCATGAAAGGTTATTGCGATTTCTCGGTATTACTTATTTTTACCATAAGATTAAATTTATGTTTTTGTTCGACTCAAGAAAAATAAATCGTGGAACTGGAAGTAATTTCGTAGCATTTGTTTGAGAGCAGGTAACTGTCAAAACAATCGTAGATTTTGAATTGTTGAATTAAAAGTATCACTATTTAGTATTATGAAAATTTCCTATTATCGTCTGGTCTAATTAATCTTCGTGTAGCAAAAAATGACCGTAGAGCGGCAAATCAAACTAAAATGGATTATTGTGTGGTTTTGCGTGAATTGAATGCGTTTCAAAGGAAACAGACAGTATATTATCAATTAAAAGATGTGTCGTTATAATCGTGGCAGAAATCAAATACCTTCCAGAAACAAATTTTCATTAACACCCCAAGCAATATACCAATGTTTGAAATCCACCTATACTGTAAAACTGACAATTCCGGTGATACCAAACCTACTCCCGTTCTATTGCTTTCCAAAACACCATGAAAACAAAAACTGTTGAGCAAAATTTCGATAAGTTAATCTCTTTCCGCAACTTTTGAGCACGAATTGGCAGCATCGCTTTGCTGAATAAAGTCAAGGCTGTAGTCAGACAAAATTTCTAGGGTATTACAGGGCCCCATTACCCATTAGGGTATTACAGACCCCGGGTATGAGAACCAGGATAGACCCGGGCCCCAATACCAGGATGGCGGGCTACTCTTGGAACCACAAACGTGTTCCTAGCTGTACTAAATACTTAATGCTTACATACGTATAAAATATTCCGTTTTTCTTTGGACTCATGATCAACTTTTGTAAACACAATGAAAATATTCATAATTTTTGAGACAGATTTCGTATTCCAATATAAAAACTTTCACACTCCCCGGACCCTGCCCATCCCTCGACCCCGGTATGATCTCCCTCGCGTGAAGGCTCTGGGTGTTGGATTTCTGATAGAAATCTCTTTTCAGTTAAAGAACTTAAATTATAGATTCTTGGTTATTGTCATCTGGGCTTGGTATGCTAGGCGACGTAGTAGCACCAGTCGTCGTGCAGAGCTGCAACTCGAGTCCAGTTAGCCTGTTCTCGAAGTCCCACTGCTGCTGGCTCAATTGAATCCTCATGTTGGCATTGTCCGCTTCCAGGCTGACCAGCTTCTCCCTAAGCCTCTTCACTTCGGACAACAAGTTCTCTTTGCCGGGGTATGCCGTCGGCCCGGTTGCGTAAGGCAAAGGCGGGGGCCCCGCGTACCATCCCTGCTGGTCCAGGTTGGCCGTGTAGCCGGCCATGGGCGACTTGACCCGGTACGGAGAGGACGGCATGATGGATAATAGATTCGACCGGGAAGGGGCCCGCGGTTGGTCAGCGTTGGTCGAGTCTGAGGCACAGGACTGGACGCTGGACGCCCCCTGCACCGTGAAGGTGACCGTGGGAGAGAGGAAGTTGGTGGGCTGGAAGATGCAGCGGGCGGCGCCCTTCCCGATGCTGGCCGAGCTGTCCGGGTCGCCCATGGAGCTACTGTTGGGCAGCATGTCATCTTCGGCGATGGGCATCTCCTCCAGAGGCACTTTACCGCGGGATTCCACGAGGCCGGGAGTGCTACGACTGCGGCCCATGGAGAGTTCGGGAGGGACAGAGATGCAAGACGTCGTCACTGGAATGAATAGAAACTAAATTCTTACTTTTTCATCATCATTTCGACATCATTATTTTCGTTACAAAATATATTTTATAGCAATGATTTTCAACCTTTTTCATCTCATGGCACAGTTGAACTAATTACTAAAATACTTCGTCACACCGAGATATATATTTTTCCCCCCGATCTGAACAAAAAGTACATATAACTTTGATTGATTTACGAAAAGGATAAAAATTATTATTACCTACCCTACTTTTGCTCCAAAGTGGCATTAGAAAACCTTTTTGATACAATTTATTTATATTAGTAATGAAAAATAATATTTAAAATTATTTATACATCATTAAAATTCGAGTACTACTTGGATTTTACTTGAATTAATAGGATTATTTGAGAGAACACACTTGTCAAAAGTTCAAAACTAAACCGTTGAAATGAAATAAATCTTTCGCAATTTTAATCGTTTTACCATCAGTATGGTACACCAGAGCTATTTTTGCGGTATACCAATGTGTCGCGGCACACCGGTTGAAAATCATCGCTTTATAGCATAGAGGTAAATTGTATTATATGAATACAAAAATTGGTCACCAATATTAGCTCTATTGCTTTTTATTTTTGAGTACATTTTTCTACATTTATGGATTTTAATGCAAATGCATGGATACTAAATGATTATTTCGATATCAGTAGAGACGTGTTTTTTATAAGGAAATAAAAACCAGGTCTGACATTCAAATTGCTCCTGTTTAAATATTTGAAACGCATGTTTTAGTCCCTTGCTATAACTGATGAAATTGGTCCATGGTGTGATTAAAGTCAGATTTCCTGTGTGCCTATCATCTTTCTACACTCAGTAGAGCAAGATCATAAGATTGACCTTGAAACATGGATACTCCCAATTACTAAGGTATTTTTTTCAACTTTCAGGGGAAGTAAATATTACGATCAGTCATTTCGTCGCGACATAACTTGGAAGAATAGTCTTTGTTTAGTAATATTATGAAGTATGGCACTACATTTTATCAAAATACAAGTATAAATAAGTTGAAATGATTCTTTGAAATTAAAAACACTCTTCTATTTTAACCAATGTGGATTTCGCTCAGTCATTATTGTTCTCTCCTTAAGACTGAGAATAAAAATATATTTTAGTTTGATTTTTAAAGAAATTGTTAATTGGTACCTTGAAGAGGTGCCTGGGACACGTGTTCTGTCTGTTTACAATAAGAATAGATACTAACTCCCACTTATTAATGGTCATATGTTATTATAGCGGATTTCATTTTGGGGACTAAAGAGTTGCTGATAACTTGGTACTATAAACGAGAAACGATCAGTGAAAATGTAGGATATATGATGCACTGGATTGCTGTTAATCTTTGTGTTAAGTGGTATTTAAGATCGATTTTACTTTTGCTAAAGATCATAAAAGAGTGTTCTACGTTTATAGATGAGTCACCTACAGTTTGGTGGTTCTAAATTTACAATGAAGGTCCATAGATTCTTGACGTTCCAGTTCAGGTTCGGCCATCGGATAGTCTTTGAGCATGAGATTTTAGTTATAACATCGCGAAAATATCATTTCTAGCCATTTCCCGTTTTTCGTTCAACGCTTCTCTTTGTAGGGATTTTTAGACTATTGTGTAACTATTTTTAGCAAACTTCCCGATTAGTGGATCCATCTACCACAATCCTGATTCTGCATTGATCCCATACTTAAATATACGATGATTTGGGGCAGTAATTTATACATCTTTAGTACATCAGTAACTGACGACAGTATGTGGTGATTCAGGCTCATTTTCGCAGAACTAGTGTATTTGCGAAATATTCCTGTTCCGTTGAAAAAGCAGAGATGTCTCACCAATATTTGAGTGTATGTCTCGAAACAACCACAATCTGTTCATAGTCAAATTTTCAATTAAATAAGTATGTTTATAAAGGATAACATTCATTACGGAAATATTCTCACTATATTGACTATAATTAATCGTTCAAGGAATATTTGATCTCAAGATATCATTGCTATTTTAAATGATAACCTACTGAGTATTAAGTTAGCCAAATAACTCTAAAACCACTCAATTTAAGGTTATTTCATACTTACTCTTCTTTCCGTCTTCCTCTTTCTTGTATTTCTCCAGGCGTTTGACTGCGATTGCTTCTAGTCGAACTCTAGCTGCAGGATAGTCTTTCAGAACATCCCACATGTCTTGCTTGTACAGACAGAACAAATCCGAGTAACCAACGGACCGAACAGATGCAGTTCTTCTATTTCCAGCAGTGCCCATGTTCAAGACACTGATTTCTCCAAAGTAGCTACCAGCTCTTAGCGTTGCTAACACAGTTTTTCCGTTGTCAGTAACAACCTGGAGTCTGCCTCGATTCACGATGTACATCTCCTTGCCGACTTCACCTGAAAAAAATCGATACTCATTTTTAAAATGAAGTGTGGAGGTGGAATATCGAATATTTATTGAACGTAATTCAAGATACGGAAACATTAGAAATAATTTTCATCATAAGAATAGAAAATTCGCGAGAGGCCCCATAAACACGAGATTTTGAGGAACATTGAAAAGTGTAGTTTCATAAAATGAATTGCCGAGGAGGAATATAGAATATTTATTGAGCGTAATTCAAGATACGAGAACATTAGAAATAGTTTTCATCATAAGATTAGAAAACTCGCGAGAGGCCCCATAAACACAAGACTTTGAAGAACATTGAAAAGTGTAGTTTCATAAAATGAATTGTTGAGGTGGAATATAGAACATTTATTGAGCTTAATTCAAAATACAAGAACATTATAAATAGTTTCCATCATACTAATATTAGAAAAATCGCAAGAAAGGCCCCGTAATCAACAAGACGTTCAGAAACATTGAAAAGTGTAGTTCCTTAGCTTCAATATAATTTTTTTTAGCTATGAATAAAACATAAGGTTTAAAAACAGTTTCAAGGTCATAAAAAGGAACTGCATTAATCAAGTTTAAATTTATTTTATTACCCTGCTATTATTCTAAAATTTTGGAATGGATTGATACAGTGATGACCTCAACACCAAGAGAAGAGATTCCATTTGCCAATATGCAAAATATTAACAGATCAGTCGATCTTTACAAAACGGTTCAATTACACAACATGCTTCGAACTTCTTAAAAGTGTGTAGGTACTTAGGCTGGAGGATAGTTGAATTAACGTCGCACTGAAGCAACACAAGGAGCTATTGGCGAAGGTCTGTGATCAATCACGAAGGGAAAGATCCAAGAACAGCACCTCTTAATTTTGAACCACGGTCAGATGACGAGGTCAACACCTGAGCTGGCACCCCATTCTCCAAACTTCCACATCACGCCAACGTGAGGACAGTCACGATAGATTTAATGTGTAGACACGCTCCCGCGTACACGAGTCTTTGGTTGGACCGAGTTTCGAACTCGCTATCCTCTGATTACTAATCCGCTACTCTTCAAACCAGGCTACCGCGACCCAATACTTCGACTGGTATTAATGAAATCAAAATAAAAAGAATCCTATCTACTATCCTAAATTAATATAGATGGCAATGACGATGTGCAAGTGATTGCAACCGTATTGAAAACAAGGATGAAAACGCAACCATATTATGTAATTCAATTCGAGACAGCTAGATGTTTTTCATGTCTTGGATATAATTACAGAGCTTCTGAGTGTAGGAATACTAACTTGCTATCACTGCGCTGGCGAACATAAAAGTTTCGACTGTAATAAGAATGTTCAAGTGTGTGTGAATTTTATTAGATTTAACAAAATGACAAAGAATGGTGCTTCGCACGTCGACATGAACCACAAACCTTTTACAGCATGCTGCCCTAGTCATACCTTTATAATGAAACAAACCTCTTCAAAAATATTTTATGAGTAGGCTTGATAAATCAGTTGCATTTAAGTGGTTCAAATCAATTTGCACAAATCGAAAAATGCTATCCAACAACTTATTCTTCACTTGGAGGCGAATGATATCTTCATTGTATTGATTCAAGAACCGCACTGCTGGGGAACTCTTCCTGGTTATCCAAAAGAATATAAAGTATACTATGATGGTGGAGCAGAACTTGTTAAGGCTGCTATCATTATTTGTGGCAACTGTTTCTCCTCTTTTCTGGATATAAATAACACCGATTATATATAAAGTTGTTCTTGATCTTAAAATTGGTGATATGAATTTGACTACCTGTTCAGCCTATTTCGAACCCAAAACCAATATGCCCTCAGGGGCATACCTTCTTAAAGTTTGTACGGGCTTCACAACCCAGGGTACCTGAGTGATCTTCCCTTTTTTCATTCTCCTCCTCCCCTCCCCTTCTGCTGCTTTTTTCTTCCTCCCTCATTGTGGTTGCCTCTTCGGAGGTGAGGGCTCCCCTTGAGTAGCTTTTCGACACTCTGTTGGTTTTAGCTCTTGGGGATTATATCACCCACGTGTTTGCCGTGCGTGGAGTCCCGTGCCCCTGAAAAAGGGGATCTTGGCCGTTGAGGGGCGATATATTGACCCGACACGCTGTTTTGGACCCAGCTTCAGGTAAACGGGAGGTGCACATTGGTCCCGTGTGCATCAATCGGATGGTCGATTGGACTTCGTCGTCAACTAGGGATCAAATGATCGGTCATCTGCTGGGCAACGCGTTAAGGGTGGTGTCTGTTACAGGGGTGATTCGTAAGCGTATGGGCCCTGTTAGCATCGGTGCAGAATTCTGCATCCCCTTGTTGGGCTCGGTGGAGGGTGCTGCTGCAGGGCCTGAAATACAATTTACTTCATTATGATTCATGATAATTCTTCCTCTTCTCCCTCTAGTAGGGAGCAACAAAGCGATAAACCTTCTTCCAAAAATGGAAGATTCTTCATTATACAATTGTTAAACAGCTCTATTCGAATTTCAAATCCAGCACAAATTTCTTTTACTTCTGTTTCATCATTTGTTATCAACAAGTCAATAGTATCATTCCTTGGATCGATCAAATCCATAAAAAAACTTCGCTCTGAGATCTACAAATAGAAGTCTACTGAAAAACAAGCCGAACTTTTAATCAATACCACTACAATAGGCCCATTTACAGTTTCTGTTAATGCACATAGATCTTTAAAATTTTCACGTGGGGTTATTTCCGATTTGTTATTTTCATCCGAAGAAATCTTAGAGAACCTCCGCGATGAGCAAGTTTGTGGTGTTCGACGCATAACGATACATCGAGATGGGGTGATCTTACCAACTAAACACCTCATCTTGACTTTCGATCGACCCACATTGCCATCGCGCATTAAAGCAGCATATCTTAGTTGCCCAGTTCGCGTGTTTGTTCCGAATCCTCAACCATAATCCTCAACCTATACCATTTCCAAAACCTGGAAAAGATCCCATCAACCCGTAAAATTATCGGCCAATCGCACTCACAAATTGTCTATGTAAGCTTTTTGAAAGGATGGTAAACTCTCGTCTCACTTACATCTTAGAGACGACACAGGCTCTGTCACCATTTCAAAGCGGATTCAGGGTTGCCCGCTCAATGGTAGACAACATCTTGTCCCTTGAAACTCAAATACGCCGTGCGTTCCTACGCCGAAATCTAGTTTCCATCTTTTTTTATATGAATAAGGCGTACGATCGCATTCGGTGTTACGGTATAATCCGTGATTTACATTCTCTTGGGTTTCGAGGGCTGAATATCTACCGATATTCATAAGGAATTTCTTAGCCCTCAGATCCTGTCAGACTTCCAGGTTCGTGTAGGCTCCTCCGTCTCTGATTCTTTCATCCAGGAAGAGGGTGTTCCACAGAGGAGTGTTCTGAGTATGACTCTTTTTTCATTAAAAATCAATAATATTTTAACTCAGCTTCCCCATCTGTTAAGGGTAATTTGAATGGGATGATCTTCATATTCATTGTCAAGGTCAAGACATGCTATTTGCCGAGCGACAACTCCAGGCGGATGTTTCTCGCTTGACGAGGTGGTGTCGACAACGGTTTCAGTGTTTCCACTCAAAAGACATCCTGCATTCATTTTTGCCAACGTCGGAACCTGCATCCTGACCCAGAGATCTTTCTGGACGGTAACAGAATTGCAGTGGTGGATAGTGTAAGGTTTCTCGGTGTCGTTTTCGACTGGAAACCTACCTTCCAACCCCACGTCGAGCAGTTGCTGATGTCTTGTGAGAAAAACTAAATATGCTAAAAGTCCTCTCAAATACAACTTGGGAAGCAGAACGATCTTCTATGCTCAGTATTTATCGAGCTATTATTCGCTCCAGATTGGATTACGGCTGCGCAGCCTATGGCTCTGCCCGTCCTTCTGTGTTGCGTCAGCTCGATACAATCCACCACTCTGCATTAAGGATTTGTTCCGGAGCATTTCGAACTTCACCCGTCAATAGCCTCTATGTTTTATGCATGAACCATCTTTGTCTACCACCCGTCTTCTGCTGTCGCTAAGACTATTTAATTGTATTTTAAGTCATCCTTCTCATCCACTGCGTGATATTTACTCCTTCATATCTCATCAAATAGCTTATTAACAAATCGCCCATCATGCATCCCAGATTTCAGTTTGCGCATGCGGAATGTCTTAAATCAAACACCTCTGAATACCATAACCGTTTCTGAAAGAAGTTTTTATTCTTTTTCACCTTGGCGGATCCCGATGCATTCTTACATACGTCTGTTTTGGGGTTACGATAAATTGAATACAACTGACATCATTTACCACCAAATTTTTAACCATCATCGACGTTATTAGAGACTACACAGCAATTTTACAGACGGCTTGAAGTCTATACGTGATGTCGGCTGTACTTTTATTTGTGGTTCAACCACTGTAGCCTTCGAATTACCCTGTGTAGTTTCTATTTTTACTGCTGAATTTATTGCAATATACGAAGTTTTAAAACATATCTTACCTCAGAAAAGGCAAATTTGCTATATATTCAGACTCAAAGAGTGTTTTAGACAGCCTAGCATCAGACTGCCCTCAACATCCATTAGCTACTGCCGTGTTGAAGTTACATCATCAACTTACCTGGCGAGGCCTAGATATCTTTCTGTTGGATACCTGGTCACGTCGGGATTGCAGGCAATTAACAGGCCGATGCACCAACTAAAAGTGCTGGAACCTCTTTGTGTCTCCCCGATCCATACGATGATCTCGGACACGCTGTCCGGGACATTGTTTGGAACGAGTGGCAAACGAATGAAGCACTCAAACAAACAATAAGCTCCATAGTTTTCAGAATGATGTATCACTATGGTTTCCTCATTCTTCTCGACATTCCGATGTAATTCTGACTCGCCTGCGCATTGGACACACACGCTTTACTCACAGGCATATTTTTTTAGGACAGAGTGCCCCTGTGTGTAGAATTGTGTGGAGTTTCCTTCACCATTCAACATATTTTAATTGATTGTCCCGTTTTCAACCATCATCGCTATCACTTTTTTAGTACTTCTGTTTTAATTTTACGGGAATTAATTGGGAAGAAACCCGATCCAAACATTTTTAATTTCTTATGTAGCATTCGAGTTTTAAATTCGATTATAATATTTTTTATACCCTTTTATACCATACTTCTCATACTTGTAAATATCATTCTCATGCATTTTATATCTACATGTTACTGATCTCAACATTTTTTAAATATTAAACTCATTAAAGTCATGTTTTTATTCTAATTTATTTCTGCATGTTGTTGATCAACATGTTTTAACTCTGCATTTTAATCTCACGTTATTTAACTCTTTTTTCAATAGTTTATTCTCTAAAAACTGCGCTGGAATCTTTTCCCACCATTTTTTTAATGTTTTTATATTTACAATGATTTTATTATCTTATCTGGCGTTTGGCGCAGCTTGTAAATTTATGGACTTTGTGCCATAAAACTTAAGCCAACCAACCAACCAACCAAAACCAATATTGATATGGATTTATCGAAAGTCTCAAACATTTTATTTCCAAGAAGCCAAGTCATTTTTTTGGAATGGATTCAAATAGCAAGTCGGAAATTTGACATAGCCCTATTTCTGACGGTAGAGGTACGAAGCTTTGTGATTTCTTAAATGCAAATCAACTGTTTGTCATTAATGAAGATCGTGGTCCTACATTCAGCTCAACACAGGGTTCTAGTTACATTGATATTACTTTTTGTAGCTTGGGACTTCTCCGGTATGTTCAGAATTGGGATATCTCTGAGGAGGATTCTCTCTCGGACCACAAAATGATTACTTTTGAATTTGATATGTCTATTCCAAACATGTTTCATCCTTCATGTTCTTTTAATTTTAATAGAGCAAATTAGTCTTTATTTGCTGACTTATGCATGATTTATATCTTCTTGAGAGTGTTCCGATCAATTCACTGTGGAAAGGATAGTTAATAATTTTACTTCTGTACTTTTTCAAATTGCTACAGCATCTATCCCAAATGAAAAAACGGTAACCCAGAGTTCCCTGGTGGTCCATAGAAATTGAATGTACGAGAAAGCATGTGAATGCTGCAAGACGTAGGTATCAAAGGGAACATAATATTATTGTGAAAGAAATCTGTAAAGCTAAGTATATGGATCTGCAACACAAATATAAGGTAAAATTGTTAGATGCCAAACTCAACACTTGGAGAGAATTTCTTTCAGCTATAAATGTCCACAATGTTTGGAAGATTATTTATAAGTACGGTGTTAAAATCAACTTCAAGAAGAAAGTAGAGATTTCTGGAATTAAACTTCCAAATGGGGTTGCAACCTCGTCTTTGACTGAAACTATTTCTACTGCAATGACAAAGTGTTTTCCAGTTGATAATGAAAGTGATGATGAAAATGTTCATAGAACAATGCGTTTTGAATTGCAAAGACTATATTCGTCTACAGGAGATTGTCCTTTTTACCACCTATGAAATAGAGTCCATCATTAAAAAACTTAAAAGAAATAAAATTCCTGCACCGGATTCGCTGCCTAATGAAATAATTCAGCAATTCCATGGTATTTTTCCTGACTTTTTATTCAAACTTTTCAATCTGTGTTTAAATTTGGGTGTCTTTCCTACTCCATGGAAGAAGGCGCGTGTTGTTTTGATCCCTAAGACATTGGATTTAAGGATTCCTCACCTTGATCATGTTAGATGCATTAGTTTATGACCAACACTGGGAAAATGCCTTGAAGCACTATTTATTAACAGAATTAACTGGCTTTTGAGGAAGAAAGATAATTTCTTTAGTGATGCCCAATTTGGTTTTACTCCTCAAAAATCTACTGAAGACGCTCTGCTTCGATTGTGTGACATTCTGCAGCATAGGAAGAAGAGGCTGACAAGTGTGCTCATATTTCTTGATATAAAGGGTACCTTTGATAATGCTTGGTGGCCTTTTATTTTGAAAATCTTAAAAGATGCTGGTATTCCGAAAAAATTATATAATTCTTGGAAGTTTTCTGAGCGAAAGAACTGCAAAACTTCTTACCGGATTGGAAGGCAAAATTTGTGCTTTAGGAGAGGTTGTCATCAGGGCTCTGTTTCTGGACCTAGTCTGTATAATATTATTATAAACGATCTTTTAATTCGTCTTTCTGACTATTTCAAAATTGAATTTCTGATGATATTATGCTGATTTTTCAAAGAAAACTTCTTCAAAACATCATCTCTTGAGAGCACAATCTGCGCTAAACTTTATTTCCCAGTGGTCAAATATTCACAAACTTGAATTCAACCCTTCCAAGAGTAAAGCTATGATTGTCGGTGGAAAATTGGTTGAAGATGCTATTTCACCTTTGACCCTTGAGGGTTGGAGTCTTGTTGACCAATTTAAGAACCTTGGTGTTTTCCTCCGTTGAATCTTTTAAGATTCTTCTGCGTATTGTCAGAGGTTATACAACATTAAGTTCTGAAGCAACCTTTGCTATAGCTGGAGTTCCACCTTTAGACTTGGAAATTGAGTGTAAAAATGAATTGTATGTTTCTTTTTTAAATGATTTTTCGATGGACTGTGTTGACGGAAAATTGCCTCTTTGCGACAACCCTCATCCAGCTGCTTTAGAACCAATTCATCTAATTAAATACGAGAAAAATGTGGAAAAGCTTTTTCAGAAAGTCTGTTTTACGGACGGTAGTAAGATGAACAATAAAGTTGACCTTGCTTTTGTTTTATTTGAAGACAACTTAGAATGCGGCTTTTATAAACATCGTATCCGGAATGAATGCACTATCTTTCAAGCAGAATTGCTTTATATTAATCTCGCAGTTAAGTAGTTTAAAGAAAATGGAAATTATTGTTCAAAGTACCTTATTTGTAGCTATTCTCTTTCCTCTTTACATTTATTGAGCATTGTTGCAAGCACAGAAAAATTAGTTGTCGAAACGCTTTTAACAATTAGTTCTCTTAAAAATAGAGGAATTGAGATTTTCTTTGAATATGTGCGTGAACACTCTGGGATTTACGGGAATGAAAGAGCTAATTTTATAGCCAAAGACGCTTTGAATTTAGCAGTTGATGTAAATGTTAGCATTCCTAATCGTTACTTGAAAGCCTCATTCTATGACAAGTTTATTGCTACAAGGAACGAAGAGTCTCGTCTGATAAAGCTGGACACACCAAAATTTTTTTCCTACTGGATAGATTGAGCTCAGAATTATTTTTCTTCACAAACTTCAAAATTACACAATTTTTATCTGGCCAAGGAAAACTTGCTAAATATCTATATCGGTTTCATCTTCGGACTAATGATATGTGCGAATGTTCTAAAAAGAAGCCACGAGATGTGGAGCATCTGCTTTTCAGTTGTCCTGCATTTGAAAATTCAAGCATGTGCCTTCAAAATGATTCGAGAAGATTAGGTAAACCATGGCCAGTGAAATTCAATGTTTTTGTTAAATCTAATCTGCGTTTCTACTCATTTGTTAAGCTCATCAAATCTTGTAATTTTAGTAAAATTGTTTTCCATTATTTCTTTGTTATTTCAACTTACTTCTGTAAGTCCCGTGTTGTACTTCTGTGGTGCACGGGGAGTTTGATGTTGTTGCATAAAAAAATTCGAGACAGCCAAGGCAATTAACATGACCAGACGACTTTCGTTATCCTCGAACCCGACAATTTCATACCGTCTACTTATTGCTTGTTTCCGAAAATATTTCGGGCCGCGGTAGCCCAGTTGGAAGAGTAACGGAATAGCAACCGGAGGGTTGCGAGTTAGAAACTAGGTCTAACCAAAGACCGTCGTGTACGCGGGGGCTGGTGCACGTTGAATTTGTCGTGATCCCAAATTTACTTACGTTGTCAAGTGTGGAAGTTTTTGGAGAGTGGGTGTCAGCTCAGTTGTTGACCTCGTCATCTGTCCGTGGTTCTAAATTACTAGGAATTGTACTCGGATCTTTCGCTTCAGGATTGACCCCTGCCCGTCGCTAATAGCCCAATGTGCTGCTCCGGTGTGACGTTAATTAACATTCGACCTACCGAAAATATTTCTTTTTATGAGTGACTCGTTTTAAAAGTTGAATTATATTAGGAAATGTTGAAGTACATCAATTTTTGTTCATAAAGAATAACTCATTGGACTTTTAGTCTAGTTATCGTTAAAGTTTTGGGTAGTTATCAATAGATATAAAGTACACAAAGTATGTAAAAGACTCTTGGGTGATTTAAATTGTATTCTTACTTTACGACAGGAAAAATAGTCTTTGAAACATTTTTCTGCGAAAACCCGAAAGCATACATTTTAAAACTGCCCATCCGAAATAATGTTTTCTTTTAAATCAAAGCAATCAGTTTGCGGAAAATTGAATGCTACTCCCTTCAAAATAAACATTCAGGTTACTAATTTTTCTTTTCATCCACACTAACCATTAAAAAATACAGATGTGTATAAATAAAACATGGCTACAAAATTTGAACTCAGCATCAAAGTTCCTATCTTCGGATTTAATTAATCGTTAGCCATCTGTTTGTTTCTCATTTTATCCCTAACGACGCTTAGACAGCCTTTGGAAGTAAATTGACCGGAATGCTTTTCGTTACTAGATGCTCTTGTTCAAAATGGGATTTGCTCTGCATTTCTTGCATGCCTTTGTCGCGCATCTCTTTAGGGAAGAAGGATATTTAAAGATTCTCATGACAGAGAGTATAGGATCTTCATAAATATAAGTAGATTAATTAAAGCGCTTAGAAGAAAGCATGAGTATCAGTAAATTACACACAATAAGGTATCCTTGAATTAATTTTCAGAAAGAGTAGTTGGAAAGACTTAGAATTCGGAGGCTGTGTGTAAGGTGAAATTTATGTTCTGGATAAAGAAGGTTTAAGTCCAGCGAGAGGGTTTGCACGCATATATCCGTCCTGCTACCTGCTGTCTAGTTTTGACCTTATTGACCAATAGAATCTTTCATAAGATTCTTTCAACCAATAGATGCGATTATTTAGTCATTATGTGGTGTTGTAGGTTAAAAGAAATGCGGTTGTTTGTTGGGTTGGGTTTTATCACGCAAGGACCAAATTTGGTCAAACTACGCGAAACAACGCCAAGTAAATGGGCACACACGGAAAGACATGCAAGACAAAGTTGGTTGGAGGAGTTGTGTTTAACGGCGTAAGGGCCATATTTGCACTAGCTGTGCCAAACAACGTCAAGTTTTTGGATTTACACACAAGGAAAGCTTTACTGACACAGAAGAGAGAAATACACCCAGAAAGGAATGGAACCTGGCCGTCTACAACTCAAAGGCTGTTAGGGCAGTGGGAAAAGCCACTGAGACCCCTAGAATCACACGGATTTCCATACTTTGCATAATATAAGATTACATAACTCTATGCATATAAATTGTGCTTACAGACAACATGAGTTGTCTGTATAAGAGGTAGCACGGTACGGTAAATCTCTCAAATATCTAATGTGATAAAATATTGAGATTCGTTGTCCTAGACATATTATGAGTTACTAGACATATTATGAGTTACTAGACATATTATGAGTTACTAGACATATTATGAGTCGTTAGACATACTATGAATGAGTTAATTGACTGTTTGATGAAAGAGTAGTAAGGGATCAAAATGCCCGTTGGCTAAGTCCCGCCTACGTAATTGGGGACCCGGTCGCTAGAAAATTCCTGATTGATTTCAAATAATGGACTGCATGAGATACTAGTTATAATGATAAAATTTATTTACAAATTATAAATGATTTACACGATACATTGGATAAAGACAACGCCCTTTTTCCATAGTTAACAACAAGAGGTTGGAGACACGGTAGTGCGCCCGCTGAAATCTAATGCTATCTAGGGTCTGAACACAGCGGAAAACCTTTGGATGAAGCGATCGCCTCATTGGCGAGCTTGCAAACTCGCCAAGTACGGTAGACTCCAGGCAAGTAGGCTGCTAGCATTTCAAACTTACATTCTTCATAGATTTTTTAAGATCCGAGAGAAATATGCAATGACAATTATTTGAAGGACGAATTTTATGGATCGACCAATATTTAACAAGCGTGTCAAACATTAAAAGATTTAAAACATGACTAATAAAGATAAAAACAAGATAATAAAAACGATCTATAGCTATTTCGATGGAATAAAATGTCCACCATCTCCAGGACCAAACTAAACAACAAGGGGAAAACCTGAGTTTAAGTATGTTTGAATCGTGTTGTCATCACTCGTTTTTCTAATTAAACGCTTCCAAATACCCCCAGGGTAAGCAAATAAGGATAAGCTAAGATGGAGTCAAATAAGCATAAGAGAATATGTTTTACATTACCTGACACAATAGTAAATGATACCACTAGTTATCTGCCTTTACACGTTAAAGATAAAACATTGAAACTCGGGTTTTTCCTCTTGTGCACTTTCTTGATCATGGTTAATTTTGTTCCTATATCCTTTTAAGTTGAACCTCCATGCTTTTTAGTCTATTAAAGTGTCAAAAGTTATAAGGAAAACAATATTTATTTTTATTTCCAAAATGAGAATTTTGATCACCTAAAACCAGCCAAAATAATCGAAAGTGACGACGAGCATCATCCCATTCCATAAAACTTTCTAAGTAGCTGATTTCACTACGTAAAAGGAAAAGTTTATTTAAATAAAATTTTTGGCTGCGGGCTGAGAAAGTAAACTCAGATTCCAAAATATATTTCTAGTAGGAAAGTATTTGAATAAACATAAAGTATGATCCAGAAAAAATAACTGACTAGAATCGCTATATATTTCATAGGATTTATCTATTCTTACTTATGCCACTAGGGATAGTCTAAGCTAGACCAGGTTGAAAAGACAGTTAGTCCATTGAGAGCCAGCACAGAATTTCTTAAAGAAATCCTCCCTAACGACACCAGTACAGGAAAGAAGTGCTCAGGTGAAGCCAGAGCCGCCTTTCAGTTGGTGCAAAGTGGAAAATTCTTTTCTCTCTTTACAAACTTCATGGAATTTAAAGGCCTTCTGAATCTTGGAAAGACAGTCTGAGTTGCCCTGTCACCAGAGAACTGGAGAGATGCACCTGAACGATGTCCTTAATACCAGTCACGCACAAGATGCCTCCACTAAGCTGGGTTATTCGAAACATTTGCCTTTGTGTATATCTTCCCAAGTTAACCTACAAGTCGATGGTAGTGATTCCAGGCAACCCTCATTTGCCAGTTGGTGGGCTGTTTAATTTTCTTTGAGATCAACCTATGTAATATTTAATGATCGCCACCTAACTGGTATAGCGGTCGTAACGTTTATCACATAGAGTAAATATAAAAGTAGAGTGAGCAAAAGCAACATTTTTATGTGCCCAGGAACATGTGACCAAAACTAGCAGTAACGTGACACAAACTTTCTCCTGTTATCATCTGATTGGTCCACGGGACGTGAGAAGACCATTTTCTGTCATATTAAATATAGGGCATCCATTGATTAATCATCTGATTGGTCCGCACGATTTAGTAGTATGAGATTTCATCATTTTTGTTGTCACTCTATAAAAATGCTCATTCATATATCTATCCTGTCATGAAATGTTATATCGCCAAACGAGGTAATAAGATGTCAAATTGGACTAACAAATAAATTTTTCAGAGTAGTCACGTGACTACTAGTCGACCACACTTTTTGATTTCACACTTTTTGAAGCTCCCTCAATAGCAACGCTCTGTCTACTTATATTTCACGTCTATGGTTTGTCTGCCATCCAGTAGGTCCCAGATTCGAATCCCGTTAGTAAGTCCATGGGTGTTGTGATTGTTCCGGTTAGGATAAAGGGCAGCTAACCCACTGGATGTTCCTTCTTAAATAGCTACCAGTTCGTCCCTTGTAGCGCCGAAGAGTGGCCGGACAGAAAAATATGTTTAATGATCAATTTATGTAATGTGGAGATTATAGACATATGGTTAAAAGTGCTCATGAGAGCCATTTTCTGTCAGGATAAATATAGGGCTGGTAGTGTTTTTACAGTGATACGTGTTCCCTTTACATGTCCTGAACGTGACGTTATTTGGCTTGTTTTCCGAATATGATTTTAGCACTTGACTAATAAAAATTCCAAAGAAAGAATTCCTAATTGATATATGATAGTTGATTGGTTAACAGCAATTAGAATAAACGCCAAACATTGCCAAAACGGAACTAAACTACATTTTAAGGTAGCATCAATAAGTATCATGGGAGAACATTTGAACAGCAAAAGTAAAATATTCGCAGACAGTTTGGTTTGTTTGCTTACTCTGAAAACTACGTACTTCTCTTTGATACATTCCATTCATATTTGCTATTCATTTCTCGATTGATATCCTGACACAGAATTTTTCTTATTCAGTGTCACTGCATTTTTACACATCAGAGTTCTCTGATCTTACTCTTAAATTTGGTAATTGGGCATATTTCCCTGCTCTGCTTGCCGTTGCACATAGCTTTCGATTACTTCTACGTTTAACTGTCAAGCATCTCAGACGTCTAACTCCTGGGTCCGCTGTTCTCAATTCACGTTCTTAACTCTCAAAGTGGTTCTGGCTTCCGGTAATATCTCGTCCATCAAGATCTGACCAATTGTGATAAACGGCGAGATATCTCGTCCATCAAGATCAGGCCAGTTTTACCAATGAAGAGATATCTCGTCGAGAGAACCAACAGGAGGGTTAATGTCCTTATATTGTCTTGATATAGGCTTTTATTAAATCCTTAACCACGGGCAAATGACTGTTTCGTTTAAACAAGTTCATTGCCAAATGAAAAGTTCTGTTTGTACAACCTTTGGTATTTTGTCAGTTTTATTAAACTGTGTGTTGGTTGGGATGGAAAAGATTCATCTCTAAAGAAAGATTCGCTTTATTACGCGAATGAAAAAAACGTAACCAAGGGGAATTTTTCACGTGAAAGAAGTGAAGGGAAGAAAAATATATTTTTTCTTATGTGCTTCTTTCAAAGCGATGCCACATCGAAACTCTATTAACTTCTTTATTTTCATTCCTATTCATCGGGTTGCCAGGATCCGAAACTTCCGGGAGAAAAGTTTATTATCATTTAAAAAACTTGGAGGTGAAATTCCTTTTTAAAAAACACAGAAGTTCCATTTCTTCTCGCATCTTGCCACGAAAATATCACTCAAATCGGAAATTCAAATAGAAATGGTAACGTTTTCAAAGGAATGATTAAACCAACAGATGTTTTAACGCATACAATTGTTATCATGTCTGAAAAATGATAATCTTCTAAGAGGATTGAAGTTTCAGTTTTTCTTTATGAAATAATGCAAATGAGCAATCGTAAAATAGTTATTCCTAATACACAGTGTATAGATCAAAAATTCTTTTGATGTTTTAGAAATTACTGTCTATTATTATTTATTATTATCTAAAATTATAGTATTCATTTGCGTTATACATACTATCACTACCAGTTATGCAATTTAGAATAATCTTACAGAATGAATTACTGATTTCACAACGTTCTCATATAGAAATACTTTTCTTTGCTTGTATTAATTCTTCTTCGCGTAATGTTTATTATTTTTTTTTCAAGAAATGTATCTGTGTGAGTAAAAATTTCGTTTAAACAAAAACCCAATACCACTGTCGGTACAACAGTCGAAATATTCCAAAGTGAATATATACTCTTTCCCTGTAGAAGTAATGTAATGTAGTCATTTTTAAAGAAAATATTCATATGGTAAAAAATAGACCATAATTATAAAATGGAACTGCGAATTATGAACTGAATTACATAAAAAATAAAGTATTTGCCTCAATACTTTCTCTTAAATATAGATTCAATCATCAATTCATCTCTAGAGCATGAGCTCTATAAATCAAAATGATCCTATGACGTTCATTTTAAGATATATATTAAAAAAGTTACCAATCTCAGTATACTTCAGCTTCTTGACAAAAAATATTTGACTTAGAGATGAGAGTTTTTGTATTAATTAGGGCTGTATTAATCAATGTCATTTTGTATAGACAAATTTCTGAATACTTTTTAACTATCAGAATTTGGGTAATAAATTATTTGGTTAATCATTGTTTTAGTAGGGGAGATGGCAAGTTCACAAACTTTGACTTACAAATAGTTAAGACGAATGAAAAAACTTTCAATGAAGTATATAAGATCAACAGAAAATATCTTTAAAACAGCATAGTCTAACTCCAAAGTTATTAATGGCAAACTCATAATTTTTTCATTACTTCAAATTCGAAGAATTTTATTAGTTGACTTGCAGAATTACCCGACATTACTTGGGCTGAATTGATTAACCCCACCCGTAGATTGAAAAAGTGACCAGAATAATCACTTTTCTCTTTCGTAGTAAAATGCCAATATCATTTAAGTCTCAGGAAAATAATTTTTTAACTCCATTTGAACATTTTTATAATTTGTACAACTTACTTCGGACGCAAAATCGTATATCCATCCATATAATACATTTCACATACATCGCACCCTTGCTGCATGAGAAAACAGCGTAAGATGACACTAATGTGACAACATAAGTCTATTTTGATTTTTTTTGGAGGGGACGAGGGGTTAGGAATGTTTTTTCTTAAGTTCGTTTCCTGTAAAATTGGATGTGTTTTAATTCTTTGCACAAAACGAAATAATATTTATATTGTATTAGCCAAGGACTTTTGAGAAAAGTTGGTCGAAATGCACACATATCGTCCAAAAATGAACATATATCGCATATCTTTTGCAATATTGGACATAAAGTAACCAATTTCTGTCAAGTTCTGCAAAATTTAACGTTTTATTCTCCTTATATCGTCTATTCCAAATATTAGGAAATTGTTTCCTCAAAAACAAGCTTAAATAAATAAAATTTTAGAATTCGAATTCTGCAAAAATAATTTTCTACGATGTTTTGAAAAAATATCCGCATAATTTATTGAATTGTTGAATTTGCATCACTCAATCAAATTATTCGAAAAATCTAAGCGTCAAAAATTTCGACTGGGTCTAAAAACTCGATCGTCAGAACAAAACGTGTAGGTGCAAAATACGATCGGCTAATTTCGAACTCCCCTCCAAAGTGCTCTTTTCTAAAGCGAGTTTAAACTCAAACCAAGGAACAAAAGAACAGCATGAAAGGAGACAACCGTAATTTTATATTGCTTTGTTTTCTGTGACTTTTATCACAAGAAAGTCCCCAGGAAAGTGCAGCAAAAAACGGAGCTCCTCTTAACAACCGGATGAATATTGCCTTCTTCCCATTCAACCACTAACTAGTTTGGAGCACAGATCGTTATGCGGAAGAATAAACTGTTGATTAGTTGGAGTTTGCATCACTCAGTCAAAATATCCGGAAAACCTAAGTGTCAAAAATGACGACAGGGTCTAAAAACTCGGTAGTCAGAACAAAACGTGTAGGTGCAAAATACGATCGGCTAATTTCGAACTCCGTTCCAAAGTGCTCTTTTCTAAAACGAGTTTCGACTCAAACCAAAGAGCAAAACTGCAGCATGAAAGGAGACAACCAGAATTTTATATTACTTTGTTTCCTGTGACTTTTATCACAAGAAATACCTTAGAAAAGTGCAGCAAAAAACGGAGCTCCTCTTAACAACGGGATGAATCTTGCCTCCTCCCGTCCAACCATTAAACGGAAGAAGTGAACAGGAATCGAGTAACAAAAAGAAAAGAACCCAGCCATGTGCCGAAGACCATCAAGCGAGATTTCTTCTCTTTTCCCACTTTCTTTCCCTTGTCACTTCGTCGTCTAGGCTTACCCGCCATGAAAAACGATGATGTCGTTTTAATCAAATGTCAGCAATATTTTTCTTTGACGTCCCCTGTTTTCTTAGGTCCAAGAGATTAGTGTTACCAGCCGATGACGCTGGGGACTGGTACGAGGACAATAATCCTTCATGGGGAAGTGAAAAGGACAGAGGGGCATATTGCGAGGAATACCCAAGGCGTCGATGGATCATCAAATACGACTAACCGGTGTTGAAATGTCTAAGAGCAATGTCGGTCATTAACGTCGGTGTTAACGTTCCTGAGAAAAAATAAACGTATTCAGTTTTAGATGAAGCGGACTTAAAATATACTCCGCAATAATCAAATGTATTGTGAAATGAGAAATTGAATTCTATTATTCTCTAATTCATTATTGAAAATTCGATTTCTGTAGTTTCTTTTTTGGAATGGGAATCGATTGAAAATTTAAATTCTTTCTGTACTATACGTGTTGCTCATTTTTTTTTACAAATCTATTGTATATTTTATTGTAAGGAAATAAATGTAAATATTTCATCATGAAAATTCGAATTCTATTTTGTAATGCTAATGGAATACAAATTATGATTCTCGAACCATCGTTTATGAAATAATAAATGAAATTTATAGTTATTTTCTTTCATCGTTTTTAGAACAGGAAATTAAATTTTATTAATTTGTACACTTGTGTAATTTTCCATGAAAATTTTAATTTCAGAGTTTTGTACTTTGCAAGTGTAAGTGATTTTAGTTTTCGTCTGTTCCATGATATAGGATTAAAAACAAGCACTCTCATTCTATATATATAATTACAGTATTAACACTACAGAAGTTTTTAATAAATTAGCTAGCTCATTGTAATAGAAATCCGAGTTCTGTTCGCTTCTGAGTTATCCCAATGGAATTAAGGTTTATCCTTCGATACGTTTATACAGAGACTGTTCGGACATTTTTTGAACGATTTTAATGGACTGAAGAACAATTTTTTACATGAAATTTTTGTGTTTTAAATTTTCTATTTGATAACCTATTGTTAACTATCTTTCTACACCTTAATTTCCATGATAATAATGACTTTTGTAGTACCGACAGTGGTATTTTGTCCCATTCTTGTACCACAGTTTTCCAATTCTTGAATGGTTTTCGGTCGACGTTTCGATAATGCCCTTTTTAAAAGTCCAAAAGCACAAAAGTCCATGGGTGGAACATCTGGAGATTTAGCAGGAATTTTTTAAGTACGGTGCAGTAAAGGGTATTTTACGTTTCTTGTTCCATTTTTTCCAAGAATTTAATAGTCGATTTAGATGTGTGGTTGCTTGCTTTATCCCGATGCAGCTCTACTGATTGTTGGCACTGTGGGTAAAGATATAGTATTTCTTTTCAGAATATTGGGGATAAAATATGGTCTTGATAGTATGTGAGAGTTGATTTTATATTTTTCCTCTATCTTTACTGTTAATTTTCCATTGTATACAAAACCGGCAACAGTCATAAATCCCTTAGAGAAAGTTTCTTTAGATTCTTCGAACCACGATTTAAGATTTTTTCTCCTCTTTTATGATAATAAATTGTTCTTTTTTATTGCAATCATTTAAATGCACCCACGCCTCGTCTATTTTCACAACATTTTTCCATCTTTCTCCAGCTAAATGCTTCTCATACAGAATTCTGCAGCGAGTTCTGCGTTCAGCAATATGTCGTGGAGATAGACGATGAACATTGCATTTTTTGGCCTTTTTATGATTCAAATCACTGTTAATTATTTTATTTACAGTTGAAACTGAACATTTTAATGACTGCAGAAGTCCTTTGACTTGGCGGGTTCTCTTTTAAAATTAAAAATCTTACCTTACAAATATTCTCAAAAATTCTTCTCTTTTTTGGAAACATATTTGGAAGTATTTTCCCACTTTTACGTTTTTTCCGTCTCATTAATAATATTACTTATCGTACCTTTAGACATCGGAAAACCATGATTTTTACAGCGTTTTTGAATAATTGAATAAGCATAATTCTCTTCGGAAAGAGCGGAAATAGCCTTCCATCCACTGATTATTTAAAAGCGCAATTATGAAAATAAACAAAACTCTGAGTTAGCAGACGATAAGTTATGCTTTAACTTTTTAACTGCTGCTAAAATAAAATTCTTTCATAGCATACAAGTTTTACAGCTCATCAAAATTGTTCAAAAAATGTCCGAACATCCTCTTTAAATTCAGTATAAATGATGAAAATTGTATTATTTTATGGTGATTAAATATTTTTATGTTTCACTATCCAACGGAAATTTTTGAATTAGTATATTACACAACACTGTTAATATACTAATTCAATAAATTAGCTATTTCGAGTAAAATTACATTTTTTTCGAGTATCTCCTTATGTAATCCAAAATGGCAGCTTATTTCGAGTACACAGCATATCTCCTAGAGTTCCAAAGTCTATTTAGCACATCACTAAGTAGGCTATTGAATTGAATATGTTGTGATTTCGTATCACAAATGGATAATCATGTTCAGACTTATTTCCATTAACTTAAGTAATACACCCAGTAAACACCCCTATTTACACATCCTATACGTCTGTTCGTGTCGTCAGAACCGAAAAATGACGTCAACAGGCACACATTCATTACAGGACCGTTCCTGAGTGGTGTGCTGGGTGTGCACTTGCCCGTTGTCATAAAATATGAACGGCCGAAGTATACCTCTAACTTTCAAAAAAATATGCCCAGGCATAATTTTCCCGGTATTATTAATTTCATATCAATTCTGTCTTAGTAGGTTCTGGAAGTTTTTCTGATTGTAATAAAAGATACCTATGAATCTGCATATTTTGTTCTTAATTTACAATAGTATAGTCGAAATGACCTCATCAAGGGCAGGAGTATTTTGAAGGTTAATGGTTGAAGGAGAAATGATTTTGGAAAATTAAAAAGCTACCAAAAATCACATTCTGAATCAAGTTATATCAGAACAAACCCAAAGTTTCGCTCTTTACGGGAAATATCCGTTTCAATTAGTCAATAATCTGAAAACAGTTGAAAAAATCATTGAACTCAATAATGATTCAACATTACGGCATGTGGGGAACTGGGAAAAAAAGACGGGGCTATCGAAATTACTTTCCGAATATGCGTTTGATGAAAGGCTGTCTCTTAGAAAATAAATATATTTATGTAAGATGAGGCGGATCGCTGAGATATGCATGTGGGCAGTTTGTACCCGAGGAGCGGCTCTGCATTCATAAAAGAAAAATGTTTATTTTGCTTAATTTTTCTCTATTAATAGTTTGAAGTCAATAATTGTTGCTGCGATCTAGCAATTCATTGTTCCTAATACTTGTACCACTGCTTCGACTACCCACGATTATTCCACGTTCAAGGCCCATACCCTTAAAAATTAAAGGGTAAAAGATCGGGTCGTATCTTTTCTCCTTTATTTTTTCGCCATTTTACGTGGTTAGCCTCTGTATGCTTTCACAACTATTTGCGTTTTATATCAATTCTACAAGTTAATAAATAATTATCAGTTACCAATCAACTAGTCAGTAGCATTTGTGGAATAGTTACTTCATATTAAATGGTTTAGCAGTCATATTAATATGGCGCAGCTAATCCAATACTGGACCTTGATCCATAAAACTCAAATCAACCAACCATATTAATATGACCTTCTACCTTCATAAGTGTATGTTTTCCTTTTCTTGAAAATGTCGCTAATAAGTGAAACAAAATCCAATTCATCATTGAGTATAACACATAAAAATTGAACGAGCAATTAAACTTAATGCGAAAACCGATACAGAGTTTTTTCGAAACCTGAATGCAAAGGTTACGTTTAATAAAAAATTGCCAAGTGAAACACAATGCTTTTCAATTAAGGAATTGACAAGATGTATTTTGTGAAATAAGATAGCCCTTCTGTTTCGTAAAAATATCGATTGGATTAGATTGAACTCCATAGGTGGACCTGTTTCACCATTGCTCCTTTCAGCTATTTAATCCTGCTTACGGAGGACAAGAAATTCAATGAGTTCTGTTTGACTGAATAATCAAGGATAGAGTAAAATTTAAAAAATATATAATACACATATAATTAAAGGTTGCAATTAAACTAAAACTTTGTTTACGGAATAAGAAACAATCATGAGGAAGCAAATAGGAACACAGAAGTATTAATACCATTCCCCAAAAGGATAAAATTATTTGCATAAAAATCCGCAGAAGTAGCAGAATAAAAATGAAATATATATACAGTTTACACACATGCAACAGAATCTATAACAAAATCACAGTAATAAATTACGCCTTACTAATAGGAAAATAAAAATATTCATAACTTTTTAAGTATTACGCAAGAAATAAATGTTAACAAAATTATCCTTGGCCTCAGACATTTTCAATGTAGGAATTGAGAAATTGCATCGTCTTGAATATTATGCAATGACCATTGCAATTCTTGGCAATATATTTGTACAGAATTGAGAAAAATATTATTTAAATGTTAGAGTGATATAAATTGGGCAATAAAGTGATTTATAGTTTTCAATGGACAAATTCTGGACTCTGTAAAGACTTCAGACTAAGATAGATGGCGCCCTTGCGCATGCCCAGAAGGACTTTGAGAAAGGAAAGAGTTAAGAACGAGTGTGGCGAGAGAGGTGTGGGTTGTGTTTTTTGGAGAGTGATCGAGACTGAGATGTTTCGTTTTTGATATTTACTACCTTTATTATTTTGTGTTGTGTGTCGTGCCTGTACTGTGTCCTGTGAGTTCATTAAAATGGTTTGAACCAAAAAAAGGAGTATTCCTTGTGATGATAATTTAAAATTTTGAGCAAGTCAGTACAGACGACGAAGAAATGGTGGCAGCCGTTTGGATACGATCCTGGTATTGCTGATATCTCCAGTGCAAATTATTGGGTGAGTACCAGATTTCATTAGCAACAGTGCCTTTTTAATTGTAATTTGTAAAGTTTTGCATGTTGAGTTTTGGTTCATTGAAGAATCGTTGTTTTGGTTTCATGCAGTTTTGGTTTTGTAAAAGGCAGTTGTAATATGCAAAAATGCTCTCTTATTTTAACTAGGCTGATATAGTTAAAATTTTGTTTGGTAAAAGGAGTGATAATTTTGAAAAGTGTTCTTATTTTAACTAGGCTGATATAGTTAAAACTTTGTTTGGTGAAAGGTAGTTGCAATTTTGCAAGTGTTCTTATTTTAACTAGGCTGATATAGTTAAAATTTTGTCTGATTTTGAAAGGCAAATTTATTCTGTTGATTTGCAAAACTATTCTTATTTTAGCTAGACTGATATAGTTAAAATTTTGTTTGATTGTAAAAAAAGAAAATTTAGGACACTCATGTGGTATATATAAAAAAAGAATTTTCTGTTCTGAATGGTTAGAATTAGAACTATTCAAATGGTCAGTTTGAGTTTTGTTTTCTGAGAAAAGAGAATTATTTTAAAATTTTAAATTGAGATAGCCTAGTTTGTTTTGTGTTCTTTTGTATGATGCTATCTGATGACAATTGAAGTGTTGTTAAAATTTGATTTGATTCTGTTGTATGATTCAAAATAGAATTACAAATTTGGTGTAGAAGTATATAGTTTGAATTACAAGTATAATTCTTTTTGATGAGTGTTGTCAACAGCACCAAATGCCTAGAATTTTCAATATTTAGTGCGTCTTGGGTTATTTTGCTTTGGAAAATATTTTGTTATATTTCTGAATGAATCGGAAATTCATTTAAAAGAGTTTTGGAGTGTTTTGAAATTGTCATTTTCATTTGTTGCTCATTTAAATGACTAAGAAACCCCTTAGAATTGTTTATTTATTTTGCGGAATTTTGAATGTCTAACTTGTGTACTTAAGGAAATTTTTATTAGTAATTTGAAATTGCTTTGTGTAACTAATTTGGCAAATGTGAGACCATTTTGTGTTCAGAAAAAGAACTCGAAAAAAAAAATAATCTGAAAGTGTGGATTTGAATTATTCACTTCCTGTGTTTGTTGACGAAAAAAAAAAGAAAAGGAAAAGAATGATATTCTGTTTTATATTTTTGTGTGTGCATTTATGCTTCTGAGTGTGAATCAATTGTTCATAGAGAAAAGGGAATTCTTTTGAACTGAAAATACCTTTTCTTGATTAGACAGGAAAGTTGAGTTTATATTCTGAATTGTATTTTAATTGTAGTATTATTTTCAAAACAGCTGTTCTTTAGTTGAACTTTTCTTTAACTGTTTATTTTCTTCTCAATTTGAAAACATCTTTAAAAAAAGATATTGTTTTAATGAATGAAAATTTTAATTTGTTTATGTGTTCGAAAATTATTTCTATTGATTTTTGGTTGTTCGGTAAGAAAGTTGTAACGTAGAATTAGCGAATTTAATTCTTTGATAAAGTCTTGTGAATTCTGTTGGAATTTAATACCTTAATAGAGGTTTTTGATAGTGTTTCCCCTGGCCCTTAATCATGGCATTTCTTGCAATTGGTAGAAAGCAGGACTTAATTGCTGTTGCGGAAGAAATTGGTGAGAAGGTACCAACTTCGTGCAAGGTTGCGGATATTAAACAAATAATTTTAAAAAGCCCAAATTTCGATCGGGAGGAGGTAACGATAATCATGGAACGAGTCATAAAAGATAGACTGGAAGAGGAAGAATTAGCTAGACAAGAAAAAATTCGTGAGGAAGAATTAGCTAGACAAGAAAAAATTCGTGAGGAAGAATTAGCTAGACAAGAAAAAATTCGTGAGGAAGAATTAGCTAGACAAGAAAAAATTCGTGAGGAAGAATTAGCTAGGCGACTAGAAGAACGACAAGAGCGGGAAAGGGTCAGACAACATGAACTCGAAATTAAAAAACTAGAAATGGCTCAGAAGGAATTTCGCCGGTCTGAAGAGGAATCTGAAAATGGGGCGGATAGAAACAGAAAAATCCAACTTACCCAAATCACTCCCAAATTTGACGAAAAAGGGGATGAAATGGGATTGTATTTGATCAATTTCGAGAGGAAAGCAGAGATGGCTCGAGTGCCGAAGGAGGACTGGGTGGCTTATTTGCTGGCCGTTTTGCCAGCCGAGTTATCTAACATGCTTGCCCGAGAACCTCCTGAAGTGGCCAACAATTATGATGTTGTGAAAAATCTCATTCTGAAACGATACAAAATGAACGCTGAAAAATTGAAACAGTGTTTCTACAGACATCAGAAAACAGCAGAGAAAACATGGAGAAATTATGCTCATGAACTGTACAGCTACTTCACTGAATGGCTTGCTGAATTGGAAATTGAAACCTTTCAGCAACTAAAAGATTTAATCGTTGCCGAGCAATTGAAGTATCGTGTACCAGATCAAATCAAGGAGCATTTTCTTGACAAATGGATGAAGTTGAAGACACCTTTTGAATTGGCAGAAGTGATCGAGGAGTACGAAACCATCAGGCAGAGTTTCAGGAAGAAGGAATTTCCAAAGAAGTATGGCTATCAAGGTTCAAAGGGACATTTTAGTGGAAGTAGACCCAAAGTACCATTCAAGGATGACAAGAACAAACATCCGGTCAAAACCGAACCCGCAAGCAACGAAAACCGTGAAAGAGAGTTTAAAAAGAGAAGACAGCTCCGATGCTATGAATGCGGTTCGTTATCACATCTGAGACCCCAATGCCCGAAGCTCAAGAGATCTGAAGTAGTAGCTGCCAATGAAGTCTTTGGAAGACACGTGCCTGAGTTGATGTCTCCTTATACTAGTGCTGGGACAGTAAATGGAGCCCAAATGTCTATCTTGAGAGATACTGGTGCCAGCATCGATCTTATTCCCAGAAAATTTATCAAACCACATATGTACACAGGTGAGCATGTGTGGCTCGCTTCTCCATTAGTAGACAGCCCGGTCTGCTTGCCCATTGCAGAAGTTGATTTGAACTGCGAATTGGGACATGTCCTTACGAAAGCTGCTGTAAGAGACAGTTTTCTGGATCAAGAGCATTACCTACTAAGTAACAAAACCGTTGCTCTGATCGAGAGTATGAAAAAAGATAAGGAGCTGGAGATCCAAGTTATTAATGCAGTTCAGACGAGAGCTCAGAAAAGTCTTTTGACAGCCGAAGTTGAAGAGTATCCAGTTGAGTCGAGTCCTGGAGAAGAGAATGACAGTACCGTGTTAACAGAGGAAGACGGAGAGGTATTGCCTATGGCGGAAGAAGCCTCACTTCCAGATCTGATTAAAGCCTCACGGAATGATTTTGTCGAAGAGCAGCGCAAGAGTAAAGAGTTGAAACCACTTTTCCTAGAAGCTGAGGAGTTAGCAAAGGAAACCAAGTATGCAATCGTTAATCAAATGCTGTTCTATCTGAAAAGTGACAAGGATGGTACGCAGAGAAAACTGCTGATTGTTCCAGAGAAGTTTCGGGACCAATTAAAGAAACTGTCTCATGAAGGAACAGCGGCTCACTTAGGAGTGACCAAGACTAAAGATGCTCTTTTTAAAACTTTTTTTGGCCGAATTGTTACAAAGATGTTGAAGAATTTGTCAGATCTTGTGACCAATGTCAGCGAGTCGGGAAACCTCGGGATAAGAAGAAGGCACCCATGAAGATCGTTCCTGTCATCTCGGAGATCTTCACAAAGATTAATGTGGATGCTTGTGGTCCTTTACCTACTACACCATCTGGAAACCGGTATCTCATCACTGCAATTTGCATGTCTTCCAAATATCCCGATGCAGTTCCTGTCCCAAATCTTAGTTCTTCAACCGTGGTCGATAGTTTCCTGCAAATCTTTAGTCGGATGGGTTTCCCGAGGGAGCTGCAAAGCGATCAAGGAACGTCGTTTACAAGTGCACTCACAACGGAGTTCCTGGAGAAATTTGGAGTTAAAGTAGTGCGAAGTTCCGTACATCATCCCCAGAGCAATCCTGTGGAGAGACTACATAGAACTTTGAAGAGAATTCTTCGAGTCCTGTGTCTGGAGTCAGGACCTGATTGGGAGAAAATCTTGCCTCATGCCCTGTTTGCTCTACGAGTTGTTACTCATGACAGTACTGGATATACTCCAGCTGAGCTGGTTCATGGACAGAATTTGAGGACTCCCATGACTCTATTGTACGAGAACTTGACGGAAAGCGAGGAAGAGAAGACTAGCGTAGTATCATATGTCTTCAAGCTACTAAACCGCATGAAAAGGTGTCAAGAATTAGCCGTCCAAAACATGGAGAACGCCAAAGACAAACAAAAACTATGGTATGATCGCAAGGCTGTGAAGCGTAAATTTTGTGAAGGCGACCTTGTGCTGGTTGTCGCTACATCTAGGCCTAACAAAATGGCAGTTCATTGGATCGGCCCAGGGAAAGTCGTTAAACAGCTTTCCGAAACCAACTACGTTGTGCAGTTTCCAGAAAAAGACAAATCCCATGTGTACCATGTGAACATGCTCAAGCCATATTTCCAGAGACCCGAAAATGTGAATTTAATCTGTCTAAAAGAGATTAGGAACTGTGACAACGAGGAGGACATTCCAAGTCTCGAGCAGAAGCCTGAAGTCTCGGAAATGACACAAATTTGGCAAGACATAGAACAAAATGGTCGCTTGTCAGAAGATCAGAAGGAGCAGCTGAGAGAGTTGCTATCAAAATACTCTAGCTCATTCTCAAACCAGCCGGGGTGTACTGATCTTACTGAACATGACATTGAGCTTGAATCTGAGAGGCCCATCTGTGCCAAACCTTACAAGATGTCTCCAAGCCAAACAGAAATTTTGAAGATGGAAGTGGAGAAGATGCTGTCGCTCAAAGTCATTGAGCCAGGAGAATCTGATTTTACTTCTCCTCTTATTCTGGTAGAAGTACCAGGAAAGGATGCAAGACCGTGCATCGACTATCGAAGACTCAACAAGGTCACTAGAACCCAGTACTTTCCTCTGCCAAACATTGAGCAGCTTGTTGAAAAAGTGTCAGCTGCCAAGTATATCACCGTTCTAGATTTGACCCGAGGTTATTGGCAAATACCTCTGAGTAAACGAGCCCAAAGATATTCAGCTTTTGTAACCAGTTTTGGGACATTTCGACCGTTGAGATTGCCATTCGGTTTGAAAAATGCCCCTTATGACTTTAGTCGTTTGATGGCCGAACTGTTGAAAGACTGTGGAGAATTTGCATGCCCTTACTTGGATGATGTAGCCATCTATTCCCTAAGTTGGGAAGATCATTTACAACATTTGAAAACCGTCTTAGAAAAGATGAATGCAGCTCATCTGCACATCAAGCCTTCTAAGTGCCAGTTTGCTCGTGCGTACGTAAAGTATCTTGGGCACTTGGTTGGTCAGGGCCAGAGAACACCTGGAGAATTGAAGATCCAAACTGTAAAGGACTTTCCGACCCCTGCGACTAAGACGCAGATCCGATCTTTCTTAGGACTTGCGGGGTATTATCGAAAATACATTCCTGACTTTTCAGTCCTCTCAGCACCAATTACAGATCTGCTGAAAGGAAAAAATCGTCGTGCTGCTGTCATATGGACTGATGCTTGTCGAGAGGCGTTTGACAAGTTAAAGAAACGGTTGTCGGAGAATCCGGTGTTGTACAGTCCAGATTTCTCGAGACAGTTTCTCGTCCAATGTGACGCGTCAAATCTTGGGATTGGCATCGTTTTGTCCCAAATTAATGACATTGGTGAGGAACATCCTGTCATGTACTTGAGTCGGAAGTTCTCAAATGCAGAACAAAAGTACAGTACCATAGAGAGAGAGTGCTCAGCTATCGTGTTCGCCATCCAAAAGCTGCGATGTTATTTGGATGGACACCAGAAGTTCATCATCCAGACGGACCATAATCCCCTTGTTTGGCTGGACAAAAATACGGGAACCAACCCTAGACTTTTACGTTGGGCTTTGATCCTGCAGCCATTCAATTATGAGGTTGTCCATAAGAGGGGGAAACAACATCAAAATGCTGATTCATTAAGTTGCATCCCATAAACCTCATATCCTTTTATTTTATATTAGTAAGTTTATTGTTTATTTTGATATTTGTATTATGTGTGAAAATTTTAAATTTTTCTTATCATTAGTGTAAATTGTTTTCCTAAATTTTTAATAAGTATATAATTTTTTGTATAATATTTTTGAGTTCAAGGCACTGATTGCTATAATCTGGTACATGTGCAGTGTATTTTGTGTACTTGAACTCTTGAACTTTTCCAATGACTGCACCTATCTGGAGACTTTTTCAGGCAGTGGAGTCATCAAAACTTTTCCCTCATTCTTCGAGAAAAGTTTCCTCCTTGTGGGGAGGAGTTTATAAGTCTGTAAAGACTTCAGACTAAGATAGATGGCGCCCTTGCGCATGCCCAGAAGGACTTTGAGAAAGGAAAGAGTTAAGAACGAGTGTGGCGAGAGAGGTGTGGGTTGTGTTTTTTGGAGAGTGATCGAGACTGAGATGTTTCGTTTTTGATATTTACTACCTTTATTATTTTGTGTTGTGTGTCGTGCCTGTACTGTGTCCTGTGAGTTCATTAAAATGGTTTGAACCAAAAAAAGGAGTATTCCTTGTGATGATAATTTAAAATTTTGAGCAAGTCAGTACAACTCCCTGTCGCTTTTCCATCAGTCTTGGAAAACTAATTTGCTATAAAAGAATATTACATTTTTGAATCCTATTTTGTATTATGCGGCTTTTTATTATTGTAAATAGTTCTAAGTATACTAGGAATAGCCCATTGTGTTGCTCCAGTGCGACGTTAACTACCTGCCTAATTATACTAAGAAAATCACTTTCGCGAAAGGCTTGCTATAACATTTAAATGTATGGTATAGTAATTTGAATCTTTTAATGACCATTTCTGATAATTTAGGGCCATTTAAAAATAAGAGATAATATATGGTAATTAAAGAGTTCAAAATATGCACTATTTCAGACTTAATTACTTTATGCGCAGTCTTTAGAACTTTGTTTATAAAAATGCAATAGGAACGAACAAGTGTACAAAGTGTACAAGTGAACAAGTGTAATTGTAAGAATAGAGCAGTTTTCGTTTTATTTCAAGAATGGGATATCTTTTCATATTACAAAATATATTGAAACGTAACTTTTATTTCTTTTATAAATGAATACGGATAATTGATAAAAATTATGATGAATACTAAAGTTCATTGAATAATCACAGAATTATTTTATCAATATACACCTAATTCTGTTTTTACACGATAGATACGTTCCTGAAGAATACGTGTAAAACAAATTCGTGTAAAAAAAGACATTGTATCTATGGAAGAAAAGAAGATTGGTTCCGGATCTAAAAAATCAGTAAAAATAATTTTAAAAACCTTATGAAAATATTCGTTTTAAGCTTATTATTTTATTTCAACAAAATACACGTAATAATATGTAATGAAAATGAAAAATTCTTCATGAACAAAAAAATCTGTTTTACATCCCCTGTCATCCAACTGTACTTGCAGAAAATTCATACTTTCTGTTTAACTGAGATGAAGTGCTTGGCTCCTTTTCTTTAATCTGTATAAATTCTTAGTGCTGTTTGCTTGATGGCATTACCATCTACTGGTACTCTTTTTTGTGACTTATCTTCTATCCATATTACCAGAGCCTTTTTCATCTTTTCCTTGACAATATCTGTTGTATATGATGATGAATTAACACTTACTTTTGTTCCAGATCATACCGACTTCCTAATTGCAGCTTCATTTTTCTTAATTGTTCTTATGGTAGCTTCATGTACACCAAAATGCTTTCCAACAGACGTAGCACCTTGTCCAGTTGTAAGACGATCTAAAATTTGAATTTTAAGTTTCAAAGAAATCGCTTTTCTTTTCGTTTTGGTAATGGGTGAATTATGTGACATTATATAAGGGCTACCGAAAAATATCTCAAATTAAAATTAATAAATAAAGGGATGAAAAATTTGTAAACTTACAATTTATTGACTTTCGCAAAATTTATAAATTTATATGTGCACAAATTTCACTATAGATTCTTTCACTTTGAAATAGAGCTACATACTAAATGTCTTCCGAAGATACAATGCACGAATACTGTAGATGTACACCAAATTCAATAATAAAAACGTTATGTAATTATCTAGAGGAAAGCACGCGTTTCAAAACACACACTAGCTGTTATACATATAGAAAATAGAAATGATCTACTACGTCACAAATCAAATTTTGTTTTCTTAGAATTTAGGCAAAAAAAATTGTTAGAAATTGGATTGGACCGCTCGTGTTGAATCAAAATGACTCGCGTAAAAAGAGAATGAAATATTTATTTTGAATTCGTGTTAAATCAAATTCGTGTAAATAAAGTTCGTGCAAAAACAGAATTAGGTGTATAGTTTATTCACAATTTGGGGGATAATGGAAACTACAACTGGTTGGTCAGTTATAAAATTCGAAGAATACAGTCAGATTTTGAGCTTTAAGAATAGACTTTCTATCTCCTTTAGACCTGAACTTTTTCTATATTTCTTCAATATGCGTTTATTTATCAACACTTGCTGAAACGTTACATATACGAACCCAATCTATCACTTTTGGGGCCTAAAAGGTAATGGCAGTGAACAAGTAGTTTAAGAATATCAAGAAAAGGATTTTAATATTTTTTTAATAGAAGTGTTATGAGATGCATTTTCTGTCAAGCTAAATGTAGGTATTGGTAGTGTTTCTGCGGCGGAACGTGTTTCCTGTATATAATTCCTTGAGAACATAATGCCACGTGGCTTTTTTAATGCGATTTCAGCACTTCTCAAATAAAATTTCTAAAGTATGAATTCTGAATTAGCACATGATAGTTGATTGGTCAATGCCAATTTGATTAAACACCCAACTTTACCAAAACGGCTATAAACTACATTTTAAGGTAACCCCAATAAGTATCACGTGGGATCATTTGGATAGTGGAAGTAAAATCTTTGCGTTCCGTCTGGTTTGTTTGTTTACACTGAAAATTCCTCTATTTCACAGGAATTACACGATACGAATCCTTGTCTCCCTTAAACATGATTGATTCAAACCAATACATCCTTACAACCCCCTTGTTTCATGTCAAACCAAACTATTGCCCTCACCAAAGAAAGGACGGTCTCTAGTAGTTTCTCAGCCAATTCGTGTTAGGTGTTGATTACAGTTCAATCACAAACATATCATGAATGAATGTCAACAATGTAATCAGCTTCACATTTAACGCTATTGAAATCTGCTTCTAAATTGGAACTTTATCTCTGTACAGTTTGATAACGAAATGGAGTCAGAGGGAATGGAGTGAGAGTTTGAACTGAGAAGAGATTTTCGCCCTTAAAGACCTGAACCTTTTTCACCTTTCTTCCGCATGCGTTTATTTATCTTCACGAGGAAAAGTTAAAAGTACGAACGCAGCCATATCCTCATATTCAAAAGATAAAAACTGAACATGTCGGCTTACAAGTATTATACACTAGGTCAAAATTTTCGAGATATGAGTTTTAGAGAGCCGCGGTAGCCCAGTTAGAAGAGCAGCGGATTAGCAAGTGGAGGGTTGCGAGTTCGAAACTTGATCCAACCAGACTCGTGTACGTGGGGGCTAGTGTACACTAAATACATTTGGGCCTCAAATGTCCTTACGTTGGCGTGGTGTAAGAATGGAGAGTGAGGAGTCAGCTCAGGTGTGACTTCGTCATCTGACCATGGTTCAAAATTACGAGGTGTTGTCCTCGGATCTTTCCCTTCAGGATTGATCCCGAACCGTCGTCAGTAGCCCCTCGTGTTGCTCCAATGTGACGTTAATTAACTACCTACATATGAGTTTTCAACTTTTTAGACCAGAATGCGATGATCTTAAGACTGCTTAAGTGTATGTCTTCTTATCAGAGTGTAAAAAAAACCAAATTACATTAAGTCATTGAGTCTGCAAAAATGTTTTTCGGCAATGGTAGACGGGTCCTTAAAATGTCTTTATGTGTGGCTCCAATGCAATTCAGAATGTGTGAGGGAGAGGCTGGTAATAAACCGCATTTTGTATAGGTGGGAAAGGATTTCTGGTCATCAATGAATATCATCCTTTTCAAATTCCCAGATCGGAAGCCTGGCAAGCATAGAGAAAGTTTTAGTATGTGAAGTATTTTTGCACAAGTCCATGACATGGATAAAGCGCGACTACTCTAGATCATAAGATCTGGGAGCCATCTCTGTAGTAATCCGACTTAGCCACCCGTGTGTGTGTGTCCCCTGAGTCATCTTTTCTACTCTTGATCATAAGATCTGGCAGCCATCTCTGTAGTAATCCGTCTTAGCCACCCGTGTGTGTGTGTCCCCTGAGTCATCTTTTCTACTCTTGATCATAAGATCTGGGAGCCACCTCTGTAGTAATCCGACTTAGCCACCCGTGTGTGTGTGTCCCGAGTCATCTTTTCTATTCTTGATCATAAGATCTGGGAGCCATCTCTGTAGTAATCCGTCTTAGCCACCCGTGTGTGTGTGTCCCCTGAGTCATCTTTTCTACTCTTGATCATAAGATCTGGGAGCCACCTCTGTAGTAATTCGACTTAGCCACCCGTGTGTGTGTCCCGAGTCATCTTTTCTACTCTTGATCATAAGATCTGGGAGCCATCTCTGTAGTAATCCGTCTTAGCCACCCGTGTGTGTGTGTCCCGAGTCATCTTTTCTACTCTTGATCATAAGATCTGGGAGCCACCTCTGTAGTAATCCGACTTAGCCACCCGTGTGTGTGTGTCCCGAGTCATCTTTTCTACTCTTGATCATAAGATCTGGGAGCCACCTCTGTAGTAATCCGTCTTAGCCACGCGTGTGTGTGTGTCCCTGAGTCATCTTTTCTACTCTTGATCATAAGATCTGGGAGCCACCTCTGTAGTAATCCGACTTAGCCACCCGTGTGTGTGTGTCCCCTGAGTCATCTTTTCTACTCATGATCAAAAGATCTGGGAGCCACCTCTGTAGTAATCCGACTTAGCCACCCGTGTGTGTGTCCCGAGTCATCTTTTCTACTCTTGATCATAAGATCTGGGAGCCATCTCTGTAGTAATCCGACTTAGCCACCCGTGTGTGTGTGTCCCGAGTCATCTTTTCTACTCTTGATCATAAGATCTGGGAGCCACCTCTGTAGTAATCCGACTTAGCCACCCGTGTGTGTGTGTCCCGAGTCATCTTTTTTACTCTTGATCATAAGATCTGGGAGCCATCTCTGTAGTAATCCGTCTTAGCCACCCGTGTGTGTGTGTCCCCTGAGTCATCTTTTCTACTCTTGATCAAAAGATCTGGGAGCCACCTCTGTAGTAATCCGACTTAGCCACCCGTGTGTGTGTGTTCCGAGTCATCTTTTCTACTCTTGATCATAAGATCTGGGAGCCACCTCTGTAGAAATCCGTCTTAGCCACCCGTGTGTGTGTGTCCCTGAGTCATCTTTTCTACTCTTGATCATAAGATCTGGGAGCCACCTCTGTAGTAATCCGACTTAGCCACCCATGTGTGTGTGTCCCGAGTCATCTTTTCTACTCTTGATCATAAGATCTGGGAGCCACCTCTGTAGTAATCCGACTTAGCCACCCGTGTGTGTGTGTCCCGAGTCATCTTTTCTACTCTTGATCATAAGATCTGGGAGCCACCTCTGTAGTAATCCGTCTTAGCCACCCGTGTGTGTGTGTCCCGAGTCATCTTTTCTACTCTTGATCATAAGATCTGGGAGCCACCTCTGTAGTAATCCGACTTAGCCACCCATGTGTGTGTGTCGCGAGTCATCTTTTCTACTCTTGATCATAAGATCTGGGAGCCACCTCTGTAGTAATCCGACTTAGCCACCCGTGTGTGTGTGTCGCGAGTCATCTTTTCTACTCTTGATCATAAGATCTGGGAGCCACCTCTGTAGTAATCCGACTTAGCCACCCGTGTGTGTGTGTCCCGAGTCATCTTTTCTACTCTTGATCATAAGATCTGGGAGCCACCTCTGTAGTAATCCGACTTAGCCACCCGTGTGTGTGTGTCCCGAGTCATCTTTTCTACTCTTGATCATAAGATCTGGGAGCCATCTCTGTAGTAATCCGTCTTAGCCACCCGTGTGTGTGTGTCCCCTGAGTCATCTTTTCTACTCTTGATCATAAGATCTGGGAGCCACCTCTGTAGTAATCCGACTTAGCCACCCGTGTGTGTGTGTCCCTGAGTCATCTTTTCTACTCTTGATCATAAGATCTGGGAGCCACCTCTGTAGTAATCCGACTTAGCCACCCATGTGTGTGTGTCCCGAGTCATCTTTTCTACTCTTGATCATAAGATCTGGGAGCCACCTCTGTAGTAATCCGACTTAGCCACCCGTGTGTGTGTGTCCCGAGTCATCTTTTCTACTCTTGATCATAAGATCTGGGAGCCACCTCTGTAGTAATCCGTCTTAGCCACCCGTGTGTGTGGGTCCCGAGTCATTTTTTCTACTCTTGATCATAAGATCTGGGAGCCACCTCTGTAGTAATCCGACTTAGCCACCCGTGTGTGTGTGTCCCGAGTCATCTTTTCTACTCTTGATCATAAGATCTGGGAGCCACCTCTGTAGTAATCCGACTTAGCCACCCGTGTGTGTGTGTCCCGAGTCATCTTTTCTACTCTTGATCATAAGATCTGGGAGCCATCTCTGTAGTAATCCGTCTTAGCCACCCGTGTGTGTGTGTCCCCTGAGTCATCTTTTCTACTCTTGATCATAAGACCTGGGAGCCACCTCTGTAGTAATCCGACTTAGCCACCCGTGTGTGTGTGTCCCCTGAGTCATCTTTTCTACTCTTGATCATAAGATCTCGGAGCCACCTCTGTAGTAATCCGACTTAGCCACCCGTGTGTGTGTGTCCCGAGTCATCTTTTCTACTCTTTATCATAAGATCTGGGAGCCACCTCTGTAGTAATCCGTCTTAGCCACCCGTGTGTGTGTGTCCCCTGAGTCATCTTTTCTACTCTTGATCATAAGATCTGGGAGCCATCTCTGTAGTAATCCGACTTAGCCACCCGTGTGTGTGTGTCCCGAGTCATCTTTTCTACTCTTGATCATAAGATCTGGGAGCCACCTCTGTAGTAATCCGACTTAGCCACCCGTGTGTGTGTGTCCCGAGTCATCTTTTCTACTCTTGATCATAAGATCTGGGAGCCACCTCTGTAGTTATCCGTCTTAGCCACCCGTGTGTGTGTGTGTCCCGAGTCATCTTTTCTACTCTTGATCATAAGATCTGGGAGACATCTCTGTAGTAATCCGACTTAGCCACCCGTGTGTGTGTGTCCCGAGTCATCTTTTCTACACTTGATCATAAGATCTGGGAGCCACCTCTGTAGTAATCCGTCTTAGCCACCCGTGTGTGTGTGTCCCCTGAGTCATCTTTTCTACTCTTGATCATAAGATCTGGGAGCCATCTCTGTAGTAATCCGTCTTAGCCACCCGTGTGTGTGTCCCCTGAGTCATCTTTTCTACTCTTGATCATAAGATCTGGGAGCCACCTCTGTAGTAATCCGACTTAGCCACCCATGTGTGTGTGTCCCGAGTCATCTTTTCTACTCTTGATCATAAGATCTGGGAGCCACCTCTGTAGTAATCCGTCTTAGCCACCCGTGTGTGTGTGTCCCCTGAGTCATCTTTTCTACTCTTGATCATAAGATCTGGGAGCCACCTCTGTAGTAATCCGACTTAGCCACCCGTGTGTGTGTGTCCCGAGTCATCTTTTCTACTCTTTATCATAAGATCTGTGAGCCATCTCTGTAGTAATCCGTCTTAGCCACCCGTGTGTGTGTGTCCCTGAGTCATCTTTTCTACTCTTGATCATAAGATCTGGGAGCCACCTCTGTAGTAATCCGTCTTAGCCACCCGTGTGTGTGTGTCCCCTCAGTCATCTTTTCTACTCTTGATCATAAGATCTGGGAGCCATCTCTGTAGTAATCCGTCTTAGCCACCCGTGTGTGTGTCCCCTGAGTCATCTTTTCTACTCTTGATCATAAGATCTGGGAGCCACCTCTGTAGTAATCCGACTTAGCCACCCGTGTGTGTGTGTCCCGAGTCATCTTTTCTACTCTTGATCATAAGATCTGGGAGCCATCTCTGTAGTAATCCGTCTTAGCCACCCGTGTGTGTGTGTCCCCTGAGTCATCTTTTCTACTCTTGATCATAAGATCTGGGAGCCACCTCTGTAGTAATCCGACTTAGCCACCCGTGTGTGTGTGTCCCGAGTCATCTTTTCTACTCTTTATCATAAGATCTGTGAGCCATCTCTGTAGTAATCCGTCTTAGCCACCCGTGTGTGTGTGTCCCTGAGTCATCTTTTCTACTCTTGATCATAAGATCTGGGAGCCACCTCTGTAGTAATCCGACTTAGCCACCCGTGTGTGTGTGTCCCGAGTCATCTTTTCTACTCTTGATCATAAGATCTGGGAGCCACCTCTGTAGTAATCCGTCTTAGCCACCCGTGTGTGTGTGTCCCCTGAGTCATCTTTTCTACTCTTGATCATAAGATCTGGGATCCATCTCTGTAGTAATCCGTCTTAGCCACCCGTGTGTGTGTCCCCTGAGTCATCTTTTCTACTCTTGATCATAAGATCTGGGAGCCACCTCTGTAGTAATCCGACTTAGCCACCCGTGTGTGTGTGTCCCGAGTCATCTTTTCTACTCTTGATCATAAGATCTGGGAGCCATCTCTGTAGTAATCCGTCTTAGCCACCCGTGTGTGTGTGTCCCCTGAGTCATCTTTTCTACTCTTGATCATAAGATCTGGGAGCCACCTCTGTAGTAATCCGACTTAGCCACCCGTGTGTGTGTGTCCCGAGTCATCTTTTCTACTCTTTATCATAAGATCTGTGAGCCATCTCTGTAGTAATCAGTCTTAGCCACCCGTGTGTGTGTGTCCCTGAGTCATCTTTTCTACTCTTGATCATAAGATCTGGGAGCCACCTCTGTAGTAATCCGTCTTAGCCACCCGTGTGTGTGTGTCCCCTGAGTCATCTTTTCTACTCTTGATCATAAGATCTGGGAGCCATCTCTGTAGTAATCCGTCTTAGCCACCCGTGTGTGTGTCCCCTGAGTCATCTTTTCTACTCTTGATCATAAGATCTCGGAGCCACCTCTGTAGAAATCCGTCTTAGCCACCCGTGTGTGTGTGTCCCGAGTCATCTTTTCTACTCTTGATCATAAGATCTGGGAGCCATCTCTGTAGTAATCCGTCTTAGCCACCCGTGTGTGTGTGTCCCCTGAGTCATCTTTTCTACTCTTGATCATAAGATCTGGGAGCCACCTCTGTAGTAATCCGACTTAGCCACCCGTGTGTGTGTGTCCCGAGTCATCTTTTCTACTCTTGATCATAAGATCTGGGAGCCACCTCTGTAGAAATCCGTCTTAGCCACCCGTGTGTGTGTGTCCCTGAGTCATCTTTTCTACTCTTGATCATAAGATCTGGGAGCCACCTCTGTAGTAATCGGACTTAGCCACCCATGTGTGTGTGTCCCGAGTCATCTTTTCTACTCTTGATCATAAGATCTGGGAGCCACCTCTGTAGTAATCCGACTTAGCCACCCGTGTGTGTGTGTCCCGAGTCATCTTTTCTACTCTTGATCATAAGATCTGGGAGCCACCTCTGTAGTAATCCGTCTTAGCCACCCGTGTGTGTGGGTCCCGAGTCATCTTTTCTACTCTTGATCATAAGATCTGGGAGCCACCTCTGTAGTAATCCGACTTAGCCACCCGTGTGTGTGTGTCCCGAGTCATCTTTTCTACTCTTGATCATAAGATCTGGGAGCCACCTCTGTAGTAATCCGACTTAGCCACCCGTGTGTGTGTGTCCCGAGTCATCTTTTCTACTCTTGATCATAAGATCTGGGAGCCATCTCTGTAGTAATCCGTCTTAGCCACCCGTGTGTGTGTCCCCTGAGTCATCTTTTCTACTCTTGATCATAAGATCTCGGAGCCACCTCTGTAGAAATCCGTCTTAGCCACCCGTGTGTGTGTGTCCCTGAGTCATCTTTTCTACTCTTGATCATAAGATCTGGGAGCCACCTCTGTAGTAATCCGACTTAGCCACCCGTGTGTGTGTGTCCCGAGTCATCTTTTCTACTCTTGATCATAAGATCTGGGAGCCATCTCTGTAGTAATCCGTCTTAGCCACCCGTGTGTGTGTGTCCCCTGAGTCATCTTTTCTACTCTTGATCATAAGATCTGGGAGCCACCTCTGTAGTAATCCGACTTAGCCACCCGTGTGTGTGTGTCCCGAGTCATCTTTTCTACTCTTGATCATAAGATCTGGGAGCCACCTCTGTAGTAATCCGACTTAGCCACCCGTGTGTGTGTGTCCCGAGTCATCTTTTCTACTCTTGATCATAAGATCTGGGAGCCACCTCTGTAGTAATCCGACTTAGCCACCCGTGTGTGTGTGTCCCGAGTCATCTTTTCTACTCTTGATCATAAGATCTGGGAGCCACCTCTGTAGAAATCCGTCTTAGCCACCCGTGTGTGTGTGTCCCTGAGTCATCTTTTCTACTCTTGATCATAAGATCTGGGAGCCACCTCTGTAGTAATCCGACTTAGCCACCCATGTGTGTGTGTCCCGAGTCATCTTTTCTACTCTTGATCATAAGATCTGGGAGCCACCTCTGTAGTAATCCGACTTAGCCACCCGTGTGTGTGTGTCCCGAGTCATCTTTTCTACTCTTGATCATAAGATCTGGGAGCCACCTCTGTAGTAATCCGTCTTAGCCACCCGTGTGTGTGGGTCCCGAGTCATTTTTTCTACTCTTGATCATAAGATCTGGGAGCCACCTCTGTAGTAATCCGACTTAGCCACCCGTGTGTGTGTGTCCCGAGTCATCTTTTCTACTCTTGATCATAAGATCTGGGAGCCATCTCTGTAGTAATCCGTCTTAGCCACCCGTGTGTGTGTGTCCCCTGAGTCATCTTTTCTACTCTTGATCATAAGACCTGGGAGCCACCTCTGTAGTAATCCGACTTAGCCACCCATGTGTGTGTGTCCCCTGAGTCATCTTTTCTACTCTTGATCATAAGATCTCGGAGCCACCTCTGTAGTAATCCGTCTTAGCCACCCGTGTGTGTGTGTCCCTGAGTCATCTTTTCTACTCTTGATCATAAGATCTGGGAGCCACCTCTGTAGTAATCCGACTTAGCCACCCGTGTGTGTGTGTCCCGAGTCATCTTTTCTACTCTTGATCATAAGATCTGGGAGCCATCTCTGTAGTAATCCGTCTTAGCCACCCGTGTGTGTGTGTCCCCTGAGTCATCTTTTCTACTCTTGATCATAAGATCTGGGAGCCACCTCTGTAGTAATCCGACTTAGCCACCCGTGTGTGTGTGTCCCGAGTCATCTTTTCTACTCTTGATCATAAGATCTGGGAGCCACCTCTGTAGTAATCCGACTTAGCCACCCGTGTGTGTGTGTCCCGAGTCATCTTTTCTACTCTTGATCATAAGATCTGGGAGCCACCTCTGTAGTTATCCGTCTTAGCCACCCGTGTGTGTGTGTGTCCCGAGTCATCTTTTCTACTCTTGATCATAAGATCTGGGAGACATCTCTGTAGTAATCCGACTTAGCCACCCGTGTGTGTGTGTCCCGAGTCATCTTTTCTACACTTGATCATAAGATCTGGGAGCCACCTCTGTAGTAATCCGTCTTAGCCACCCGTGTGTGTGTGTCCCCTGAGTCATCTTTTCTACTCTTGATCATAAGATCTGGGAGCCATCTCTGTAGTAATCCGTCTTAGCCACCCGTGTGTGTGTCCCCTGAGTCATCTTTTCTACTCTTGATCATAAGATCTGGGAGCCACCTCTGTAGTAATCCGACTTAGCCACCCATGTGTGTGTGTCCCGAGTCATCTTTTCTACTCTTGATCATAAGATCTGGGAGCCATCTCTGTAGTAATCCGTCTTAGCCACCCGTGTGTGTGTGTCCCCTGAGTCATCTTTTCTACTCTTGATCATAAGATCTGGGAGCCACCTCTGTAGTAATCCGACTTAGCCACCCGTGTGTGTGTGTCCCGAGTCATCTTTTCTACTCTTTATCATAAGATCTGTGAGCCATCTCTGTAGTAATCCGTCTTAGCCACCCGTGTGTGTGTGTCCCTGAGTCATCTTTTCTACTCTTGATCATAAGATCTGGGAGCCACCTCTGTAGTAATCCGTCTTAGCCACCCGTGTGTGTGTGTCCCCTGAGTCATCTTTTCTACTCTTGATCATAAGATCTGGGAGCCATCTCTGTAGTAATCCGTCTTAGCCACCCGTGTGTGTGTCCCCTGAGTCATCTTTTCTACTCTTGATCATAAGATCTGGGAGCCACCTCTGTAGTAATCCGACTTAGCCACCCGTGTGTGTGTGTCCCGAGTCATCTTTTCTACTCTTGATCATAAGATCTGGGAGCCATCTCTGTAGTAATCCGTCTTAGCCACCCGTGTGTGTGTGTCCCCTGAGTCATCTTTTCTACTCTTGATCATAAGATCTGGGAGCCACCTCTGTAGTAATCCGACTTAGCCACCCGTGTGTGTGTGTCCCGAGTCATCTTTTCTACTCTTTATCATAAGATCTGTGAGCCATCTCTGTAGTAATCCGTCTTAGCCACCCGTGTGTGTGTGTCCCTGAGTCATCTTTTCTACTCTTGATCATAAGATCTGGGAGCCACCTCTGTAGTAATCCGACTTAGCCACCCGTGTGTGTGTGTCCCGAGTCATCTTTTCTACTCTTGATCATAAGATCTGGGAGCCACCTCTGTAGTAATCCGTCTTAGCCACCCGTGTGTGTGTGTCCCCTGAGTCATCTTTTCTACTCTTGATCATAAGATCTGGGATCCATCTCTGTAGTAATCCGTCTTAGCCACCCGTGTGTGTGTCCCCTGAGTCATCTTTTCTACTCTTGATCATAAGATCTGGGAGCCACCTCTGTAGTAATCCGTCTTAGCCACCCGTGTGTGTGTGTCCCGAGTCATCTTTTCTACTCTTGATCATAAGATCTGGGAGCCATCTCTGTAGTAATCCGTCTTAGCCACCCGTGTGTGTGTGTCCCCTGAGTCATCTTTTCTACTCTTGATCATAAGATCTGGGAGCCACCTCTGTAGTAATCCGACTTAGCCACCCGTGTGTGTGTGTCCCGAGTCATCTTTTCTACTCTTTATCATAAGATCTGTGAGCCATCTCTGTAGTAATCCGTCTTAGCCACCCGTGTGTGTGTGTCCCTGAGTCATCTTTTCTACTCTTGATCATAAGATCTGGGAGCCACCTCTGTAGTAATCCGTCTTAGCCACCCGTGTGTGTGTGTCCCCTGAGTCATCTTTTCTACTCTTGATCATAAGATCTGGGAGCCATCTCTGTAGTAATCCGTCTTAGCCACCCGTGTGTGTGTCCCCTGAGTCATCTTTTCTACTCTTGATCATAAGATCTGGGAGCCACCTCTGTAGTAATCCGACTTAGCCACCCGTGTGTGTGTGTCCCGAGTCATCTTTTCTACTCTTGATCATAAGATCTGGGAGCCATCTCTGTAGTAATCCGTCTTAGCCACCCGTGTGTGTGTGTCCCCTGAGTCATCTTTTCTACTCTTGATCATAAGATCTGGGAGCCACCTCTGTAGTAATCCGTCTTAGCCACCCGTGTGTGTGTGTCCCCTGAGTCATCTTTTCTACTCTTGATCATAAGACCTGGGAGCCACCTCTGTAGTAATCCGACTTAGCCACCCATGTGTGTGTGTCCCCTGAGTCATCTTTTCTACTCTTGATCATAAGATCTCGGAGCCACCTCTGTAGAAATCCGTCTTAGCCACCCGTGTGTGTGTGTCCCTGAGTCATCTTTTCTACTCTTGATCATAAGATCTGGGAGCCACCTCTGTAGTAATCCGACTTAGCCACCCGTGTGTGTGTGTCCCGAGTCATCTTTTCTACTCTTGATCATAAGATCTGGGAGCCATCTCTGTAGTAATCCGTCTTAGCCACCCGTGTGTGTGTGTCCCCTGAGTCATCTTTTCTACTCTTGATCATAAGATCTGGGAGCCACCTCTGTAGTAATCCGACTTAGCCACCCGTGTGTGTGTGTCCCGAGTCATCTTTTCTACTCTTGATCATAAGATCTGGGAGCCACCTCTGTAGTAATCCGACTTAGCCACCCGTGTGTGTGTGTCCCGAGTCATCTTTTCTACTCTTGATCATAAGATCTGGGAGCCACCTCTGTAGTTATCCGTCTTAGCCACCCGTGTGTGTGTGTGTCCCGAGTCATCTTTTCTACTCTTGATCATAAGATCTGGGAGACATCTCTGTAGTAATCCGACTTAGCCACCCGTGTGTGTGTGTCCCGAGTCATCTTTTCTACACTTGATCATAAGATCTGGGAGCCACCTCTGTAGTAATCCGTCTTAGCCACCCGTGTGTGTGTGTCCCCTGAGTCATCTTTTCTACTCTTGATCATAAGATCTGGGAGCCATCTCTGTAGTAATCCGTCTTAGCCACCCGTGTGTGTGTCCCCTGAGTCATCTTTTCTACTCTTGATCATAAGATCTGGGAGCCACCTCTGTAGTAATCCGACTTAGCCACCCATGTGTGTGTGTCCCGAGTCATCTTTTCTACTCTTGATCATAAGATCTGGGAGCCATCTCTGTAGTAATCCGTCTTAGCCACCCGTGTGTGTGTGTCCCCTGAGTCATCTTTTCTACTCTTGATCATAAGATCTGGGAGCCATCTCTGTAGTAATCCGTCTTAGCCACCCGTGTGTGTGTGTCCCCTGAGTCATCTTTTCTACTCTTGATCATAAGATCTGGGAGCCACCTCTGTAGTAATCCGACTTAGCCACCCGTGTGTGTGTGTCCCGAGTCATCTTTTCTACTCTTTATCATAAGATCTGTGAGCCATCTCTGTAGTAATCCGTCTTAGCCACCCGTGTGTGTGTGTCCCTGAGTCATCTTTTCTACTCTTGATCATAAGATCTGGGAGCCACCTCTGTAGTAATCCGTCTTAGCCACCCGTGTGTGTGTGTCCCCTGAGTCATCTTTTCTACTCTTGATCATAAGATCTGGGAGCCATCTCTGTAGTAATCCGTCTTAGCCACCCGTGTGTGTGTCCCCTGAGTCATCTTTTCTACTCTTGATCATAAGATCTGGGAGCCACCTCTGTAGTAATCCGACTTAGCCACCCGTGTGTGTGTGTCCCGAGTCATCTTTTCTACTCTTGATCATAAGATCTGGGAGCCATCTCTGTAGTAATCCGTCTTAGCCACCCGTGTGTGTGTGTCCCCTGAGTCATCTTTTCTACTCTTGATCATAAGATCTGGGAGCCACCTCTGTAGTAATCCGACTTAGCCACCCGTGTGTGTGTGTCCCGAGTCATCTTTTCTACTCTTTATCATAAGATCTGTGAGCCATCTCTGTAGTAATCCGTCTTAGCCACCCGTGTGTGTGTGTCCCGAGTCATCTTTTCTACTCTTTATCATAAGATCTGTGAGCCATCTCTGTAGTAATCCGTCTTAGCCACCCGTGTGTGTGTGTCCCTGAGTCATCTTTTCTACTCTTGATCATAAGATCTGGGAGCCACCTCTGTAGTAATCCGTCTTAGCCACCCGTGTGTGTGTGTCCCCTGAGTCATCTTTTCTACTCTTGATCATAAGATCTGGGAGCCACCTCTGTAGTAATCCGACTTAGCCACCCGTGTGTGTGTGTCCCGAGTCATCTTTTCTACTCTTGATCATAAGATCTGGGAGCCATCTCTGTAGTAATCCGTCTTAGCCACCCGTGTGTGTGTGTCCCCTGAGTCATCTTTTCTACTCTTGATCATAAGATCTGGGAGCCACCTCTGTAGTAATCCGACTTAGCCACCCGTGTGTGTGTGTCCCGAGTCATCTTTTCTACTCTTTATCATAAGATCTGTGAGCCATCTCTGTAGTAATCCGTCTTAGCCACCCGTGTGTGTGTGTCCCTGAGTCATCTTTTCTACTCTTGATCATAAGATCTGGGAGCCACCTCTGTAGTAATCCGACTTAGCCACCCGTGTGTGTGTGTCCCGAGTCATCTTTTCTACTCTTGATCATAAGATCTGGGAGCCACCTCTGTAGTAATCCGTCTTAGCCACCCGTGTGTGTGTGTCCCCTGAGTCATCTTTTCTACTCTTGATCATAAGATCTGGGATCCATCTCTGTAGTAATCCGTCTTAGCCACCCGTGTGTGTGTCCCCTGAGTCATCTTTTCTACTCTTGATCATAAGATCTGGGAGCCACCTCTGTAGTAATCCGTCTTAGCCACCCGTGTGTGTGTGTCCCGAGTCATCTTTTCTACTCTTGATCATAAGATCTGGGAGCCATCTCTGTAGTAATCCGTCTTAGCCACCCGTGTGTGTGTGTCCCCTGAGTCATCTTTTCTACTCTTGATCATAAGATCTGGGAGCCACCTCTGTAGTAATCCGACTTAGCCACCCGTGTGTGTGTGTCCCGAGTCATCTTTTCTACTCTTTATCATAAGATCTGTGAGCCATCTCTGTAGTAATCCGTCTTAGCCACCCGTGTGTGTGTGTCCCTGAGTCATCTTTTCTACTCTTGATCATAAGATCTGGGAGCCACCTCTGTAGTAATCCGTCTTAGCCACCCGTGTGTGTGTGTCCCCTGAGTCATCTTTTCTACTCTTGATCATAAGATCTGGGAGCCATCTCTGTAGTAATCCGTCTTAGCCACCCGTGTGTGTGTCCCCTGAGTCATCTTTTCTACTCTTGATCATAAGATCTGGGAGCCACCTCTGTAGTAATCCGACTTAGCCACCCGTGTGTGTGTGTCCCGAGTCATCTTTTCTACTCTTGATCATAAGATCTGGGAGCCATCTCTGTAGTAATCCGTCTTAGCCACCCGTGTGTGTGTGTCCCCTGAGTCATCTTTTCTACTCTTGATCATAAGATCTGGGAGCCACCTCTGTAGTAATCCGACTTAGCCACCCGTGTGTGTGTGTCCCGAGTCATCTTTTCTACTCTTGATCATAAGATCTGGGAGCCACCTCTGTAGAAATCCGTCTTAGCCACCCGTGTGTGTGTGTCCCTGAGTCATCTTTTCTACTCTTGATCATAAGATCTGGGAGCCACCTCTGTAGTAATCGGACTTAGCCACCCATGTGTGTGTGTCCCGAGTCATCTTTTCTACTCTTGATCATAAGATCTGGGAGCCACCTCTGTAGTAATCCGACTTAGCCACCCGTGTGTGTGTGTCCCGAGTCATCTTTTCTACTCTTGATCATAAGATCTGGGAGCCACCTCTGTAGTAATCCGTCTTAGCCACCCGTGTGTGTGGGTCCCGAGTCATCTTTTCTACTCTTGATCATAAGATCTGGGAGCCACCTCTGTAGTAATCCGACTTAGCCACCCGTGTGTGTGTGTCCCGAGTCATCTTTTCTACTCTTGATCATAAGATCTGGGAGCCATCTCTGTAGTAATCCGTCTTAGCCACCCGTGTGTGTGTCCCCTGAGTCATCTTTTCTACTCTTGATCATAAGATCTCGGAGCCACCTCTGTAGAAATCCGTCTTAGCCACCCGTGTGTGTGTGTCCCTGAGTCATCTTTTCTACTCTTGATCATAAGATCTGGGAGCCACCTCTGTAGTAATCCGACTTAGCCACCCGTGTGTGTGTGTCCCGAGTCATCTTTTCTACTCTTGATCATAAGATCTGGGAGCCATCTCTGTAGTAATCCGTCTTAGCCACCCGTGTGTGTGTGTCCCCTGAGTCATCTTTTCTACTCTTGATCATAAGATCTGGGAGCCACCTCTGTAGTAATCCGACTTAGCCACCCGTGTGTGTGTGTCCCGAGTCATCTTTTCTACTCTTGATCATAAGATCTGGGAGCCACCTCTGTAGTAATCCGACTTAGCCACCCGTGTGTGTGTGTCCCGAGTCATCTTTTCTACTCTTGATCATAAGATCTGGGAGCCACCTCTGTAGTAATCCGACTTAGCCACCCGTGTGTGTGTGTCCCGAGTCATCTTTTCTACTCTTGATCATAAGATCTGGGAGCCACCTCTGTAGAAATCCGTCTTAGCCACCCGTGTGTGTGTGTCCCTGAGTCATCTTTTCTACTCTTGATCATAAGATCTGGGAGCCACCTCTGTAGTAATCCGACTTAGCCACCCATGTGTGTGTGTCCCGAGTCATCTTTTCTACTCTTGATCATAAGATCTGGGAGCCACCTCTGTAGTAATCCGACTTAGCCACCCGTGTGTGTGTGTCCCGAGTCATCTTTTCTACTCTTGATCATAAGATCTGGGAGCCACCTCTGTAGTAATCCGTCTTAGCCACCCGTGTGTGTGGGTCCCGAGTCATTTTTTCTACTCTTGATCATAAGATCTGGGAGCCACCTCTGTAGTAATCCGACTTAGCCACCCGTGTGTGTGTGTCCCGAGTCATCTTTTCTACTCTTGATCATAAGATCTGGGAGCCATCTCTGTAGTAATCCGTCTTAGCCACCCGTGTGTGTGTGTCCCCTGAGTCATCTTTTCTACTCTTGATCATAAGACCTGGGAGCCACCTCTGTAGTAATCCGACTTAGCCACCCATGTGTGTGTGTCCCCTGAGTCATCTTTTCTACTCTTGATCATAAGATCTCGGAGCCACCTCTGTAGAAATCCGTCTTAGCCACCCGTGTGTGTGTGTCCCTGAGTCATCTTTTCTACTCTTGATCATAAGATCTGGGAGCCACCTCTGTAGTAATCCGACTTAGCCACCCGTGTGTGTGTGTCCCGAGTCATCTTTTCTACTCTTGATCATAAGATCTGGGAGCCATCTCTGTAGTAATCCGTCTTAGCCACCCGTGTGTGTGTGTCCCCTGAGTCATCTTTTCTACTCTTGATCATAAGATCTGGGAGCCACCTCTGTAGTAATCCGACTTAGCCACCCGTGTGTGTGTGTCCCGAGTCATCTTTTCTACTCTTGATCATAAGATCTGGGAGCCACCTCTGTAGTAATCCGACTTAGCCACCCGTGTGTGTGTGTCCCGAGTCATCTTTTCTACTCTTGATCATAAGATCTGGGAGCCACCTCTGTAGTTATCCGTCTTAGCCACCCGTGTGTGTGTGTGTCCCGAGTCATCTTTTCTACTCTTGATCATAAGATCTGGGAGACATCTCTGTAGTAATCCGACTTAGCCACCCGTGTGTGTGTGTCCCGAGTCATCTTTTCTACACTTGATCATAAGATCTGGGAGCCACCTCTGTAGTAATCCGTCTTAGCCACCCGTGTGTGTGTGTCCCCTGAGTCATCTTTTCTACTCTTGATCATAAGATCTGGGAGCCATCTCTGTAGTAATCCGTCTTAGCCACCCGTGTGTGTGTCCCCTGAGTCATCTTTTCTACTCTTGATCATAAGATCTGGGAGCCACCTCTGTAGTAATCCGACTTAGCCACCCATGTGTGTGTGTCCCGAGTCATCTTTTCTACTCTTGATCATAAGATCTGGGAGCCATCTCTGTAGTAATCCGTCTTAGCCACCCGTGTGTGTGTGTCCCCTGAGTCATCTTTTCTACTCTTGATCATAAGATCTGGGAGCCACCTCTGTAGTAATCCGACTTAGCCACCCGTGTGTGTGTGTCCCGAGTCATCTTTTCTACTCTTTATCATAAGATCTGTGAGCCATCTCTGTAGTAATCCGTCTTAGCCACCCGTGTGTGTGTGTCCCTGAGTCATCTTTTCTACTCTTGATCATAAGATCTGGGAGCCACCTCTGTAGTAATCCGTCTTAGCCACCCGTGTGTGTGTGTCCCCTGAGTCATCTTTTCTACTCTTGATCATAAGATCTGGGAGCCACCTCTGTAGTAATCCGTCTTAGCCACCCGTGTGTGTGTCCCCTGAGTCATCTTTTCTACTCTTGATCATAAGATCTGGGAGCCACCTCTGTAGTAATCCGACTTAGCCACCCGTGTGTGTGTGTCCCGAGTCATCTTTTCTACTCTTGATCATAAGATCTGGGAGCCATCTCTGTAGTAATCCGTCTTAGCCACCCGTGTGTGTGTGTCCCCTGAGTCATCTTTTCTACTCTTGATCATAAGATCTGGGAGCCACCTCTGTAGTAATCCGACTTAGCCACCCGTGTGTGTGTGTCCCGAGTCATCTTTTCTACTCTTTATCATAAGATCTGTGAGCCATCTCTGTAGTAATCCGTCTTAGCCACCCGTGTGTGTGTGTCCCTGAGTCATCTTTTCTACTCTTGATCATAAGATCTGGGAGCCACCTCTGTAGTAATCCGACTTAGCCACCCGTGTGTGTGTGTCCCGAGTCATCTTTTCTACTCTTGATCATAAGATCTGGGAGCCACCTCTGTAGTAATCCGTCTTAGCCACCCGTGTGTGTGTGTCCCCTGAGTCATCTTTTCTACTCTTGATCATAAGATCTGGGATCCATCTCTGTAGTAATCCGTCTTAGCCACCCGTGTGTGTGTCCCCTGAGTCATCTTTTCTACTCTTGATCATAAGATCTGGGAGCCACCTCTGTAGTAATCCGACTTAGCCACCCGTGTGTGTGTGTCCCGAGTCATCTTTTCTACTCTTGATCATAAGATCTGGGAGCCATCTCTGTAGTAATCCGTCTTAGCCACCCGTGTGTGTGTGTCCCCTGAGTCATCTTTTCTACTCTTGATCATAAGATCTGGGAGCCACCTCTGTAGTAATCCGACTTAGCCACCCGTGTGTGTGTGTCCCGAGTCATCTTTTCTACTCTTTATCATAAGATCTGTGAGCCATCTCTGTAGTAATCCGTCTTAGCCACCCGTGTGTGTGTGTCCCTGAGTCATCTTTTCTACTCTTGATCATAAGATCTGGGAGCCACCTCTGTAGTAATCCGTCTTAGCCACCCGTGTGTGTGTGTCCCCTGAGTCATCTTTTCTACTCTTGATCATAAGATCTGGGAGCCACCTCTGTAGTAATCCGTCTTAGCCACCCGTGTGTGTGTCCCCTGAGTCATCTTTTCTACTCTTGATCATAAGAACTGGGAGCCACCTCTGTAGTAATCCGACTTAGCCACCCGTGTGTGTGTGTCCCGAGTCATCTTTTCTACTCTTGATCATAAGATCTGGGAGCCATCTCTGTAGTAATCCGTCTTAGCCACCCGTGTGTGTGTGTCCCCTGAGTCATCTTTTCTACTCTTGATCATAAGATCTGGGAGCCACCTCTGTAGTAATCCGTCTTAGCCACCCGTGTGTGTGTGTCCCCTGAGTCATCTTTTCTACTCTTGATCATAAGACCTGGGAGCCACCTCTGTAGTAATCCGACTTAGCCACCCATGTGTGTGTGTCCCCTGAGTCATCTTTTCTACTCTTGATCATAAGATCTCGGAGCCACCTCTGTAGTAATCCGTCTTAGCCACCCGTGTGTGTGTGTCCCTGAGTCATCTTTTCTACTCTTGATCATAAGATCTGGGAGCCACCTCTGTAGTAATCCGACTTAGCCACCCGTGTGTGTGTGTCCCGAGTCATCTTTTCTACTCTTGATCATAAGATCTGGGAGCCATCTCTGTAGTAATCCGTCTTAGCCACCCGTGTGTGTGTGTCCCCTGAGTCATCTTTTCTACTCTTGATCATAAGATCTGGGAGCCACCTCTGTAGTAATCCGACTTAGCCACCCGTGTGTGTGGGTCCCGAGTCATCTTTTCTACTCTTGATCATAAGATCTGGGAGCCACCTCTGTAGTAATCCGACTTAGCCACCCGTGTGTGTGTGTCCCGAGTCATCTTTTCTACTCTTGATCATAAGATCTGGGAGCCACCTCTGTAGTTATCCGTCTTAGCCACCCGTGTGTGTGTGTGTCCAGAGTCATCTTTTCTACTCTTGATCATAAGATCTGGGAGACATCTCTGTAGTAATCCGACTTAGCCACCCGTGTGTGTGTGTCCCGAGTCATCTTTTCTACTCTTGATCATAAGATCTGGGAGCCACCTCTGTAGTAATCCGTCTTAGCCACCCGTGTGTGTGTGTCCCCTGAGTCATCTTTTCTACTCTTGATCATAAGATCTGGGAGCCATCTCTGTAGTAATCCGTCTTAGCCACCCGTGTGTGTGTCCCCTGAGTCATCTTTTCTACTCTTGATCATAAGATCTGGGAGCCACCTCTGTAGTAATCCGACTTAGCCACCCATGTGTGTGTGTCCCGAGTCATCTTTTCTACTCTTGATCATAAGATCTGGGAGCCATCTCTGTAGTAATCCGTCTTAGCCACCCGTGTGTGTGTGTCCCCTGAGTCATCTTTTCTACTCTTGATCATAAGATCTGGGAGCCACCTCTGTAGTAATCCGACTTAGCCACCCGTGTGTGTGTGTCCCGAGTCATCTTTTCTACTCTTTATCATAAGATCTGTGAGCCATCTCTGTAGTAATCCGTCTTAGCCACCCGTGTGTGTGTGTCCCTGAGTCATCTTTTCTACTCTTGATCATAAGATCTGGGAGCCACCTCTGTAGTAATCCGTCTTAGCCACCCGTGTGTGTGTGTCCCCTGAGTCATCTTTTCTACTCTTGATCATAAGATCTGGGAGCCATCTCTGTAGTAATCCGTCTTAGCCACCCGTGTGTGTGTCCCCTGAGTCATCTTTTCTACTCTTGATCATAAGATCTGGGAGCCACCTCTGTAGTAATCCGACTTAGCCACCCGTGTGTGTGTGTCCCGAGTCATCTTTTCTACTCTTGATCATAAGATCTGGGAGCCATCTCTGTAGTAATCCGTCTTAGCCACCCGTGTGTGTGTGTCCCCTGAGTCATCTTTTCTACTCTTGATCATAAGATCTGGGAGCCACCTCTGTAGTAATCCGACTTAGCCACCCGTGTGTGTGTGTCCCGAGTCATCTTTTCTACTCTTTATCATAAGATCTGTGAGCCATCTCTGTAGTAATCCGTCTTAGCCACCCGTGTGTGTGTGTCCCTGAGTCATCTTTTCTACTCTTGATCATAAGATCTGGGAGCCACCTCTGTAGTAATCCGACTTAGCCACCCGTGTGTGTGTGTCCCGAGTCATCTTTTCTACTCTTGATCATAAGATCTGGGAGCCACCTCTGTAGTAATCCGTCTTAGCCACCCGTGTGTGTGTGTCCCCTGAGTCATCTTTTCTACTCTTGATCATAAGATCTGGGATCCATCTCTGTAGTAATCCGTCTTAGCCACCCGTGTGTGTGTCCCCTGAGTCATCTTTTCTACTCTTGATCATAAGATCTGGGAGCCACCTCTGTAGTAATCCGACTTAGCCACCCGTGTGTGTGTGTCCCGAGTCATCTTTTCTACTCTTGATCATAAGATCTGGGAGCCATCTCTGTAGTAATCCGTCTTAGCCACCCGTGTGTGTGTGTCCCCTGAGTCATCTTTTCTACTCTTGATCATAAGATCTGGGAGCCACCTCTGTAGTAATCCGACTTAGCCACCCGTGTGTGTGTGTCCCGAGTCATCTTTTCTACTCTTTATCATAAGATCTGTGAGCCATCTCTGTAGTAATCCGTCTTAGCCACCCGTGTGTGTGTGTCCCTGAGTCATCTTTTCTACTCTTGATCATAAGATCTGGGAGCCACCTCTGTAGTAATCCGTCTTAGCCACCCGTGTGTGTGTGTCCCCTGAGTCATCTTTTCTACTCTTGATCATAAGATCTGGGAGCCATCTCTGTAGTAATCCGTCTTAGCCACCCGTGTGTGTGTCCCCTGAGTCATCTTTTCTACTCTTGATCATAAGATCTGGGAGCCACCTCTGTAGTAATCCGACTTAGCCACCCGTGTGTGTGTGTCCCGAGTCATCTTTTCTACTCTTGATCATAAGATCTGGGAGCCATCTCTGTAGTAATCCGTCTTAGCCACCCGTGTGTGTGTGTCCCCTGAGTCATCTTTTCTACTCTTGATCATAAGATCTGGGAGCCACCTCTGTAGTAATCCGTCTTAGCCACCCGTGTGTGTGTGTCCCGAGTCATCTTTTCTACTCTTGATCATAAGATCTGGGAGCCACCTCTGTAGAAATCCGTCTTAGCCACCCGTGTGTGTGTGTCCCTGAGTCATCTTTTCTACTCTTGATCATAAGATCTGGGAGCCACCTCTGTAGTAATCGGACTTAGCCACCCATGTGTGTGTGTCCCGAGTCATCTTTTCTACTCTTGATCATAAGATCTGGGAGCCACCTCTGTAGTAATCCGACTTAGCCACCCGTGTGTGTGTGTCCCGAGTCATCTTTTCTACTCTTGATCATAAGATCTGGGAGCCACCTCTGTAGTAATCCGTCTTAGCCACCCGTGTGTGTGGGTCCCGAGTCATCTTTTCTACTCTTGATCATAAGATCTGGGAGCCACCTCTGTAGTAATCCGACTTAGCCACCCGTGTGTGTGTGTCCCGAGTCATCTTTTCTACTCTTGATCATAAGATCTGGGAGCCATCTCTGTAGTAATCCGTCTTAGCCACCCGTGTGTGTGTGTCCCCTGAGTCATCTTTTCTACTCTTGATCATAAGACCTGGGAGCCACCTCTGTAGTAATCCGACTTAGCCACCCATGTGTGTGTGTCCCCTGAGTCATCTTTTCTACTCTTGATCATAAGATCTCGGAGCCACCTCTGTAGAAATCCGTCTTAGCCACCCGTGTGTGTGTGTCCCTGAGTCATCTTTTCTACTCTTGATCATAAGATCTGGGAGCCACCTCTGTAGTAATCCGACTTAGCCACCCGTGTGTGTGTGTCCCGAGTCATCTTTTCTACTCTTGATCATAAGATCTGGGAGCCATCTCTGTAGTAATCCGTCTTAGCCACCCGTGTGTGTGTGTCCCCTGAGTCATCTTTTCTACTCTTGATCATAAGATCTGGGAGCCACCTCTGTAGTAATCCGACTTAGCCACCCGTGTGTGTGTGTCCCGAGTCATCTTTTCTACTCTTGATCATAAGATCTGGGAGCCACCTCTGTAGTAATCCGACTTAGCCACCCGTGTGTGTGTGTCCCGAGTCATCTTTTCTACTCTTGATCATAAGATCTGGGAGCCACCTCTGTAGTTATCCGTCTTAGCCACCCGTGTGTGTGTGTGTCCCGAGTCATCTTTTCTACTCTTGATCATAAGATCTGGGAGACATCTCTGTAGTAATCCGACTTAGCCACCCGTGTGTGTGTGTCCCGAGTCATCTTTTCTACACTTGATCATAAGATCTGGGAGCCACCTCTATAGTAATCCGTCTTAGCCACCCGTGTGTGTGTGTCCCCTGAGTCATCTTTTCTACTCTTGATCATAAGATCTGGGAGCCATCTCTGTAGTAATCCGTCTTAGCCACCCGTGTGTGTGTCCCCTGAGTCATCTTTTCTACTCTTGATCATAAGATCTGGGAGCCACCTCTGTAGTAATCCGACTTAGCCACCCGTGTGTGTGTGTCCCGAGTCATCTTTTCTACTCTTGATCATAAGATCTGGGAGCCATCTCTGTAGTAATCCGTCTTAGCCACCCGTGTGTGTGTGTCCCCTGAGTCATCTTTTCTACTCTTGATCATAAGATCTGGGAGCCACCTCTGTAGTAATCCGACTTAGCCACCCGTGTGTGTGTGTCCCGAGTCATCTTTTCTACTCTTTATCATAAGATCTGTGAGCCATCTCTGTAGTAATCCGTCTTAGCCACCCGTGTGTGTGTGTCCCTGAGTCATCTTTTCTACTCTTGATCATAAGATCTGGGAGCCACCTCTGTAGTAATCCGTCTTAGCCACCCGTGTGTGTGTGTCCCCTGAGTCATCTTTTCTACTCTTGATCATAAGATCTGGGAGCCATCTCTGTAGTAATCCGTCTTAGCCACCCGTGTGTGTGTCCCCTGAGTCATCTTTTCTACTCTTGATCATAAGATCTGGGAGCCACCTCTGTAGTAATCCGACTTAGCCACCCGTGTGTGTGTGTCCCGAGTCATCTTTTCTACTCTTGATCATAAGATCTGGGAGCCATCTCTGTAGTAATCCGTCTTAGCCACCCGTGTGTGTGTGTCCCCTGAGTCATCTTTTCTACTCTTGATCATAAGATCTGGGAGCCACCTCTGTAGTAATCCGACTTAGCCACCCGTGTGTGTGTGTCCCGAGTCATCTTTTCTACTCTTTATCATAAGATCTGTGAGCCATCTCTGTAGTAATCCGTCTTAGCCACCCGTGTGTGTGTGTCCCTGAGTCATCTTTTCTACTCTTGATCATAAGATCTGGGAGCCACCTCTGTAGTAATCCGTCTTAGCCACCCGTGTGTGTGTGTCCCGAGTCATCTTTTCTACTCTTGATCATAAGATCTGGGAGCCACCTCTGTAGTAATCCGTCTTAGCCACCCGTGTGTGTGTGTCCCCTGAGTCATCTTTTCTACTCTTGATCATAAGATCTGGGAGCCATCTCTGTAGTAATCCGTCTTAGCCACCCGTGTGTGTGTCCCCTGAGTCATCTTTTCTACTCTTGATCATAAGATCTGGGAGCCACCTCTGTAGTAATCCGACTTAGCCACCCGTGTGTGTGTGTCCCGAGTCATCTTTTCTACTCTTGATCATAAGATCTGGGAGCCATCTCTGTAGTAATCCGTCTTAGCCACCCGTGTGTGTGTGTCCCCTGAGTCATCTTTTCTACTCTTGATCATAAGATCTGGGAGCCACCTCTGTAGTAATCCGACTTAGCCACCCGTGTGTGTGTGTCCCGAGTCATCTTTTCTACTCTTTATCATAAGATCTGTGAGCCATCTCTGTAGTAATCCGTCTTAGCCACCCGTGTGTGTGTGTCCCTGAGTCATCTTTTCTACTCTTGATCATAAGATCTGGGAGCCACCTCTGTAGTAATCCGTCTTAGCCACCCGTGTGTGTGTGTCCCCTGAGTCATCTTTTCTACTCTTGATCATAAGATCTGGGAGCCATCTCTGTAGTAATCCGTCTTAGCCACCCGTGTGTGTGTCCCCTGAGTCATCTTTTCTACTCTTGATCATAAGATCTGGGAGCCACCTCTGTAGTAATCCGACTTAGCCACCCGTGTGTGTGTGTCCCGAGTCATCTTTTCTACTCTTGATCATAAGATCTGGGAGCCATCTCTGTAGTAATCCGTCTTAGCCACCCGTGTGTGTGTGTCCCCTGAGTCATCTTTTCTACTCTTGATCATAAGATCTGGGAGCCACCTCTGTAGTAATCCGACTTAGCCACCCGTGTGTGTGTGTCCCGAGTCATCTTTTCTACTCTTTATCATAAGATCTGTGAGCCATCTCTGTAGTAATCCGTCTTAGCCACCCGTGTGTGTGTGTCCCTGAGTCATCTTTTCTACTCTTGATCATAAGATCTGGGAGCCACCTCTGTAGTAATCCGTCTTAGCCACCCGTGTGTGTGTGTCCCCTGAGTCATCTTTTCTACTCTTGATCATAAGATCTGGGAGCCATCTCTGTAGTAATCCGTCTTAGCCACCCGTGTGTGTGTCCCCTGAGTCATCTTTTCTACTCTTGATCATAAGATCTGGGAGCCACCTCTGTAGTAATCCGACTTAGCCACCCGTGTGTGTGTGTCCCGAGTCATCTTTTCTACTCTTGATCATAAGATCTGGGAGCCATCTCTGTAGTAATCCGTCTTAGCCACCCGTGTGTGTGTGTCCCCTGAGTCATCTTTTCTACTCTTGATCATAAGATCTGGGAGCCACCTCTGTAGTAATCCGACTTAGCCACCCGTGTGTGTGTGTCCCGAGTCATCTTTTCTACTCTTTATCATAAGATCTGTGAGCCATCTCTGTAGTAATCCGTCTTAGCCACCCGTGTGTGTGTGTCCCTGAGTCATCTTTTCTACTCTTGATCATAAGATCTGGGAGCCACCTCTGTAGTAATCCGACTTAGCCACCCGTGTGTGTGTGTCCCGAGTCATCTTTTCTACTCTTGATCATAAGATCTGGGAGCCATCTCTGTAGTAATCCGTCTTAGCCACCCGTGTGCGTGTGTCCCCTGAGTCATCTTTTCTACTCTTGATCATAAGATCTGGGAGCCACCTCTGTAGTAATCCGACTTAGCCACTCGTGTGTGTGTGTCCCCTGAGTCATCTTTTCTACTCTTGATCATATGATCTGGGAGCCATCTCTGTAGTTATCCTACTTAGCCACCCGTGTGTGTGTCCACTGAGTCATCTTTTCATCGCATGCAAGTTAGATCTCTTCTTGAGAAACGCACTTAATGAGTATAGCAAAGTGATAATTTTTCCCATTTGTTTTCTCAGAACTATGTTTTTGACTTAGTGTGTGACTTCTTTTGTGTAAGCCGAAAATGTAGCTTGGGAAAATGCTAAAAAGAATTTTAATCTTTTTTGTGATGAAATGTATACTATTTCACAGGAATTACAGATGCGAATCACATTGTTTTCCCTTAACCGTGATTCAAATCAATACATGCTCGACTCCTTGCTTCATGTCGAACCAAACTATTACTATCACCAAATGGACGGTCTTCAGAGGATTCTCAACCAATTCATGTTAGACGATCATTACAGTCCAATCACAAACATATTGAAAATGCATGTTGACAATGTAAGCTTCGCATTTAACGCCATCGAAATCTGCTTCTAAATTGGAACTTTAACAGCACCTTTAACTCGAGGAACATCGTGTTTGCCCTCCGATTCGTCAGGAGGTAACTGATCATCAAAGCATCAATCTTGGTCCTTTGCATTACTATCGCTCGGCACGAATATCGGGTTCATGCTCATAATTCAATGGTACGAGTGAGTATTGCAACTCCAGTGTCCAAGCGCCGTTGGGCAGGGATTAGCGTTTAAATTGTAATCAAACAAGTGGTGTTGAGATTAGCGTTGGTTATAATGGGTGATTTGTGAGCTTGAAACTCTGCAGCAATCGTATTTCAATTAACATATTAATCTACGGGATTTAACGTGCGCCTAGTATAATTGAAATGTTGTGAGTTATGTCACTGTTATTCAATAAAGTGTATTCATTGTTATTAATGTTAGAAATTTTTCTGCATTAAAGGTACTAAATATGTAACTAATACAAAGTTAATGTTTAGTAAGTAGTTGAATTAACGTCGCAACGGGATCAACCCCTGTGGAATAGATCCGAGGACAACACCTCGTAATTTGGAACCCCGGTCAGATGACGAGGTCAAAACCTGAGTTGTGTAATCCCACTCTCCAAACTTCCACACCACGCCAACGTGAGGAAATTTGAGGCCATGACAGATTTAACGTGCACCAGCCCCCATGTACCCGACAGTCTTTGCTTGGATTGAGTTTCGAACTCGCATCCCTCCGGTTAATATTTAGTGCGACGAGCACTCTTGCGTGTTCAATGGGGCTCACTGCGCCAGCGACCTGTGAGTTGTAGACGACGCGGGTTCGATTCTTGTTACTAACCCTGGGTGTATTTCTCTCTTCTGTAAAACTTTCCTTGTGCGTGTATGTCCATTACTTGACGTTGACTGTCTTGTGTTGAACTAGTTTGACCAAATACTGCAGTTACGCCATAAAATCTAACCAAACTACGTGTTCAACAGCTTAATTTCTACATATACTTTATCATTCATACTTTATAAATTTATTGATAGTATTATTGTATATAAGTTGTGACATATTTACGTTATGGAAGTAAATTACTTATGTATTATGTCAAATAATAATCAAATGTAGAAGAAAATTGTATAAGTTCAGTTAAGCACATATTTAGAAAAGTTATATTACTTAAAATATATTTTGATAGCAAAATAAAACTTAAATATGTTCGTCACATATTTTAACCCAAACTCTAATTTATCAGTAATTAATTTCGGATAAAGATTAACCTCGGGGTTACTCAAGACTAGAAATCGATGCATAGAATAGAGCGAAGAAAAATGGAAATGAAAACTAAGATTAAATTACCTAAGCAATGCTAAGTAATAAAAAGCTAAGAGTAACGATTTTAGGAAATGTGATTCATCAAGTTAAAAGTAATAGACTTATAAAAATTTTCATTATTTTGACAAGAAATCTTTTTCTCAATGTTATGACTTCAAGCGTAAGTATAAACACGAAGATCTTAAATATGAATTAAAATTTACATGGGACAAACAAAATATTACTGAGTTAGAAAGAAAATACAAAAGACTTATAGGATCTAGTGGCAGCTCAGCGCTTATGGAAGTCCAAAAGTTCGGTATTCCCTAATAAAAAAAATTAAAATTCAGTAGCTATAACAATGAAAATCGATGACCCGAAGCAAAAACGACTATTTTTTCGACATAAATCTGTGTGAGGCGTCAGTTTCTATTTTAATGAACGTTCTTAATTTTCATCACAAAAAACCAACCAGACTTCTGATGCCAAATATTTTCAGTCTAAAATGTTTTTTTATTGCTTAATTTAATTTGTTATTAAAGTTTGTCGTGCGCAATGGGTACTTACAGCACCGGCTGTTCTCTACTCCGTGGTAGCTACTGAGACCAGCATCCAGTCTAGATAATATGCGCAGCGGATCCTTACGCGCGCGCATCGTCTATCATTCTCTCTCGTTTTCTTGCCTTTTTAGAGGACTGCTTCAAACTAAGACCGGATCATCCACGGACTTGCTGACCAGAGATACGCATGAACTTTTCTTTTCCTATGGCGTTTACTGTGTTTAGTAAACACGGGAGTCGTACTTCAGGGATATCCTAGCTATCCTTTTCTGCTTTCATCACACTACTCTATTCCCAAACCCTCTATTTTCTCTCGTTCGCATCTTTTACTTATGTTGGAATCGGTCTCAAACCTCCAATTATAGTGCCGTGTGGGGCACATAAATTTGAAGAATGTAAATCTTTGAATGTATAAAAGTGAAGAAAGATTGGGGATCATGAGCAGATCAGACTTCTTGTATGTTTTTAAACCATAAGACTTGGTCACGTAATAAAATTTATTTTTATGTATAAAAACTCTGTCTTCAATCGATAAAACCCAACAATTGGTTATGGGCCTCAGACCTTAAGCTGAACCTGAATTCTGCCACTACCGGTTTCCAGTATGATGGGTATTCAAGAAATGTCCATGTTTTCCTTCCCGAAGTTATCGGATTTCAACTATGCCACGTGGAAGACGGACATGAAGGTATTGCTAATGGACCGGAACTGCTGGGAATTTATCACTAAAACGGAACCTCTATTATTGGAAGATGCTCCAGAACAAGAAAAAAAAGACTATCATTATAGGAAACAGAGGACATACACAACTATCTACCAGGGCATAGACAGAAAATATCAAGTCTTAATTTCATCTACTGAGGACGGTAAGGAAGCCTGGGATATATTAAAGACCAACTTTGAACCAGCATCTAGAGCACGATTGGCAGGCCTTGTGGACGAGTTCTTTTCAATCCGCTATCAGCCGGAGGACGAATCCATTGGACTCTTCTGCAAACGAGTGCATGAGAAGCTGTTACAGATAAAAGAAGGTGGATTCGAAATCCCAGACCTCTTAGTTTGCTTTCAACTAATAAGACATTTGCCTCACGAATACGATAATCTGGTACAACTGCTATACAGGATGGATGACAACGAGTTCACGCTAGACAATTTGTCTAAACATTTAATAACAGAATCCAGCCGGATCGAGCTGAAGCGGAAGGACGAAGACACAAAATTAAGTATCGTGGCCGATGCTTATGCTACAAGAAACAAGTCATCTAGATACAAGGAGACACGGGCGTCTACTCCTGATCACAGCAGATGCGTACTGGACCCTGAATTAATTCCTTCAAGCCCAAGAAAGTCGACAGTTTGTCGTATGGGGCCGCGACCATTCTGCAACTACTGCAAAAAGTCGGGACATTACGAATCGAAGTGCTTCAAGAAATGCAATCGGCAGAAACCTGGTGGTGAATTATTTTATATGGAGGACAATCCAAAAACTGATCTTCAACGTGCCTATGCAGTTTCAAATTTTCCAAATGAAAGACCGAGGGAATTTCTTATTGATTCTGCTGCAACTGCTCACTTCTGTAAAGAACGCGATATGTTTACGACATTCAGAAAACTACCACCACAGAAGATCCTAGTCGGAGACAAGGACAGCACCTCGGAAGTATTAGGTATGGGTGATATTCAATTTACAGTTTTAGATAGAAACAGAAATTATGATATAACTTTAAAAGATGTGTTATACTCGCCTAATATGAGAAAAAATTTAATTAGTGGTGCTCGTATTGACCTTGTGGGAAACCAAATTAAATGGGGAAATAACAAAATGATTATTTATAATAGTTATAATAAATATTTGTTTACTGTTCCCAGAATTGGAAAATTGTATATCTTGAAAGGTTATCCCAAGATTAAAAATTATACATATGTAACTGGTTTAGATCTAGAAAAAGCCCACCGTAGGTTTTGTCATGTTAACATGCCCTTAATTGAAAATATGAGTAAAATTAATTGTGTAAAAGGAATTGAAAAACTTAATTGTAAAAATATAGATAAAAATTGTAAGATTTGTGCTATTGCTAAATCCACTAGAATATCCTTAAAAAGAAACTATATGTACGAAAGGAAAACTAAAAATGTTTTGGAAAGGATCCATATGGATTTGTGGGGTCCTGCTCCAGTTAACTCTCTAGGTGGAAACAAATACTTTTTATCTATTATTGATGATTTTTCACGTAAAGTAACTGTTTATATTATTCGAAATAAGAATGAAGTTTTTGATTACTTTAAAAAATACTTGGTTAAAGCTGAAAGGCAGCTAAATGTTAAGTTAAAATGTGTCCGAACTGACAATGGTTTAGAATTTTGTCACAAAGAATTTAAAAAGTTTTTAAATGATCTAGGAATAAAAATCGAAAGAACTTCAACTTATACCCCTGAACAAAATGGCATTGCAGAAAGGTTCAATAGAACAGCCATGGATTGTGTCAGAGCTATGCTTCAAGACAGTGGTTTACAACCACAATTTTGGTCAGAAGCACTTTTAGCATTTATTCATACTAAAAATAGATGCGAACACAAATTAACTGAGGGTATATCTCCTAACGAAATATGGACTGGTTTCAAACCATCAGTAAAACATTTTAGAATTTTTGGCTCTTTGGCATATGTTCATATTCCTAAAATACAGAGAAATAAATTACAACCCAGAGAAAAACTTGGTATTTTGACAGGATATGGTTTGAAAACTAAAGGTTACAGAATATATGTACCAAACGAGAAGAGAATAGTTGAAACAGTCCATGTTCATATCGACGAAAGTAAGAAAGCTGTTGATGTACTATTTGGTAAAAACTTTGAGTACGTTTCTTTCGATCTTAATTCTAATATTCCTATTTATCAATCAAATGAAAATATAAAAGTAAAATCGGAAAGTGAAACTCAAGTTTTAGATTCTAAAGATTTAGTTAAAACTGAGAACTTAAAAAGTCTTAACATTTCAAATTGGCGAAGAATCGAAAAACCTAGAAATAAAAGCAATAGGATAGAAGTATACTATTATTCTCCTGAAAATTTGAGAATGAGATCTTTAAATGATATTAAAAAGTACTGTACTAAAAATAAGATTAGGTTTGATCCTGTAAATTTCAATTTTAAGCCAGAAACTGAACATCCTAATGTGGATATTTCTAATGTGCCATCTACTTCTAGTGATGAATCTAATTTTTTAGACCAACAGATGTACGACATGTATGATCAGTGTTACAATGTCGAAATCCCCAAAAGTTATGAAGAAACGCAAGCAAGTAAGGATAAAATTAAATGGAATACTGCCATGAATGAAGAAATTCAGATAATGAAGGATAGGCAAGTATGGAAATTAGTGGACACACCCCCAAATACAACCATAATTGGAAGTAAGTGGGTGTACAGCATAAAAATGGACGAAAACAATATACCTAAAAGGTATAAAGCTCGTCTTGTTGCTCAAGGTTTTAAGCAAAAACCCGGCATTGATTTTAAAGATATTTTTTCACCAGTTGTGAATTTTTCTATTGTTAGATTATTGTTTGTACTATTGATTTCTATGTTGGGTTGGTATCACTGTCAAGTTGACGTGAAAAGTGCATATTTATATGGACACCTTAAGGATACTATATACATGAAACAGCCAAAAGGATTTGTGCTGAAAGGATCCGAAAACAAAGTATGTCTATTGGAAAAGGCTATATATGGTCTACATCAAAGTGGTAGAGAATGGAATTTGGAATTAGACGGTATTTTAACTAAATTAGGATTTTCTCAGTTAAATTGGTGTAATTGTGTCTACAAATTTAAAGATGTAATTTTAATTGTTTATGTAGATGATATGGTTTTGTTTTCAAAAAGGGAACATTTGATAAATGACGTAATCGAATTATTGGACAAAAAAATTGGATCTTACAATCCTAGGTAAAACTAAATATTTGTTAGGCGTAAACTTTCAAGAAATTGAAAATTCGATTTATTTACATCAAATTACCTACATTGAAAAATTAATGTCAAAATTCAAAGATCTTCCTAAAAGTTTTGTGAATTTACCTTTTAAAATTGGTTGTAACTTACCTGATAAGGTTAAAGAGGAAGAAATAATTGAAAATGATTTAATGAGGAAATTTCCCTATCGTTCCTTAATAGGATGTTTATCGTTTATCGTTTATCGTAAATTTAAAAATATTATTAGAAAAATATTTTGTTAGATTTATATATATATATATATATATTGAATTGTAATACATCTGCTGAGGTTTTACAACCGATGGGGCCGCATGTTGGAATCGGTCTCAAACCTCCAATTATAGTGCCGTGTGGGGCACATAAATTTGAAGAATGTAAATCTTTGAATGTATAAAAGTGAAGAAAGATTGGGGATCATGAGCAGATCAGACTTCTTGTATGTTTTTAAACCATAAGACTTGGTCACGTAATAAAATTTATTTTTATGTATAAAAACTCTGTCTTCAATCGATAAAACCCAACAACTTACCGTTGTCTTGTGTTTGGCGCAGCTTGGTCAAATATGACCCTTGTGCCATAAAACCTAGAAAAACAAACCATCCAGACTTGCCAGGATTGGGCACGATACCAGGATTAGAACCTTTTTAATTTTGGGCTAAAAATGATTTTTTTATTGGCTTTTCGGAAAAGAAACAACGGCGAATCTAGATGACTTCAAAGATTAAAGATTAAAAAAAAAGATTTTCAAAGATTAAAAGATTGATATTTATTCAAAGACGTCCAAAGAAACTTCAAAGATTTAAAGCCAATCATCAGATTTTTGTGCTTTCAATCCAATTTTGGAGCATCCCGAGTTATCAATGTTAGGCTACGATACTGTTAAAATGGATATTGGGGGTGAAGCCAAGGGAGCCCAAGCTACAAACTGGGGTCTTCCGAATGGATGCATCCGCACCGCGGAAATGTAGACAAAAAAATTAGAAACTATTTTTAATATTAATTTGAAAGATAGTTCTGATTAATATTAAAAATAGTTCTTCAGTTTGGAGTATAGGACGACTTGGTTCATTGGTTCGTCCAAAGAAAAATAAATTGCGTAAAGTTAGCGGATTCAATAAAAAATTCATACACTTTGTGAGACAATAACATTAAAATATATGATGCCTTAAAAAGTGACTTTTTAATGGAAAAAGTGAAATATTGCGAAAATAAACTTTTTCTTCTTCGAATAAAAAATTGCAGTGAAGCTGCATACATTAAAAAATAATAAAATTGAATGAAAAAGGGAATCGATCCCTGGGCATAGCCACCGAGCTACGCTGCTTACTCAAAAGTATAAGCCAGTATAAAATCAACAGCGTGTTTATAAAATCGCTATTTTCGAAAGCGGTGGAGCATTGCGTCTAGTCCCTTTACATTTCTATTCCTATAGTGGAATACTATCTGATACAAAAATATTTTTCAATTATTCGGCGACCCCAAGTTCGAGGCCTTCCTTTGTACGCTATAATCTGATTATGTTGAACTGGATGGAAGTCGACGATGACGCTGACTTAGCCATGAAATTATGTAATTAAATTATAACTACTCTTTTTATTAACAAAGTTGGTAACTGAGACCACAAGAAAAGAGGGGCACGCACACATACTATATTAACATAATCGTTTTAAGGTTTTATTTAGATGGTTTGTCAGTCTACGGTCATGTTTACTACACGAGGGCTAATTAGATTGGTACCTACAGCTTAAAGTGTTTGAGTTTATATGCTCGATTACTAGTGAACAATACGTTAGTAGAAAAATGTGCAGTTTTTTGCTTAAAATTCTATGATGACCCGTCATTTTTTTAGATCGTGAAATTATGGCATTTCTTTAAAAAATTTCTGTATCCAGTAACACTTATCTAATCAATAATGTTTTTCATTCTTTATTTATTTTATTAAATTGAATTTGTTGTTAAAGTATCCATTTGCGCATATTGAAGATATTCTCATTTACTTCCCAAAATTTTTTTCTCAGTTTTTTTAGTCCTGGTAGTCTTAAATATGTATAAATGATAATTTATCGTATAATCTTTCCACATTCATGTATATTTTATAAATTTGTAACTTTATATATGTGTTTATACAAATAAAGTCTTTTATTAATGTACTTAACAAAGGATAGCATGTTCATTTATCCATAAAAAACCTGATCTCTCGTTGGTAGATTCCAATCTCTTGAATTTTAAATTACTTAGTGTAGAGTATCATTATCAGAGTAGTTATCTAGTGTTGTAAATTTAAATTGAAGGATGGGTGTAAACTACTCAACAAAAAACTCCATTTCTTGGAAAATACGGAATTATATGTGCCTGTGATTATGAAAGTGGTCTAAGTCAAAATTTTACAAATAGTCAAACCTTGTTAAGACGAATTTCACGGGACCGTAAAAAATTCGTATTAGCCATAGTTCGTGTTATCCAAATTTGTAAGAAAAGCTCTATTACAATTTATAAAATAAAACATTAATGTATTTACATTACTTACTGAGCAATTCTTGGATCCCAGATAAATGGTATCACAGATAAATTCTTCATTATAAAGCTTATACATATGTATTTTGATTATATGGAAAATATTTTTAACATCGTTTTAACTTTTTCACAGCTTCTACAATTTACTTCAGGCTCAAATTTGTATACATAATAAATTCATCCATATAATCCATTTCATATTCACCCCACTTTTGCTGTAAGACAAACTACAAAAGCTTTTTCTGAGATGACTTCAGAAGTCGATTTTGAGTTTTGGAGTGATTACGAATGCCAATTAAGTTCATTTTGAGTTAATATAATCTTGCGTACAGTCTTGCACTCAGTTTTCCAATCAATATTTATTATTTGTTGTACCCTTGCACCATGGATTCGATGTTTTCGAATTACATTATCATTGTGAGTGGAGGGCAAATTAAACTGTTTCGGCATTCGTGATTAATTTATTTTAAAGCACACATTTTTGTTCTTGAAAATTCTATTCAGCCGTACGTGAAATAATGAAGCTTGTTTTTAAAACAAATGTCATTAGTGTAGACAAATCAAACTCAAAATCTATTACACTTTTTTCAAAATCACTGTTTTCAATGAATGTTTCACAGGTGCCTAAATTGTATACGAACAGTTTCAAATTCTAGTAAGCAACCTCGACCGTAGAGGTCGAGGTTGCTTACTAGAATTTAAGACAATTGCTTACTAGAATCACTTAAGACAAAAAACATTATATTTTTCAACAGTCCTAGTTTACAAACTTCCTTAATATGATATTATTCCAAGATCAGCAAAGTCTTATTTAAAATTCGCTTTCCTCCAACAGCAAAATTTAGTTCCAAATCGAATCCTTAAGGTACTTTTTTCAATTGAGAAACTCAGTTTCCATATGGAAACCACGTACCTATTTAGAATGATAGATGTAGTTACTTGATTATGGAGTACAGCTTTCAATAATACCCATGAAACATGAGAAAAAATTGTAAATTGAATTTATTTTAATCGTCTTGTTATGAAAATACGTCAAAATTTAGAAATATCTTTGAACTACAACGTATGGCTACCCGTTTTGATTTAACGTAACATATCTTATTTTAGAATAACTTTGTTTTAACTTTACCAGTCATTTAAAACTAAGAAGTTATACACCTTACTTAAACAGGTTTCCATTTATTTTTATGAAACAGAATTCTACAAACTATTACGTATTTAACCAAAGACTTAAGGAAAGTTCGTCGAAATATACATATAGAACCAAGAAATTACCAATTTCTAGTTTTATTTGGCAGAAAATAAAAATAATTCATTACAATTTAACTCTAAATAATATATCTGTAATATGTAAAGTAATGGAACATATAAATAGAAACAGAAACTAAATTCTGGTAATTGAAAAATGTAGAATTCTGAAAAATGAACGAACTGAAAACTGAAAGACTAAGCAAGCGTGTCGAATTTCGACGTCATGAGAATATTCTGAAGTAGAGAAATTCGAAAAAGACGCTTCAAAAGTATTGATACAATAAGGCATTATTTACAAAAAGAACATAAATTTACAAAACTTAGAAATGCTCAAATATGACCGCAACATTTCCGACTTAACTCAAATACACAAACAAGGAATTCTAAATTTAATTTATAAAATAAAACATTAATTCTGGCGTTGCCAGATACCAAATTGCAAAATTACGCTTTTATCATCAATGAGTTTTTGGTTTTGGCTTTTCGTGTTCCATTACAAAATGCAAGTTATGTAATATTAAGTATTTTAAATGTCCATTTTTCATCATTCAAATATTCCTAAATTATTTATATTGTGGAAAAAATAAAAAATCAATTCAAACATAATTAAAATTTTAAATTGTTTAAATATAACGTTTCGGAAAAAATTGTTTTTCGAGCAATACTGGTAAAACAATTTTATTATAAAATTTGATTTTCGATCAATATTGGTAAAACAAACTGAGTTGCGTACCGAAATCGTTTTATGCTGAATGTTTTTCCTATAGAAATTTCGAATTGATTTAGCACCCTTCTGCACACCTAGGTTAAAGAGAACGGATTAATATGTAGCTTGCGTTACTCGCAGGGTTCCAAAGTATAAGTGTACCAAATTTTGTGTGGATTGGTCAAACGATGTATATTTTTATAGAGAACAGACAGACAGACGCCAACTCTGCTTTATATGTATAGATTTACAAAACTATCAATCCTTAATACTACTATTATCTGCTAGTACTACAATTGAAACAATGTTGAATATAAAAAATAGTTCACGGATATTCATACAAAACATCCATCATCACATACATATCATGCAAAATTGTCAACCTTCAATATTGGAATAGTCTTATCAATCTTTGTGTCTTCAATAATTTTATCTTTAATGGTGAACATCTTTCCCAACAAGTACAAGGAATACCACAAGGTACCACTTTCTCCAGTATTCTTGCTAACCTCTATCTCCATTTCTATGAAAGATCACACACTTCTAAATTTATTAACTCCTATCGCTACATAGATGATTTAATCATTTTTAACTCACCAGAGTTCACTGACTTTTGGAAAAGTATTTATCCCACTGAACTCATCCTCAAAAAACAAATAGCTCACCTTTATCTACTAACTTCCTTGACATTCATATTGATGTCAGTTCTAAATCTTCAACCGATATCTAATGACAAAAGAAATGACTTTCAATTTAATATTAACAGACTTGTTCCCTGGAATTCTAATATATCTTTCAACATCTACAGAAACTTAATTTATAATGAAATCTATAGAATTCATCATATTTGCAGTGACCAAACTACTATTGATAATCAGCTCAAAACTCTTAAAACCACCCTCTTAAATAACAACTTCCCCAACAATTTTCTTAAAAAATTTTTTCTTTAAAAATGATCATCTTCTTGACTTTACTTCCTTTCTCCACAAACAGATGGAGCCAAAACATAACTATATAATTATTTCTTCACTTTTGCCCTCGTTTTTTTCCTTCAATTTCATCACTGCCCACAATCTTTACTTCTTGTCACAATTTTATTTTCTTTTTAAAATTTACCTTTCTTCCCTCCCTTTCATTTGCACTAAATTGTTCACATTATCTCCAAGCCACCCTCTTACTTTTTTTAAATCCGTTATTCTACATAATACGGATCTGGCAATGTTTTGCTCTCCTGGCTTGCGCGGCAACTTTCGGTAAGGTATTACTTTGGCTGTTCTTTTGATTCCTAACCTTGGTAACAGGTATTATTTTTATGATTCTTTTCTCTCTGGTAGTACTTTGAGTTTTTGGGGGGTAACTTATGTTGATCTCTTCGGCCTGGCCTCACATAAGTACAGAAAAAACTCAAAGCATCGCATTTTCAAGTGAAAACCTGGCCTTGCTCCCCTTCAAAAAGTAGGCAGGCTCACTTAACATTTACATATTTTATTTCATCTTGTTTCTTATGAGTTATACTTATTATATATATATATATATATATATATATATATATATATATATATATAATATTGTATATATATATATATTTGACGAACACATCATAACCGCGAAGTACTAAACGGATATCAAGTAATACATAGCGTGTGTTTTCGAAGAATAATGCATTTCTAAACACGTATAATAAATTGGCTAAACTAGTATATAGCCATAAAATTTCCATAATGCACTGTTTAATTCAACTCCAACTTTTTACTAATTAATTTAATTTTTACTTCATGTTGTCTTCGTTTTCAGAAAAAAGCTTTATCGTAAGATTTTTTGAGAAAATAATTAATTAAACATTTTCATAGCGTGATTCTTTCTTACCCACGACGAAAAAACAGGAAATGTGTCGTAGGAATTTTTAGATAAACCAAGACTAATTTAATTAAGAAAACGAAAGAACTGAAAGAAGAGACAATAGCAGAATCATCCCTGTGGATGTTTCGATTTTAATAATACAACAATGTCGTGTTTTATTTTTAGGTTCTAGTAAATTAAAAAATAACGTATAGTTCATATCCCATTGCAAGTAACAAATGGATGCATCCCCAAAAGATGCAAAATAATACAAACTTGCACAATTTGTTCTCATCTTGTGTATTCTACCATACTAAATCTTTCTAATCTCCAGCAACCCAAGAGCCATGAAGCTAGTCTTTAGCAAATAGATTATTTTTGAGCGTCAGTTTCAATTGTTTATACCAGAGTTGGGTCACTGTAAACATTTACTTTAGACTAGCCGGATTACTTGGCGTTACTCGATTTGAAGTAGTGGTAGATTGAAAAAGTGAATAGAATAATAACTTTCCTCATTCATACAAAAGTGCGAATATAATTTCAGTGTCCGAAAAATTGCTTTGTAACTCAGTTTTGATATTTCTATAACGTCTACAATTAACTTTCGGCATAAATCGTATACATGCTATATCCATTCATATAATCCATTTCACATGCATCGCACTCCTACAAAGGTGACTATTGCAAAACTACAAAGGTGACTATTGCAAAAGTCGATTTCGAGTTTTGGAGATTATGAATTCCCCTTTTTAAGCTTGTTTCCTTTAAAATTTCAGGCACCCAATTAGCAAATCTACGGCGAATAGTCTGCCTCAGTTTTCCAATCAATGTTTTTACTTGTATCACTCATGCATCACGTGAAATATCAAAGACCTTGTTTTAAAGCAAATACCTTTATTAGAACCGACTAAAGTAAAGGTAATCGATTATTATTTTTTAAAAAAAGTAGACCTATTTGATGGCATTTTCATAAAAAAACAAGAAAATGGTCTTTTTATTTTAAGAAGTAATAAAGTAATATGTTACTTAAGAAAAGCTTCAAAATTGGAGCTGTACGGGTAAAATATCTATTTCTTCGTATTGATAACGGTTTCGATGAGGAAAGAATCGATGTTTTTTCCCGCTCAACTCAAATTCAACTCTTAAAGTGGGTAATTTGAACCTTCTGTCAGTACGAGAAAGAATTTTTAATTTTTTAAAAGTCCTGATTGAGATATTTTCTAACATTAGTATTCTTGTAAGAACGATCAAGTTCCATTCAAAATTTTCTTTAGTCTTACATGCAGTTTCAAATCCAATCCTTATAGCCCGAAAATTATAGTTCAGAGATTCAGTTTCTGAAACGAGATCACATACCTGAGAGATCAGATTGAGAATGATAAATCGGCTTACCTATGGATGGCAGTGATGATATCAACAAGAAGGTAGCAAGTCTCTTAATCTTTAGCTTACTGGTCAACACCTGAGGTGGTACCCTACTCTCCAAACTCCCACACCACGCCAACCTGAGGTTGTTTGAGGCAGATTTAATATTCACCAGCCTCCACGTACACGATGGTGAAAGACTAACAGATCTGTCGTTTACAAAACAATCCCCTTCAACAACGTGCTTTGAACATTTTAAAAGTCATTGTCAGGACTAGACTGCTGTTAATAAAATCAAACTAGAAAGAATCCTATTTATCGCAAATCATATCGATGGAAATGATAATGATATGTGATTGGAACGAAATTTAAAACAAGGATGAAAACTCGACCAAAACTTAATTGAGACAGCCAATGTATGTATCACAAGACGACTTTCACTAACCTCGACCCGACGACTTTATACCGTCCTTTGAGAACAGCTTTCTATAAGAAAATAAAACTGAGGACAATAACAATGGAATAATGAAGGTTGAAAGAGAAATATTTCAGTAGTGTTCATTGAAAATGCAACACCAAGAAACATTTATTGGATTGACAGGTAGTTGAATCAAAGTCGCACTGGAATAACACAGCGGGCTAATGGCGACTGTCCGGGATCCATCTCGAAGGGAAAAATCCGAGGACAACACCTCGCAATTTTAAACCACAGTCAGATGATGATTGGAAATTTGTCAGTTTTTCATGAAAGATGCAAATGATCAAAATCTCAGCTGGGTATGCAAATAGCATGTGCATGCAATTCAGGCTGTAATGTGTCTCGAAATGCCTCAAAGGTAAATGGCAAACATTTTGTCGGTGAATTCGTCATTGCTGTACATGTATGTAAACGTGCCTCGTTGTTAAAAGAGACAGATCATTAAGAACTGGTGATAGAGTTTGAGGGAGGAAGAATTAGTGGGTTGAAAGAAGGCGGTTTGTCATACCATGACATTGGTGTACGCGTTGGACGAACGCTAGTAGAAGTATGCGTACTTGGAGACAATGGATCGTATAGCCGATAGACTATCGTACAACGACATCGACACTTAAAACGAGAAAACTGTTCGACGACGATTTATACATCGAGGACTGGTAGCCCGTCTGCTACTGTGACTTCCTTTAACCCTAACCACTACCTTCAGAGCTTCACTGGTGACACTGGAACACTGAATAAGAGCGAATCATATTTTCTGACGAGTTTAGATACATCCTCGTGATCCATGACGTTCAGATCTTTGTTCTAATATGCAGTGGAGAATGGCATTTGGAGGGGAGTGCCATAGTGGACCTACTCGAAGCGAAATAATTTGGGGTGCTATTTCATTTCTTTCACGCTTTCACTTTATACGAATCGAATGCAAAGAACAATCAGCTGCAACTGTCAGTTAGAACTGGAAGTCCTACCCATCATATAGATCATTCCTGGAGCTATTTTCAACAGGACAATGCTCGGCATCATTTCACCCGATTGTCCAACGTTTGTTCTGTGAGCAACGAGTACCACTTCATCCTTGGCCTGTTCGGTCCTCCGATTTCTCCCCATAGAATCGTGTGGGATATGATTGCACAAAATTTTATTCGTATGTCATCACCCTTAGTCAATCCCTTGACTAATCATGGATGCCCTTATGAATCACCCTTAGTTAATCACCCTTGACAAATCATGGATGCTTGTTGAATCTTCATGGAACTACATTTCACATGCAGCCATCTAGAATATTTTCAGTCCATGTCACTCCGTGTGCGAGCAGTTACAATTGCTAAAGTTGGAACAGACAACGTACGAATTTTGGCATTTTCCTTTTCATTAGCAGTTCTGTAATTTCAATCTGTAGTTTCAATCCTCCAAATGGTTTAGACGAGATATCTCGTCCATCAAGATCTGACCAATTTTGCCAATGACGAGAAATCTCATTATCAAGATATTGTTGATTTTTTGATGATGACGAGAAAAATACTGTCCTATATCATGCTTAACCCTCCTAGTGGTTTTAACGAGATATCTCGTCATCAAGATCTGACTAATTTTCTTAATAAAGCGATTTCTCGTCATGAAGTTACTGTCGATTTTTTTATGATGACGAGATTAATATCTGGTTAGTTTTCTTCTAATGATGGGATACTTCGCCCATCAAGTACTGGTCAGCTTTGCTAATGACGAGGCACATCCTCATCTTTAGCAAACATTGTACCACTAATACATTATTCTATATATAATCGCTCAGATGAACATAGCTGTAATTCAAGTCTTTGTTGGTGTTGCATTTTTAATTAACAGCAGTGTACTTAATTTTTTTGGTTTGACACTAGTTATTTCTATTCTCCACAAGGACTAATTGGATCGTCATATTTATTCAAATATTCTCTTTTGATAGATTTAAAAACCTGAGTTAATTTAATTTATTCTAATTCATTGCATTGCGCTTATCGTCGCTTACCTTCATTTATATAATTATGTAAATTTCATTCTTTTATACACGTGTTTTATTTCTAATTATTAAATCTAAGAGAATACTCAAGGCAATTGAGATGTATCATTCGGAGAAGAATAAGTGATTTAAAACACACTCTGAGTTTAACCAAAGAAATAAATACACATACCGACATGTTAAATTAATCCATATCTACATTTATAAGGGAAGTGTGTAAAAATTGAACTTTAAACTTAGAGAACATTAAGAGAGTTCGTAATAACCATCCATGTACAATTCATACCACAATTTCTTCAAATAAATTGGATATAAATTTTAGAATGTATCTGGATATCTCACTAAATCCTTTTTATTGCTGTTGAGTAAAAATACTTTCAATTAGATCTCATTTATTGTGATAAAAGATAAAATTCGAAATCCTTTAAATAAAGATTTGATTAATATTGGGTCGGTGCGAATGAAATTTCCGAGGAGAAATAGCTTTGGGAATGACCCCCATACAGCTAAAAGTAATTACCCACAAGCTTTCGGCATCTTACGTCCCAGAGCTACTATAAATAGCTATCACGCGTGCAAAGTACAAGTTCCAGATTTAATTTGTTTGGGTGTAAGGTGCTTCCAAATTCTACATGGAAAACTCAGATTTGAGAGTCATCTTCCTTTACGAATTTAAACTAAGACTTTCTGTTGCAGCTGCTACTCGAAACATTAACACAGCATTCGGGGAGAATACAGCCAATGAACGAACCATTCGGCGATGGTTTGCGAAGTTTCGAAGTGGAAATATGGACCTGAAAAACGAACACGTGGTCACCGAGAAGTTGCAGTTTCTGACGATGTTCTGCTAAGTGTGGTTGAAGCTGAACCGCGGAAAACATGTCGTGAGATAGCAGCCGAGCTAGGTGTCCACCACACTACAATTGTTCACCGTCTGGCTGCACTGGGTAAGGTAAAAAAGATGGATTCTTGGGTGCCTAATGAATTGACAATTGCCAACAAGATGAGACGTTTGGAAGTCTGTGCATCGCTTCTTTCCAGGAATGAAAGAACCTCTACTGCAGCGAATCGTTACCAGCGACGAGAAATGGGTCCTTTATGACAAGCGGAAACGATCTGCACAATGGTTGAACAAAGCACAGCCTCTTGGACGCCATCCCAAGCCACCCTTACATCCCAGGAAGGTTATGCTTCTTGTATGGTGGTCTACAACTGGAATAATTCATCTCAGTTTCCGGCCAAGTGGCCAAACCATCATTTCAGAACGATATTGTGATGAATTACGACAAATGCACCGGAAATTGATGGTGAAACAACCGGATTTGTAAACAAGCATGGCGTTCTCCTCTTGCAAGATAACGCCCGTCCTCATGTCGCACAACGGACGATGCTGACACTACGTGAGTTGGGCTATGAAGCGATGCCTCATCCCTCTGTTCCCCTGACTTATCACCTACAGATTTTCATCTGTTTCGTCACCTGGGTCGCTTTGTCTGGCAAACGGTTCACCCAAGATACGGAGGTTCACCGTGCAGTTGATGCCTTCGCATCCCAGCCACAAGACTTTTTTCGTTTCGGGATCATGGCCTTGTCAGACAAGTGGCAACATTGTGTCAATTCAGAGGGAGATTCTTTTGAGTGGGTCAGGTTATGGTATTTTTCAGTTATCGCCATCGAAGTGTGAGGGTCATTTTCCGGACATTTCATTCGCACCGACCCAATACTTAGATTCTCTCATACATCAAATTTTGTTTCGATTGTGTGTCACCGAATTTATTTGTATGTTTAGTGTAAGTTGTGTAGGCGCTAAATAAAAATGATAGTACAACTAAGAGGGTTGGGGCAAGAAAATGCCATGCCACATTTTAGGTTAAATTAAACTGACACTGCTATTTGTTACCTATCATAGCAAGTTAAAATCTGCTGCAAAAAATTTCCTTAAAATGTCAATAGATAGCAGATCACAATTTTCCTTCTTGCCCTGAATTATTTTAAAAGTTTCTGGTGGCAGGATAATGTTAAGCATCAAGCGTTGGAGATTTAACTGACAAAAAGAGACTACTGTAACAAATCAAGGTATATGAAGATTGTATTCTGAATATAAAATATCTGAATATCTACAGATACTGATGTTTCAATCATTGAAAGTGAGGATGTATAAATGTTGCTTGGCATTATTTTTTCAAAACAGGTAAGGTTGGGTTACATTAAGTTTTGTAAGCATTTATGAAAACATTTTTCACTCTGATTCACAGAATTCTTTTGTTTTTCAAGAGGACTGCCTTATTTTTTGTATTACCTACCTTTTAAAATTTTCAGTGATAAAGACAAGTTTCTGCTACTGTTTGAAACACAAGAATCACTCAAAGAATTTGCAATATACATTACAATGTGTTGGCTAAACATTTCATAACTACAGATACATTTCATACATTTCACTAACACAGGAATCGAATTTCCTACATTTCAAACTTCTCACAGTTTCAACATGCAGAATGAAAGATTGAGACTTCTTTGAGTTTCCATTAAAATTTTGAAGCTATATCTTATAAGAACTATTTTTAAGGTATTAAAATGTCCATTAGGATGGCTAAAATAATATTACAGTACATATTAGACATTAAAAAAGAAACTTTTAACGGCAATTTTTCTTCTGAAGTAAGTGATAAATTTTGAAGTAAAAGTCATAAATCATTTTCTTCACAATAGAATACGTAACAAATGTAAGAGCGGGTTTTGAAATGCCATAATTAAAGTAAAGCTCTACCTCCTTTATGCTTGTCAAAAGCTTCTTGAGAAAAATAAAAGTAGTAACTTTTTAGGTCATTAAGGCATAAAAACTATATTTGGAAAAAAAAACATCTATGGTTTTTATCTTTTTCTTTCACAAATATTGATCATTTTCCGACATTTTAGAATTAAACGACCCTAATTACCTAAGTTAAAATTATTGCTTGAATTTTATTACTAATCATTCTTTCTTTAATGTATATTTATAGTTCGGATAATATACCTACAATGTAAAGTTTAGTTGAAAAATGTTTCTGATTCAAGTCTGGCATTTTTTGCTTCTGAAATCTTAATTGAAGATGTATTTCATAATATATTTTTTTGGAAATTTAACCTTGGTTACAATGGTGGTAACTTTATGACAACCATCTTATCATTGAATATGATTTATTCTAGTAGAGGCACTTTAAAAAAGTATAACTGCAAGTTGAAGATAGGTCTAATAACAAGAGATTTTTAGAGATAAATTATGGTTGGAGGGGGATAATGGTAATACGAGGGATTGACACAAGACTTTGAAACTAATTTTCTCAAACAATTATGAAGGAAAAGGTATAATAGAAACATAAGTCATTCATTTTATACTGTTCCCAAGATACAATCGAATTACTTTTATATTCACTGAAACACAGATTGTCGTAACTCTAAGATATTTAAATCGTTTACAACTCGGAAAGAAAATAGAATCACCCTTTTTATTCGCCCATCGTTCATATATATATATATATATATATATATATATATATATGCAGTAGAATTCCAATTATCCGGTTCAATTGGGACCAGACCCCATCCGGATAGTTTATGAAAAAAGGGTTATTTCTTAGTACAAAAACGAATTTTGCTTTGGTATCTTATGTAATTTAATGGCTGTGAAAACAATTTTGTTTACATTTTGTACTTACATACTGTATTAAAATGCATCTTTGCTTGAACATATCGGTAAAAATCAGTTATTTCGCAGTCTTTACTGGTTTCCGTGCTGCCAAGTCTCGCATCCGCTTGACGGTGAGTAGTTGTAGATGGTCGCACTCAGGCTGCCGCTCCATCCATTTTAGCGCTGCGTCAAGGCATTCAAACGCCTTACTAGCTGACGGTCCCGCGTCTGGTGAAGTAGCAATGTAGTCATCATGTTCCCGGCCATAAATGAGTTCTTCTTTCACACTTTGATTGAGTTCATCGTCACTGAGAATGTGGAATTCAGGGTCCGAAGAATCACACACCAGCCACTCGCCTACGTCCTCTGCAATGCACTCGGAACATCCAAGAATTTTCACTATGATGTTTCTTATGTCCTCAACTGACATTTCGTCCTCTTCTTCCTGCTGCTTTTCACGGCCCTTTCTTTCTTCTTCCTCTTTCTGTACCTCCTCCTTGGTTGAAATGCCTTTCAATTTGTTTCAAGCCCTTCTTAATGTGGTTGACTTCACCAAACTCCATGCTTCTGCCCACCATGTAAGAGTAGTCTTTTAAATCAATCTTTATGTGATGAGCCACAATGCCTTCTTCATATTCATCTTCTATCAAAAGTTTCCTTAACAGTTGTCTTCTGTAACTGCACTTAATAGATTTGATAACCGATTGGTCCATCGGATGCAACAAATTCGTTACGTTTGGCGGCAAGAAGAGTGTTTAGAAAAGCCCATTTTCTCTTTCAAGAAGGTGTTCTGTGGGGTGGGTGGGTGCATTGTCGATGATTAACACCTTACTGCCTTCTTTTCCTAAGGCCTTTTGATGTTTTTTACTTCTGGTATGAAAACTTCATCGTACCATTCGGTAAACAGAGCAGCAATCATCCAGGCCTTTGATTGATTCTTGTAAAAGGGAAAGCTTTTTCACATTTTTGAAAACCCGGGTTTTTTTCGATTTGCCTATCAATAGAAGGGGTATTTTGTGGTTTCCGTAGTTAGCACAATTTATCAGGGTTACACGGTCTTTACTAACCTTGTGACCAGGAGCACTAGATTCTCTATTAGAAGCTAAAGTTGTTCTGGGCAAAGCTTTCCAAATAAGGCCTATCTCATCTGCGTTATATAAAAATTCGGCGTCATAAGATTTTGTTTCCATTTTGAATTTTTCAATAAAGTTTTCTGCTGCTTTAAGGTCTGCTGATAGCTTCTCGCCACCTACATCTAACTCAAATACCGTGCCTTGACTTAAAATTCCGTAACCACCCACTACTCGCCTTAAAAGAAAACAAATCTTCGATTTTCTAGGCAAAAAGCTTCGTCTTTTCGCAAAAGATCGGCCCAGAAAGAGGATTTCCAACTGATCGCTGCTTCAGAAATCACTTGAATACACAGCCTCTTCCAGTTCTTTGTTTTCTGCCATTTTCATAGCTCTTCTCGACGAACTCCCATATTCACTGCACAGTAAAACAAATAAAACAGAATACGAAAGACGGAACGCAGCAACAAACGACAGAACTGAAGACCAAAGCCATACTGAAAGTGACAAGACTCATCGTCTGTGTATCCGCTATCGCTACACTAGCGCACTTTTTATCATTCACCGATAAGAAACTTTTAAAATGCGGACTTTGCTGATTTCTTTTTTTTCTCAAAGCGAGAAAGGAAATACAGCTATGATGAGGTTCATTAATATATTTGTATTTCACCGAAAGTAAAAAAAGTGTACGAAATATATATCTGGAATACATGTTTTGAATTCATATCTTATCTTCTCTACTATTATAAAAGGAAGTGTCTGTGTGTGCTTGGTGTCCAGACGAATCTAAAGCACTTACAGCCATGAAATTCGGCACACAGGTAGTCCTAAAGGCGACTTAATGTCCCACGAAGCCCGAATTTTGAAATTAATTCTAGAAATTTTTTTAATTAATATTTTGTGCTGTGCGTGTAGCCCCTCCTCCACTATGACGTATCTGTGCAGACTGATCTGACATACTTATAGCTCATGGTATCTCTTCACTAAAAACACCCCTCCTCGCATTGAAATAATGGCGTAGTGGGTAAAGCGAGGCACGGGAGACCTCCTGAGTTCGAACCCGGCCGACGGTATTTTTATTTTTCACCTCTATATTTTTTAAAAATAGTAAATATACTCTAATCCTTCCAATTTTTTCTGTACTTATTTTTACTTTATCCTTTTATTTTTTGAATTCTACAATTATTTTTTAAAATTTAATTGATTTTATGCAGCTTCTTCAATTCTGAAACTCTAGTTTCTCTGTATTGTCACTGTTTTGACCTTTTTCGTACCACCAATGAAAAGCAAACCACTGAAGCTACACTCCCTACAAGTTCGACTCCACGTGCCAAGTTCCTACCATCAAGAAATTTTGTGCAACTCAGTAAATAAATTACATGAAATGAAGTAATAGTGTTCATTATTGTTTAATTTGGTTTTGATTTCGGTGACATTGTGATTCATTTAGGTTGTTTGTCGGAATCAGTGAGGTGGCATAACAAATCTTTTTACAAGTATAGCGTTATATTAAAGATTGAATCACATTTTTATTTCAGTAGTGGTTATTTCATAACTTACTTTTAAATTTGTATAATTTCTGTATTTGTATAATACAAATCTATCGACACTACATGTGACACAGATGAGGCTGTGAAATACACAACGGAATTTTTGAACACATTGGAGCCATCTGGAAAGCCAAACAGAGGTTTTGAATGCATTGGAGTCATCCGAAGTACCATCGCACATATTACAGCTAGAAATTGGGGAACCGATTATGCTTCTCAGAAATCTGCATCCACCTCACTCTGTAATGGAACAAGACTATCAAGAAACTGATACCGAATATTATTGAAGCCACCATCATGACTGGACATGCCGCAGGCGAAGACGTATTCATTCCTAGGATCCCAATCATCCCTTCGGATCTCCCATTCCAATTTAAACGACTTCAGTTCCCTGTTCGTTTAAGTTTCGCCATGAGCATCAACAAGGCACAAGGACAATCGCTGAAAGTTGTAGGACTCGATCTCATTAAATCGTGTTTCTCCCATGGTCAATTGTATGTGGGTCGTTCAAGAGGTGGAAAAGACGAAAATTTTTACATCCTAGCTCCAAATGGAAGAACATTGAACATAATGTATCATGAAGCTCTCTAAGCGAGAATTAGTGAGGTGGAAAAAATGAGGCGACATGCCCGTGTCATGTCGGGTGGTGGTGGGACTCATTCTTAAAATTATTGTGTTTTCTTTTTAATGTTTTCAGAATCAGTGAGTCACGGGCAACGCCGTGCGGGTACTGCTAGTAGCTAATAAAGAAAGCTGACATAAATAATAAATATTCTGAGTCATTTTATTAATTCCTTAATAGAAAATGCAAAAATCTTGAATGGAATAAATTTCATCGGATTCGGAATTTTCTAAAAAGGAATTTTCTAAATTTTCTAGCATATCCGATGAGAGGATTTTTGTAAAGCGATGTATAGAGGGCGCTAGTGATCCGGAGTATGAAATTCTCTGTTTTCTTCCGTAAGTGACGTAATTTGGAAAATTACTTGAATGCGACTTTAGCACATTGTTTATGAATCAATCAAACATATCCGTGTGTTGCAAATGTCTGCTCTATAAAATTTGGTACTAATTATTCCATATGGATGGAGAGAATTAACACCAACGTCATAAAAAGGTGATAAATAAAATTTAAAGATGAAAATTCATTGTAAATATTTTTCTATCGTACAGAAAAGAAAGGAAATAGTTTTTAACCAGAAATATTTTGTCTTTTGAAAGTTTATCTTTACATTGAAATACTCTAATGACGATGCTCGCTAACTATCTCGTTAAATTATTTTACTTTAGCATTCTTTTAATTATTTTTTTACTGTAAATACACGAATAGCATTCACTATTAGTACAAAATACAATTGATGAACGACAATGACACAGTGAAAATTCAACCAAGGAACAAAAAATGTTCTTGGTTCTTTTTTGACAAATAACTAAGGATATTTTAATAGAATTTGTTTTCTATTTCATTTTGTTTAGGACTGACTCAAATAATTGTGGAGCCCATTAAGTTATGTACCATAAGGTGACTATAGATTAAGCTGCATTGAACAAAATATTCAATTAACCCATCCAAGTGGTTTCGACGAGATATCTCGTTTATCAAAACTCAACCAATTTTGCTGATGACGAGATATCTTGTCCATCAAGACCTGACCAAATTTGATACTGATGAGATATATCGCCATCAAGATCTGTCAGTTTTGCTAATGACACCTTATCGAGACATCCATAAGTAGGGTTAGTCCAATGCAACTAAAGTAAATATTTGATAAAAGTGGAATATAAATACTTGTATATTGAATAAAAGATGATTTGAAGGTTTTAAGTAGAGAAAATAGAACCATAAGGACTGTGAATTTACCAGAACTTAATACATTTCAATAAAAATCTAATTTGAATTACTCACCAATCAAATTATGAGTCAAATCGACGAATTAGTCCAATATTGTGAAGCGTAGTTTGCTCATTAATTTTTATGTATCAGATAATTCCGCATTCGAATAGCGTCAGAATAACCAAACAAGCATTACAAGCACTTAAATGAGATTTCATCATTAACGAAATGTTATTGTGCGACACAGAGTTTAATTCAATAAACTGTCAGCATAGAATATCAGAGGGTAGAAAAGGAGAATATTTAAAGCATACAGTAATAGCGTGAAATTGACAATAAATTCAATTACATCATCTGTTATTTAGGCTATTTCATCGAAAGTATTCCTTTAAATACGGGAATTTATGTATCTTAAATATAGATGTAAACATCGATTTGGCAATGCGTATAAATCGATTTTTTTACTTAAAGCTAACACTCAAAAGTTCATTTATTTTATTCTTTTAGTCGAAGAACTATGCTTTTAACTATTAAAATGATGTTTCTGCATGAATGACAGTGAAACTAACAACTTATTGTTTGCTTTTCCAATACATTTCTGCTACAGTTATTTTTCATTCTTTAGTACACTTTTCATTCAATCGCAGGCTTATAAATAAAAATATTATTTTCATAGTTTTGCAGTCTACTGTATCTGGAGTCTGTCAGTCTAGTTAATATTTACACGGTATTATATTTTCGGAAGGTAAATTTTTCAATACATTAGTTTACATTTTCAATACATTTATTGCTGTTTCTGAAGATTAATATAGTTTTAGTTGTTGAAACATTTTCTTATGTTGCAAAAGCTGAGGCGTGGTTAAGTGAAGATCTTAAACTTTGATTATTGTGAATAGCTACGAACGCAGTATTTTGTATGTGAAACTGGGTCTTAATCCTCTGAGGGGTTCACACGTACAATTCCACCTTGCAAACGACAGTAGTCCTTACTTGACTTCTAACAAATTTTGACTTTCGTGACCAACAGAATCTTTTGAAAGGATTATATTCTGAGGAAAGGAGAAATAGATTCGTTCCAAAGGATTCTATTCTAAGGAAAGGACCAAAGGAATATTTACAGAGGATTCACTTCCAAGGAAAAGAGTAGTTGAATAATTCCAAAAAATTAGATTCTAAGGAAAGGAGCAGTCGAATATAATTCCAAAGGGTTATTCCAAAGGATTACAATCTAAAAAAAGGAGAAATAGAATCTTTCTAAAGGATTCTATCACCATGAAAAGACCAACAGAATAATAATAAAGGATGTTATCCTATGGAAAGGACCAATAGAATATTTCCAAAGGGTTCACTTTCTAGGAAACGAACTATAAAATCTTTCTAAGGGATTCTATTCCAAGGATGGTTCAAATGGATCTTCCTAAAGGTTGAAAGAATCCATAGATTCTTTCACTTAATATATGCGGTCATTTAGTCATTAAGTGTGTTGTGGGGTAAAAATAATTCTACACTACTCGGAAATCGTGTGACTCTCAAAGAGTTAATATTTAAACGAAATGCTCTGCACTAGTGCGTATTAAACATTTATGAGCAAGTCTAAAATTAGAGTGTTATATCATGCTTTGAATTGATTGAGGAAACATGCATTCGAATTAAAAAATATATAAAGCAGGTCAAATGTCATCCTCAGATTTTTATCAATAAGAGAAGATAAATGGCATTTTAAAAGATGCATGGCGTTTCTGTTCCTTTGAAAGTTGAGGGTTTCCACTTTTTTCAAAAATTCTGCACCAGCTGTAACGAAACTTATATAGATTCAACCTTTATGATTTTTATACTATTGCTCACATCTGTAGCATTACACATTTCGGGATTGATTCCGGACTTTTGGCTATAGCTGTTGTGTTGCTCCAGGGCGACGTTAATTTAATTACCTACCCACCTGTACCACTATACCAATGACAAAGAATAAAACAATATTTCCAAATGATGTTGATCAATGAACTGACATGACTTTGATATACGGGCTGAAATAATCTAGTGATACTTAGAAATAGGTTCACAAAATAACTCATCAATTAGACATACAGTAAATCACGTTTCTCTACTTTAGATTATGTTCCACTATATTACTATTTATGGATTGCGAAATATTTATTGCTTCGTAAAATGCAGTTAATTTTTAACTAACGAAGAATAAAATTTTGAAAAAAACCTTAGATTAAAAATAAGTAGCAACTGATAAAATCATTCACTTAAAAAATATCTCTCAATATATTTTAGAGTTTACAAACTTTTATTATTAGTCACCGTTATACTTTTAATGTTTGATTTTTAATGGAGTACATGTAGCAACTTAAAGCTTCCAGAAATTTTATATTTAAAATATCGCCAATTACAAATTACTTATTTACCTTTCAATCATAAAATTTACGCTTTACAATTAACACTTAAATTTTATGATTCAAATTTATTCTTTTTAACCATCAGAGTAAAATTTTCTATTCCAGAAGCAATTTATTTCCTGAAAAAGAATGCATTTAAATATCCTGGAACGTCATGTATTCCCACCTGTGGGTATGAATTACCATGTTATCCCGCCTGTGCTTATCAATTATCATCACAACATATTTGTTTCCTTTGGTGAAATATAAGTGCGATAGTTTTTTTTCGATGATTCCTCACAAATTGAATATTCATTACCGTGTTACATTAATTGCACAGTATGAATGTCATGGAGGTGGAATTGTGTTGTGAGGGGTTAAAGGTGAATTGATGGCAAGTTTTTAGAAGAGTGTTACTCGCTGACTTTTGGTCTCTGGCATTTGGGCGTTGGGGTGTAGTTGATTCTGACTGCGATGTGCCATGGATGATGCTACGGAACTTGGGAGGTATTGCTTTAACTTTTTAATTCAGCGAAGAACACGAAACCCCAAGAGCTTCCAATTTTCTCTCCTCTTGCCTACTCTATCATCAATAAAACCCAGTTTTATAATCAATGCTCTGACCAGTGCCAGCAAGTACACTCATTCCATAGTCAGTTATTGTGATTATTTGATCTCTCCCTCTTATAAGCCCATTGAATATCTTTCTATTACATCATGTGACGCCATGGTAACATACTTCTTTAATGAAAACGTTTCTTAGTACTTTGAATTAAAACAAAGAAGCAAAGACTTATCTAACTGGGCATTATTTCTTATAATTCTGAGAAAAGCAGTAAAGTTCAACAACACATCTATATATATAAAATAGGATGTGTGTGTGTGTGTATGTGGGTATATTTTCTATACAAATCTACACCGTTTGACCAATCCACACCAAATTTGGTACACATAATTTAGAACACTGCGGTCAGCATAGGCTAACTCTTAACCCCCGTTCTATTGGCCCTGGGGGGCTAAAAACTATTCGAAATCGCAATAGAAATAACATTGAGCATAGATTGATTGCTTTAGGCAGCGATGGTTGCTTTACCACTGTTGATCGAAAAACAATTTTTTCCGAAACAAATTAAATTACAGTATTTATGTTTGAACTGACTTTTTAGTTCTTCCCATGATGTAAATAAATTATAGATATTTTATTGATGAAGGGGGAAAGAATATTTTAAAATATTTATGTTTGCAAGGAAATTCAAGGAAAGGTTTTCAGGAGTTCAAGGATTATTTTCAAGGAAAGTTGGTGTGTATTTCGACCAACTTTCCTTAAATAATTTATCGAATACGTAATGATTTGTAGAATTCTGTTTCACGAGGCTTTTTAGGTAAGGCGTGTAACTTATTTTAAAATGTCCGGAATAGATACATGTGAATCCTCCGTTGAAAGCAGTGATTTTCTTTCTGAAAAATTCTGTAAAATCGACCTTCTGCTTTTTGAAAAAATTTTATCTATTCAGTTTAATTTGTCTACACCGATTATATTTATTTCTAAACCAAGCACCGTTATTCCGAAAAGCACAAACGAAAAACTCATTGATCATAAAAGCGTAATTTTGCTACTCGGTATCTGGCAGCACCAGAATTAATGTTTACTTTTTTTATAAAACTTTGTAGAACTTTCTAGAAAGTTGGGGAAACGGAAACTTAATTGGACTCATGGTGGAGAACATTCCAGCACCCACTCGATTCTTAGCTGGTCGTATTTAAAGGAAGCTAACTCGGTAAGTCTTCCAGTTTATCATCTTTCAGTGAATCTGGCAGTTTTATTTCGCTCTTTTGATTGTATAAGTGTTTCCTACTTTATTCGACAGTGATAGTGTACATTTTGGATTTATATTTCTAAACGGATGTAAGTACTACATAATTTTAAATTCGTTTTTTCGTTAATTTTAGCTTTTTATTGTATTCTATAATAGATTTCATTGCTCAGTGAGATGTGCCTTTTGCTTAATTTTTTAAATAAGTTTAATGGGATCAGAATTAATGCTTTTTTTACACCAGAATAAAAGTTTATTTTTAACATGATTTAGAATTCTGTGTTTGAATATTTTGATTGACAGCTTTTAAGTAAGGCATTAATTTTTTTTATTTGTGTTAAAAGTTTGATATTCTCCTAAACTGATGTAAGTACTTCACAATTTTAAATTTGTTTTACCATTCAGTTTATATTAGTTTTTTATTGTATTCTATAATAGATTTCATTGTTCAGTGAGTGTGCCTTTTGCTTATTTTATGAAATAACTTTTTAATGACAGATTTCACTGCTCTGTGATAGTGTGCCTTTTGCTAATTTTATGAAATAGCTTTTCTTTGTATTCTATAATAGATTTCATTGCTCAGTGAGAGTGTGCCTTTTGCTTATTTTATGAAATAGCTTTTTGTATTCTTTTACAGATTTCTTTGCTGTAGCAATGCCTCCAAGGAAGCGGAAGGCAATCGGCCAAGTGCAGTCAACGGCTAAGATGATGAAAAATGAGCGTAGACAAGAAACTTCCGAGGAGAGGAATAGAAGACTTGCGATTGCGAGAGAGAGAGAGAGCTACTACATCTAGAGCAACAAAGACGGCACAACAGCGTGAGACCCTACTACAGGATAAGAGAGATAGAGCAACTACATCTAGAGCAACAGAGACGGCACAGCAGCGTGAGGCCCGACTACAGGATATGAAAGAGACAGCTACTACATCTAGAGCAACAGAGACGGCACAGCAGCGTGAGGCCCGACTACAGGATAAGAGAGATAGAGCTACTACATCTAGAACAACAGAGACGGCACAGCAGCGAGAGGCCCGACTACAGGATAAGAGAGATAGAGCTACTACATCAAGAGCAACAGAGACTGCACAGCAGCGTGAGGCCCGACTACAGGATAAGAGAGATAGAGCTACTACATCTAGAGCAACAGAGACGGCACAGCAGCGAGAGGCCCGACTACAGGATAAGAGAGATAGAGCCAAACGATCACGGACTGCGAGCCATTTTAGCTTAGAACTGGAAGGATTTCACTACGATTCACATAAAGACTACTCGATGCATGCAAGTGTTACGATCGGGAAAATGGAAATGGTTTGTACTTACTGTCAAGCCAAAAAGTTTAAATCAGAGTCTACTGGTATTTGCTGCAAAAATGGAAAAGTTAAACTTTGCCAACTGGAACCACCACCACAAGACCTTTTGACTTACACATCAGGAGATACGTCAGAGTCGAAGCATTTTCTAAGTAACATCAGAAAATACAACTCATGTTTCCAAATGACATCATTCGGCGGCACATCAGTTGTTGGACAGCCCGGATTTCCGTCGACATTCAAGGTGCAAGGGCAGGTTTACCATAGAGCGGGATCGTTGCTTCCGCTGCCAGATCAACCACCAAAATTTCTACAACTATATTTTATTCAAAACGAACAAATGGAAACTGATCAGAGGTGCGCCTACATCTCGGGAACAAGACGTCAGATTGTGTTAAACTTACAGAGGATGTTTCATGAGCACAATAATCTTATTAAAACGTTTGAAACAGCATTGGAACATATGCCAACAGATGAATATAAAGTAGTCATAAGAGCAGACCGAAGACCAGCAGGCGAACACGAGCGGCGCTTTAACTCTCCTCAAGCAGATGAAGTCGCGGTGGTTCAGGAGATGAGTTTCATCAACGGGATATCGTTATTCAACGACGAGGTGAATCATTGCAGCGTATTTCGGAAACACATCGATCTTACGATGCTCTGCAGTACCCAGTAATATTCCCCCATGGTGAAGATGGATATCAATTTAATCTGAGGCAGATCAACCCAAGAACAGGTGAAACAACGAGCAAGAAAGTTTCAGCGATGGATTTCTATGCGTACAGATTAATGGTTCGAGATACTGGGCAGAACCACGTATTGAACTGCAGGCAATTGTTTCATCAGTTCATCGTCGATATGTACGCTAAAGTCGAGAGTGAACGTCTCCTTTACATTCGTCTAAATCAACGTAAACTGAGAGTTGACGAATATATTCACCTGAGAGATGCTGTGGCAAATGACGGGAACGTTGAAAACCTCGGTGCCTTAGTCATACTACCAGCTACATTTACAGGCAGTCCCAGACACATGCACGAATACACACAAGATGCTATGACGTACGTGAGGACGTACGGGAGACCAGACTTATTTATCACCTTCACCTGCAATCCCACTTGGACGGAGATCAAGGAGGTTCTTACCAATGGTCAATTACCCAGTGAGCGCCACGACTTGATTGCGAGAGTATTTAAACAGAAGCAGTTGAAACTGATTGACGTTATAACAAAGGGCCATGTATTTGGAGTGCCGAGATGCTGGATGTATACGATTGAATGGCAAAAAAGAGGGCTGCCACACTCGCACAATTTGATCTGGTTAGCGGACAAAATTCAGCCCACTCAAATCGATGACGTTATATCTGCCGAGTTGCCAGACCCGGAACAAGATCCCGAACTTTTTGAAGTGGTAACGAAAAACATGATCCACGGACCGTGTGGAAATCTCAATCCCATTTCTCCGTGTATGAAGGACGGAAAGTGTACCAAGAAATACCCTAGAAAATTGATTAAAGAGACACAAACTGGAAATGACGGCTATCCCCTGTACAGACGGCGGGCTCCGGAAGATGGAGGGTTCACGGCGAAACTAACGATACGCAGCAACACGGAAATAGAAATCGACAATAGGTGGGTTGTGCCCTTTTCGCCGCTGCTGTCGAAAATGTTTCGGGCACACATCAACGTGGAGTACTGCAACAGTGTGAAATCGATTAAATATGTGTGCAAGTATGTCAACAAAGGTAGTGATATGGCTGTTTTCGGTATCAGCGACGAGAGATCGAACGATGAAGTGACGCGGTATCAATTGGGAAGATACCTCAGCAGTAACGAGGCAGTTTGGCGAATACTGGGTTTTTCGATTCACGAAAGACACCCTACTGTTGTTCACCTCAGCGTCCATTTAGAAAATGGTCAGAGAGTTTATTTCACAACAGAGAGCGCCCCTAGAGTGATTGATCAGCCACCAAACACGACTTTGACGGCATTCTTTCAACTGTGTCAGCAGGATCCTTTTGCGAGGACTTTGTTGTATCCTGAGATACCTCGATATTACACGTGGAATGCGTCGAGGAAAATTTTCTGTAGGAGAAAAGTTGGCCAGCCCGTCCCTGGACATGATGCAGTCGCGAGTGACGCCTTGGGTCGAGTGTACACTGTTCACCCCAACAACGCCGAATGCTATTTCCTTAGGATGCTTCTTCACTCGGTACGAGGACCTAGATCTTTCGCAGAGATGAGAACGGTAAACGACGAAGTATGCCAGACATTTAGAGAGGCCTGTCAGAAGTTGGGTTTGCTGGAAGGAGACCAGCACTGGGATGACACGTTGCGAGAAGCCGAATTGATCTCCCTACCAGAGCAAATCAGAAACCTGTTTGCTATAATATTGACTACATGCAGTCCATCGAATCCAAACACTTTATGGGAAAATTATAAGGAGGCCCTGAGTGAGGATATACTCGCCAAAGTCCGGAGGGAAACCCCGACATTAGAAATCGCGTTTGGTCCGGACATTTTCAACGAGGCTTTGGTTATTCTTGAGGACAAATGTGTGGCCATGACAAATAAAACATTACTGCAATTGGGCCTGCCTGCACCAGTAAGAGATCGACGAGACGTACTTCGCGCAGATTACGTGCGAGAAACGAACTACGACGTCGAAGAGCTGAGTGCATACGTCGCGGACAAGAAGCCACTTCTGAATCGAGATCAGAAAAACGCATACCAAATTATCATGGATCAGGCAGCAAAACAACAAGGTGGTATCATTTTTCTTGATGCTTCTGGGGGCACAGGGAAAACATTCTTGATTAATATAATACTGGCCGAAATCAGGACTCGGGGAGAAGTTGCTCTTGCCATCGCCTCTTCGGGAATTGCGGCGACGTTAATGGAAGGAGGGAGGACGGCCCATTCTGCACTTAAGTTGCCACTTGACATCGCCAGGCAGGAAAATCCTACCTGCAACATAAGCAAGGCAAGTGGTCGGGCGCAGGTGCTCGAGACTTGCAAATTAATCGTGTGGGACGAATGCACCATGGCTCACAAGAAAGCTCTCGAGGCCCTCGACGTCACTCTGAGAGATCTGAGAGGAAACGACAACCTGATGGGAGGAGCTCTGGTACTCCTCTGTGGAGACTTTCGTCAAACTCTGCCCGTCATCCCGAAGTCGACGCCGGCCGATGAGATCCATGCATGTTTGAAACATTCGTTTTTGTGGAGACATGTGCGAAAGATAACTTTGAAGCAAAACATGAGAGTACATCTGGGGGATGAGAGTGCTCAAATTTTCTCAGACAAACTCCTGGAGATCGGAGAAGGCAGATTGGCAGTCGAGTCTTCTGGCAAGATTAAATTCCCATCCGATTTTTGTAATCTGGTGTCGTCCGTCTCAGAGCTGATAGATGCAGTCTATCCGTCTGTTTCCCAAAACTATCACGATTTGAACTGGTTGCGAGAGAGGGCCATTCTTTCTGCTAAAAATGAAGACGTCCACGACATAAACAATCAAATACTTGTCATGTTACCAGGCGTGGTCACTGAATACAAGTCCATCGATACCGTAGTAGATGCCGATGAGGTCGTCAATTTCCCGCCAGAGTTCCTGAACTCGCTTGATCCGGCTGGATTGCCACCACATCGTCTTTTACTTAAAGTGGGATCTCCGGTTATTTTACTGCGGAACCTCGACCCGCCAAAACTTTGCAACGGCACGAGGCTGTGTGTCAAGAAGCTGCTGGGCAATGTAATGGAAGCGACTATCTTGACAGGAAAGGGAGAGGGTGCAACAGTTTTTATCCCACGGATACCACTCATTCCGACGGATCTCCCTTTCGACTTTAAGAGATTGCAGTTTCCAGTAAGACTTGCGTTCTCGATCACGATCAACAAGTCGCAGGGGCTATCAAGTACTGCGGAGTGGATTTGAGATCGCCGTGTTTCTCCCACGGACAACTTTATGTTGGTTGCTCGAGGGTGGGTTCACCCAAGAATTTATTTATTCTTGCTCCCGGAGGTGAAACTAAAAATGTTGTGTATAATCAAGTTTTGTGTTAAATTTATATTGCAGTGAATTTGTAAAATATTTTACTTTATAATGCGTGTACTGTACTTATACTTTTAGAACCTGTTAATATAATTACTTTGATTTTACACTATACATTGATTTCATTCCTTTTCCTGTCCAATAGAAGATTGGGATAAATACCCGGGCAAAGCTATGTTGCCGTTGTTTGAGCATTACTAAATCTAACTTTTAGTTGATTGTATAAGTATTTCCTACTTTATTTGACAGGTGTAATGTGCATTATTGAATTAAAGTTTATTATTTTATTTCTATATGAATTTTATATTTTTACATGAATATTTGTTTGATAAAAAAAGGATATTTAAAATATTTCATTATTCATAATTTACATTTTGTAATGAAACACGAAAAACTTCAACTCATTAATCATAAAAGCGTAATTTTGTTATTTTAGATTTGGGAAACCAGAATTAATTTTTATTATTTTATAAATTTGATTTAGCATCCCGTGTTTGTCTATTTGAGTTAACACAGCGAAATGTTGCAGTCATATTTGAGCATTACTAAATTTCATTATCGTCTTTATCAATATTTTCAAATATCTTTTTTCGAATTGCTCTGTTTCAGAATACACTCAGGCAGTCGAAATTCGACACTGCGTATCATTCGTTTTTTAGAATTCTGCATTTTTTCGTCGGAATTTCGTTTCTGTTCGTATTTATGTCTTAATCTTTTAGATATTGCAATATATTCAGGAATTAAATGCATATATTTGCGTCCGAAGTATATAGTAGAAGTTATGGAAAAGTTAAAACGTATTTTCCGTACAACTTAAATGATTGCATTTTTCTGTGAAAGAAAAGTGATTATTCTAATTCACTTTTCAAGCAACATTTAACTATTTCAACCCGAGCAACGCCGGGTAATTCAGCTAGTTATTATATAAATTATGGCTTTCCTAGGAAGTGAATTTCAAGATATAATGCTGTTTTAAACTGTACAACTTTAATGTGGAATTGTTTTTAGGATGTATGGTCTTGCAAATTCGTATACTCTCAAATAAACATGCATAAGTTTACTCGAATTGCTTTTCAGAGAATAGTTTGGAAACGATCTTCCAAAAGCAACATCTCAAACACATGCCTTGAGATCTGTAATATCTGAGTATATCAGAACCAAATTATGACGCGAGTGCCTTTTTAAAGAAAACGTTTTTGTTCGAAACATGACGCACTGCTTGAAAAAAAAACATTGAGAAATATTAGTGCTAACATCAAAATATTTTTCTTTCGATTCATAAGTTTTTCCAAATGTGTAAAACTGATTTTGATTCTTGGATAGAGTTTTTCTTCGGAAGAAAATGTGAGGTTTGGATTTTAGAAAAGTAAGAGTAGAGGATCTCACTATTCACAAATCTGTTGTTCAAACCTAATAGGAAAAAATAGAAAGCGTAAGCCTTTTTCTCCTAAAGAAGAGTAAAGAACAATTTTTATCTAACGAAAAAACATGCCGAGTTCCCCTGTTGACTTCAAAGCAGGAGTTTCAAAGGAAAAGTTTAGCTAAACTACTAGTGTATTTGTTGATCGAATGAAAGGTTCTGAAATCCCCGAACGTAAGACATCACTTCAAAATAGACCAGAGATAAAATGGGAAAATGTAACTCGACAATTTCTCCAAGGGCTAAAATTTTATAGTAAACTTCAGAAAAACGATGCATTTTTTCATTGATCGCTTAGAGCTAAATACAAAAAACGAAGGATCTAAAAATATAATTAGTTAACGATGGCATACAGAATCAAATCAAAAATGCATCAATGTAAACGCAACGTTTTAAGGCTGTACATTAGCGGAATTCATCTAAATAATCCACTTTTATGTTTACAAATGTTTTCGAACATTTATGCGACCAACGAATATTCCAATTTATTAAAAATCAGCATATCCGCTCATAGCATCTGGTTAAACTTTTCTAATTGCTCGTATCTATTGATGGGAAAGTGCAGTTACTCTATTTCATATCTTATTACAATACATTTATAATGAAAATAGAACACATAAATGGATTTCATATCTCTAATTGAAATTAAATAATTAAAAATATTACAAATCCAAAAGTATAAACATTTCGTTTACTTTTACTGTTGTTAATTCTTATTTCCAACGAAATGCATGGCAGCTATGTTACCATAATTAGATTCTGAATGCCTGAACTGACTTCAATTTCATCTCATTCTCTTGTTCAAAGGCCTGTTTTCGCTTAGAGAGAGAGAGGAGGGGGAATGCAGTTATCTACAACATAATATTTTAAATAATTTATGTGTACACAGCACTAGAAAATAAAACTCATGTGGCTTTAAAGTGAAAGATTTTCCTTTAATGACGATAGAATTAAAATACGTTTAAAAAATATGCGACAAAACTTCCGGAACCAAGAAATAGACAAAAATAAATTTAATATTTGGCTGAATCTCCATGGTTGAATACAATATCAAACAATTTGAGAGTCGAACAGTTCATGAACACTTTTTGATGTTTGTTCCATGCTTCTAATTGATGCTCCCAACTCACCAAACTTGTTTAAAACTAAATTGTGATCTATTACTAGGGCATAGTCATAATGCAGGAGAAAGATAAACACGACACACACAAAGAGAAATAACGGGACAACGAGAGCAAAAAGATTAATATAACACACGAGGAAACGAATTAACAAAGAAAAGACCAAAGTCATTGCCCTAAAACTTTTCTTGCCTCCCATATCTAAACACCTCAGGAAGTCCGTGGAGTGTTCTACATTAAAGCAGGTAGTTTCTATTCATTACTTCTCCAGAATCACAGAGCGGGCAGTAAGGCTCGGTGAAGATCACTGACTGATGCATGAGTGGTAAGGCAGTAATATCCTATCAAGATATTACTTACCAGGGACATCAGGTAGAAAGCCACAACTGCCTCTTGTTGCTGATTGTCAGGTACATTAATGAGATATTCAACTTTTCCAGCATTTAGTATTCGCTGTCTTGAAGATCGTGCTGGTATTTGGAGTGTTTTAGAAGCAGTTTTATTTTTCAAAATGAAGTCTCATCATTTGGATGTTGCAGAAATTTCGCACGCCTTTCAACAAGACAGTCTACTTGCTCATTTCCGTATAGATTACAATGGTCGTTGCAAAATAATTTGTTTCTTGACCTTAAAGACTGAAGCAGTTCTTGGTACCGGAGAATTTCATACGATAGCTGAGATTCAGAGGATTAATAGATTGGATAGATGTTTGATAGTCTGACAGCACGACTGTCTTCTCGAATTTGTTCTGAAAGATTAGCAAATGTTTGAGTGCTATACGAACATATAGCTGCCATCTTTAGAACTAAATACCCCAAAGATTTTCTATAGTGATATGGGTCGAGGATTCGTGCTGAAAAGTGAAGTCTTTTGAGCCATTGTTTCCCAAAGTGGGCGCTGAAGGACTCTTGGGGCAATTCTGGATCCAGGGGAAATAGGGTATGTGTTTAAGAACAAAAATGGACAATAAGAAGCTGCTAAAAATGCTACCTAAAATGTTTTATACCAACGTTTACCTACTTGACTATATGGACACACACTGCAGTGGTATATTGTCATTAATTCTTTTAATTAGAAAAGTGAATCTACTGCAAATAATTGACTGCGGATATTTAACCGTCTTGGCGGATGTCTGGACGAGGTATCTCGTCATTAGAAAAAGACTGACCAGATGAACGAGATATCTCATCATTAGCAAAATTAGTCAGACCTGGAAGGACGATATATCTCGTCGAAACCACTTGGAGGGTTAAGGATGCTTCTGGCGTAAATAGAGCATAATATAGACAAATTGGTACCACAGCACCATGCTCAACCTTCTCCTTAGTGATTGGTTTTAATTTTACTAATTTGATTGATATTGATTATCAGTAATAATGAGCAACTTAATATTTTAAGTGCAATTTATTTTTGTCATTTCGTTTCAGTAATTAGCTTTTAAATTTTGGCTCCAAGTTTTTTTATTTCCGAACTAGATTTCTGAAATCAAAAATTACATAGTTTAATATATATATGTTGATGAAATTCAAAAATTATAAGCACAGCTACATTTAAAATTTATATTTAGTCGAGATAGTTTTAGAATGGGGCGTCGAAAAATATGTATTTGAAAAAGGGGCGTTGAGTTAAAGAAGGTTTTAGAAACTATGTTCTAAACTGTCATCCTTTCAAGAGCAGGGAATACAATTATGGAGACATCTCAATGTTGCCTTTTCCCTTTGTTTGGTACTATGCACTATCGGGTTTGTTGAAGTTGCTTAAAGTTAAGCCGGATAGCATTATCAGACGTCGTACTGAGTCCTCTAATGACATTGCGTTGTTACAGCTGAATGTTTCGAAATACTGAAGTACACACACCGCTTCTTAAAACAATTGCCATTTTGAAACATGGCGTCTTATACGATCCAATACTACTACAAGGATTTATAAATGAAACTTTTCGAGCCATACTTTCACATTCTGTAAGTAATTTTATTTCGTTTCATTTCTTGTTCAAAATTGCAGGCAGCCGAAACTCGGACAAATCACTATAAATTAATCCTCTAAAATCATTATAAAGGCATACTATTTACACAAAGCAGTAATTGCAGTGAAACTAGCTGTACAGGATAGCTTTGTATTATTAATTATTAAGAAGTTTCACTCTCACTGTTTCGTAAATCGAAGATATATGCAAATAACTTTCAATCATGGGGGATTCATTTTGCTATGATTCGTTCTTCAACAGACTGATAATAAATTACCTGAAAGGGGAAACTATGAAAATTGTACTATATATTTATTCAGGTAGTGTATACGATTGACTCAAGGAGTTAATTCTTGAAGAAGTTTATTTCTACTCTTATAATGTATAAAAAAGTGTAAAAGATACTCAGGTTTCTTATTGAAATGCCAATTTTGTTGGTGTATTTCTTGAACACAATTGAGAGTATTTTAATGTGACAATATATCATTGCAAGAGTTTACCACTACATTTTCCCTTTCGTAAAAACCATTGCTTTATGTCTCAAATTTTTAATTCTACTTAAGGGAACGCTGCACATTCAAAATCAATCAAAACGGATTATTTGGTTTAGCGTTAAAAATTAATTGATAGCAAAGTCTGTGGACAGCAAAAAGAATGTTTCCATTACGATCATTTCTGACACATACAACATAAAACATATAGAAGATAAGTATAAAGTCTACTTAAAAACACGTTTTCCTCCGATTGAGATTTTTTGATATTCTGATTTCAAAATGTTCTCTGCGCATTTGGTTCTGATTGATTTACTTGAATTGTTTTGGATAATCCTTGAAATCTGTTATATTTATCTATGTGCAAAGGAGAACTTCTTCCCATGTTTCTAAATTTTGAAATTTTTATTTAAAATGTTGCTTAACCTATGCCTTTTTTGTAAAATTTTAGACATTATAGTAAATTTTTTGCTTTACAATTAAGCTATACACATACCAAATGGAATCAATTTTCTTTATATGTATACAAACTATTATGAATTAAAATTTTGACAATGCATGGAAAATTAAAGCGCATGCGACCCATCAATTTTTGCTAATTTATTAAAGCTTTTGACTACGTTTTATGTAATAATTTCCGAATCTAATATTTTGGGACCAAATTTTATATATAGGCTTTTTAGTAGAAGGCAAGCAATCTGTGCAAGTTTCAGAACAATCGGATAATAACTGAAAAAGTTTGTTTTGGAAGTCCACGCCCATTAAGGAGAATATAGATATAATGATATATCTAAGAGTTGAAAGTAGGCTTAAGAACGAGCTCTTTTTATGTTTCTATACAATTTACTCAGGGTCGTACTTAACAGGCAGTAGTGACTATGATATCTGGCTCGAGAGGTCTCTAGAAATGTGAAAAGCTATTGTATTGCTTACATGCAGTCTGCTTTCTGTGTTTTAGTTTTACCAAATTTCAAGTTACAAACATCTTTATAATGTGTACTGTTGTATAAATGAAAAGAAAACTTCACACACTTGTGCAAATTATACATCGAGAACTTGGGATTAATAGCGTATCATAACATTGATAACAGAAGATGAAGAGATTGGACTAAAATTTAATCTGTGTTAATTGTTTGTGTAACACAGTGGGATCGAAATGTCTACTTGGAGATCTTAAAAGAAACTGGCCCATGTTTACGTGTCGATTTGTAACTAATCAGTATTATGAATTTGTTTATTTTTCAAAATTGACTTGCAGTTATTTGCATATTTTTATTTTTCACGAGACGTTTTCACTATAATCTAAGAAAAGGAAAGCTTTTGAAAATTCTTGTGTACCGCTGAACACTTTTTTATAAATTGAATAAATTCTTTGAAACAATACTCGACTAGTTTATTTTAAATCTACGATCTGCAAGTTGTACCACCACGCTCCAAACTGACGGCCCAATCATAACCAAGCCTATTTGATTTTCAATTTAATAATTTCTCAGAGGATCAGGGGACCCCAAACAGAGGATCTCAGTTGGGGTCCCCTGGTTCCATCCAAACATCCATTCTGAGCAGTAACGTAATGTAATATTGATGGGAATGTCAAGATGGGATTGAAAGCAAAAAAGTCTGAAGCTTGTCTGGATAACCTTAAAAGTTGACTCGATTCGCAATTGTTTCTTTTCCTCAGAAACAATAAAATACAAATCATTTTAGCCCCAAGTTCGAATGATAAAAAATTCGAATGATTCAATAGCGCCCAATCCTGGTAACTCTATGGATCATACAAACACTGTCATAGTTTGATGACAGTCTTTTACAATGGCAGGAAAATGAGGAGAGAATGATAGATCATACGCAGTACCGAATGCGCTTATTATCTGGAGCTGGGTCTGGATGCTATCTTCAGAAGTGTGATAGAAGCGTAAATTGGGTTGTTAAAAGTCAAATATTAATTCAGTTACTAATTTTCAAGTTATGCATGCATATCTACAGTAAAATTATTAACACATTAAAGAAAATATACCGCACACAAATTTAGTTTGATTGAATTCCCCACTGTGATCATACAAGCACAAAGTCCGTAAATAGTTCACGTTATGTCTTATTGGTATGGAGAATCATGATTATTGATACATATGTTGAGGGGTCAAATATGAATTGATGGAAAGTTCAAGAGAGTGGTATTAACCGACTGGTCTCTGACATTAGGTGCTGGAATGTCACTGATTCAGGAAACGCTATGATCGCAACGATTCTACGAAACCTGGGATATCATTGGACGGTTTAACTGAGGTTGTCGAGGACCTTGCTCTTTGAAGGTTACGCACTCTCAGCATTTTCCAAATCTTTGTTCTCCTTAGTTTGCCCTCCTTGTACCTCTCGGAGGCACATCTCCTTTAGGTATGTACGGACTTCACCAACCCGAGGTACCCTAGTGATCTATTCTTTTCCCGTGTGGTTTACTACCTATGGTAAATATGTGGTCGAGACCCCAGGTGCCCAAGCGATATTTATGTTTTTTCTCCACTCATCCTTTCTTTTCACAATTACTTGACATATTCTGTCTTGTTTTTGGCCGCAGTTTGGCCAAATTTAGCCAATTGAGCCATAAAACGCAACACCAACCTCCCCGAGAGCTTTCAAATTTTAGCCCTTTTCCAGTTGCTCCATCTCAATAAAATTCACCATCATATCCAATGTTCTGACCAGTGCGTAAATTGTTCCATTTGGTATTGGTTATTGCTTTTGCCTTTCACTTTTCAACTCGTCACACTATGGTGACAAGTAGGATGGAGTTATGCTAGGTACAAGCATGGGGTCACGGAGAAGATTCTCGGCTGGAGATATCCATTGCGCTTGACAGACACCATTAACCAATCATAGTAAGAAACCATTTAAGGCTGTAGGGCCCGGGGTATCCCCATTTACTAGCTGGCTTTTTGTGGTGAAAATCAAGGACGTCTGACTCAGATTTACGATTTACAAAAAAAAATGTCTTTTTTTCTTGTTTTATCAATTTATTTTGTGACAGAATTAATTTTTTTAAAGGGGATTCCGGGCTGCTGCCGGGATTTTTTTAAGGGCCGGTCATTTATAAACTAATATTCTCATCTAACATTGTACTGAGATCAGGAGTGCAGCTGTGGGGACACCAAAATTTGCAATAAAATTAAAACATTTCTGTATTTTTAATAATTTAGAACCAGCGGCTTTATACTCCCTTTACTTGCAATGTAATGGGCATATATTCGTCCACTTGTTGAAAGTTAACTATTGATAGTCCCTAAATACTAGATTTTAAAGTGCCCGATCTTTTCATCATCATATACCCATTAATCTTTCCCAAACATTTGCTTTTCTTCGAGTATCAATGTAAGTCAATTTTAATTTAGAACCCGTGACTTCATGCACTTGCACTGAAGTGGCACATATTCGTCCGTTTATTGATAGTTGACTATTTTAATATAGTCTCTAAACACTAAATTGTAAACAAGTGCCCGATCTTTTCATCATTGTATACCCATTAACCTTTCTCAAATATTTGCTTTTCTTCGAGTATCTATTTAAGTTTATTTTAATTTACAACCCTCAGCTTCGAGAGACGTACGGACGACGACACAACGCGTAGACGTTACATAGAGGGCTCCTAGTTTACCCTTTTATTTTTGGTGAAAATCTATCTCAGGATCTGGATTTTTAGCAGAAATCGAAGGTGGAATACTTTCTGAAAAAGCCAGATATAATCAGCTAAGTTATATCTTCTCTAGTTCCAGAGATTATTGAGTTTTAATATACATATTTCCCCCTTGGTTCTTCAATTCTAATTTGTCTGTAAGATACAAGCTTATTTTTTTATCTTGCTTAAGATTCTTTCAAGTTAAATACTTCATAGTTCTGACAATACATGTCCTTTTTAACTTAACTTCCTAAATAGTAGTTTTTAAGAAAGATTTCTTTCCTAAAACCCCTCCATTAAACTATGTACAGATTCCCTAAATAGTGCTATATAAGTAGCCATTTTATTTTCAACCCCTCAATCCTTTCGAAAGTAGCGTCCGTAACGTCATTTCGACCACCACTTTTTCTCCCTTGCAAGTAACACCCTTACTGGCCAGTGGCCAATCAGTGACCAGAAAGATAAGAACCCCTTCCCCGTGTTCTTTCTCCCGTGCTGAAACTTGCTGGGTTCACTAGAAGTTAGGTCTTTTCTCTCTCACTATTATTTTTTTAAGTCGCGTTACGTAGTACTTTGTTTACTTAACATACTGTACCTTTTTGCACTACATAGTGGTATAAACATATAGAATATTGTGTATTCTTAATTTTGTTCTGTTTATTGAATTATTGTGAGAAACAAAATTATTTAAAGGACTCATAATTCTGAAAAAATAGTGAATCAGTGTTTTTAATTTAGTGTGTTGTTATAATCCATCGTATACATTTTAATATATCTATGATTTTTTACCTATGATAGTGTCATGGTGGAAAACAAATATTTAGTGGTATAATAATACTTAAAAATTTTATTTATTTTATAATTGTGCTTAAAAATTGCATTCATTTAGTGAAATTTAACGTATTTTTATTCTTGTCCATTGCACTTTTTTTTAATTCATATGATTTTGTTCAGATATAATTACAGCTTTAAATAAGTGTTTACATGTGCTCTAAGTTGCTATGAAAACATCTTTCTTTTAAAATTGTCTTTGCTTTAACTTTGGTTCTAGGAAAGTTAAATAATTTTTAAAAAATTGCTGAATGCTAAACAGGTGCAAGGAAAGTGATTCAGTCACTCCATGCTTATCTCTTAAGTATTAATTATGTTTTCTTCTGTTCACTGTTCTTAGAAACCCCCTTATCTTTGAAAAACCAGATTTTATCGTCATTTAAATAAACATGGAATTAGTTAGTGACAACCTCGAGCCCTCCCTGAGCAATTAATTCTTCCTACAACCTGAGACGGAGCAACTCTATCAATTCCATGACTTCTTTGGTAAGGTCACAAAGTGGAGAGTTTTCCTTTCATCAAGATATTCCTTCGGAAGATCTAACCGAACTGGAACGCATCATTATCCCAATTACACCATCTAAGTACTACATCACAAAGCCATCAAGAAACGTATGCAACTCAACTTTACAAGAACTTGGAAGGAGATTTGCTTATGAGCAATCCACACCGCAAGAAAATGCCCCACAAATTTTGAAATCTTATGAGATTAGGAAATCAAAACCCAATATAAAAAAGAAACCTTCCACAATCCTCCTTTACCCAAAATCGAAAATTGAAGATTCTCAAGGCACAATAGAAAACATTGTGAAACAACATATTAAGCCTACAAAACAACAAATAAAAGTAACTACAGCAATTCCAAAATAATGGAATTGCTGTAGTTTGTAACGGAGATGTTGAAAAGCTGCTGGAATGAATAAACCAGTAGTTGCGTTTTAAATAATTTAATCCAATCCAGAAAACCTACCGTTAGAACACCAAGACTAAAAATATTTGAATTACCCAAAGAAACAGAAGATAAAGAGATAGTCGCATCTATCTGTACAGAAACTAAAGAATTACCAGAAGAGGTACAAATTAAATTCAAAATTAAAACTAATGAAGGTAAAATTCACTGCATAGTGTCTCATTACCAGTCCCACAATTCAAGCACTTAAAATCAAGGAGAAAGATCAGCATTGGATGGTCAACATACAATGTTAAAGAACATTTTAATATCCAGAGGTGCTATAGATGCCAAATGCATGGCCACACTCAAAACAATTGCCATACTCACAAAATATATTGTGCTCGTTGTTCTGGTCTACATAAAACAGTTGAATGTAAAAGCTAAACTCTCAAATGCATCAACTTTGGGAACAAGTGGAAAAATATGGAGCCAATATATACATGGTTCACTCTGCAGCAGGTGCTATATGTCCCTGCTATCAAGAAGTCAAAATATTCAAGAAGATAATATCCTATTAAAATGCCACACCACACATCAACTCAATTCATAAGTACGCAAATTCGTCCCACATTGACATTCGTTCAAATAAACCTAAGAAAAGCAAGATCTCCAACAAGTCAACTCTTGTTTATGAAAGAGAAATACGAACCAGATGTGATTCTGGCACAAGAGTCATATGTAAAGGAAAATAGAATCATAGGAATACCCGGTTCGTGGATACGCTGGATCTCGAAAAATAAAAAAGCAGGGATTATAACAAGTAGAAATCTGCATTCAGCTATTATTGCAATTACCGATAACACGGTGGTGGTTAAAATTGAAAATATTAATGAACCTCTAATGGTCTTTTCAGCTTACTCATCACCTCAAGATGACCTTAACGTAACTCTTCAAGAACTCAGCGAAAATATTAGGAAAGGTGGAAATGAATACTTTTTAATTGTTGGTGATTTAAATGCTCATAGCATCAACTGGGTGTACGACCACCAAAACTCTAGAGGGTCAGAACTACTGGAATTCATACACGAACATAAACTACAGATCCTCAACGATCTCAAATCACCTCCAACCTTTAACAATATGAATGTGGGTTGGCCGGACATTACTTTGATGTATCACCCAGAGCTAGCGAATCAGTGCGGCTGGGAAGTACTGGATGAGGAAACACTGAGTGACCACATGTACGTCAGAGCAGTTATGTCATCGGTAAAAAAATCATCGACGTACACCAGTACAAAACAGCCTTTGGAGGACACAAATATTAGCACTCAACTTCGAAAAGGATGCAGCCCGGATATATAGACATTGCAAATGCTCAGAGCCAGAAACATTGGACAACATAACTGAGGACTTGCAAAACTCTATCATCACAGCTTGCAATAAGGCATTCAGGAAATAGGCATACCAAACCTGTTTGGTGGAACCAGGAGCTACAGATCAGAAAGAGGGAAGTAAATGCTCTTAGATCTCAAAAGGCACAGGGTGAAGAAAAAGCACGAGCGAGAGAAACTTATGCACAGAAAAGAGCTCAACTCGTAAAAGATGTAAATAAAGCCAAAAAGGAAGCTTGGAGAAAATTCTGTACAGATGCTGGTTCTCCTTACGGTAAACAGTACAAGGCAGTTTTTAGGAAAGGAACAATACCAGATGAAATTTTCAAAATAGCAGGTGACGGAAACGCAGGTTCTGTCAAAGTACTCGCGGGTAAACTTCTGGAATCACTTTACCCATGTAACAACTGCAATAGTATAACGGTTGAAGATTTCACTAATACGCCAAGGGACACAGACTTCTTCAAAGACGAGGTCAACAGAACTGTCAATTATCTCCCGAAAGGCAAAGCACCTGGAAATGATGGTATAGATAATCTCGTGTTGCAAATTATCAATAACCAATTTCCAGAATTTCTATTTGCTTTCTTCAATAAATGTCGAAATCTTGCGACCTTACCTAAGCCCCTAAAAATTGGAATTATCATTCTTTTCTACAAGGAAGGAAGAAAACACGATGAAATAAAATCCTATCGACCAATTACTCTTCTTCCAACTCTGAGTAAAGCTTTGGAGAGATTGCTTGTACAAAGGTTGACTTATCATCAAGTTGAAAACAAAGAAAGACATGCACTCCAGTTTGGATTCAAGGAGGGCTCATCTGTTGACGATGCTCTAGAAACCTTGCTAAACAAAATTAATGAAGAGAAAAAGAAAAGAACTGCATGTCGCTGTAGTGTCGCTTGATATTGAGGGGGCATTCGACAATCTTCACTATAATCTCATCAAAAACAGATTAACGAAATCTAAATGCCCTTCCAATATTAAAAATACTTTTGCTAAAGTACTTGAGGACAGAAAAGTCATACTCATGACAAGCGGGGATCCGGCAATCAAGGAACAAGGAAAAGGCTGTCCACAGGGATCGTTCAGCGGACCAGTGCTGTGGAATATCGTGGTCGGTGCAGCATTAGATCTACCATGGCCTAAAGTCCACATGCAAGCATTTACTTGACGACTTCACCTTTATAATCGCGGCAAAATCAGAGCGCAAATTAGGTGAGCTAGCCACAAATGAACTGGACTTGTTAAAAACCTAGACAGATCAGCAAGTTCTGAACGTATCCGAAAAAAACTAAGTACCTCCTTCTTAGTAATCTTTCGAGAGGAACTTCCATCTACTGGAATAAAAGAAGAATAAAACGAACTAGTAATTTAAAGTATCTAGGACTTACATCAGACGAGAAGCTAAATTGAGCGGTTCACGTAGACTTTAGGACAAAAAGCCGTTCCAATTTCAAATGCTACAAAGAATAGCTGGAACGAGATGGGGAATAGGATAGAAATTTCGAACGCTGCTGTACAAAACAGTGACAGAAAGAATGTTGAGTCATGGTGCAGTGGTCTAGTGTCATAACTCAACTCAACGAACTATAAGAAAGCTTAATGGGATACAACGAAAATTTCTGATCTCAATTACAGGCAGTTACAGAACAGCACCCACTTTGGCCCTTCAAACAATTGCGGGAATTTCACCACTATATCTTTCACTTCAAAAAGAAGCGGTGTGTGTCAAAATGAGAATGAGAATAAGTACAAAGCTTGGAAATGAAAAATATGACAAAGATGACTACGAGGAAAGGGCAATAGGTTGGTCTATACATCCAGCTGAAACTCTTTCATATGATAGAATAAACCCAGCAGTGAGAGTAACTCACTCCGGCATAAGCTACTTCACCGATGGCTCCAAAATGGGAAAGAGTGGGAAGTGCTTTTTGTTCTATGCAAGAAGGGCGTATAATCCAGCAATGGTTCACGAGAATGCAGGATAACTCCGTTTTCCAGGGGAGCTGTATGGGATTTTATCAGCCATAAAAACAGCAGAAGCAAGAGCAGACAAAAATGTCAAGATCTGGTCAGACAGCCGAGCTGGTCTCCTGGCACTTAGAAATCCTAAAACGCCGAGTCCACTGGCACGAAGAATATAATATCTATTAAATAACAAAGGAATTTGTCTAGGCTGGATTAAAGCCCATGCGGGTCATGAAGGAAACGAAGAAGCAGATAGGTTAGCACAAGAGGCAACCACAATGCAATGCATTGATGAAGGGGTGAAATTGGCCCAGAAGTCATCGCAGGAGGAAAACCACTAGCTGGCTACTTGGTGCCTGGTAGAAGGAATGGGATGAAGGAGAAACAGGCAGGAGGCGGTGCATGATGTGTTGCCAAAAGTGCCACTAAAATCGGCAAGTTGGACCAGTGAAGATACACTCTTCTTCACAGGACATGGCCCGTTTCCATCCTACCTAACGAGGTTTAAAAAATCAATTCAGTAAGGGAGCAGACTGTGATAATCATCACAGTCTGCCCCTTACAGCATCATGGCATATGAGGAAGCCTGCCGACCACCTTAAAATCGCATGTCAGGAACATTGCTAATACCAAGGGCAAGTGGGTCAAAATTATCAACATGGTGAGATTCACTGAGAATCATCAGGACTTGATTATCCAAGGAGACTGAAAAACCTACTTTTTTATTTCTTCTGTATGTTGTATATATAGTGTTACTTAGTATGATAATATAGATGTAATTACTGTATAGATGTAATAATGTATAAAAGTAATGTGCTCTAAATTAAGGATAGACATGTCACCTCGGTGGCCTGCTGTATTCATTCCAACCACATTCATTTAAACTGGTACAGTGTCTCACGACACTAGGCACGGGAATTTGTGTTGGTGTTAGTTAGTAATCCTCAGCTTCATACACCCTTCACTTGCGCTGTAATGGCCATATATTCGTCCACTTATTGACAATTGACTATAAATAGCCCCTAAATACTAAATTTTAAAGTACCCGATCTTTTCATCATTATATACCCATTAACCTTTCTCAAACATTTGCTTTTCTTCGGGCATCTATTTACGTACGGCTAAACATGTTTTATTCATAATCATTTCACCCCTCCCATTACTCCCTCTTCTCTATAAATATTTATCCCCGCGTTTCTTCCACCACGCAATTTTATCACTCGGGGAAAGTAGTTCCTATGTAACCGGCCCGAATGCCTCACAATGAAAAAACTAATAACATATAAATATATGGCGAAAGATTAGACCTACGAGCCATCCTGACGGAAAATCGATGGAGGGACAGCGGGCGTGATGAAGTGAACTGAAGCGGGGTTGTCCCCCTTTCGTCTCATTCACGGTTAAGATGATGACCACATCGAACACGTGCCAATGCATCTCCTCATCCCCCTCCCAAATTAAGGGCGGGAAAGTTCACAGGAGTAGGCGCGTGCGAAGAAAGAAGCAGTGTAATTGGTTTTGGGCTTCGTGTTTCTAAAAGGATCTCCGGGGGGTTTTTGTTTGTGGGGAAAATGGGGTTTTCGGATGAAACGTTGATGAAGAAAAGCGTTATGTTGCCGATAATAGCGCGATTTCTTTGTGTTAATAAATACCCATTTGGGTAAGTTTATTAACTCACCAAGTGGTTTTGCGGGCCACGGTAGCCCAGTTGGAAGAGCAACGGATTAGCAACCGGAGGGTTGCGAATTCGAAACTAGGTCCAGCCAAAGACCAAAGTGTACACTGGGGCTGGTGCATGTTAAATCTGTCGTGGCCTCAAATGTCCTCATATTGACGTGGTATGGAAGTTAGAAGAGTGGGGTGCCAGCTCAGGTGTTTTTCTCTCCATCTGACCGTGGTTCAAAATTACCAGGCGCTATTCTAGGCTCTTTCCCTTTGGGATTGATCCCAGATCGTCGCCAATAGCTCGTTGTGTTTCTCCAGTGCGACATTAATTAAGTACCTACCTACTAACCAAGGGGAATGAAGATCCAAGTAAGAAAATAAATTGTTCCTTGACTTGAACTGGTGACGGTTTGTAACAGGTTTTAGCATAAGAGGATGCCATTACAAGGTGGGTTTCGACGAAGATAAACCACCAGGAGGGTTAAGGTCAATTAACCATCCTGGTGGTTGTCTTGACGAGATATCTCGTCATCAGCAAAAATAACCAGATCCTGATGAACGAGATATCTCGTTATTAGAAATAAACTGACCAGATCTTGATCTCGCCGTCACACAATCAGCAATATCTTGATGAGGAACTATCTCATCATTAGCAAAATTGGTCAGATCTTGATGAACGAGACATCTAGTCGAAACCACTTGGAGGGTTAAGTTATTACTGGGTTACTTAACCTTTTAGTACCCGAGGTATGTGCCAGATACTTCATTATTTATCCAGGAATCGATAGATAATCATTGGCGATATGATTCGAAATTTCATGGTCAAATGTTAACCCCTCTGAGTTCTTTAACCCTAATTTCTCCAATTCAAATGATTAAATCAGACACCCTTTTGGACCTGCGATATGAAGGTATGTATGCATACACAAATCGAGAGAGATATAGAGAGTAAGAGAGAGGTTGAGAGTTTCACTGTGCTAGTGCCACGTTTCGGGTAAGCTACGCCAAACACAAGACAAACAACATCACACAATGGACATATACACACAATGAAAGTTTGGTGACGAGGAGAGAGAAATACACTCAAAGAAGAAACGAACCTGACAGAAATCGAACTTGTGCCACCTATAACTCGCAGGGGCTAGGGCAGTGGGCAAACCCACTGAGCTCCAACGGTTGATATCAATTGATTGTGTGTCCCATAATGGATTGATTTTTCTACTATAATTTTACATTTCATGTATTAAATTTAACAACTAAAACGTGAGAGTGGAGTTTTAGAATTACGAGGCAAACTATTTGCGAGATAGCAAAAAATTTCATTCGTATTAAACTAGTCTTTATTGTATCGAACGAAGATAAAAAGGTGTGAAAATTAGAAAAATCTGTTACATAAAAACTATTTTGAATTTTGTTAGCATTATCTGTTAATGCCCTAATAATTGACTTCCAATAATTAAATTTACAAATTTCTGGTACCACTTTTTTGACATAAAAATGGACAATTTTAAAATTTTAAGCATTTCTTCCGAATACTTTTTTTGTTCTGCAGATCCTACGGTGTTAGTTTTTATTTTAAAAAACCCTTATTTCTTTTCAAACAAAATATACAAACGAAATCATTTCGATCCATCATTAATTAGATCGCTGAAATTATTAATTTTCTCTGCACTGCTTTCTCCTTCGAACCTTCAAAAATAACTAATTGATAAATTTCTTTATCTTCAGACCAGAAATCATTTAATGGTTCCATTCCAACCTAATAACGATTCCCCCCCGAATCTGCAACAGCAGCAAAAGCAGAAAACCCGAGATTCATTTTTTTCACTTTTAAATACTTCCTAGAAGTCAATTTTCATTTCGAGAGCTCGTTTCCACGCGAGTGAACTTTCACTAAAACAGTAAAAACGTAATGGTCGAATGCAAGAAAAAAAAACCGTGCCTACCATTCGTTACTTCCAAAGCGATTTGAAAGAGTACCGTAAATAAAACAAATCATTTAAAGCTACAGTTTGCAGACTATTAGTCACAGCAGTTACACATGTAGTGCAAGGGAAAGCGATAAAGCGTCTACGCCACACAGAGCAACAAATAGAAAACACCGCTAGTATAAAAAGAAGTCTGAATGTAAAAGAACAAGAGCATTTCCAAAACTGCCACAGTACTAAAACATTTTCTCGAATTCTGCTGCCATTTTTCATTGAGCCGGTTTCGCGAGATTACGACGGAGTTTTCTGCATTCTTCAACGATATGAACGGCTAATAAAAGCGAGTGTTATGATACCCCATAGTGCACTTTGGGTCATAACCAGACTCGTTTTATTTGATGGTGTATATGGATAACAGAATCAGGGGCCCTACATCTTTATAGCTTTCATTAAACGGATTGAATTGGGGCCAGCGTTGAAAGAACCGGATTACGACTTAAATACGAGACTCGGATGCTGTTCCGTAGGAAGTCGTTTTGAACGGAGGGATTTGAACTAATGAGAGTTGAGTTGTTACGTTCTGGTGCGCATTTTACAAATATAATTAATGTGAAACGTTTGTTGCTATCTGTTTTTACGGCCTTCAGATGTTGAAGAAATTTGCAAAAGTATTAACTTTCTTTACAAATGTGGCAGTTGCGGATAAAAGAAATCCCCTTTTCAATTCAAGCGCAGTTCAAAGAACTCATTCAAAGATAAGATTCGAAATAGAGTAACAGCTTCAATAAGTTCATTTACATTAGGGATCAAATTTCGCAGCAACACCCAATTTTCACCCAATTTTGAATTTATATCAAATGTTGATAAATAAATCAAATATTAAAATAATTTAAAATAATATTTTGATGAACATTTCAAATTTATATTAAAATGTTATCTTTGGGTACCGTTCCAAATCAACCTAAAATCATTTCTGGATTGAGTATGAAATATATTTGGAGCTCCTAATGTTAAATTAGTTCCCAGACTTTTATTTAAGTTTTTAGAAATAATCTTATGGTACTGACATTTTTAATCACGTTACCACTGAAAAACCCAAGCAAAATCAGCTCATATTTGAATCCTGTAACTAACTCTGAGAGTATTTCTCCTGAGTCAGTAAAACTTTCCATGTGTATGTCTCTTAACGTTGTATGTCTTCTGTTTGGCACAGATATTCCGTAAAACATAACTCTTGGAGCCATAGAACCTCAATCAAACCAACCCCCGAAAAATCTACGTAATGTTTATTTATTAAAATTAATTTTGGCGAAATAACTTGAAACACTGTATCTGAGATAATATATCCATACAGATCTGAAATTTCACATCAAAACTGGATATGCTATTAGAAATCATGAAGTTGATGCCAATTTAATATGAAAATGGGCCCTTTCGCAAATCATATGCGCATGGATTTGGAAGGGGTGGCGTCTGAAAAGACGCTACCCTGCCAACCAAATCCAAATAATATCCTACCAACTAAACCCATACCAACCAATACTCACATACCATACCAACCAATATCCTATCAACCAAATCCAAAGGGAGTCTGAATTCACTCTCCAACGAACGGTGCACGAATAAAAAGGGTGACTCGTTTTTCAGCTGAACAATAGCAATAGAAATTTTGAATGGCTTTAAATATTACTCTTTTTATAAATTGATATTAGTTAAAAACAAAAATGTGTGTTCATCAAGAAGTACCTCAACTATTGATGTGAGTCCTGGAAATTTATCGAGTTGTGAGATTGCTCTTGCTTCAACGATTTATTTTTCCACGAAGAAACTGGGGTCGCGATAGTCCGGTTGGAAAAGTAGCAGATTAGCAACTGGAGGGTTGTGAGTTTGAAACTTGACCCAACCAAATGCCGTCGTGTATGTGGAGTTAAATCTGTCGATGTTAAATATTGTTTGTAGTTTTAATTTGTATTATTAACGCCACGGACTAACTGTTAAAGATTGTTTGTTTTGTTAATTTAGAGTTGCGCCGATGGCAACACATTCTGTCGTTTTATGTTTCAAAATGTAAATAGTTTGAATTAAAAGAATTCTGATAACTCGCATTTCCGTTGATGGCTCAACACAGCGTTTTGTCTTATGTTCTTTTTTGTAATTCTTTATCGAACCTTGAGAAACCTGTGAGTCGTGGCCTCAAATGTCTTCACGTTGGCGTGGTGTGGAAGTTTGGAGTGCCAGTTCAGGTTTTGACCTCGTCATCTGACCGTGGTTCAAAATTAAGAGGTCTAGTCCTCGGATCTTTCACTTCGCCGTTGTGTATCTGTTGTGTTAACCAGTGTGACGTAAATTCAACTACCTAGATACAGCTTTGACTCTTAGTTAAAATCAAATCAATATAGATTCAACCATTGTGATTTTTGTACTATTGCTAACATCTGTAGCATTACATATTTCGGGATTGAACCCGGATCGTAGCCAATAGCCCGTTGTGTTGCTCTAGTGTGACGATAATTCAAATACCTACCTACCTCGAAGAAAATTAAGTGGACAAAATCTCTGAAACGACTCTTCATTTTGTTTTTCTTCTCTCCTCGCTTCAGGAAGGGGATGTTGTTCCACACGTGTTTACATTCTTTGTAAAATCAATACTTAAAGGTGGAATTTTCCTAAACCGACGTATTCTAAGGTAGTTAGGTATTTTAATTAACGCCACACTGGAGCAACACAACGGGCTACTGGTGACGGTCTGGGATCAATCCCAAAGGGAAAGATGCGTGGCAACACCACTTAATTTTCAACCACGGTCAGATGAAGACCGATGTATTGTAAAGCAAACATGGTGAAAGTTGAACATGCCAAATGTTATAATCGTTTAAAAAATTTATTAAATGAACGAAACTCTGTATTGTATCTGTCGTCGGCATACTAGTAAAACACACTAAGTTAAAATTATCAAGACACGAGTTTTGTGGCTTTTCTAGATCAGAATTTGATGACTTTTGGATAGGGTTTAATTTCTTCTTTCGAAGCACAATTAATGAGTAAGCTTAATGAGTAGAATTTTTCCTGTTCATTTTCTCAGAACCGTTTTTACTTGTAGTGTGTTTCACATGTATGTCGACGAAATACGAGTACAATACAACTAAAGATCTACTTAATGGTTCTGTTTTAGTTTTGCTTTTCAAACAGAATCTGGTGAATGATATTAAAAGCTGTAATTTATTTGATATTTTGTATGTGCGAAATTCTATTACCTTGTGTATCCGTGTATTCACAAATATACATATAAAGCCCAAAGCGCCATGCCCCGCTCGGATTTTCAACGGCATGCATCGCTATTCGAATTGGGAGCTTGAAATCGAAAATCCGAGTGGGGAATGACGCCTTACGCCACAAAAACTATGTTATAGACTAATCTGAACAACGCCCTCTAACACATAAATGGAGCATTTCCGGGCACATATTCTTTGACAAAAAGATTTAGTTTGGGCCCATCTACCACCCCTTACAAATTGGGTAGATATTTTCGAAAAACCCTGTATTAAATTTATGGGGACGCTTTTAAAAAAATTGTTACAAACTATATATTGTCTATTTTTAGTGTCGCATGCCCTAAATATTTTGCAACATATTGCTTTAAATGTTGAATACAGAAATGATTGTCTTCTGGCTGCCTTTGATCTGCAAGTATTAACAGAACACAAGATACACCAGTGATAAAAACAAAATTTATGAAATTTGAAAACATTGTGGTCAAATAATGTTGCTATCATCATAAAAATACGAAAAACTAGCTAAAATGGGCATGGCATTCCAAAGAGTTGTTAGTAATGCTTTCACCGTTTACGAACGATAAACCATGAAAAAACCTTTTAGATGACTACGAATAGGATCATTCCCATATTAGATTGATTCCCATATCCCATAAAAGATTGAATTTTAAGTTTACAATTAAATTCTATCCTTAGTAAAGAAATATAATATGAAAAATAAAAAAATTACAGGAAAGTTCCGTTACTTTCTCGTAACATTCAAAAATAGAACAGCAATAGCATTTTTCAACAAACATGTTTTCAGAATTTAATCAGATGCTTTTATCATCTTTTAAATTAGCCTTGAAAAACTATTTCTCGAAAAAGGGACTGGAGGTATTTTTTGAGATTACAAAATGTTAGACCGTGAAATGGGTTTTGTTTCTGTTTTCGTTTCAAAGTAGGAAACTAAGACGTTTCAACAGTTTCATGCTCAGTTTAGTTAGAACATCATCCCATTCTTCAGGGAAAGCTAGTTTTGAGTTTGAAGAAATATTTTCTTGTTTCCTTTAAGGAAACAGAATTTCCTAAATTTTTCGAGCTAAATCCATTTTTACTCCAATTGTTCAAATCCCTTTAGGACTATTTTACTGACAAAAAGAATTATTTTACTATATCTTTTGTTCAGATTTGATTTGATTTTTGAAATGGTTAAAGTGCAAATAAAACAGAATTCCCGTAGCCTTCTCAGTTTAAAATCAGATAAATCTCAATTTATCATGAGTTTTTCATTTTAGTACCTATATAACACATCATGTCTACTCGCTTACGTTTTTGCAATCTCTTAAAGCAAATGTAATTTTTCTAATAATCGTTTTTGATGTAATGCAATGACTTTTAAGTTATTTTGAATCTAATTCAAGTTTTTCTTTCGTTCCGTTTTATTTTCTGTCTCATACCATCAAGCAGTCTCATTTAAGTTTCACTGTGAGAGGTTTTTTGTTAAGCTAAATGCAGGTGACAGTAGTACTCCTGCTGCAGAACGTGTTTGCGGTACGTATTTCAAACGTGACGTCACTTGGCTTGTTTACCAATACGATTTCAACACTTCGCTCACAAAAATTCCAAAGAAGGAATTCCGAATTGATAGATCACTGTCATGGAAGAGCAACGACGCAACTGCACAATCGGGGTGAATTTTCAAAATGCATACCTGCATGCGTGACATTATTTAAAAGTAACATATTATTAACCCCATCTTCACTACCATTCAAAGTTTATCACTTCTTGCAATTAATATTTATAATGAAATGTATTCTTAGTTTCCTTTTTCTGAATAAATTGATGAATTCCACTTGCGTCATTGTTCTTCCTGAACAGTGTTGATTGGAAAACGCCAATTACATTAAACGTAGCACCTTAACTGCAATAATCGACACTTCAAGGTTCCTCGATATGTATCATGCGAGTTTTCGGGTAGTGGAAGTAAAATCTTTCCGTCTGGTTTGTTTGTTCACATTGCAAATCCCTCACACAGTGATATCTATAACTGAAATGATAAATGATCATTACATTTTTTAAATATACGAAATGGGTATCTCTGTGAAGTGAAGACATATTGTTTCAATTTTAGTTCTTCTCTCAGTGATTTTAAGTATTTCATTACATAAAACTTATCTTTGGAGCATGAAATTCCTAAATAAACAGAAATCTTTTCCAGTTTGTCCTGTGTAAGGGGATCACGTTTTTATTGATTGCATTTTTTCCAGCCCTTCAGACTCATTCCTGAATCCTGATAACATAATTTCTTTGAAGACGAATGACTTGTTGGACTTGGTCTAGCAGGACGGCTAGACCAGGAAGAATAAACAACATCAATATAAAAGTGACTTAACTCATAGTTATTCTGAACCTACTTTTGCCACATTTCGACCGGGTCTCTTGAGAGAATTATAACGTGAAGGGAAATCGTGGAAAAGTTCAAATTACAAATATAAATAGTCTCACCTTTTCTGCAAATAAAGTCTCCCGGACTGAATAAAACAGGCCTCAGTCTCAGCACCAGTTCTCGAAGAAATCCTTGTTCCGTGTTCTGGAAGATCTCCACCCTCTTCAGGGTGTCCAGGTGGACGTGGATGGCGATCTCCGCCTTCAGCTTGTCGGGCAGGCAGCCCACAGATCGCTCCTCGTCCGACGACTTCTGCGTCATCCACAGGTAGTCGAACCACTTGATGACTTTGTTGAAAAGCGTCCCAGGTACCTTGCGCATCCTCATATACGTCTTCACCGAGTCCAGTTTGGCTAAGCAAAGAAAGAGAGACGTTGTAAATAATTGGGCATAAGTGTAACGTATTGATTTGTTGAATGAAAGTTATTGCATTATATAGCATGTTAAGAAATGAAAGTTATTGCATTATATAGCATGTTAAGAAATGAAAGCAATTACATTCTAGTTCGGCAACATCAAATGCAATTCGCAAGATCATTGTGTTTCACGTAAGAAAGAAATTTAACTCTCTGAGCGTTAGATTTCCGAGTATTGTACCATTGCTTTTACCCTTCAACACGCATGACTGAATAGTCACATCTATTAGTTGAAAGAATTTTAGGAAGGATTCTATTGGTCAAAAAGTCAAAAACCGGTTTTAAGTAATGCAGAGAAAACCGTAGGTTGCATGGTGGGGTATGACACTTAGGGGATAATTGCGTTTATGAGTTGCATTTGGGGAATGTATTTCGTGACATTTTTTTAAATCTGGTTTCAATTATGGTTCCTTCAGTGAAGTCAACGAATTAGATAAATAGATGAAAACCTTATTCAAATTGATAGCAAAACATGAAAAATCTTCAAAAGAACGACTGATAGATTAAAAACATAGGAAAGATTGCCATTTCGGCGGAGCAGGATGTTCACCATCATCAAGACAAAAGTAAATCTCGAAAAGAAACTCGAGTTTAAGTATGCTGTTTAGGAAAAGTGGGTGGTTGCCACAGATGATTATTTTAAATGCGCCTATCCAGGCCGCGTGTAAAGACAGGGAAGTACTAGTGCCAACTAATTATTTAAGATTTAAAGCTGGTCGATCTTATCCCAGTACCTAAGATCCAGTACCTACCTCTTAGATTGTAAGACTTTTTTCACCGTGCACAAGACGTAACAATTGTACCTGAGATCAAATTAAATTTTTTTTAATGTTTAACAGGTTCGTAGGTTTGTGCTTAAAGATAAAATTTTGCTTTAATAATTTATTTAAGTTGTGTAACGAACTGCGAAATCGGCTGTGATGTGCGATTAATGTGAAGCAAGTGAGCGATCGGTGTAACGCCGGCTGCGGAGCAATAAACCTTCGCTATCTGTGGGATTTTCAAATTAAAAACAAAGTCAGTTAAGATTGAGTTCCGATTACCAGCTGCGAGACTTGGAATATCGAATCGTCAATTTCCCCTAGATGTGTTTTTATTTGTTAGTGTTTGTGATTGTGCTTGTATATTTTGTGTTTTAAATTGTTTTATTAAACTATTGTAATTGGATAGAGAGATTCAGAGTTTCTTCCATTACAGTGTTTTTGTTTACAGTTTTTGTTTGGAGAAGTGGAATTTACTTATCCAGATAAAAACCACAGAGAATACATGACATTGTATGAAAAGTGTAATGTCACTGACAGAGGCATTACACTTTTCATACAAGAAAAATTACGTTGTTACACAGTAAATGTGTGTAATTTTCTTGTCTAATTTCGGTAAGTTCTAGGAAGTTTTACTCAATAATTTACTATGTCCTAGGCAGTTCAGAGGTTAGTGAAGTGTTGTAAATGCTAATTTTGCAATATCTTCATCTTCGATAGTAAAGTAAACACATTTTACTAGGCTGTACCATTGTACAAGAAATATTGTAAGCAAAAAAAGTCTCAAAACTAGGGGTCTCATAGAATTCGAATTGTTTGTCGTATAAATTGCTCAGGTGCTACCCACTTTAAGACAAACTATTTTTTCCAACGTTGAAAACTTTTTGCGAAAAGGTTTCTTTATATAGTAGCTTATTCTACAACAAACATTTTTAAATACAGCAACTGACGGCTTCGTAACTTACTTTTTGCAATACATAAAAAGTCATTCACGAAGTTCAAATATATGTAAGGTAATTTTGGTCATACTAAAGATACAACTGACCTCTTCGACACTACAAATGGCAAACTGGCGACTAGTTGTGATGGAATCAGAAATTTGCCGTTACTCCAAACAGGAAAACACCAACATTCATGCGCTTACAACCGGAACTTACTGGGTGCAGACAAACCTTGACTACTTTTTCAGTTGAGTAACAAGATATTATTTCAACCCTTTTATTCAATTTATGCATCACTAGAAGTAAATTTTCATTCATAATGATTGCTTGATTTAAGAAATTTTGGATATCGTCTAAAACGTCCGTCTCTTAGAACACTGATGAAGAAATTCAGAAATAGAACACTTGGAGCAGATTATAAGGGTAGAATATTTGCTGTTAGAAGGTATTTGGTGAAACTAGAATTGTTCACAAAAGTAATAAAAGTGAAATTCATAGACATTGGAATGATATTTATATATTTTTTGAGAGACAGGTCAGTAATAATTCTAATCACATTTTGAGTCCTTATGTAATTATTTAAACTGAAGCAAACCCGGGCAAGTTTCCCAATAAATATTTAAAATGTATTTTTCAAATGGCTGTAAAAATTATTTTTTTTCCAAAAGAATTTCATTAAATAATTTTCAAACACAACGCTTAGTTCAAACTGTTTTTGTGTTTCAGATGGAATTAAAAATGTTCGCCCGGGAAAAATGTTTTTACTGAGCTATACTTTTACGTAAGAGAAACATTAATTGATTAAATTTTTTATTATGTGATGCTCTTCATCCACTACAAATAGATAAGAAATTAAATTCATAATTTCGAGTGATGATCTTTTTAATTTTCTATGCAATGATATCTTTAGACAATTAATTCAGTTCAAAGGATTTCTTGTGTCTCATTAAGTATCTTGATTAAGCTTTAAACGAAGTGATACGAAGTTATAGTTGAACAAAATTTTTCATGTATCACTATAAAAATGAGTACAAGAGAAAATAAAGGTAGTTGGATTCACTTCACACTAAAAAGAACAGGCTATTGATGACGGTCCAGGATCAATATCGAAGGGAAAGATTAGAGGACAACAGCTTGTAATTTTGAACGATGGTCAGATGATGAGATCAACACCTGAGCTGGCGCCCTATTTTCCACACTTCCACACTATACCAACGTGAAGACATTTGAAACCACGACACATTTAGGGTGCACCAGCCCTCATATTCACGACGGTGTATGGCTGGAACGAGTTTCGAACACTCGCAACCCTTCGATTGTTAACCCGCGGTTCTACCAACTGGGCTATTGTGACCCTCACGAAAATAAAAGAACTGCAATTTTCTGACATCGAAAAACTAACAAAATATAAAATTTAGGAAAAATTTGATGTTTTAATAAGAATTATGGAATAGAATTAACAATAAAATTTGAAATAAATTTATATTACTTTTCGTTTTACTATAGTTTTTTAGAATTTCGTAACTGCTAATCATCTAAATTATAAGTTTCTGGATGACATTGCCGGTGCAAAATGTAAGAAACTACTTTTACAACTCTGACTTTAGTGACAAGAACAGATGGAACATACATTTTTTAGAAAATCCACATTTGAAGGCATTTACTTTCCAATGGAAAAATTTCCAAAATTTGTTATTCTTAATTGGCCACTTCAAGCTGCATTCTATTCAACCTATGTTAATTGGACACTGACTGTGAATGTGTATTCATGTAGTAACGCTTCAATTTGCTGAACTTTAATCTATTCACTTTTTAAATACAAATTGGCTCGAATTTATTTGCATATTTTTATTCTTAATGAGACGTTCTTCCTATAATCTAAGAGGAAAATGTATGCTAATTTTTAAAAGTATTTGGCAGTCGTCTATTATTTTTAATTAATGGAGCTTGAATCTTATCTTATGGATGCATTTGGGATAGGTGAGCAGACGAGAAGCTTTCCGTGATATTGGTGATATACGAGGGTCATTTTGTAAGTAATGCACAGGTTGGCAACACTGCAGAGTGAATGACGCAACGATCATGAAAATTACATCAGTTATAGTTCAAACCTTGAGGAAGAAGCACGTGTTTTTGTTTTATAGATAGCGTAATTGTTTTTAGTAACGCGAGTTAGAAATGGAGCCTGCACCAGTCTCGGGTACTGTGACTGTTGTGGATAAAACATCGTACATAAGATCGAAACTTTACGTGGCAAAAACCCGACAGAAATTCAGTGCTTTAAGTGAAGTTTGCGGTAAATTAACAGTGAACTGTAGTACAGTTTCTTGTTGGGCTAATCGTTTTCGTGAAGGTCGTGTAAGCATAAACGACGACCCAAGACCAGGAGGACCGAAAACATCGACAGATGAGCGAAGTGTGAAACTCGTGACAGATGTAGTGGAAGAAGATCGTCGTGCGACATGTGAGGAAATTTCTGAAGCCACAGGGATTTCACCAAAGTCAGTATTCCGAATTCTGACAAATTATTTTAACAAGAGAAAAATTTCTGCGCGTTGGATCCCTCACTGCTTGAGTGCTGAACAGAAGCAGAAACGCCTGGACATAGCGTCTTTGCTGAAATGAAGATTTGACGTTGAGGATCAAGCATTCTTGTATAGATTTGTCGCTATTGATGAAACGTGGGTTAGAGACTTTGAGCAGGAGTTGAAATCACGGTCCAACAAGTGGAGAGGTTAAAATTCTCCATAGCCAAAAAAATTTCGACGAGCTCAATCAAAGGTGAAATAAATGATTGCTTACGATCACCACGGAATCGTCATGACAGAGTTCCATGTGGACAAAGTGTCACAGCAGTGTATTATCGTGAATTCATTCAAACGGAACACAGAAATGCACAAAACACGACCTCAGTTGCTCGAGGCTGGGCCACTCATTTTCCATGACAACGTTCGCCCGCACATCGCCGATGTCGTAAATGAAAAGCTGCGCGAATACGGTTGGGAAGTGCTACCTCATGAACCTTATAGTCCGGACATGAGTCTACCAGACTTTGACACTCCCAAAGTTGAAAAACCTATATGCGTGGACATCTTTTTCCTTTTCTGGAAGAGCTTTCTGCCGCCGTTTCCCGAGCCATTCGCCAGATGAACAGAGATGGTGTATTAGATGGAATAGACGTCGGGACTAGGTCATTGCGAAGCAGGGAGACTATATTGAAGGATTGCAAATAGACAGTATGAAAATAAACATGTAAGTAAACACAAAAAATTGTGTGCATTATTTATGAAATGATCCTCGTATTTATGGATTTGTTACGCTATACGTCAGGTATTTTTATAGAAATACTCTGAACGTCTCATCAGAATTTCCTATTAATATTTCGAAAAGTGTCTCAAATTGTAAATTACACGTTTGTCTGTTTATAAGTCGAGTTGGTGAAGTTTTTATTATTGAAAGGTGCCAGGAAAACTGGTAAATCAGTCAATTACTTGGCAGACCTCCCACGGGAGTATAGAGCTGCAGACGGAATATAGACTCCACGAGTTTACGGAAGTTTCTATAAGCACTGAACACTATACTTCTTGCAGAGAGGTTCATAATTATGTTATATTCTGAGGCATAATATTTGCGGTGAATGGCATCTCAAATGTGTTCGATAACGTTGAGATCTGGTGACTCAGGTGGGAATGGCAAAATCCCAAATTCAGATCAGTGTTCCTCCAACTATAATTTGGCGTGTCTAGACTTGTGTGGTTGTGCATTGTCGTGTTGGAAGAGGCCAAACCCATCAGAATGAACGCAGAAAGGATGCACACATAGGGTTCACATGTCAGAGATGTTTGTAGACGTACCAGGGGTTCCATTGAACGCCAGCTAAACAAACTTCATACCTTTGCGGAGCCACCACCCAGACAATCACCTATTGACAAGCGAGTTCAATGGTTTCATGGGATGATCTCCACTCACGGATCCTTCCATCTGCTCGAGCAGTTCGAAACGTAACTCGTGGGACTAGGCTACTCGTTTCGTCATCAAGTATCCAGTGGCGGTGTTTCCGAGTCCATGCAAGGTTCAAAGCTTATCGAGTATTCATCTAGAGGACTCGAATAGGGCGTCGGCTTTGAAGGCCCATATCATTGAGAGAAGGTTGCACATTCCTCACGCTGATGTTTGTTCAGGGCTCCGCATTGAATTCTTACATTAGTTTAGGCAGTGTTGTACGTCTACAGCATGAAACGATTGCTGCCAACCGATGCTGATCACGTTCACCCAGAGTGAATCTTTTTACGGCCACAGTGATGTCGTCAGTTCAGGATTTGTCAAAATTATACAGTTTTGTCAGAATTGCACTACACCCTTAAAATGACAGAACGTGAAAATCCAAACTTCCCCTCTCCCTTCGAAATACTATGACCCATCCATTATAAAACTATTAAACCGCGTTAAAAATCGTTTAAATCGTGATACCTTGATATTCTCAAGGCGGAAATATCTCTAGATGTTTTCACAGATCTGTCGCCTTATATACAGACTGGCAGACTCAACCAATGACGTGCCTAAGTGGCGTTGCTATGTATTTTGCATACTCATCTGTACCAGTGTTTCTGGCACTTCAGTCTATTTACTCTTTATGACTTAACCGTTTTGAGTCCTTGAACCAACTCCTGAACTTAAGTTAATTTGGAGTGATGGTTTCGAAGACTTATTTGTTCACATATCCTATTAGAAGCACAAGTCAGTTTCGTTTTTGAATTTTCAACCAACTATGATTACTTATTTTTGAAATTGGATTACATCTATAACTCCGCAGATAGAATGGGGCGACTTACGGTCGACATCATGTGACAGAAATAGGTCCAAACTGAAATTGTTATACAGTTAAGAATACGCTTAATCCTTACGAGATCTATTTAAGTATGTGAACTTGGTGGTTTGAACTGAACATTTTAAAAATTATGTTTGTTATAAAATAAAACTACCGAGCTTATCAAGGTTTTATTATTGAAATGTATTTTTATTCATTGTGACTTAATCGTTTTGATCCCTTGAAATAACTGCGTCAAAGATTAACTTAAGCTAATTCGAAATGTCGGTTAAGAATTTTTTGTCACAACATTCATAAAACTACACAAAAGCATGAAGTTTGAATACCTGCATTCAAAATTTAAATGACTGAATTTTCAAACATTTACTTCGTATTTTGTTTGGCACGTGATTCAATTTATTGAAAAGCTCTAGGTAAATAGCATCGCGATATGAAAGCGAACTGTAGATGAAATCCAGATTCGAAAAACTTTTCTTTCTTCTCACCTAATGTCCTGAAACTCGAGATCTTTACTCATGAAATTCAAAAACTTTTCTACCACCAGAGTAGGTCATCTCTTAAAATGCCGGATAAATCATTCAGATGACATGAAATCCGTTCTATTCACCCTGAGGTATGCCCTCAGAAAACTTTAATGGAATAAAAATCAAGAGCTTCTGCGATTTCCACCTTCCATTTTCAACGAAAACCCAATAAAACAATCGGAAAAAGAATTGCTCTTCAAAGCATGTAATGCTCATCATCAAGTGAAGCAAAGGTTATGAAATCAAGAACGTTTTCTTGCCCGAAGGGGTTGCAAATTAAAAATAAACAATCTCAATAAAGTATCTGTTTCGTTTAAACTGTGCATTGTACAGATGCCACTTTTTATGTTCCAGTTCTAACAGCTCGAAGAGCAATCTTTTATCCTTACAATGTTAAAATAATGTTTTCTATTCGGAAATTACATAATTATTAGAATTTATTTGCCACCCGTTAACGTACTGCATTCTCCTCTGCAAACAAATTTCTCATATAATAGACATAAAAGTAAAGAATAATAGAAGTAATATAACCATAATAGTTGAATAACCGAAAGAGCGAAAAATAGCAAAGTAAACTTGCTTATTTGTATTGAGAGTTTGTGATGATTTTTGCCATTAATCTAAGTGTGTTTAGTGCAATATTCACGAGATCTTCAGTAACGATTCTTTTACGTTTGATTATTAAGAAAATTTTATTCCTGTATACTTAAAAACTTTTTCAGATATAACGAGTGATGGCTACTTTCAAAACCCGGCTGTTCGTATCCACCATTAGGTAATCCCTTTTGCAAATGTTTTGCAGTTTTGTATTTTAATGTATCCGTTTGTGTTAAATCTAGAACTAAGACGCTTTGTCTAGAGTTTGTTTTGTATTCACATGAATTTTATCAAACAATTTCTGTCGAACTTCTTGATTGTGACTTGTTTTTTGACATGTTTGTTTTCTCTGTTTTCATTGGCGTTCGGAGAGGTATATCATTTTTTATTTTTAAGCAATCTTACTGCTCTTACGTAGAAAACACCAATTTATGTTGTTTAAGTCAGGCTCCTCCCTGATGACTCCCAGACTCCCATAGACCCACCAACACTATTACATTTGTTTTGAGCATTTCTCTTTTAACTATCATTATTGCTATATCCCTCACCATGATATGCATGTATAATCCTTGTAGGATAATTAACAGTTATTAACTGATTTTAGAATAACATTTTAGGGTGAAAACGTAGTTTTGGGATAAACTTTTATGTAATAGTGAATAATTTTAGAATTATAAGTACTAACACAATCACACACACACTTCCATGCCTAGTGTCGTGAGATATTACTAGTTTAAAGAAATGTGGTTGGGATGAGTAGAATATACCACCTAGGTGTCATATCTATTCAGAATACGATGTTATATTATATATTAATTACATATATACATCATTCTATCCTTACAACATTGATATTAAAGTCAATATCTAAGCATTATCCATTCCTGTTGAGTCCCTTCCTGATGCCTCCTAGACTCCCATAGACCCACCAACACTATTACTTTTGTTTTGAGCATTTCTCTTTTAACTATCATTATTGCTATATCCCTCACCATGATATGCATGTATAATCCTTGTAGGATAATTAACAGTTATTAACTGATTTTAGAATAACATTTTAGGATGAAAACATAGTTTCGGGATAAATTTTTATATAATAGTGAATAATTTTAGAATTATAAGTACTAACACTATCACACACACTTCCATGCCTAGTGTCGTGAGATATTACCAGTTTAAAGAAATGTGGTTGGGATGAGTAGAGTATACCACCTAGGTGTCATATCTATTCAGAATACGATGTTATATTATACAGGGTGCAACGCAAAGTCCGTACCCGGCCTTTATTTTCGCAACCGTTGGTCGTAGACATATACTTCCAATTACAAAAATGTTTCAAATGAGGTAAACATTCATGTTATGACATTTTGAAATTTAAAAAATCAATTTTGTAAACATTACAAAATCTAACTTTTTATACAGTTCCCCGTTCCTTATAGTGATATTTAGTAAAAGTTTACACTCATCCTAACAAACGTAGCACAGAAAGTTTCACTTCTGTGTGACAAAAATTGACCGAGATATTTAATTTCAAAGTTTGGGATTTTTTCAGATTTGTTTCGCCTTCATTGAGGGGTCGGTTAAAATATAACTTAGAATAATTCGAGATTGAAATCAGAGCGCAACGCCTCTGGTAGTTTGCATTCCGCTGCCATTTATCCGGTTCTTTTTGCGCATTTTTCATTTTAAGGGTGTCGATTCTACATAATTCGACGATGGTCTACAACTTTCAAATTAACATCTTTTGTCTATCTTGCTGAGTTTCAGAGTTAGATTTCCAAACTTTCCCCACTGGGGGCGCTGCGACCGCTTTCAGTGAATCGGGCATGTCCACTTTACTATACATGCACCCATCGTTTATGGTCGGGTAACTCCACTTTCGCCGTAAAATGGGCGTTGTTCTCTGATTTCAATCTCGAATTATTCTAAGTTATATTTTAACCGACCCCTCAATGAAGGCAAAATAAATCTGAATAAATCCCAAACTTTGAAATTAAATATCTCGGTCAATTTTTGTCCCACAGAAGTGAAACTTTTTGTGTTACGTTTGTTAGGCTGATTGTAAACTTTTACTAAATACCACTATAGGGAACGGGGGACTGTATAAAAAGTTCGATTTTGTAATTTTTACCAAATTGATATTTTAAATTTCAAAATGTCATAACATGAATGTTTACCTCATTTGAAACATTTTTGTAATTGGAAGTATACGTCTACGACCAACGGTTCCGAAAATAAAGGCCGGGTATGGACTTTGCGTTGCACCCTGTGTATATTAATTATATATATACATTATATCATTCTATCCTTACAACATTGATATTAAAGTCAATATCTAAGCATTATCCATTCCTGTTGAGTCCCTTTAAATCTCATCATGCCAATAATTTTGACCCTCGTGCTCCCTGGTTGGCAGAAATGTTCCTGCTCCAAGTGATTTTAAGTTGTCAGGTAGGTGTTTTAGTATGCCCCGATTCTGTATGGGGCAGATTCTGATGTAGTGCAGAGGTGTGCCAATTTCACCACAGGAGCAATTTTCCGAATTCTTTTTTTAAACCTCTCTAAAAGGTATTTCAATAATTAATTCTAATGTTTATTTTTATCGGTAGGTGCTAATAATGGTGGTAATATTTTAAAGCAGTATGGATGTTTTCTCGAGGATATCTAATGTACTGATTTTTGTATATTCAGTTTTAATAAACTTCTTTCGAATGAACGAAGTGTCTTTGCTCATTCGCAATACCCATCTAGACATCTATATATTTAACTCCGTATTACTTATTTTATAAATTAGTTCCTTTTTACCAAAATGATGGACGAATATGTAATAAATAAAATATAAGTAAAAAGTTATGATTAACTGAGTGATGGTGGGATATGCTTTTAACGATGAGTAAAATAATGTTTTTAACAACGAAAGATGAGTAACCCCTTTTTATTGTAAATATTTTTCACAGGAATTATTGATAAAAAAGTAATGTAAAATTTGAAATAAGAATAAAAAATAACTTATGTAAAATTCAATTTGTAGTAACACATAAACGTAGAATTTTCAAGTTTATAAAACTTTTTATCAATATACAAAAAATTCTTCAATTGAGAATTCAATGCTCCCAGACGTTCACATTTACTTAAAAAATAAATGCATGTCGTTTAAAACTAGCATTTTATTTTAAAAGAAAGTGCTCTCTCGAGTTAAATTCCTTTTTTAAAAAAAAAGTCTGTAGCCTATACTTTACTTTATTATGATATAAACTTTAAAATATTTACGAGTATAGGTACTTATATAAAAGTATTCGCTAATAGCCTATTTACGGGGCAGCGGTAAACCAGTTGGAAAAAAATGGATTAGCAACCAGAGGATTGCCAGTTCGAAACTCGATTCAACTAAAGATCATAATGCACGTGGGGGCTGATGCACATCAAATCTACTGTGACGTCAAATGTCCTCCGGTTGGCGTGTGTGGAAGTTTGGAGAGTGGGGTGGCAACTCAGGTGTTGATCTCGCCATCTGACCGTGGTTGAAAATTACGAGGTCTGTCCTCGGATTTTTCCCTTCGGTATTGATTCGGGACCATCGCCAATAGAACGTTATGTTTCTCCAGTGCGACGTAAATTCTACGTATTTATATTTTTAAAAACTACAGAGTGGTATTATTACAACACACTTGTCATTGATATTTAAATATATCCCCCATTCTATTCTGCGAAAATACTCACAGACGACCAAACTTACTTAAGATAAATTAATGCATGTAGTTTAAAATACATTTTGTTTTAGAGAAAAGTGTACATTATTTCGAGTACTACTCTTCTTTCTGGTGATGGTAGTTAACTAACGTCACACTGGAGCAACACAACGGGCTATTGACGACTGTCTGGGATCGATCCCCAAAGGAAAGAGCGGAGGACAACACCACGTAATTTTGAACAACGGTCAGATGACGAAGTCAACACCTGAGCTGGTATCTTACTCTCCAAGCTTCCACATCCCTCAAGCGTGAGGACATTTGAGGTCACAACAGATTTAACGAGCGCCAGCTCCCGTGTATACGACGGTCTTTGGTTAATCCGAGTTTTAAACTCGCAACCCTCCGATTGCTAATACGTTACTCTTCCAACCGGGCTAGCGCAGCCCAATACGTTTCTTTAAAACAGCTCTTTTAAATGAAAATCATCGGTAGACTAATTAACTGTTATCATAAAATAAACTTTTAAATATTTACGAGTTCAGGTACTTATAAATATATATTCACTGAAGGCCAGAATAAATCTTTAAAAACTAGAGGGTATTTATTTTTACAACACACTAGAAATTAATTTTGAAATGTATCGCCCATTCCATACTGCGATAGACTAAGATAGAATTCTTTTGGGAAATCCAAGACTAATTCCAAAACAGCAGCAATCAAAACCACATCATGCAATACGACTTTCCCCACAACAGAGGATGCACCGCTTCTCCTGCGTCTGTGTAATGCTGAACGTAAACTATCGAGATGCCATCGAAAGTGCGACGCAAGTAAAGGGGCAAGCTGTTTACCGAGGACAGATTTATTTGCAGAAGAAAAGAGAATGGCACTTCCGTTACACACTTAGGAACCCCGAGAAGATAGAGATCTTTTTAAACTGAAGAGTTTTGCAGGATACAAACGATTTCAGGTTCGCTCTTGTGTCTTAATGATAATGTCGCTTTGAAAGGTCTGTAATATGTTGACAACCGTCTTATAAATATTTCTAAGTTTTAATCTGTACGAAACGGACACGTATCAATTACGAAGTAGCTTACTGAAAATCTGGTACCTCTACATCACATAGTTAATATAAGATTTTATAATCATTTGAAGCATTTCTGTAATTGGTAATTAATTAGCGTCGTACTGGAACAGCATAACGGGTCCTGAATCAATACCCAAGGGAAAGATCCTAGGACGGCACCTCGTAATTTTGAACCACGGTCAGATGACGAGGTCAACATCTGAGCTGGCGGCCCACTATCCAAACGTCTACACCACGCCAACGTGAGGACATTTGAGGGCACGACAGATTTAACGTACACTAGCCCCGTGTATACGACGGTCTTTGGTTGGACCGAGTTTCGAACTCGAAACTCTCCGGTTGCTAATCCGTTACTCTTCCAAGCGGGCTACCGCGGCCCATAAGCATTTCTTTAAGAGAGAAGCTAAGGAAAGTGACGTTAAGCACTTGCTAAATAAGATAATTAAGATAAATGCTAGAAATTAAAGAAATTGATTCAATTAATTGCTGTTTCAAAATGGTTATTACACAAGCTATTATTATTTGTTTTATATTTCTAGTTTATTTATGAGTGAGATTTTCAGTGTATACAAATATACTAGACGGAAAACGGAGATTTTACTTCCTGTTACCTAAATGCTCTCGCATGATACACATCGGGGATATCTTAAAATGTAGTTTAACACCAGTTTGGCTGGAAAAGCATTCCACATTAGAAACACTACTAGCTCCTGCATTTGGCTTGAAAAGAAATGCCTCTCAATGGTGTGAATATTTAAAGTGTGATCGGCATTCGGATTACCAACCACCCTGGTTGCGTGAACTCACCTCAAATTAATTTTGCACATTTATTAACATAAAAATGCGAAATATAAATTAGCAAAACTCAACCTTATATAAAGGATACGACACCTTTATTGATGTGATACCATAATCTACGACAGTGCTCTTGTGCATTCGTTTTTAAAGCTAAAGGTAAAACTGCAACTCCGTATTTGGTTCTTTTGTGTTAAATGTAAAGCGATAAAAAAGTAGGTGTTGCTATTAGAAACTTGTTAACTGTATCTGCAACCGCGAGAGCTTGATATTTGTTATTTACCTGATTCTAGCGCATACATTTAATTCTCTAAATCTTAATGTTCCATTCCGATTTGTTGAAAATTGCGGTCACTGGGGGCTCGTATATAGTGGAAGTTGCCTTCCGAACACCCGATATTTCTTATTAGACGGAAAGCAATAAGTAAACATTTTCATAGAAACATTGAGATTTTTTAGTGAGTCTAATTACCAGACAAATTTTTTTTAAATGCCAACAACAGCACTTTTATGTTAAACTTAAATACACGAGTTTGTTTTCGTTGGAAAATGTAAGCTTGACAAGTTAGAAAGTGGAGTGGTTTTACTTAGTTTAACCCGAAAATTTTGACACAAATTGGAGGATATGTACTTGACTAGTTTGAACTTCGTGAACACACCCACACAATATATATCTTGGAAAATTCCTCCCACATATAGCTGATACCAGATATAAAATTCTTAAGGCGACCTGAAATTCATAGATGATTGAGCTCAGCAGACTGTCATCTCTAAACTAGACAGTGGATATTTGAGATCAATTTCATGTGATCATGGTTTAAAGGTTTTTCTCAGACTTGTTTGAAATGAAATATGAAGTGACCCTATTCTGGTCACCTTTCTTATCCGAGGTTTTCGTTCAGGGAGGTTCTATACTTTATTCCTCTGGATTTTTTGAAAGTGCATGTAGTCAAGGACGTGGTCTCCTTTGCCTTGACCAAACCTATCGAGTTGACTATGGTCCGGCTCCAGGGATTGGCAGTCACAGGTATTTTAACAACTTCATTGGTCAAATTAGGGGACTGGCTGTAACTTAAACAAATCGCTTTCACAATTGACTTCTTTAGCGCGGATTCTGGTTTTAAGTATATCGATCCGTGCTTAAAGCGACAACAGGGATAACGCATTATCGAGGGGTGCAGAAAAGGTAATCGCCATTCATCCTTTTGCGTATGATAGTCTCCTGCTAACGAGCTTTCATCATACCTTTTCAAAAATTGATTGAACCACGGTCGATTGCTTTCTCATCGCCACATGTAGTGTGAGTGTACTAGGTTTTTGTTAATAGCTCGCACGTGAATAAAAAAGTAAATGTAGTTACATAATATGCATGTGACCAAAGAGTAAATATGGCGAGTGTACTCTGCACGATGATATCTAGAAGCAACATCTATACATATAAAGCAGAGTTGGCGTCGGTTTGTTTGTGCTCTATACAAATCTACACCGTTTGACCAATCCACACCAAATTTGGTACACTTATACTTTGGAGCCCTGCGAGTAACGCAAGCTACATATGAACCCCCGTTCTCTCTAACCTAGGTGTGCAGAGGGGGCTAAATCAATTCGAAATTGCCATAAGAAAAACATTGAGCATAAAACGATTGTGATACACAACTCAGTTTGTTTTACCAGTATTGATAGAAAATCAAATTTTCTAATAAAATTGTTTTACCAGTATTGATCGAAAAAGATTTTTTTCCGAAACGTTATATTGAAACAATTTAAAATTATAATTATGTTTGAAATGATTTTTTATTTCTTTCCACAATATAAATAATTTAGGAATATTTAAATGATGAAAAATGGATAGTTAAAATACTTAATTTTACACGACTTGCATTTTGTAATGGAACACGAAAAGCCAAAACAAAATATCTCATTGATGATAAAAGCGTAATTTTGCAATTCGATATCTGACAACGCCAGGATTAATGTTTTATTCTATAATTTAGATTTAGAATTCCGTGTTTGTGTATTTGAATTAAGACAAAAATATTGCGGTCATATTTGAGCATTTCTAAGTTTTGTAAATTTGTGTTCTTTTTGTAAATACAGGTAACCCCCGTATAACACGGGAGTTATGTTCCAAAAAATTGCCGTGTTATGCGAATCCGTGTTATACGAAACAAAGAACTAGTACGAAAAGGGGGGTTAGGTTCCAAAAATTAAAAAACATGCTATTATATTTTCATAATTAAGATAAATATCTTTATTAAAATTTTCTTAAGAAGTAATACATATTAATATGAATTAAACAATGTTTTCTTCGTCATCACTAAGCACTCTTAACCTAGGGTGTTTTCTTTTTGGCAAGATATCCTCATCCTCTGAGTAACAGCCATGAGATCAGTGATGCCATTTATTTTTTAAGTCCTTTATTTCTCAATTCCGTTTGCTCCCTCGCTCCAGTGACGCTCATTAACTATGCTAAGAATCTTCTAGAAAGTTACGTCATGCCATGTCATGTGTGTCCGTCAAACAAATTACAGATGAGCTAGTTTAAAAACAGCGAATCAGGAAGTCCAGTTCCCTTGATTGACAAGACCATCTCCCCTGATTTGCGACCCCCTGAAAAACTGGTAAAAAGCGTTGAGAGGAAGAATACGCTCTTTTTTTTCGCCTCAGTCCAACGACCTTGCAGTTTTGCGAGAAGGAAACACGTTAAGCGTTCTTGCCATTTTTTCTTTTTGATGACGAGCGGGGATCCCCGATGCCATGTCTCTTCTAAGCTAAGTTACTTTTTATTTAATTTATCTCGAGATAATATCCGCGCGTGCAGTTCTTAGGATATTCCCATGCTACACCGTTTAAATTAAACTTTCATAATGCCGTCCTTTTTGCATTGTTGTTCCAATCATTCCATAAAAGCACCGTGTTATACGGGGATGTTCCCAATTCTCGAACCGTGTTAGAGTGAATCCGTGCTATAGAAGTGCCGTGTTATACGGGGGTTACCTGTAATTCATTATTGTCTATCAATATTTTTCAAACGTCTTTTTCGAATTTCTCTTTTTCAGAATATTTTCATGATGTCGATATTCGACACGCTTGCTCAGATCTTTCGTTTTTCAGAATTCTACATTTTTCAATGACCAGAATTTCGTTTCTGTTTGTATTTATGTGTTCCATTACTTTTACATTACACATATATATTTAGGAGTTAAATTGTAATGAATTATTTTTATTCTCTGCCAAATACCACTAGACGGGTAATTTCTTGGTTGTATATGTATATTTCGACGAAATGCTACGATAAATCAAAACGGGTAGTCACACGTTGTAGTTCAAAGATATTTCGAAGTTTTGACATATTTTCATTACAAGACGATTAAACTCAATTTAATTTACATTTGTTTTTCATGTTTCATAGGTATTATTGAAAGCTGTACTCCATAGTCAAGTAACTATATCTATCATTCTAAATAGATACTTGGTTTCCATATAGAAACTGAGTCTCTCAATTGAAAAAAGTACCTTAAAGATTCGATTTGGAACTAAATTTTGCTGTTGGAGGAAAGCGAATTTTAAATAAGACTTTGCTGATCTTGGAATAATATCATATTAAGGAAGTTTGAAAACTAGGAACTTTTGAAAAATATAAATTTTTTTTTGTCTTAAGTGGTAGAGGTCGAAGTTGCTTACTAGAATTTGAAACTGTTCGTATACAATTTAGGCACCTGTGCTAAATTGTATACGTTCGTATACAATTTAGGCACCTGTGCCTGCTTTCAATGAATGTTTATTCATTGAAAGCAGTGATTTTGAAAAAAGTGTAATAGATTTTGAGTTTGATTTGTCTACACTAATGTCATTTGTTTTAAAAACAATCTCCATTATTCCACGTGCGGCTGAATAGAATTTTAAAGAAAAAAATGTGAGCTTCAAAATAAATTAATCACGAATGTCGAAACAGTTTAATTTGCCCTCCTCTCACAGTGATAACGTAATTCGAAAACATCGAATCCATGGTGCAAGGGTACCACAAATAATAAATATTGATTGGAAAGCTGAGTGCAAGACTGTACGCAAGATTATATTAACTCAAAATGAACTTAATTGGCATTCGTAATCACTCCAAAACTCAAAATCGACTTCTGAAGTCATCTCAGAAAAAGCTTTTGTAGTTTGTCTTACAGCAAGAGTATGATGAATATGAAATGGATTATATGGATGGATACATTGTGTATATATATTTGCATCTGAAGTAAATTGTAGAAGCTATGAAAAAATTAAAACGACGTTAAAAAATATTTTCTGCACACTTAAATGAAGCTTGCATTTTTCTATGAAATAGAATCAGCATTTAACCAATTCAACCCGAGCATCGCCGGGTAATTCTGGTAGTTATTAATAGAATTAACTGAAAAGGTTAAAAAAAAAAGAATTCAAGCATTTTCTACCGGATAAATGAAACCTAAGAATCAAAAGGTGATTTAATAGAAAGCAAAATCTTATGCTCACAAAGCGCTCTCATAAAAATTTTATGAATGGAAAATAATAAACTAAAATTTAAATACATAAACTAGTAATGTTTTTTTAGAATTAATTGAACTTCAGCTTCTGATATTCCTATAGATTTAGAAGATTTACTAAATAAATTACATCCCTGTAAATATCTTCCATGTGGATAAAATCAGTGACTAATTAGTGTCCTCTTCATATTAAATTCCTTTGTTAAGTGAATCGAATAATCGTAGTGAATAAGCGAAAGGCAGCAGGTGAATCCCTAACTATGACTTTGAGCCTGCATCCTTTCGAGATATATTAAACCAGTAAGTAATTCAAACCATATGTTTGGTTTCATCCCCTCGCCTTATTCCATCTAATATCGTCCGGAAAAGCCCCATAATGATTACGTCCCACAGGCTTGGCTGCTCGTCCCGCAGTTTAGGTTCTGATTTCGATGTGGAATGTTGACTAAAGGCGTCTGGTCGTTCACACCCTTGGGAAATATTGGATTTCCAATGACGTCAAGCTCTGATTTTGGTATCTGTGGGCCATGGTTAGCTTCGAAATGGTTCGTTTTCTCAAGTGTGGTTGGTTGCGTTCGTGTCTTGAGACTTGAGTCTATTTAAATTTGGGGGCTACATCGTGACAGTTTGAAGATGTGGGGGAAATTCAGTCCTGTGTTGATTCCTTGTGGCATGAGTAAAATTTAACAGCGAAGAGCTTCACATCTTACATTAGGGCTCCTCAGAATTGACTGACATAAATTGACGTATGATAAAAAATTAAAATATTGAAGAATTTCTCTGTAATTAATGGTTCTCTACAACTATTTTTATTAAACGTTTTGTTTGGTACAAGGTGTTCGAAGGGGACTAATGGCATTAAATAATACCCAATAAATTTCTATTTATGGCAAATGTGTGCAAACTTCTACATCACAACTATAAATATTTGCAATCAATAAAAGGTATTTAATTAAATGTAGTATTTAATATTTTTCTCATTGTTTTCAAAGCTTTGAAGGGGTCACCTTGCTTTGGTGGGTTTCCCATTTGCGATAGCAACCTGCTAGTTGGCGGCATAAGAGTTAGATTCCTGTACCTTTCTCTCAGTGTATATATATATATATATATATATATATATATATATATATATACATATATATATACATATATATACATATACATATATATATGTATATTTGCATCATTTTATCTAAACCCCGGAATTAATCCTCTCGTCGAAATTCAATTCCGTTTTCAGAAACTTAATAATTCTGTTAAAGTTTCAAAAATTATCTAATTAACTTTTAATTGATCAAAAACTGAGCCTTCAATAACCAGTGTTCTTGGTAGGAACGCGGTAATATGATCTGTCACTCTGTTATCATCCATCCATTGGGCTATAGCCTGCACCTGAATTTCTGGGACATCGAACCACATTATCGAGTATAAAAAGTTAGATGTTATTGTTAAACACAATAGGTAAATTTATAGAAAATTTCCTATTTATAAATCCACTTGATAATATTTCTACGTGGAAAATTACGATTAAATGATTCAGTTGAACGAAAAACACGTATTTGTTTACATAGTGAAATTCTCTATCATCCGAATCAGCGGGGACCGAACCCATATCGGTAAATCGAAAATTCCGGACAACTCAAAATTCCCCAGAGATAAAAGCAGAGTTAAATATTAATTAGAAACACGTATTTTGTAATTGTATGCATTTAACAGGGAACGGATGTTTCTATTTATAAATACAATTTTCTGAAATATTTTACCTTCAAATTAAATACTTAATCTATCTTACAAAGGTCTGTAACGGAATGTTGTTTGGTACGTTTATCTGCTCTATCACCACAATCTTCTGTAAAATAACATTTTTTGCTGCTCCAGACATAAGCCTTTTGAATGACATTCGAAAGAACGTCGGTATTGTATCGCTATTAAGAAATATGTAATCGCTTTGGAAACAACCGTTTGTTTAACTAATAGTTCTGGATGAGATATAGTTGACTAATTGAGCGATAGAGATTTTCAATAGCAATAAAACATGAAAAACCAAACCATGAATCAAGTGATCTAGCGCACTATTATTCGAATGATAGGTGGATAGCTGGTTTGCTGTTGTGTAGAAATTTACATTTAAATGGCATTGGCAAACAATAGTTTTAAATAGTCAACAAACAATTTTACATTAATTTTCTAGTTTGTTGGTTGTCATCAACACAGTAGGCCCTTTTCCTTTGCCAGCAACTACCCTCTCTAGGTGTCTGGGTAGGGTTAGGAGACAGGCTCGATCACTTTGGTGTGCTTTATGGAGGAACACTGGAACGAATGGTCATCTTTTTCAATTCCAGAGTGAGCCTAATGACCTCCATTACTTCAAAAAATCCCTAGAGCAGTTGGCACTTTTTCTGCTAAAGCCAGAATAGGCTATATTGTAACTCAGGCCTGCTTGAATCGTTTTCATCTAGTTGACTCCAATAAGTGCCTCTCTTGCCTTGAAGTGGAAGAAACTTTTGAGTATATCTTGTTTGACTACACCGTGAGTGAACATTTTTAGAATTCTCTTAAATAAAGTTTGTGATTCATTTTCTATTCTTACTGTTTCTCTAATGTTCGTTTTATGTATATTGCTTTGTTAGTTTATAGAAAACATCGTAAAATCGACGGTAATATGTTTGACATGCATCAAGATGTAACGTTAATAGTTTTAAGAACGAAAAACTCAAGAATTTAAGTCTAATTTTCAATTCTAGTTTATTATTTTTTAGTGTACTATGAGAAACTTTTAAAATTATGGTGATATGTTAGAAAGTATGAGATATTAAAGGTGTAAAATTGTCCTTTTGCTCTATTTGTTAAATAAAATACACCTTTACTTTCAATAATAATTTTTTTCTATACTCTTACTCGTTCAGCTTAGTAGATACCGTGTAAAATATTTATTTCACCGATTTACTCAAATCCTATGCGACAGATTTTCCCCTTGGAAAGTCCGTAGTTAATGGGAAAAGGGTATTCAAATTGTTAAAGCTTCCTGTTAGGGGCTAGGTCTAAACGGAACTCACTAGAGCTTGGATTCCTTCCATAAACATTCTGAACAGGATCTAAATACGAATTCCGGATCACCCTTTAAATTTGCTCAGATTCGCACAGGACTTCACATTATGCTAATTCTTTTTCAGGGCAAAGGGAATTTAATGCAAACGAAGCATAATTTATTCATCTTCTTTCTATAGCCCTGATAAAATGCAGTTTATATGTGACACATTCTATTTAATCAAGTTGGTTGTGAAGTGAAGCGTGTTTTTTATCCACAGAAAAATAGCATTAGTAACCAGAGTACCACGGTTATATTCAATGTGCTGTTAGAATATGGATGCCATCAGTACATTTATTAGGCTCACAGACGCGGCCTTTTCCATTTAAAATTCCCGAGTTCCATGATGTGGGAATTTAATATATTATATATTTACTCGGGGAACGTAAATCTAAGGTGGACTTTGATAAGCAAATGTAGGATTTTATTCACATTTACAGAGAAAAAGAGGTCGTGTATATGGGGCTGGTACACGTATAATCTGTCGTGGGCTCAAATATCCTCACGTTGGCGTAGTGTGGAAGTTTGGAGAGTGGGGTGCCAGATCAGGTGTTGACCTCGTCATCTGACTGTGGTTTGAAATTATGTGCTGTTGTCCTCGGATCTTTCCCTTGGGGATTGATCTCGGACCGTCGCCAATAGCTCGTTGTGTTGCTCCAGTGTGACGTTAATTATGTACCATTACCAGGGAAAAAGATAATTCTTCGCGTAGTTTTACTGATATTTGTCTGATGAGATGATTTAAAAAGACTGGGAGCGCGGCACTCTTGAAAAACTAGTTACAATTTTTTGATTTAAAGTTTTTGGGCAATTGATTAACTACTCTTCAAGTGCAGATTACAATACGAAGATTAAATTCGAATCTGAGTTTCGATATAGGTTACACTGCGAATCCTGAATCCAGAAAATGCCCTACTGTTCTGATTACATCATAATTTATAGCACAAGTTCGTGCGGTTTCATCACTGAAGCTCACCATTGGTTCCAGCAATTCCGAAGAACCGCTGTTCTGATCTCACGCTCGTCATTGGCTCCAACAAAGAAGCTACTTACATGTATATTTAATATTTGTTGCTTAGTAGAGATAGGCAAAACTTATTTTGCTACAACCATGTTAAATGTCATTGCTAATTAGCGATAACAGTTACAGTTAACTGTTAATATTAACAATTTTATCAACTAACAACTGTTTTACAGTTAGTAACTAAATTTAATGGTCATTAACTGTTTGAAATTGATATTAACAGTTAGTTTTAACAGTTATTAACATTGTAATTTTTTCGATTTTGATAGGATCTTCCCTTCGGGATTGACTGCCACCAATAGCCCGTTGTGCTGCTTCAATGCGACATTAATTTTCTTCCTACCGTTAATTATGAAAATATTAGGAATTTAAACCTTTTAATTTGGTCAAATGTTTTAATAAATTCCAATATATTAAAAATTTAATTCAAATTATATTGTATCACAGCTATCTAAATAGCATTTATCTGGAACTATCAATATTTTCTATAACAGTTGCTAACTGTTATTTAAGCTGCTATCAGAATAACAGCCCATCTCTTTTATTTAGTGAGCTTCTAGTTTAGAAAATTTAAGTGTTGTTATAAACTGCATTAAAAATAATTACATAAAATATAATACCAGAATATAAAAGAGACAGTAAATAGGTTTTATGATTTCCTTAAAAGGTATGTAGGTAGTTAATTAACGTCACACTGGAACAACATAGGGATATTGTCAACGGTCCAGGATAAATCTCCAAAGGAAATAACCGAGGACAACACCACGTAATTTTGAACCACGCTCAGATGACGAGGTAACACCTGAACTGCCACCTCACTTTCCAAAATTCCACACCACGCCAGATTTGAGCCCACGACAGATTTTAGGGGCACCAGCGCCTGTGTACAAGACGGTCTTGGGCTGGACCAAGTTTCGAACTCCCAACCCTCCGGTTGCTTATCCGATGCTCTTCCAACTGGGCTACAGCAGCCCTGCTTTAAAAAAGGAAAAGTAGATAATTAAATGTAGTCTTGCATGGTTATGAAAATCAGTTTTGTGCGCATTTACGATTCAATGTGTGTATTGGAACGCGTTTTAAATACATTATTGGTTTTGACACGCACATAAAAAGGTAGGAATCCAATTCGGAAGCCAATTAAATCCAAAGGAAAGAAAAATAAAAAAAAATTACCATGAATGGAACATAAAAATCCTTTTGATTCAAAATTTGCATAACGTGATAAAACTTATTATTAACTAAAACGAACGTATAACCGCCTTATCATGCCATTGTGATGCGACACTCAAAATTCCTCTCTTGCGAGCAGAACGATAACAGAATAAAAATCGAGTAAAAATGATTTTCCGTTATCTCACGCTATAGGGATTTTCAAGTGTGATGAATATTTAAGGCTTTTCTGAGCTGGAGAATACGTGATCACTTTTTAAAACTATTTTATTACGTATTTTATTATTTTTTTCTTGACTGCGTTTGGTTGAAAGACAGGTGATATTTCTAAAGAGTACTTTTCGTGCTTGAAGTATCTGTCCGTCTATTTTGACAAAACCTGTAAGTGGTCCTTTTCTGACAAACACTATGTTTTGCCATCTTTTTTCTGTCAATTGACTTTTTGTTGTATTTTAAAATAATAGAAGTTGATATTTTGTAGATAAAGAACCAATGTAAAGATAAAATCAACAGTATAATTAATTTTGACAATATATTATTTATGTTGAAAGCACTTTGTGTGTAAAACAACCGAGACTACTCATAGCAAGAATATGAGAAGCATGTTTTGTCAATCTAAATAAAGGTGACGGTAGTGTTTCTGCGCCGATACGTGTTTCCTGTATCTATACAAATAAAAATGGAGTGTTTGTACATTACTACAATATTTTCGACCCGTTTCAAATTTTCTATCTGTTTTGGGCCCTTCTGATGCAAAATCCGTCTCTTGTGCGTTTGGTGTCTGTCCATCTGTCTGTCTATCTGTATGTGTGCCCGCACTACGTCCAAACGGTTGAATATATTTTCATGAAACTTTGTATACTGTCAGGAATTACATTTATTTAGTGACTGAATTTGGTTGCGTTTGTCTGTCCGTCTTCCCGTTGTACGTCTGATTTTATGTCTGTGTACAAGTATCGCATAAATTACATTCCATATATTTTAATATAATGTCCTTTATTTTACACATCATATTTTAGTTTAGTGATCACATTATTTAAATTTCCTTTGTGCACATATTTAGATAAGTTTCATACTAAAACATCTGAGTAACCATACTTAAATCAACCATAATTCGATGGTTTTGGAGAAACTGGAATGCAGATTGAGCATTGCGATTACTTGGATTGTTTTACCAGTACTGCTGAAAAAGCAATTATTTTTTCAAAAATTATTTTTACGAAATTTATAAACTAGTTTTTATTTATTCGTTGCCTTATTTCTTTCTTTACGAAATACAAAAAAATCTGAATATTTGGGACAGACGATAAAGAGAATGAAATATACAGCACAAAACCTTTTATAATAGGACTGGTAGCTAATGTGGCAATCTTGGTTTCTTTAGAAATTATTTTTGACGTGCGCAACTGAATTAGTTTGAAACAATAATTATTAATCGTTTGCTTTTTAAATTTCTGCAATCCGTTGGATTAAATTCCAGGAATACATTTTGTGTAGGTAGTGCAAAAACAAATACATTCATTAATTTTTGTTCGAAGATTTTTTTTTAATTTACGTATGTTTTAAAATGTACATCTGGATTTTCAATTTGATGTTTTTCGTTGAATATCTGTAATCAAGGTAAGTAAATGTTCAATTAGTTTGAAAAATTTTTGAATCATTGTATGATAAATTTAGGAAACGCTTTTGTTTTTAAATGACATACAAGGCATTTATATGCATACTCTAAATTATTCTATGCATTTTGTATAACTTTGGGACATTCTAAAGACTCCTCTCTTACTAAAAATTTAAATTTTACAAAAATGTAAAATGTTAAATTTGACATTTATTAATATTTGTGAACAATTGTATATTTAACAATTGTGCATCTTTATTAGTGTGATAGTTGGAACATGTGATGAATAGAAATTAGAATTTATAAACGAAAACGGAAGTTAGTTAACCAATTCAATACGAGTAACGCCGAATTCTGTTAGTGTATTATAAGCGTAATGCCAGTTGGCTTGTTTTCAAAAGATGATTTCAAAATTTCGCCAAAAAAATTCCTAATGGTTATATGGGAGTTGATTGGTCAATGACAGTTTATTTGTCATTAGATTAAATGTTATTGGTTAATTAAATAGTTAGATTAAACGTCAAACTTTGCCAAAACGGTGGTAAACTACATTTTAAGGTAGCCGCGATATGCATCGAGAGAACATTAGGACACCAGAAGTAAAATATTTGCAGACCGTCTGGTATGCTTGTGTGCTTACACTGAAAATCGCTCTCGTAGATAAAATTTTGGAGCAACATCTTTTCCGAAAGATTTAATTTTTAATAATCTCAAACTATGTGAACTATAAAATATTTTGTGTCAGATTTGTCTTAAATGTAATGAAAAAGAAAATAATGAATCTCAGGTAAAGAAAAAGAAAGGACGTAGTAAAACACACAGAGGTTTGTATTAATTATAAAATGACTCGAGAGGTAATCGCTTTCATAAAATTCCAAAAGTAATAAACATTTCGTGCAGAGCATATCGTCCGCTTAGAGCAAAATCACGTTAACTCACAAAAATAATTTCTTACTGTACAGCTGTTTAAAGACTAACTATTAGTTTTTAAATACAAAAACATGAACTATAATAATTTTGATAGTGTTATATATCTTTTGAAATAATTACAATATAACTATTGATATTTCTAAACATCATGAAAAAAGCAATTAGTATGTCCGAAAAAATGTCTGTTAATGAGTTCCTGCTCTATGCCGACGATATCTCAACGTATTTATTTTCAGAGTAAAGAAAATAACAATATTAAAGCTCTATAAATATGGCAATGGTTGGGAATGTTCAACAATGTTAGGTTTTATAGGTAACTCGCACTGACAGTTGACAAATGAAACAATATGGCGGACAAAATACGTTCCAATACCATAACAATATCGTTCAATTTATGCTTAATCATTTAGTACTCAAGCGGTTCTCTAGATTTTGCTTATGTTTCAAATATCGGTGTTTTCGCGCACGCGTGTTTGGGGATTGTAGGTGCTTAGGACCATAGTTGTGAAATTACTGTAGTGATAAGAATAGGTCTTAATTACCCCTCCTGGTGATTGTTTCGACTAAGGATCTCGTCATTAGCAAAACTGACCAGATATTTATGGACGAGATATCTCGTCATTAGAAGAAAACTGACCAGATCTTAATCTCGTCATCATAAAAAATTGACAGTAACTTCATGACGAGATATCGCTTTATTAGCAAAATTAGTTAGATCTTGATGGACGAAATACCTCGTCAAAACCACTTGGAGGGTTATACAATACCACAATAAAGAACAGTATTTTTCGATGATTAACTTATATTAAACCAGTGCTTTTAAACTGGTTTAGGTCTTAGAAATAAAAATAAAATCGACTTCGTTGAAAGGTGTATGTGATGGGAAACAGAAGAGAATGAAGTGAAGAATGATGACTGGTATGAGTGATGATAAGAAATGTGAGTGTGACGTCACAAAAGGGGAGTGGGTGTTGAATTTGAGGTTGAAACCAGTCGAAGTTTCACTGCAAACACTGGGGATATTTTTAGCTTGACAAGTGCATAAAAGGTATTAATATATTTCTACATATTGCATACTCTTGAAGTAAATGCATCGTATATTCTTCTTTGGACTCTGTTTTTGAACTACTAAAAATATCTCTTTTTGGGATTAAAGTTATTTGATTTAAACTATAAAGCAACACATGTTTCTTAAATTATAATATTATTGAGAAAATTTTCCGTTTCGTTAAGCTGAAGCAATTATCGATTAGTTTGTACACATGTTAAAAAATTCAAATAGCTGGCAAAACTCTAACGTATTTCATCTGATTGAACTTGACGTATTTATAAATTTTATATCCAAGGTTCTTTGAAAGTTATAGTTTATATTTTTGCTTATGCTTGTATTCAAATAGCCAAAAGAAACATTGGGCAAAAATATAGATTTTTATCTAAGAACAGATTTGCAATACGAGAGAAAAATTATACCAACTGTTGGAATTTAAATATTTCATTATATTTTCGATTCCATCTGAGATAAAATACAGTGAAATGATGTTATTGTAAGAAATGTAACTGCGTTGCACATCCTTCCGTATGAAAGACATTCAAAGTCCTTTATCTGTGGATTGTGGTTTTGAATGGAAATTACTAAGGAATAAAGATTGAAGGTCGAAACTTCAAATTTACCAGATCCCTTATCAAACAATGTTAAACCCAGGCCTGAAATTTCCGTAAGAAACGTGACACAGGTTCATTTTATCTGCTCAATCAGGGCATTTATATGCATGAGGTTCGTAATCTTCCTTTGAGCACCAACTTATTATTCTGTTTACAAATAGACCCATTTTGTTAGTACGCCCAGTTCTGAGAGGTTCTTACCGATTTATTATTCAGTTAGAGTACATTTGATCAGATGCCATCAGAAAGGATCGATACCTTATTTGCTACCTTTCGTTGTAAAGATTAGATGTTATTACTTGCTAGCTAATCCAGTACGTATCATTTGTTTAAACAAATAAAAGTATTGCGAAATCATGCGTGTTTAACCTACATTCGAAATAAATAAATTGAATATCCAACTCCTAATGTTCTAGTACAGCATTGAATTGGGATTTCAGACTCATTTTATATCAATCCATCATTAGCAATTCTTAAGGTCTTTTGCTATAGAGGGGAATATATCTAACGTGGAAAATACGTCTTGTATAGGCATCCAGTTTCTAAATGTTTATCACATATAAATTCTCAGTTCAAATTTCTCCTAAAAATAAGACAGTTAAAAAACAAGCTGTTCAAGAACTCCAAGTGAAATTACAAAACCCTTTTAGAACATATCTTAAGACAGCAGGTATTTTCTATTAAATACTGTAAATAGTCAAAGGTAAGTGAATAAATGCTGATTCCTTGCAACATCCCACAAAATGAGAATAACATTTATAAGATTCTTCTAGTTAAGACTATATTTCTCTTCTTAGATAGAAATTTCTCAATTTTCTTTGAGGGACAGAGAAATACATATTTATTAATTCGGTAGAGAACGAATTCTCATGTCTGGAAATTCTTCCAGTGCGTTGCTGATGTCATGTTCAAATCATCTTGTGGATCAATACAAGGGAACAAAGATAAACTGAAGATCAATTCAATTTTTCATCTCCACCTGGACTACTTAAAATGAACAGAATAAAAATTACAACTACTTCGTGATAAACTAGTAATGCTATTGTTCTTTCACTCTATCTCATGTCACGAATACCACTATAAGTGACGAAGGTTTCTAAAGTAATTAGAGTATATAATAATTATAGAGTACAGAAGTTAAGTGCAATATCTCTTAACTGAAGTTATTCTCTAATAAAAGAATGGAAAGTTTTTATCGAAAAAAAATTTTCCCTACTTAAATTCAATTGTGATAAAAGCATAATTTTATATTTTGCAAAAAAAGATACTTATTTCTGCAGCCAGGGTTGTTTTTCAGTGCCGTGCGCTTGAACATAGTCACAAAATACAGGGTTGGCCAAAAAGAGGCAGTGGAGCAACACAACGGGATATAGACGACGGTCTGGAATCAATCCTGAAGGAAAAGATCCGAGGACAACACCTCGTAATCTTGAACCACGATCAGATGACTTGGTCAACACATGTGAGCTGGCATCCCACTCCTCAAACTTCTACTACACATCAACGTGAGGACATTTGAGACCAAGACAGATTTAACGTGTACTTGCCACCACGTACACGGCGGTATTTGGTTGAATCGAATTTTGAACTCGTAACCTCCGGTTGCTAATCCGTGACTCTACCAAGTGGGCTACCACGGCCCCCGTATTCTGAAAAGAGCCTATGATTAATTAGAGCATAAATTATTATGCATTAAATTCCAAAGATAAGATACTCTTTTATTTTTCAAAATTGGACAATTCAATCTACGATTGAGACCACATCATCTTTAGCTTGGAAATCAATAAAAATAAGCTTGTCAAATTAAGCATAAACAGATAAATATCTGCTTAAATTCGTTTATTTTTTTACCATTGTCAAAAAGATGGATGAAAATTCGTCTACATGCATCAATTCTTCGTATTTCCGGATTTTACTGTATAATACTAATACGTTTGGCATACAAATCAACGAAACCAACTGGGCTACCGCGGCCCTAAGGATAATGATGTATTCTGGGGATCCTCGAGACTCGAATCCATTCCAAAATAATTTTGGAATTAAAAAGTTATGAAAGGTGTATACTGCACATAAGTTTCATAAATATCATAGGTAAAATATCCTTTTGATTACGTTAATAGTATGAAAATAATAGCAAAAAATCGTTAAGGGTAACCATCGTTTAACATGGAACCGTGAGAAATACTGGGCTATAAATTATTTCCTGAATACGTGCTTGATGAATGAGACCTTCTTTTAGAAAGTCAATAGTTTTTCAGGAGAGGGGAGTCGCTGAGGTTTGAATGTTGGCAGCTAATACCCCAGGAAAGTCTATCTATAGATAACAGTTGCGTGAGTAACTAATGAACAAAGTAGCAGATCTAATTGCTCAGGCGGGACAATCAGTTCTTTATAACTACCTTCATAACATTTATATATATAAAAAATGTACGTGGCACAGCGATTGGCGTTATTTGTTTATTATTGAATGGCAATGAATGGATATAAACAATACAAAATCGACCTCATGTGTGATATTGATTTGCCAATCTTGCCGCAAAGTTTAAATATGCTTAATTCGAGCTAGCTAGGTAGTAACTTACTTAGGTAGTTAACTAACGACGCACTGGAGCAACACAAGTATTGGTGAAGCTATGTGGTAGGTGTGGAAGGGCTTTTGGTGACAGTACGGGATCAATCTCAAAGAGAAAGATCCCAGGACAACACATCTTAATTTTAATAACAGTCAGATGACGAGGACAACACCTGAGCTGGAACCCCACTCTCCAAACTTCTACATCACGCCAACAATTTTAGCTAGAGGCTGCATAATATTGTTGGAACTGCACGAAAGAGCTGTTGCCGCTCTAATGAAAGTTTTAAACAGTCTAATTATAGAAGACAATGACAAATCTGAAAGATAGAAATTGACACAGAAGAGAAAATCCGAGTCAACCCGGAAATAGATTCAGATTAAAAAATATCGAATCGCCTTTGAACAAGTGAATGAGATGCAATTAAAGTGAACTTCACAATTCCATTGTGGTAACATTACTGAGGTATGAACGTTTTACCATGCACTTTGTTTATAATAAGAATTAACACCAGTCAGCACATTTGAAAAATGTAAACAAAATGCCGTTTTATATTTTTGACTAATTTTATTTCAATCGACGTATGAAATGTTCATATCGTTGCTTTTATTCATTAAAAGTGGATATGATATAAATAAGGTTTAACATGGGGGTAACCCGACATCAATATGCATAAGCAATAAAACTTTTGTACAAATGCTATACACTGGAGTCTTCTAACAATATTTTGATATCCATATTTATGCGTCTCATAACTTCAAAAGAGCCTAATGATCGACTACTAAATTATCATGACCTAAACATCGAGAAAATAGATGTCACTGAAAATTAAAGATGTTATAAAATGGCCTTACCCCTCCTGCGTTAGAAACCTACGCGTTGTAGTCGGCGCAAGTTCGATTCCTGTAACTTATCATGGAAGTATTTCTCTCTTCAGTGTCAGTAAAATTTTTCTTGTGTGTATGTCCATTTACTTGACTTTGTCTTGTGTTTGGCACAGCTTGGCCAAATATGGCCCTAGCGACATAAAAACCCAACTCAGCCAACCCTTGAATTGAGCTGCCTAAATGTATCAGGGCGTTTAGCAACACTGCTCTGTTATGCTCAGATTGTCAAAAATAGTTATGGTAATACTGTATTCCTACGTTAAAGCCCTTTATGACATTCAAGTTACAAAACAAATTAAATCTCCGGAAAGGTAAAATCAAGCCTTCCATATTTCTTTCGAGTTGGCAACCATTCAACTTTATAAACCATCGTACTTTATCCCGGAAAGTAATTAATTTTCCAAGAAAGGTAGTCATTGTCTGACAAACAATCGACCCTGGATCTTAGAATATCACTTGCTTATTGAACCCGCAACATAATACTGAACTAATTGGAGTCCACAAAAGAAAATTTCACAAAAATCCCCCACTTTTCTATAGATGCGAGGACACATTGGATGGCATCTGCAGACCCAAAGCGAGATCCCTCTCAAGCGAATGTCTCTCCAGTGTGTCAGAGACAGGCCATTATGTGACATCCTATCGCTTTCTGTGGCTCGTTTCCTGATCATCCAACATCAATGCGCCGGATTCCTCAGCGCCCTCCATGGCTACACCATTTATTATTATATTGAACCTCCCCTCCCACCTCTGCCGTCCTGGCGCAAGCTCATTCATTTAGTGTCAGCGGCACAAAAGTGTCATGGCGATAAAAGGTCAGATACCACGATATTGAAGGCGATTTCCCCCCTTTTTGTTTCGCATTAAAGTGTACACAGAGTAAAAGCGTAGTTGGCGTTTCAGGTTCCAACCTTTGGTGTTACAGAAAATACGATTTGTCAAGGGTTTCGTCAAATATAGAGAAAACTAAACTGGTATCATACATATAGTCTGTCCGACTCCTTGCAAGAGACCTTTGGGAAATTAAAACAATATTTTCAAATCGAGATTTGGCTTGTTTATTTAAAGATGTTTAAGGATATGTATTTATTGATTGTGCGATATGTGCTTTGGTTTTGAAGCATTCAGCATTCTTGTTCTGTTTAATTACCAATCCATAATAATATCTGTACCTTGGCAGAAAAAGAGCAATATTCATTTTTTGCATTTTTTATAACACCTGATTAAGTTAATTTTATTTTTTAATTTTTGATAGAGGGCAACCACACTTCCAATATTTTGATACTTTCATAATGTATTGGCAGGAGGATAATGGCATTTTTATTATAACTTTCAATATACGTCGTGCTGCTCCAGTACGACGTTAATTAACTACCTACCCTTATAACTTTCTTCATTTTGAAGTAATTTGTGAACATAACTAAGAATGAGCTAATTTTGACATGAGCTCTTTTTCATCCAAGTTACAGATATATATCCCATAGTTTTAATATACAAAACATTTATAATCATGTAGAATATAACTATGAAGAAATATTGTATGCTTCGAATGGCAAAGATTTATATTCAGAATGAAATATTAAATATTTACATTTTAATATATTTTCGTATCAGTTGAAAGTGAGAGAGAATTTCTCTTTTTAAAATACGTGCATTATATACTTAATTTATCATTGACTTCAGGTGAAGTTAAGTTTGTTTCAGTTTTCATTCATACGCTTTAGATTTTTATACATGATTTTTTTGATATAGATTCTTTTTTGTATTGCAAAATATGAGTCTCAACAAATGTCTAACTGGCATCTGGTATGACTAGAAAAAATATGTACTAAAAGTGAACAAAAAAACCCTGTAAACCTTACATTCTTTCAAATTTAAATTTATTTAAAAAAACATTTCTTGAAAAAATACGAACCTCAATTTATAGAGCCACAAACTATGAGTTACCGAAACTATTGCTCCCACAAATGAGCTCCATTTGTAAAATCAAACGAACACTTCATGGTATCTAAAATCACTCTAACATCTACTTTAAAGGCCAAACACGAGGCATGAATAAAAAGGATCTGTAGTTCTTCGACCGATTCTTTAATGTTGCGTCAATTTGCGAAACCTATGCGTGAGGTAACGACAGGGCTCGAAATTTTCTAGAAAAAAACTTAGTATTTTTCGTAAGCCTAACAGTTTTTCACTCACTCCATCTGCAACAAAGGAGATGGTTGTGGAAAAAAAGGACTGCCGGTTTCGGCGAGTCGCAATCTTGTAACGATGTCTTCCAGAAGAAGCCAGTCAGCCGAAACTTGTGTCAATATTGCTGGTTTCCAATCCGCTTTACTTTTCCGTGTCAACCTTTACAATTCTGTGCCACTTTCCATTGAAAAAGAAATTCCGAAGAATTTAGAGGGAGCTCTCACGTTTTTTATTTTTCGCGTATTCGAGCATTTTCTCTGCGGCGAATTGAGGCCAGCGTCTTGAAATTCGAATACATTAAGCCTTTTGTATCGCTTCGTCATTCCGCAGAACTTTCGGTTTGGGAGGTGGGTGGAATTGTTTTCGGGTTGTGGGAAATGGATAAACACGAGCTGGAGTTTTTGTAAGAAATATTGAATGTTTTGTAGAATTTTCTCTTATTTCTAGAAAAATAAACTAGAAAAACATATTGCCGAATTCGTTTGTGCTGAATTATTTATTGTTGCTTTTGCAAGACAAAGTTGTTGGGTTGGGTGTAGTTGCGCAGAGGCCATATTTGCACAAGCTGCGCCAAGCAAATGGACATACACACACAAAGAAAGCTTTATTAAACAGAAGAGAGAATAAACTTAGGAACCTGCGCCACCTACAACTCCCAGGTTGATAGCCAGTGAATTAACGAACTGAGTCACTACAAGACGAAAAAACAGGCATATAAGCCCTTGTGGGTTCCAGTACCAAGTTATAGTTTACAGGATGGGCTCCTGGTAATGATATAGGTCCCTGAACAATGCAGAGAAAATCACTCGTAGTTTCTTAGACTGCTTCTCCGATTTACAAGCTCTGAGACCCGAATACCAACCTCAACGTGCATAGAATAAAGACGGGAAGATCGTGGGATTCTAGGGAATTCGTCTGTACTGGATCAAAGCTCACGTTGGCTACTTCAGAAACAAGGCGGCCAAAAAGGCTATCGAAAGTGCGGTCGTACACTTAAAGATGCAGAGATCTAGGAGTAACCTGTAAACCAGCTACTCACCAACCACGGAATGTTCCCGTGGATAGGATACTCCCTCATAGGATACTTGTTTATGTGATGAAGTAGGTTATTCTCTTCACTACATACTAGACTGCAAGCTTACAACGCACCTCCGAGGACTTGAATTTATAAGACTGACCAGATCATAATGGATGAGATATTTCGTCATTAGAAGAAAACTGGCTAGGTCTTGATCTCGTCATCATACAAAAATCTACAATATCGTGATGACGAGATATCTCGTCATTAGAGAAATCAATCAGGTTTTGATGGACAAGATATCAAACCAATCGGAGAGTTTACGAAATAAAAACATCAACAATATGTTAAAATATTACTCTAGAGATGGAAGCACGTTAACTTTTTCATGCATCATATGGGGCATGGCAGCCCAGTTGGTAGAGTCTCGGATCAGCAAACGGAGAGTTTCGAATACGAAACTCGATCCAACCAGACCGTCGTGTATGTGGGAGTTGGTGCGCGTTATATCTGTCACATCGTAAAAAGTTATTCCGGAGATAGAAGCACATTAATCTTTTGCAGCATCATATTGGACTGCGGCGCCCTAGTTGGTAGAGTCGCGGATTGGAAAACGGAGGGTTGCGAGTTTGAAACTTGTTCCAACCGTTGTGTACGTGGGGCTGGTGTACGTTAAACTTATCATGTCGTCAAATGTTCTCGTGTTAGTGTAGGACGTTGGCACTCTGCACTCTACAGTAGAAAAAACTGTTCACATTTCCCGTGGCTCCCCTTTAGGCATCGGGCCCCTGTACCGCAGATATTTACGCAGATGGAGCCTGCAAAGGAAGTACTTTTAAATAATGAGTAAATACAACCTATCAAAGTACAAAAATCTATGTTCCCTGTGGTATTAAACCAGTTGAAGGGCTTCGGGCATAGCAATAATAAGCCACTCTTCAAGTTTTCAGGCAAGCAATTTTCGAGTTTTAAAAATTCCAAAATTATAGCGGTTTATCCACTATTCAAGGTCATGTTATCTTAAACTTTCAAGCCTTACCTACTCATTCAAACAGTCAGAAATACTTTTGGGTCCTCTTAAATGTTTTGTTTGTAATTACTTTTTTCATTATGGAGCCTATTTCTGTGGGTTATCAATATGTTTCCCGGAACCCTGAAGTTCGAACTATTCTGTAATTATTATTTCAATTGTGAAATTCACCAGGAAGTGAAATCACCCACCCTCTTTTCCGTCCCTGCAGCAGTAAAAAAGCGATTATTTTATTTAAAATTTCAACAGTAGCAAAGTAAACCGACTTTTGTATCTTTTAATATACTTTGAGTGTTTAGGCCGAACCCTTGAGCTGTGATGTACATATCTCAGGGTCTTAGAAACTCTTGGAAATTTAGTTCTCTATCTCGTAAATGCAAACAAGAACCGAGTTGAAGACTTGAGACTGATCAGCAAATATTTATTCATTTCTTCATTTTTTTCCTTTTTACTGAACTCAACAAAGAACTTTACCACCTTTCATACAGACCTAAAAGAAGTTATCGAGATGAATAGAAATTTCGAAAATCATGCCTCTGGCTTATATTGAGATATTTTCAACAACCCTCAATAATCATTGTCTGCAAAGTGTTTTTGAAAATGTTTACCTTCCTTTAAGCTACGCTTTATTAGATAAGCTTATGCACAACACTTGCTTCGAACGTCTTTTTAGAAAAGGGATTTCAAGAAGTTTCGTAGTGTTTTCTGCGTATTCTTGAGGTTAACATATTCATTGTAGTCCAAGGCAAAAAAAAAACATGAATGCCTACATGATAATGCCATCATATATATATATATTTTTATATATTTATATAATTTATATATATATATATTTTTATTCAACAATCCCTAATATTTGGCTTTATCGAACAGAAATATTATATATATATATATATATATATATATATATAATATTTCTGTTCGATAAAGCCAAATATTAGGGATTGTTGAATAAAAATATTTATTCGATATCAATAAATAAACTAGTGTTATGATGAAAATTCACATTATATCATCTCATAATTCAATGTGAAAACAAATTACCGTTAAAATGGTAATCTAAAAACAATATACGAGCATTTCTTTTTCTGACATGGAAGATTAAAAGCATCTATATAAATAAAAACGAAGTGTTTGTTTCTACATTGAATATTTTCGACCCTTTTGAAGTTATTTATCTGTTTTGAACCCTTCTGATGCAAAATCAATGGCTTCCGCGTTTCGTGAGTCTATGTATGTGTATTCCCACTACGTCCAAACGGATGGATACATTTTCATGAAATTTTGTATACTTTGAATATTCACAGAAACTTAGAGACTGAAATTACCAATTTCACATCAGTGTCTTCCTTCTTATGTACTTTTTTGTATATTTGTGAAACTATTAAATCAAACTAATTTAATATATTTTCATAAAATTTTAAATGTTGTATAAAACATTTTATCTTAATGAATACATTAATTGGATCTTCTTTGCCTACAATTTTAGGAAGTTACACGCTGTTATAGCTGAATACCCATACTTAAATCAACCTTAATTTGACTGTGTTTGAGAAGCTGGGATGTAAATTGACCATTGCAATTACTCATATTGTCTTACCAGTAGAGCTGGAAAAACAATTATTTTTCAAAAAATTCATTTTCAGAATTTAAATTTTTATATTTTTAATTTTGAGCTTGTTTTTAATTTGCGAATTATAAATAATTTCTAATTATTGGTACCGATGATATAAAGAGAATAAAACATTCAGTATTGGACTAGGCTTCGTAAAAATTAGTTATTTTTTGTCCAATATTGCTAGGACCTGTGTTCATTTCTAAACGGTATGTGTAAATTTTTACCAACTTTTCTCAAACACAGGTGTTTGTAGAATTCCGTTTTATGAAAAGAATTAAAACGTACAGGACAAAACCTTTTGAATCAAGACTCATTCTAAACAGAAATATGGCTTCCTTTCGAAATTGTATCCCTGAATTAAAAAAGTGCTTTGAGGTGCAGTGTCGGCTCAACGAAACAAAAACTTGTGTTTGTTGACCAAGTGCAACAATATTATTTTCCGATTTTTTCACTCGGAACTAATTTCGCACTTCTTTGTTCTTTGTAGCAACTATGCTAGATCATCAGATGAAAAAGAATCCCGAATTAATATCTTTAGAACAACTTTTTTCCAGCCTAGTTTATTTTAGTTTTATTTTGCTTTGTTTTCTGTGGTTGTAATTTTTTAATAAATATTTATTCTTTTGACAAATTGTGATTCTTATTCATCACATGCAACAATTCTACAAAGGATTCAATTTTAAACTGCATGCAAGTTTGAGTACAGCACATTTGGAATGGAACTTTGCCGATAATATTAATGTGTTAGTAACCAAACTGGGACTTTTAAAATATTAAAAATTATTTGTCGTAGTAACAGAAAGTTAAGGCTACCTTCTTTATGAGTTGAAGCTATAGTCAATCAACTTATTATAACTGTAAAAAGTTTGTTGAAAACATTAATTTTCCATAGAAAAAACTGACAAATCAAGCAAGCATTTTCTGAAAAAAGGTGATTTGTTACCTTTGCTTTGTCTGTACTAAACACATTCAATTTTAAAATAAGCTCTTTTATTATTTCAAGTGTCTCTAAATTGAATTCTTAAAAAAATGTATGTGCTTTAAAAAATGAGTCATGAATATCTTATCAAATTAATTTGTCATCCTCCTGTTAAGGAAGGTGAAATTTGAAAATGTGTCATGCCTTTGTATGAGTGCCACAAGTAAAAAAGTATTGATAGGAAAACTATTAGTGCCATTATTTTTACGAAGTGAGTAAAAGTTTACAGGAAACAAATTTAAGAAGGGGTTATTCATAGTTCCCAACTCAAAATCAATTTTTTAGTTGATACCTTAGTATCGCATTTCGTAATTTCATCTGATAACAGGGATGCGATGTATGTAAAATGGATTGTTCGATAGAAAAACATTAATACGACTTGCGTCCAAAGTAAATTGTAAAAATTATACAAATGTCAAAAAAGTGTTAAAAACTATTTTCAGACACGAAAATGTTTTCAATTTTCTACAAAAGAGAAAATGATCATACTGATAACGTTTTCAACCTGCAGTTAACCAATTCAAACAGAATAAGGCCGGGTTATTCTGCTAGTAATTAAATATGTAGAAAGCTTGGATTAAAATTATAGTTACAAATGTAGATAAATCAAACCGAGTGGTTGAAATTAAGGTTAAAACTTTCCCCTATTAAGAAAATTGTATTTGTGTTAAGCCTTAGAAGTCATATTTTCACATTTTAATGAATTTAAGCACATAATTTTCGTGACATTTTTGATGTAATGGTTTATAAAATGTATAATTTTAAATAAGCTAGTATTATGCTGCAAAATAAATGTGTTGGCTCGTTTTGGCAATACTCCAGTTCACGTTTTCGTCTCAATTGAGGTTCAGACGAGAAAGAAATTTTTTGTTAAAAAGAATGGTTGTAATGCTAAATGGTTGTCACACGATAATTAAAAATTCATATATTTTGAGGGATTTTATTTTGATAAAGGATTTTATGGTGGATTGCAGTATGTATATGTAATTTAGAAAGATATCTGCTTGCTCAAACCTTCTTTAAATGTTTATAAGGAATAATAAACAGGAGTCGCAGATGCATTAAACATATTTGTACATTTTTAACAATGCGATAAGAAAATATTTTTATTTTTCATGTCATGCAATGATGGTCAATTCTGTTGATCACTATAAACGAAACATTAAAATGGTTGTTTTTATGAAGCATGGCACAAAATTTTAGTTTTTACCTTTGGGAGAAAATACTCACTAATGGAATGAGATTATTTAAAAAATTGTTCGGAATACTTTTTATATATTGATGCCCCTTTTTAGATTTACTTTTGAAATTTTATGTAAATAATCTTTACACCAAAAAGGTTTGCTGAGGCAATTAAAATTACGTCTCACTAGAATAACACAGCGGGCTATTGGCACTAGTCCGGGGTCAATAGCGAAGGAAAAGATCAACACCTCGTAATTTTGGACCATGATCAGACGACGCGGTAGACACCTGAGCTGGCACCCCACTCATCAAACTTACAAACCACGCCAATGGTATGATATTTGAGGCCACATACTACAGATTTAGAGTGCACCAGCCCACACGTACACGATGGCCTTTGGTTGGATCGAGTTTCAAACTCGAAACCCTCCGGGTGCTAATCCATGACTCTACCAAGTGAGCTACCGTGATCAGGTTTATTGAGGTGCACACGTTTAATATAAAGGAATAGAAATTAATATTTTTGAAAAATATATTGTATCACAAAGGATACTTTGTAACACTATGAAGGAAACGCAAAACCTCGTTAAGACGAATTTCACGGGACCATAAAAAATTCGTATTAACCGTGGTTCGTGTTGTTCGAATTCAGAAAAAAAGCATTATTTCAACAATAAACTAAAATATTAATGTATTTACATTATTTACTGTACAATTCTTGGTTCAAGATAAATAGCATTCTTCATCACAAATATTATACAGATGATTCTTGATTATACAGATAATTCTTGATTGTACAGATGAGTCTTGATTATACAGATGAGTCTTGATTATACAGATAATTCTTGATTTCTCAGATAATTACTGATAACACAGATAATTACTGATAACACAGATAATTCTTGATGACACAAATATTTCTTGATTACGCAATATTTGTCTTGAAATAGTTCTTTGACAATTTTTGCATTTTTGTTTTCTCGTGATTCTTTAAGAAAATCTTTGATGCGGTCAACGCTGTTTAATTGAACAGATGAATTTTCACATGCTTATTCCTTCGTCTTCATCGGAATCTTCATTTATTCTATCTCCTTCACTCTCTTTCACAAATAAATCTTCTATAATTTCGGAGTGACTTAATGTTCTGATAATACGATTGGAAAGAATCCGTTTTCCCTTAAGTTTTGAAAATTTGTTCGTCTTAACCGGAGATAAGAGCAACCCCAATTCCTTTTTAAACGAATGAGTTAACATTATTTGAATATACATTTTGACGGGGATTGGAATTTAATTCGTACCACCAGTAATTAGTATTAAGCGAGTTCGTCGTAATGAGGTTTGAGTGTATTTCGGTATTAATGATAGGAACAATATAAGATGTATGCTACGGTGACAAAAAAGCATATAGGTAATTATTTCAAGCGGAACGATTTCGTCTGAAGATAGTTTTCTATGATTTGTCCACCAATAATTACATGTATTCAAGCGTTAATGAATCCTGTTTTATGATTATATACATAATGTCTTATTTCCAAATCATTCTTTCAGATAGCCATTTAAACAAATGGAAAAGTTCATGATCAAGCCTCATGAATTTTGAGAAATCTTTAAAATCAGCCAGAAAATTATCCCACAACATATTTAACAAAATTTCGTTGCTATTAAATACATTTATATTCAAAATAAACGTCCTTTACTGTTGTTCGGCGTAACAAATTCTCTTTTCACTGCGTTTTAACAGCGATATGCTACTAGTTCTGAAATCCAAACCTAATTATCAAGAAACGACCATTGACTGACTTCAAATGGTTTTTCGAAGAAACAAATTTGACTCCAACAAAACTCCTAGTAAAATATCTCATAGTACAAATCTGTATAACTTAATGATTAAATTGTAAAAAGTTTAAAAAGATACGAACTCTTTAGAAGTAAGAATAAACTAGTTTACGATGTGAAACTTCTCACACACATTCGTTAAGTAGTGATAGTTTCTCGAAAGTAGCAACAAATTTTTAAACTCTGAAACTCGGCTTGTAACACAAGAATTGAATTTTTTAAACTTAAGCAGCTTGTTACTGCAAATTCCCTTTCCTCTCCTTCTGAGATCTGTCTTAAGTAGTTTCAAAACCCTTTTCCTTTAAGCGAACAACTTTAAAGTTCAAAGCGACGTTTACAAGAAAAATCGTTTACTCTCAAATTTTTTCATCTATATGAAGAATCTTTTAGCAACAGATTTTTGAATTTCTCTAGAAGGGATATTATTTAACTAAAATGTTTATGAAAATCATTTCAACTTTACTCAACTCAGTTAATCAAGTAACTATAATATGCATCTAAAATGTATTTATAGCTTACAATCGTTATTATAAGTTCAGCAAGTTAGTACTCTAAATAGTATTAAATTTTAGGAAAAGTAAAAAGGATATCAGTTATCACACAGCGAAATGATAATTTTTTCTCCTTTAAACTGAAATGAAAGAATTTATGTTTGGAACCTTTGCTATCTGCAACATAAGAGATATTATTTTCAATCATCCGATCTACTTAATTTTGATTGGTCTAATTTGGCGATAGCACTAAATGATTTTTGTTTTAATTTATAATTTCGTTTGCTTGTTAAAAATATTTAAATTATTAAGACATTTTCTATTATTCAATAAATTTGTTAGTCCATTTATTGTTTTTCCAGTAAACGTTTTGTTACTGTTAACCATTTTATAAAACGTTTAAATGTGAGTTTTGCGTTTTGTTGTTTTTAAGATTAGTTGTAGATGAAATTGCAAATTCCAATCATCAATTAAAATAGTACTTTTGAAAAATTATGAATGCATTGCGGAATTGAAACTGAGCATAACTATTATATCTTAATGCTGACAAAAATGCGATAGTTCATTGTATCTGTATGATAGTGTGAACTATAATATTTTTACTTTTGATGTGAATGCGTCTTTAAAATCGGAACAGTGCTGAGGGGCATGCATAAAAGTCTAGCGTTACAAAAAAGTGTTACAACTCTTTTGTATTATGATTTCAGAAGAAACATCCAGCAGATAAATATAGTGTCTTATAGATAAAGGATGTTCGTACCTCACATGACCATCGGATCGAGTACGCAGGCCCAGTGATGGCTGGGAGGGGGTCTGTAATATGTCGAATTTCTACGGTGCTGGACGAGCTGTGGGCCAGCGTAACTTTGGGTTGCGTGGAGTGAGGACTGGGTAAGTGGGGTCATTCGAAAGCTACTGAACTACGCTACAAGTAATATTGGACAACAACAATTAATATCAAACTGCACTTTAATCGGTCAAACTGTAAATTAATTGTTGAATATTCACAATAAACAATCGTTCAAACTTCCTATGTCTGCTTCATTCATTTCACAATCCAACATCGGGCCCGAGTACTCACGTCAAAACTATGGGTTATGTTCTCTACACGACTCACCAATATTTTTTCATATATCGTCGACAGCATGCATTAATCACGAAACGAAAAATCATTGTTTCGAGAAAAACACGTTTAAAGGTTCGATGCTAACAAAAAATAACGTTACGGTGAGGTATTTTGGTATTAATTTAGGCACATCAGATTACGAATTAGAACTTTTACTTTTATATTTTATAAAAAAGGCTAATCACATTCTAGAAAACACATTTAGGTGAAAACAACCCAAATTGCATATTCGTGATTTTGGCGTTGTGACGACGATATTTAAGATGTTTGGATTGTGGTTCTGTTGAAAATATATTGGTATTATTTAAGAATATTGAATATATTGAATATATAAACCAGATAGCTTTAAAATAGACTTATAATTTTGGCGTATTCAATTCTCCTAATAGTATGACTCCTTAATAGTGTGGTTATTAAGGTACCGAATGGATTAGAGAGCATAGAACATCCCCTTGTTTGTTGTTGCACCAGATAAGATTAGCCACCGCGATAGGCAACCGGCTTCTCTCTTCTCACTGTTAGAGCCGGTGACGTCAGAAACCGTTGCCATGGAAACCGTAAGATTATTTCCTTTCCTCAGCCAGTGATTCCGAGCGATTTTGTCGTTGCCATTCTTCACAACCGAAACTTCATTAAGATTGATTGAGCCCGAGCGAAATGAGAAGAGACCGTAGCGAATCAAATAGGGAAACAATAGATAAATAAAGGCAGATGTAGGTGGCACTCACTATATTTCTACATTCCGAGAACTCTCTAATTACCCAGAAACCCTCTCTCCAAATAATTGGCTAATGAAATTGAGGTGCAATCGTTTCTGTGGACAATTTAAAACTGTAAAATTTCCCAATTCATTAAATTGAAGTTTGTTCGAGAGGTTATAACAGTTGATTGGCATCGTTTGACGGTTTCTAGAAACATTTTAATAGCTTTCGAGATGAGTAGTCAACTTGAAGGTAATTCAAAGTAGAAACAAAAACTACACAAACAGGGGTATCTAATATGTAATCAACCAAATTTTGCAGAATTTAGCTAAAAACAAATGAGAATCCATTCAAAGTTTTTAAAGGTTTTCAATGAACAGTCATAGTTTTACGAATAACATACTCTGAATGAATTTTGTTATGAGAGATATTTTATGTCAAGCTAAATATAGGTGGACGTAGTGTTTCTACGGCGGAACGTGTTTCCCATATGTAATCAGGATCACCGTAGTTTAGTGGGTTTGCCCACTGCGCTGGCAACCTAAGAGTTCTAGGCAGCGCAGGTTCCATTCCTCCTTGGGTATATTTCTCGTTCCTGTGTCAATAAAACTCTCATCTGTGTATGTCCATTTAATTGACGTTGTTTGGCGCAGCTTGGCCAAAATATGACCCTTGCGCTATAAGAACCTAACCAACCAATCTGTACGCATTCCGAACAAGATGTCACCTGGCATGTTTTTTAAGTGCGATTTCAGCATGTCGGCAATAAAAATTCCAAAGAATGAATACCGAATTGATATGTGATAGTTGATTAGTCAACTCCAATAATAGTAAACGCCATAGTCTCCAAACACCTAAAGTAATCGGAAATTAACAGAAATAGACATAATTTGTATATTGACGAGTAATAACAAGCGGTTATAAACAAAACACCATAAATCGCTACGGGATTCGTTCGCTAATTTTACCTCTTCATTTAAATATGCTTGATTTGATCTATACGGCTGTATAATATTGCTAAAACTACACGGAAGAGCTCGCCACTCTGATGAAACTATTCAGAAGTGTCTGATTTCAGAAAGTAATGAGAAATCTGAAAGATGGGAATCTGAGCAGACAATAAAATGTAAGAGAACGGTAAAATAGAAATAGGTTCAGACATCACAAAATACAGAATCGCCTTTGAACAAGCGAATGAGATGCGATTGGAGTGGACGTTCAAGAGTTAATTGTGGCAACATATCTGAGCTGTGATTTTTTTCCATACATTTTTTGGAAATAAGAATTGCCATTTGTAAAAGTAAACGAAATGCTATTAAATGTTTGGATAATTTTGTTTCATTTTGAGATATGAAATCCGTTTATGTTAATATGGATGCTATATTCATTAAGGATTTAACTAAGATATGAAATGTGTGTTAACAGATTTTGTTATCAATAAATATAAGAAATTAAGAAAGTTTAGCGCAGATGCTATGCGAGGGTGTGTCAGTAAATAATAAAGTAAAAATAGACTCTAATTTTATTCAGGTAATTTAATTTCATCTGATGAATAAAAAAATAAGTTATTAAAAGCTCATAAAAAACAAAACGAACACTCACCTAATTAGTAACGTTTGAGTAATAAGTTTGTAGAGGGTGCACTTTAAATGTCTGGAATTTAAGCTAATCTGGTAGTCTACTTTCAAAAGTCACAGAATAAGTTTTAGTTTTTATATTTAGCATATAATTATTAAAATATTTTAATAGTAGTAGTAGAACTGTAATTGAAAGGTGAAAGTACTATTTTAAAGTTTTACTTATTTTTGAATTATCTGCCCTGAATAATTTGGAATGAATATGGATGCCATATTCGTTATAAATGGATTGAAATAAGATATGAGATATCAGTAACGTCGCTTGGGTCATTAAAAAGAAATAAGCAATTTTGCAAGTTAAATTGCTTTGATCGGGTCTACTTATTCCTGTACCACTTTAACAAGAAATCCGATTCTATATATTTATGATTCTTCTCAACACAGTTACATGGATACATATCGATCTAAAGCGATAAGTACCAATTTCTCCAGAAGACATCGATAAAAAAGCTATTTGTGTTCATTTCGGTAGATATAAATTTCCTTACCTGTCGTTTGGACTTGTAATGTCTCACAATATTTTCAATAACTAAAACACTCTTTTGCAAGGTCTAGATTTTTTTGTTTTGTGTATATCGATGAAGCATGGTAATTTTGAAGAGTAGGGTAAGTGTACGTAAGTGTACGTAACATAAAACAGCAGGTTATACGTAACAAGGTAATATCTATTATCAAAATTCACTCCAATTTGTATGAAATGCTTTTGTGTTAGAAGGCATCCATATTATGTTTTGAGTGTCACTCTAGCATCTGTTTTATAAGTAGAAGGATTTTCGTATTTTGAGGCGCTAAAATATTTCAGAGGCACGTTTAAGAAGCCAATTATTTAAGAGAAAATAAATTTGTTTTAAAGCATATTTATTATAAAACACGTTTACTTGTTAATGTGCAAAACTATTTTTACATTGAATTTATTCTATCTCAAAACAAATGTAACTACGGTTGAAGCTCATGTGTATTTACCCTAATACGCAAAACTAAAGGAACAGTAAAGATTTCAGCTGCTACTTTGCACTGAAGTGACCTGGATATGGGACAATGACATCAAAGGTACGTCAAGAGTTACCAAACTGATGAGTAAAAACAAAACTATAACTAGAACGGAAGCGAACAATAAAATATGTCTTTGAACTGAAGACACTGAACTATATTGTGTGCCATGAGATAGAAGGGTAGCTGTGAAAATTTAAAAAAAGAAGCGGTAGTCATTTTTAGGATGTATGACCATCTCAAACATTGATTTGCACGCATTTTTAATGCAGATAATGTGAGGTTGCGAATGAGTTTCTGCGATAACAGAACACATTCCTATATTAGAATCTGACATGAAGATTTCAAATTTGAATATGGACCAGTTTTCTACTGAATATACTCGGTTATGTAAATCTCATATGAAGACGGTCCCTAATGTATTTTTTGGGTTTGAATTTGTAGAGGACGTTATTCTGTATTGAATGATATCTTTGAATTTGCTCTGCTATGAATAGTTCTCGAAATAAAGAGGGTGGTTCGCTTTTTTTCCGCGACTGGACCTCTGTTGACACACCATTCTGTTTGCTGACTCAGTTAAAACAGTTGACGTATATGATGAAACCGTAAGTTCAGTTATACAACGCAAATAAAAATATTCCGAATTAAAGTTAAGTTTCGTTTCCGTGTGATTGATACCAACGCAGCCACGCTTTAGAGCCTACGACAGGAAGGTGTTTCCGTGTGTCATTGAGACACTTTACCGTTCAAAAAGTTGAATTCGTGGTTAGTTAGTACCAAAATTGTGACTTCAAAAAAGGTCGTGAATTGAAATTATACAAAATATCGTTCAATAGTTCATCCTGTATTCCAGAAATTACGAGGTGTTGTCCTCGGATCTTTCCCTTCGGGTTTGATTCCGGACAGTTGCCCGTTGCATTGCTCCAGTGCGACATTAATTAAAGTACCTACCTATATTCCATATATTTCTGAGAAGACTGATTATTACTATGAAGGTAAACATGTAGGTAGGTAGTTAAATTTATGTCTCATTGGAGTAACACAACGGGCTATTGGTGATAGTCCGGATTGATTCCCGATTGTAAAAATCCAAGTACAACGCCTCGTAATTTTGAACCACTGTCAGATGACGAGATTAACACCTGAGCTGCCATTCCACTCTCCAAAGCTCCACACCACGCCGACGTGAGGACAGTAGAAGATAAAACATATTTAACGTGTACAAGCTCTCATGTATACGACGGTCTTTGTTAGGATCGAGTTTTGAACTCACAACCCTGCGGTTGCTAATCCGTGATTCTACCAACTGGGTTACCGCGGCCCCGAAGATATGCTTCGAATAATCGAATTTGTTACTATCTTACAATATACAGAAAATACAGGGAAAAAGGACAGTAAAAGAAACTTTTTACTTTACTGTAAGTAAAACTTTATGGATTATAGTTAGTAGCATATAATATCATAACTTGTGAAATGGAACGACGTCAAGTATGGCATATTATCATAATCCTACATAGGGCAAGAAACCATATTTGTACTGTAATGTAGCCTGTTTTCTAAATTCAAATTCGTATTATTTATAATTTTGTATTGTTATGTTTATATTAATATAGTATAAGACTTGAGTGCGAAAATAAAAATTTCATAAGAAAATTTATATATTTGTGCATGTAAGCATCGAGTTTTTAAAATTCATATTTGTTTTTCATGAAAGGCCCGTTATCCAACCTAGTACTAGGACCTCTCATTAATCGAGAAACTCAAAATCACAAAACTGTGAACAAGCTTGCTCTAGTCAATATAAAAAAGGATTCCATCTTCAAAACATATATTCAGATGCGCGCTTGTATATGGCAACCAAACAAATTCCACTTCTTTATATTCGTTAAGGACAGGTGGGAATACATTTTTCTATGAGGAATGTTTTTCTTCTGTGGAACATTTTCCGCTGCCCTCATAGAATTATTCCATTTCTGTTTATCTTTCATGGGTGGAGAAGCATTGCTTTTGGAGATAAGGAAGAATAAGGGGCAAAGCTTTAAAAATAAGTTTAGACGTTGCTCTGAGGGAGATGTAAAACCGCGAATTTCTTATGCAGGCATTATGGTTTTTCAGAAAAATTTATCTCACTTACATTCCACAAATGCAGAAAAATTTTCGTGTAAAGTCCTTATCGTGGAATGCAGGTGCTTTGCCACTGAGAAATGGTTTCTAGGACACATCGTAGAAAAAACGGAAAGAATTAGTTTTTCTTCTCTTTTCCGTTCCCTACTAGATGTAACACTTTTTTTGGATGTCAAATGTATTCAACCTTTACTATTACATTTTATAAAACATCTTGTTTTAGCTTTTTATGCTGAGATAAACCACTTGAATCTATTATCAAATGTAATTTGACAATTATCACTTAAAATGAGCAAATAGCTTCTGTGAAAATGTTCCATGCTGTATCTTCTGCGGCATAAAGATAAATAATAAAAAATTATGGGAATTTTTACTTTGCAATTCTGTTTACTTTTATTCTATCTGAAAGTATGAATCTACTGAGATATTAGTCTGCAGTTGTTAAAAAATTAAATTATTTTTAAAACGAACTTAAAATTAGTACAAAATTCGAAATAAACATGTAAATTCATAATATATTTAAGGAACATAATATTTTCAAATCATTGTTTTAACAATTTTATGAATCAATATTTAAAATTTATTTTGTTATTAAATGTTCGAAAGATGTAAACAAACGTTTAAATTGCAATTATTAAATCCAATAGAATAAGGTTAGAAAGGAATTTGTATAATATTCTAATTTAAAATCACTCCTTACGACACCTGATTGTAATGCATTGTATTTAAAACGACATCAAGTATGCTTCGATAACGATGGGATAAACCAAGACGAGTGAAATTCTATTGATTTCTCTTTCAAGAATAGGAACATTAACTCTGTTTGTGTTAAGGGACATTACTCCATTCCATTTGAAACAAAGGCTCTAGGTACTATGCATGCATGTTGACGTCATTCCTATGCATTAGTGATTGGTTGACATTTCCACTGATTAAGTTGTTGACAAGCAAATTAAATTTACATAAAAATTAAAATTGTAGATAGGTAATTGATATAATTTCACAAATTTATATTAGATTAGGGATTGGACTGTTACAGAATTCCTAGATTTCTAATTTACATGTTGCCCGTAATTATTTCCATTTAATCAGTCAATGTAGAAATTTTGAACAGGAAGAATTTGTTTACTTAAAATCACTTAGACAAATATATTTATTAAGCCTCATGTATGACATAGTGACACATGAAATTAGAGCATGGAACAAAAAGAAAAAAGCAGTAAAAAGATCAACAAGAGTGCAAAGTTCTCTAGCAACAACTGATTTCAAAGTTCTCTAGCTTTGTAATAACAAGGATGGATGCCTTTTCTTGATGATGCCAAACATTCTAAAAGGCTGTTAGAGTTAAAAATCAACAATACATTCTCATAGGATACATTTCGAGCTACTGTAGATGCCAAATAATGCTTGATCAGGCAACCATGCCATGTCTATAATCTAAAAGCCACCACTACTATTCAACGTAGACCCAAACAAAGCAAAACTAAGAGATTTTTAAGTTTCTTCTTAGTGGTATAAAAAGGAAAGTAAAAGATAACAGTGTTAATTTTTTGATGGTCTGCTTTTGTCTATTTAAGATAAATTTCATTAAAAACTAGTTAAGTTGACAGCTGATTTGAAATTGTCACACGTTTGAAATTTCTACAAGAAAATTTAAAAATAGTGCAATAGTGAGTTATTGCATTTAATTATCATAAGCAATAAATCGAATGTATTGCATGCGATCAGCTTTATAAGAACTCCCATTAATATTTTTTAACTAGCAGTTTTTATTTAATTACTAGGCAGAACTACCTGATCTTATTCGGTTTCAATCGGTTGATAGACTGAAAATGTGACTGGATAATCACTTTTCTATTACGTAGAAAAATGGCATTTTATTATCAGGAAAATATTTTTTTAACACTTTTTCGACATTTTTATAATTTCTACAACTTGCTTTGGACACAAATCGTATTCATGTACTATATCCATCAATTAATACGTTTCACATACATTGCATCCCTGTTATAAGGCAAAATTACGAAAAATGATACTAAGGCAACTACTACAAAATTCGAATTTGAGTTTTGGGTGATTACCAATGCCTCTTAAGCACTTTTTTTCAATTCAGATATTCAGTTTTAAATGGAAACCACGAAACTGATTAGAATGAGAACTATGGTGCTACTTACCTATAGCGTGAAGTTTTAATAAAACCAAGTAATGTTATTTGAAACACGGAAAAGAATGCACATTTGAATGAGTTTAATCGTTTTGCAAAGGGGTTTTGTGCCAATGACTTTTGAGGAAAGTTGGTCGAGATATATACATATCTTCCAGAAATGAAAGAGCAATATTGGACATAAAATGACAAATTTCTTCCAAGCCTATAGTATTACAGGCTCTCACAAAGGAAAGACTCTAGTTAGCAATGTATTCTTGAGTGTTATAAGCTTGACTAATAATTACAAGGCTCCAAGACACTACGTTGCTGCCATGAAGCACTGACTTTGCGTTTGCTAAATTGTTCATCAATATGTAAATGTTAGCATTGCAGTTTTTGTTTTACATAATGACCAAGTTGCATAATCTTTGTAGGGGAATGATCGTGAAACTGCGGAGGTGGAAAGGTGTCCAAGAGAGACAGTTTTTCTCTTCTATATCAGTAAAACTTTCAGTTTGTGTGTGCCCATTACCTGATGTTGTCCGTCTTGTGCTTGGCACAGCTGGACTAAGTACTACCTAACCAGCGTGTCCCGGGTAGCTCGTAATTCCAAACTCTAGGAAGAGCCAAGAAATATACGAGGAAGCCAAAAAAAAGGAAACGAAATTAGATTGTTTGACGAATACACCAGTTAGGAATGCAAAGAAAGGAGAACAAATAATGGCAAAATAGCATTTGATGTATTTTGGACAGTTTTAGATATTTGGGAAACAGCTGTTGTTATTTGTGGGATCAAGTAACGTCCGTAAAAACCCGTATGTGTAAGATAAACTACCGCATGAGCAAGATAAATAACCATATGCGTAAGATAAAGGACTGTACGAGTAAGATAACGGTTCTCCGGGTAGGTTATCTGGTCAACAACCCAGATACGGTTCTCCGGATAGGTTTGACTCCCTTCAGACCAAATTCGTCCCTCTGAATGTGTTCACTTGGCCTTAAAACCAGATTTGGCTAAACGGAGAGGTTAATTAATCCTTCGGACCAGATATGGTCTTCCGGATCGGTTTACTCCGCCCCCGAACCAAATATGGCTCTCCTAATAGATTTACGAAACCAGCAGACCAGATACTGTATTCGAAATGCAGAATGTGTCAGCGGCTGTTGATTCGTTGTATTCATACTCCTAGATGATTACTCGTTTAACAAATATATAACATTTTAAATATATTACACATATATTTAAAAAATAACAAATCGAAGAGTAGCGTTATTTCGTAAATAGCTACTTTGTAATTTGCACCAAGCTGATTTTTATATATTCTTGTTATATTTGCTTTGATTGTTTTCATATATTTTAGTTATCAGAAACTCTAATCAGTTAGGTGGACCAGCCTTCCTTGTTGAGTGGAGCAGGTTGTCCCAGTGGCTTTGTGTCCTGTTTAGATACATACATTTAATATTTTCCGATTTCCTCATGATTCTTATTTATGAAATATGATGCTATAAGTGAAAAGCGATAAATTAGAGAGAAAAGGAATATAAGTGCTCCCCAACTAATGTAAGATAAGCGCAGCGCATAAATATTTTCTTGTTTTCACAAACAAGACTGTTGAAGAAAGAAATTTGAAGGCTTTTTAGAGAATGATGGAGCAAAGTAAGAATTACATTTATTTATAAATTATTCTCTAATAAATAACAAAACTAATAGATTTTTTTATTCACGAAAACGCCAGCCACTTGACAGAACATCTTAAAACGAACTCTTAAATTTATGAACATAATTAAAAATTCACCGGATAAAACTAAAACTTCTGTAGTACATAAGCTGTTCTTAAACATTATTCAAAAAATAATTTTTCATCATCTCTCAAGAACGCTTGTTTTATGCTTTCTTGAATATTTCCCACACAGTTAAGCATTTCTCCGATGGTGGCTAAAGTAGCCTAGTAGGAAGCTGGAGGATTTTATTTTAATCTTAGGGTCAGATTAATTTGGCAATTTTTTAGACGCTGTTTTAAGTAGTAAGCATTTTTAGTTAGTGCCCTGCAATTTCGAATTTTTTCGATTGGAGTGAGAAGCTTAATAAGTCTTGGGACACTTCGAATTTTTCATTCATTTTTATTCAAACCCAAGTAATAAATTTATCGCTTGGTTAAATTTTAAACTCTTGGCTAATTTTGGTTTCACTATGCTCTTGACAGGGTAACTCTTGATGCTCAAAATCGTTTTTATTATTAAAATTATATTCGATTACACATTCTAGCACAAAAATCTTTGTAATAGCAATTTTCTACTTTAATTTAACCTCAAAAGTCATTCTCACCAGAGGTGGTGTAAAGGATTCGAAGCCATTTGTGATATATATCTAAAAACATTTTATATTTTAGGTTGGTTGGTTTTGTGGTTTTATGGCATAAGGGCCATAAAACATGCAATATCAAGGACATAAGACACACAATATCAAGTAATAGATACACAATGAAAGTTTTTACCGACACAGAAGTGAGAAATACACCCAGGGAGGAATGCACCTGACAGGAATCGAGCCTGTTCCGCCTACAATTTATATTTTAGAATGGATGATGACATGATTCACGATTACTATTAATTTAATTTAACTTCGATTAAATTATTGTGGCATAAAAATAATTTACAGTTCTAAGGAAAAAAATTCAAAAGTTTATCAGGAAAAGAGAAACACAGCAATGCATAACAGAAATGGAATGGAATCAATAAATAATAATCACATTGCATAGTACAGTGTCCTAAAAGTTCCCGTATTGACGATTCGTTAATTTATTATACAAAAACAACAAACTTTAGAACAATTATTTTTATACTAATGGTGAAAAGCACTTTTAACATAACGTAGGAAAAAATTTGAACTCACATTTATAATAAATGTTCAAAATGTTCGCCCCTTTCTTGGAGGCAAAGCTAAAGTCGTTTGCGCATATTTTTAGAAACGCGTTTCAAGATGCTGGGAGTGACTTCTTGTATCCTTTGGGTAATGGCAATTTTCAGATCATCTATTGTTTGGGGATTATCTTCATAAACTTTGTTCTTCAAATATCCCCACAGAAAAAATTCAGGAATGCTCAAATCAGGGGAACGAGGTGGCCAAAGATTTCTTGAGATGAGTCGACGACAAAAAAATCTTGAAGCATGCCCATGGTTTCATAACTTGTATGGCAGGTTGCATCGTCTTATTGGAACCAAGAATCTCGTTCATTCACTTCTAATAATGCAACACATTTTTAGATGAGGTATTTTGGATCTGTATACAGTGCCATCAACAGTTGACTCGAGAAACAGATGGCCAACAATCCTTTTGCGTGATTGTTGGTCCTTTGCGTGATCCTTTTACGGCACACCAAACGCCAATTTTTTGAGAATGTAAAGGTTTTTGCATTAATGAATGGGGATTTGTCGTCGCCCAAATGTGGGAGTTTTGCGCGTTCACATAACCGCTTAAATGAAACCATGCCTCATCGGGGAAAAATGTTTTGTTCAAAATGTTGATGTTGTTGCGAATAAATCTCCGGAACTATCGGGAATAATAAAGCCGCTTCTCATTGTCCGGTGGCTTTAGCTCCTGTAACATTTTTACACAATAAGCACCAAAATGCAAAGCTCTTAAAGCCTTATGTGTCGATCCACGTGATGTGCCCATTTGTTGCGACAAACGCCTCACGGATTGATGAGGAGATTGCAATATCCTTCATTGAGTTTCTTGCACAAAGTCTGGTGTAACGACACTTTCGGTCTTTCACTCTTGTGTTTGTCTTCCACCAAACCTGTCTCACGAAATCGCCGAACGAGTTGATATAGCATATATTTACTCGGTATTGCATCATCTGGATATCTATGTCGCCAAAATTCTTTATATCTTTCATATGATTTACATTCAAAATAAGCCTCAAGCAGCGAAATTCTCTGAATGCGTGATAAACTTATTTTACAATGAAGAAAAAATGACATGGAACTTTATTATCGCACAACTTGAGCGAGAAGAAAACCAAACGATAAAAATTAAACAATCCATAATATTATAAACAGACGATAAAATTCAATAATTAAAAAAAATCACGGTCAAATGATTTTTTAAAGCTGGAGTACAGGAACTTTTAGGACACTCTGTATAATAAACATCGTTTGATATGTTATGATTGGTACAAGATGCTCTTATAATGTTCTCTCTTTACGATACAATTACCTAAAATTCAAAATTAAATGTATAAATTTTAACCATTCGTTAGTCGCAGGTCTTTTAACGAATGATATTGTGGTGCATCTGTGATATGTTTGACGTTTTTTTTCTAATTACGTACGAATTAATTATTTATTTTTTGAAAAACAAAATGTGTGGCATTTTTAGGGCATACTAAAAAAACAAATAACTGTAAAAATGTATAATTTAAATTTATAAAAAACAGATTTTTAGTTATTCTTTTCATTGCGTAACATTGAAAAAAAATGTCACCGTGCACCTGTCAGGACCAGTGCGACAAATGATGGGTTAATGAAAAAACAGTTACGCAAAAATATCGTTTGCTATCAAAGTCTAATGGCATTTTTTAAACAGGAACTCCTTTTATTTTCTTTCAATTATTTATCGTTTGTACAGTTCTGAACATGGCAATATTAAATAGCTTCAGCTCTACCTGACAACACGAAAGTTATGAAAACAATTAATTGAAAATTGCTCTCCGCTATAGGAAACCAAAGATACACAAAAATATTTTTTGATGAACGCTAAGTGTGGTAGAGTCTCGTAAAATAAATGAAACAAATAATTATTTTTCGCATAAATTATGATACATTTGTATTGTACTGACTTGCTCAAAATTTTAAATTATCATCACAAGGAATACTCCTTTTTTTTGGTTCAAACCATTTTAATGAACTCACAGGACACAGTACAGGCACGACACACAACACAAAATAATAAAGGTAGTAAATATCAAAAACGAAACATCTCAGTCTCGATCACTCTCCAAAAAACACAACCCACACGTCTCTCGCCACACTCGTTCTCAACTCTTTCCTTTCTCAAAGTCCTTCTGGGCATGCGCAAGAGCGCCATCTATCTTAGTCTGAAGTCTTTACAGACTTATAAACTCCTCCCCACAAGGAGGAAACTTTTCTCGAAGAATGAGGGAAAAGTTTTGATGACTCCACTGCCTGAAAAATTCTCCAGATAGGTGCAGTCATTGGAAAAGTTCAAGAGTTCAAGTACACAAAATACACTGCACATGTACCAGATTATAGCAATCAGTGCCTTGAACTCAAAAATATTATACAAAAAATTATATACTTATTAAAAATTTAGGAAAACAATTTACACTAATGATAAGAAAAATTTAAAATTTTCACACATAATACAAATATCAAAATAAACAATAAACTTACTAATATAAAATAAAAGGATATGAGGTTTATGGGATGCGACTTAATGAATCAGCATTTTGATGCTGTTTCCCCCTCTTATGGACAACCTCATAATTGAATGGCTGCAGGATCAAAGCCCAACGTAAAAGTCTAGCGTTGGTTCCCGTATTTTTGTCCAGCCAAACAAGGGGATTATGGTCCGTCTGGATGATGAACTTCTGGTGTCCATCCAAATAACATCGCAGCTTTTGGATGGCGAACACGATAGCTGCGCACTCTCTCTCGATGGTACTGTACTTTTGTGCTGCATTTGAGAACTTCCGACTCAAGTACATGACAGGATGTTCCTCACCAATGTCATTAATTTGGGACAAAACGATGCCAATCCCAAGATTTGACGCGTCACATTGGACGAGAAACTGTCTCGAGAAATCTGGACTGTACAACACCGGATTCTCCGACAACTGTTTCTTTAAATTGTCAAACGCCTCTTGACAAGCATCAGTCCATATGACAGCAGCACGACGATTTTTTCCTTTCAGCAGATCTGTAATTGGTGCTGAGAGGACTGAAAAGTCAGGAATGTATTTTCGATAATACCCCGCAAGTCCTAAGAAAGATCGGATCTGCGTCTTAGTCGCAGGGGTCGGAAAGTCCTTTACAGTTTGGATCTTCAATTCTCCAGGTGTTCTCTGGCCCTGACCAACCAAGTGCCCAAGATACTTTACGTACGCACGAGCAAACTGGCACTTAGAAGGCTTGATGTGCAGATGAGCTGCATTCATCTTTTCTAAGACGGTTTTCAAATGTTGTAAATGATCTTCCCAACTTAGGGAATAGATGGCTACATCATCCAAGTAAGGGCATGCAAATTCTCCACAGTCTTTCAACAGTTCGGCCATCAAACGACTAAAATCATAAGGGGCATTTTTCAAACCGAATGGCAATCTCAACGGTCGAAATGTCCCAAAACTGGTTACAAAAGCTGAATATCTTTGGGCTCGTTTACTCAGAGGTATTTGCCAATAACCTCGGGTCAAATCTAGAACGGTGATATACTTGGCAGCTGACACTTTTTCAACAAGCTGCTCAATGTTTGGCAGAGGAAAGTACTGGGTTCTAGTGACCTTGTTGAGTCTTCGATAGTCGATGCACGGTCTTGCATCCTTTCCTGGTACTTCTACCAGAATAAGAGGAGAAGTAAAATCAGATTCTCCTGGCTCAATGACTTTGAGCGACAGCATCTTCTCCACTTCCATCTTCAAAATTTTTGTTTGGCGTGGAGACATCTTGTAAGGTTTGGCACAGATGGGCCTCTCAGATTCAAGCTCAATGTCATGTTCAGTAAGATCAGTACACCCCGGCTGGTTTGAGAATGAGCTAGAGTATTTTGATAGCAACTCTCTCAGCTGCTCCTTCTGATCTTCTGACAAGCGACCATTTTGTTCTATGTCTTGCCAAATTTGTGTCATTTCCGAGACTTCAGGCTTCTGCTCGAGACTTGGAATGTCCTCCTCGTTGTCACAGTTCCTAATCTCTTTTAGACAGATTAAATTCACATTTTCGGGTCTCTGGAAATATGGCTTGAGCATGTTCACATGGTACACATGGGATTTGTCTTTTTCTGGAAACTGCACAATGTAGTTGGTTTCGGAAAGCTGTTTAACGACTTTCCCTGGGCCGATCCAATGAACTGCCATTTTGTTAGGCCTAGATGTAGCGACAACCAGCACAAGGTCGCCTTCACAAAATTTACGCTTCACAGCCTTGCGATCATACCATAGTTTTTGTTTGTCTTTGGCGTTCTCCATGTTTTGGACGGCTAATTCTTGACACCTTTTCATGCGGTTTAGTAGCTTGAAGACATATGATACTACGCTAGTCTTCTCTTCCTCGCTTTCCGTCAAGTTCTCGTACAGTAGAGTCATGGGAGTCCTCAAATTCTGTCCATGAACCAGCTCAGCTGGAGTATATCCAGTACTGTCATGAGTAACAACTCGTAGAGCAAACAGGGCATGAGGCAAGATTTTCTCCCAATCAGGTCCTGACTCCAGACACAGGACTCGAAGAATTCTCTTCAAAGTTCTATGTAGTCTCTCCACAGGATTGCTCTGGGGATGATGTACGGAACTTCGCACTACTTTAACTCCAAATTTCTCCAGGAACTCCGTTGTGAGTGCACTTGTAAACGACGTTCCTTGATCGCTTTGCAGCTCCCTCGGGAAACCCATCCGACTAAAGATTTGCAGGAAACTATCGACCACGGTTGAAGAACTAAGATTTGGGACAGGAACTGCATCGGGATATTTGGAAGACATGCAAATTGCAGTGATGAGATACCGGTTTCCAGATGGTGTAGTAGGTAAAGGACCACAAGCATCCACATTAATCTTTGTGAAGATCTCCGAGATGACAGGAACGATCTTCATGGGTGCCTTCTTCTTATCCCGAGGTTTCCCGACTCGCTGACATTGGTCACAAGATCTGACAAATTCTTCAACATCTTTGTAACAATTCGGCCAAAAAAAAGTTTTAAAAAGAGCATCTTTAGTCTTGGTCACTCCTAAGTGAGCCGCTGTTCCTTCATGAGAAAGTTTCTTTAATTGGTCCCGAAACTTCTCTGGAACAATCAGCAGTTTTCTCTGTGTACCATCCTTGTCACTTTTCAGATAGAACAGCATTTGATTAACGATTGCATACTTGGTTTCCTTTGCTAACTCCTCAGCTTCTAGGAAAAGTGGTTTCAACTCTTTACTCTTGCGCTGCTCTTCGACAAAATCATTCCGTGAGGCTTTAATCAGATCTGGAAGTGAGGCTTCTTCCGCCATAGGCAATACCTCTCCGTCTTCCTCTGTTAACACGGTACTGTCATTCTCTTCTCCAGGTCTCGACTCAACTGGATACTCTTCAACTTCGGCTGTCAAAAGACTTTTCTGAGCTCTCGTCTGAACTGCATTAATAACTTGGATCTCCAGCTCCTTATCTTTTTTCATACTCTCGATCAGAGCAACGGTTTTGTTACTTAGTAGGTAATGCTCTTGATCCAGAAAACTGTCTCTTACAGCAGCTTTCGTAAGGACATGTCCCAATTCGCAGTTCAAATCAACTTCTGCAATGGGCAAGCAGACCGGGCTGTCTACTAATGGAGAAGCGAGCCACACATGCTCACCTGTGTACATATGTGGTTTGATAAATTTTCTGGGAATAAGATCGATGCTGGCACCAGTATCTCTCAAGATAGACATTTGGGCTCCATTTACTGTCCCAGCACTAGTATAAGGAGACATCAACTCAGGCACGTGTCTTCCAAAGACTTCATTGGCAGCTACTACTTCAGATCTCTTGAGCTTCGGGCATTGGGGTCTCAAATGTGATAACGAACCGCATTCATAGCATCGGAGCTGTCTTCTCTTTTCAAACTCTCTTTCACGGTTTTCATTGCTTGCGGGTTCGGTTTTGACCGGATGTTTGTTCTTGTCATCCTTGAATGGTACTTTGGGTCTACTTCCACCAAAATGTCCCTTTGAACCTTGATAGCCATACTTCTTTGGAAATTCCTTCTTCCTGAAACTCTGCCTGATGGTTTCGTACTCCTCGATCACTTCTGCCAATTCAAAAGGTGTCTTCAACTTCATCCATTTGTCAAGAAAATGCTCCTTGATTTGATCTGGTACACGATACTTCAATTGCTCGGCAACGATTAAATCTTTTAGTTGCTGAAAGGTTTCAATTTCCAATTCAGCAAGCCATTCAGTGAAGTAGCTGTACAGTTCATGAGCATAATTTCTCCATGTTTTCTCTGCTGTTTTCTGATGTCTGTAGAAACACTGTTTCAATTTTTCAGCGTTCATTTTGTATCGTTTCAGAATGAGATCTTTCACAACATCATAATTGTTGGCCACTTCAGGAGGTTCTCGGGCAAGCATGTTAGATAACTCGACTGGCAAAACGGCCAGCAAATAAGCCACCCAGTCCTCCTTCGGCACTCGAGCCATCTCTGCTTTCCTCTCGAAATTGATCAAATACAATCCCATTTCATCCCCTTTTTCGTCGAATTTGGGAGTGATTTGGGTAAGTTGGATTTTTCTGTTTCTATCCGCCCGATTTTCAGATCCTTCTTCAGACTGGCGAAATTCCTTCTGAGCCACTTCTAGTTTTTTAATTTCGAGCTCATGTTGTCTGACCCTTTCCCGCTCTTGTCGTTCTTCTTCACGAATTTTTTCTTGTCTAGCTAATTCTTCCTCATGAATTTTTTCTTGCTTAGCAAATTCTTCCTCTTCCAGTCTATCCTTTATGACTCGTTCCATTATTATCGTTACCTCCTCCCGATCGAAATTTGGGCTTTTTAAAATTATTTGTTTAATATCCGCAACCTTGCACGAAGTTGGTACCTTCTCACCAATTTCTTCCGCAACAGCAATTAAGTCCTGCTTTCTACCAATTGCAAGAAATGCCATGATTAAGGGCCAGGGGAAACACTATCAAAAACCTCTATTAAGGTATTAAATTCCAACAGAATTCACAAGACTTTATCAAAGAATTAAATTCGCTAATTCTACGTTACAACTTTCTTACCGAACAACCAAAAATCAATAGAAATAATTTTCGAACACATAAACAAATTAAAATTTTCATTCATTAAAACAATATCTTTTTTTTAAAGATGTTTTCAAATTGAGAAGAAAATAAACAGTTAAAGAAAAGTTCAACTAAAGAACAGCTGTTTTGAAAATAATACTACAATTAAAATACAATTCAGAATATAAACTCAACTTTCCTGTCTAATCAAGAAAAGGTATTTTCAGTTCAAAAGAATTCCCTTTTCTCTATGAACAATTGATTCACACTCAGAAGCATAAATGCACACACAAAAATATAAAACAGAATATCATTCTTTTCCTTTTCTTTTTTTTCGTCAACAAACACAGGAAGTGAATAATTCAAATCCACACTTTCAGATTTTTTTTTTTCGAGTTCTTTTTCTGAACACAAAATGGTCTCACATTTGCCAAATTAGTTACACAAAGCAATTTCAAATTACTAACAAAAATTTCCTTAAGTACACAAGTTAGACATTCAAAATTCCGCAAAATAAATAAACAATTCTAAGGGGTTTCTTAGTCATTTAAATGAGCAACAAATGAAAATGACAATTTCAAAACACTCCAAAACTCTTTTAAATGAATTTCCGATTCATTCAGAAATATAATAAAATATTTTCCAAAGCAAAATAACCCAAGACGCACTAAATATTGAAAATTCTAGGCATTTGGTGCTGTTGACAACACTCATCAAAAAGAATTATACTTGTAATTCAAACTATATACTTCTACACCAAATTTTTAATTCTATTTTGAATCATACAACAGAATCAAATCAAATTTTAACAACACTTCAATTGTCATCAGATAGCATCATACATAAGAACACAAAACAAACTAGGCTATCTCAATTTAAAATTTTAAAATCGTTCTCTTTTCTCAGAAAACAAAACTCAAACTGACCATTTGAATAGTTCTAATTTTAACCATTCAGAACAGAAATTTCTTTTTTTTATGTATACCACATGAGTGTCCTAAATTTTCTTTTTTTTTACAATCAAACAAAATTTTAACTATATCAGTCTAGCTAAAATAAGAATAGTTTTGCAAATCAACCGAATAAATTTGCCTTTCAAAATCAGACAAAATTTTAACTATATCAACCTAGTTAAAATAAGAACACTTTTTCAAAATTACCACTCAATTTTACCAAACAAAATTTTAACTATATCAGCCTAGTTAAAATAAGAACACTTGCAAAATTGCAACTACCTTTCACCAAACAAAGTTTTAACTATATCAGCCTAGTTAAAATAAGAACACTTTTCGAAATTATCACTCCTTTTACCAAACAAAATTTTAACTATATCAGCCTAGTTAAAATAAGAGAGCATTTTTGCATATTACAACTGCCTTTTACAAAACCAAAACTGCATGAAACCAAAACAACGATTCTTCAATGAACCAAAACTCAACATGCAAAACTTTACAAATTACAATTAAAAAGGCACTGTTGCTAATGAAATCTGGTACTCACCCAATAATTTGCACTGGAGATATCAGCAATACCAGGATCGTATCCAAACGGCTGCCACCATTTCTTCGTCGTCTGTACTGACTTGCTCAAAATTTTAAATTATCATCACAAGGAATACTCCTTTTTTTTGGTTCAAACCATTTTAATGAACTCACAGGACACAGTACAGGCACGACACACAACACAAAATAATAAAGGTAGTAAATATCAAAAACGAAACATCTCAGTCTCGATCACTCTCCAAAAAACACAACCCACACGTCTCTCGCCACACTCGTTCTCAACTCTTTCCTTTCTCAAAGTCCTTCTGGGCATGCGCAAGAGCGCCATCTATCTTAGTCTGAAGTCTTTACAGTATGCAGATTTCATTAGCAGCCATTTATAATAGGCATGTTGATTTTTTCAACACTAGATAGTGAAAGTGTACCCATTTGACAGTACTTGTGCAGGGTGACTCGAGATTCCCTGTCCAAATTTTAAAGGATGGTAGGGTGCTGTGCGCGTAGGTGCTAGAGGGCGTTGTTGGTTGCGTTTGTAAATCGTTCTTTTTTCTAAAATCTTCTCTTCATTCGCAACAAAGATTTCACATGTGATGGACATAGGCCTGAAATATAAGTGGACTGACCTTTGCTATTGAGAGGAGCTTCAAAAAGTGTGACCAACATGTCGACTAGTAGTCACGTGACTGCTCTGTGAAAAAACTTACTTGTTTGGCCGATTTGGAATCTTATCGCCTCGTTTGGTGATAGAACATATTATGACAGGGTAGGTGTGTGAATGCTCATTTCTATAGAGCGGAGCCAAAAAATGTTAAATCGCTAAAGTCTGCTATCATGTTGCGTGAAACAATCAGATGATGAATCGTTGGATGAGCGTCTTCTCCCGCCCGCGGACCTATCAGATGATGAATGTTCGTTTCTACCCGGCAGTAGTCAAAGGGTCACATTACTACTAGTTTTGGTCACAGGATCCTGACCACATAAAAAGGTTACCATTGCTCACTCTACTTTTATATTTCATCGATGGTGATGGAACATTGCACAAATTCTGAGATTGTTGGCATGCATCTAACTTATGAGTCTGTATGAAGCGGAGAGCTATTCAAAGATTGTAATGTGAACGCTTTCCTAATAGGCGGATTTCTCCTAACCTCGAGTAGAATGTCTTTCATTTTTCGAGTGTTCGAATTTATCGGCCGACCCGCACTGTGTTTTCTGACATGGAATGTTTCAGTTTAAAACAGATGGGGCGTTTGATGATTCAGTACTTACCTTTTGGGGAAGCGTTCTCGGTACAATCCTTGAGAAGCTCTTCCGTTTTCATTGGCAGCCCCATACGCTAGTTACAAGTCAGCCATTTCAGAATTCGTGTAATGCTTCATCACGTGTGAAATCCATATTACGAATGAAGAAGTTTTAAAAAGAATAACGATTTGCAAAAGCATCAAACAGCGTCTCCTAGCATCAATGCGCAACAATTGCAGAAAAACGTTCTTTGATATAAAAAAAATGCTTATTTTGATTCACCCTACCACCCATATAAAGTTTGGCCAGGGAATTTCGTATCATCATGCTCAACGGACACATTTGCGTTTAATATAACAGGTTTTTAATAACGTTCATGTACCCGAGACTGAGAATTATTCAATATTGGTATCAATGCGTTATTTATAATTTTGTAGTTAGTATTATTGCAGTCTTGGCATTGCAATACATAGTATTGTTCCAAATATCTAGCAGCACTTTCCTAAGCAGATTGTTTTTTTGCAAACAGGGACTACCATTAAAATATGTTTTCAATCATATTTTAAATTTTTATTTTATATCTCACTTATACAATCTATTGTTAAAAAAGGTCTAAGGATGGATTTTATGCTAGAAATGTTTGTCAATGTCTAAACTTGCATGAAAATACACTGTGAAACGTCTTGATTTCAAGTACTTTATTTTGCTTTCGATATGCCGTATACAATATTTCCATGCTGATCAAGAAAACAGTGTCACCAAGTTTGGTCATTTTGTGTTAGCGGCTCTTGCGTGCTGCTTATATAAACATGCAACACCTCATGACGCTAAAAAACAGTAAGCACTCAATCCACAGTTGATTGAGTGATAGTGTTCTTAACTAGTGTTGTTAAGTATTAGATACATATAAAGCAGCACGCAACAACAGTTAACTCAAAATGACTAAACTAGGAGGTACTGCCTTTTTGACAAGCACGGCATATTGATTGATTGGTTCGTCGCTATACGGTTATCTTTTTTCTGCTTCAGAACTGTAGTAACACAGGCAGAATAAATTTCCCTTGTTTTTCCAACGGTCGTAAGCTGCTTTCTTTAGAAGACAGAATGTATTGAATAAGTTCTGTAACAAGTAAGCAGAAAATAATGCTCTAACGCAATAACTTAATACTCAATCCTCTTACTAGAGCCTCAGTAGCACAGTTGGAAGAGTAACGGATCAGCAACCGAAGGGTTGCGAGTTCGAAAATCGGTCCAACCAAAGACCGTCGTGTACACAGGGGATAGTGCATGTTAAATCTGTCGTGGCCTCTTATGTCCTCACGTTGGCGTGTTGTAGAAGTTTGGAGAGTGGGGTGCGAGCTCAGGTGTTGTCCTCGTCATCTGACCGTGGCTCAAAATTAAGTGGTGTTGTCTTCCTATCTTTCCCTTAGGGATTGACACCGAACCGTCACCCATAGCCCGTTGTATTGCTCCAGTGCGACTTTATTTGACTACCTTACCTTACCAATCCTGTTACCATTAATCTACATTTATAATCATATGTCATCGACGTTCTTAACAGATTCAGAGATTCAAATCGCATTTCTTAACTTTGTGTCATATTTTAATGATAAATAAATTGACTTTCGTTAAAACCTAGGATGCATATTGAATAGAATTCGAATTAATTCCACAATTTACATAGCAGAAAATCATCGTCGCTTCTATGTACAATTTCCTATTCAGCATCTGTTTGTGCATTGATTAAAATCGCCATACATAAATTTTCATTTCCATTTACGAATTCAAAGAAAGCAGAACTGGAATCTGAGAATTTGGATGATCCACCATTTCTCCATTCTGAATGGTCCACATAACGCTGATTTCACACTTAAATTTTATTCCATTTAGAATGACGTCTCTTTTAGGGAAATGACATCGGAACGAGATGGATAATAACCACCTCTAGCAAGAAAGGTACTTTATTTACACCAGTAAATATAGTATCATTGCTGCTAGAGCTAAGGGAAGTTTCTGACGGGTTGGGCTTATAATCCACTTTGGTCATTCAACCTTGAATGAAGGCAATATACGATGTCAGGAAGGGGAATGACGTCAGTTGAATAATGAAAATAGTTTTCATTTTGGAAGTGTCAAAGGAGTATTTATTGTGTAATTAAGGAGCATTTATTGATGAGGGCAACTCAGAGAAGGTAGAATTCAGTAGCCAAACAGCGTGAATAAATGATCCTCCAATTATATCGTTTCCGGCATGTTCCAGAACGCATGCTTCACACTTAAATTCAACTCTTCGGAATGGCATCTCTTTTAGTAAAACGGTATTGGAGTGGGATGGATAATAGCCACCTCCAACATCGACGGTACTTTATTAACTGATGGAAAACGGATCCTTTGACGGGATGGTTTATATTCCGTTAGGTCAATCAACCTAATCATGTTTGTTGACGCTGCTGGAATTAAAGGGAATAGGGGTGTGCATTTCCGTGAGGCAATAGATTGAATACTAGCGGACACCGGTAATGAGGGATGAGTAAATGTATTTGCCATTTTATGAGGGTAGCTAAATGAAGACAGTATTCGGTAGCAGAGCCTACTGGTAACAAATTAATCGTTGAAGGAAGTGGAGAAATTATTTCAGAAGTGTAAAAGAAATTGCTTTCGATTTGATTGCTTTTTAAATCTAATACTGTTTACATCTACGAAATTTGGTAGTATATTAAATATAAATTATTTTTATTCTACCTCATAAGGGCACAAATAAACTAATGAATTCCTAGGAGACTTTCAGAAAACTTAAGTTTTTGTTCATATTAATTATACTGTGTGCTACTGTATTAGATTACTGCTATTGTGCGGTATTGAATCTGTAAATGCTACTGTATCATTTGAAGATTAAACAGCACAAGAACTCATTTAAATTTTTAGTATGGATTCTGTTTATTTTGGTTCATGTGTCGACACCGTTTGATTGGTCATAATGTCTGGATGAACTTAGCCACCACTACAAATGTTAACTTACAATACCGTAGTATACATAGCAGTGAAACCCAACTACACCTTGAAGTACTTTTTGGTAGAAAAAGTTGCATTGTCTTTCACAATCTTTCTAAATTGGTGACTAGCAGACGTGATGTAAGCGCACTTTCAAGAACAAGCCAGAATACTCTAACAAATTCTAGATGGCGCTCCCCGCAATAAACGCACACTTCGATGGATGGCGCAGAATGAGTATTTGGAGTACTGATGCGATCCATATCACTTCCTGTCTATGGTAACATACACAAATCATATTCCTAGAATTACTTCAATCTTCATTGCTATTCAATTCACACGGCGCCTCACTCTCAGATGGTAAAGGCAACACAGGACAATCAAAGCTCATAATGGGGCGGGGGCGCTGTAGCCCGGTTGGAGGAGTAGCGGATTAGCAACCGGAGGGTTGCGAGTTCGAAACTCGATTCAACCAAAAGCCATCGTGTACATGGGGGATAGTGCAATGTCAAATCTGTAGGGTCTTCAAATGTCTTCACGTTGACGTGGTGCGAAGTTTGGAGAGTAGTTTGGCCAACTCAGATCTTAATTTTGTCATCTGACCGCGGTTAAAAATTAGGAGGTGTTATACTCGGATCTTTCCCTTCGGGATGGATCCCGGACCGTCACCAATATCCCATTGCGTTAGTCCAGTGACGTTAATTCAACTATCTACCAAAGTTTGCAATGATCTATTGCATGGCCACACATTCGGAAGTATACCAACGATCTAAATACAACACTCATGGTCTCACGCAATTGGTAATCAATCAATTAGTGTTAACATCTATAGAGTTCAGCCGCGCATGGAGGATGAATATTGTAGCCCCTACTATAAAAATAAACTTAAAAGTCCCTACTATAAAAATAAACTTAAAATACAGTAGTATGAATATAGCAGTATAACCTATATCCACCACCAAGTATTTTTTGGTAGATAAAGTTTCACTGTTTTTCACGTGTTGTGTTAAATGATCTACAAATATTTAATTGATAAATATATACATTTTATAACACACATATATTTGTATAATGTAAATAATTATTTGTATTACATAAAACTGTTGATGGCAATCTATGGTATCTAAGCAGTGAACAGAAAACAATATGGTGTAATGCAAATTTCTGCATTTCAATTTTAACGATTTTCTTATAGTAGACTTTATTTAATCTAAAAATTGAATATTACATGTAAAACTTCAATCTGTCTTCGTTGTTTCTGTTAGTTTCTATTTCTAACTTTAAATAATTAGAATACATGAAACATCTAAAGTTTAAAACAAATTTGTTAGCAAATAATATAAATTTTGTCACAAGATTTAATAAAAGAATGACAAAGTGAATGAAACGATATGCAAATAAAATAGTCAGCACTTCACCTGATTGATAAATTCTTTGGCTAACCGTATCAAACGACTTGAACTTTTAGAAAATATTCAAGGAAGAGAATTTTAAATTGAGCACCTATACCGTTTTTCATTTATTCAAGAACTGCTTTGAATTCTATTTGAATATTATTAAATTTAAAATGAGAGTTCGTTGGAAATATATAATGTCGCCAAATTTAATCAAGTAGAAAACAAGCTCATGTATATTTAAAGTGAAAGATTTCTCCCGATTTCCTTCTAATTCTCTCTACGCGTTCTTTAAACAATCAATAAATACCACATCTCTAAACACACCACTTCTGTGATTGCCATGGCGTTTAAATATTTGCGTCAAAATATGCATAAAATGCATATTTTTATGATGGGAATTTAGACATTTTAATAAAACAACCAGTTTTAAGAAAGTAAAATTCAAGTAATGTAAACAAAAAAATATCACACAAAATTCATAACTGAATAACAGCAGAATATAGGGTCAACGAACTGATAGAGTGACAGTTTAAAAAAACGAATTTTTAATATTTGTGATTAATAATTATCCAAGAACAGAAAATCTAATTTGTTATAGCATGTGTAATATTTTTGTAAATACGGGATTAATTTTTATTAAAACAGAAATTTCTAACTGTAGTAGAATAATCGTTTGAAAACAGCATTTTAATGAATAGTAAATAATGCTAATAAAATAATATCAGTATAAAACTAAAACAATAGTAAAATAATTGTTTAATAAATTCAAATTTGTATTATTTACACATTTTTTAAAAATGCAATAGGATATAAAAGAAAAATAATCATTTAAATGACAGCACATTTTTTCAAATACTTTAACGTTCATTCGCCCTCTTTAGTTATAATAAACCGCAATTAAATGAACTTGACTTAGATAGATCTTTAATCTTGTTTCTCATTTAAATTGCTGGTAAAAAATAATTGCAGAGGAAACAAATTATTTCCTTCTGGTGTGAGGCAAATCATATTATTCGGCTGAAGTGATACATTCCTTGCATACGCTATTAGATTTTATTTGAAATAAAATAACCAAATTATCTTTAACAACGTTCATGCTAAATATGGTTCATGTGTTGCTTTGTATTGTTTGTTAAATTCCACAAAAATGTAAAAACGTTGCAAAATTTTATTTTTGATGAATGATTTAGTTTGAGTTTTCTTAATAACAAACAGTTGTCAACAGAAAGTATTTATTTCCTACGGAAAATTAATTAAATGTACTGCCCAGTGTTTAATTGTTATTCCAAGAATTATTTCTACTCAGTCCTATCAAACTATCTTTGTGACTTAAAATTGAACAGAATGACTTACTATAGCCTTTATATTCAAGTATAAATACTCATTAACAAGCAACTGAAAATATGACATGGGTATTTAAAAAAGGTACATTTAGAAACCAAATAATATTCATTGTACACTTGACAATGTGTATTTCACCAATCTGATAATAACTCTTTTTTGCAATCAATTAAAGAACCTTAAGCACACAGCTAGAGTACAGATTTCTTTCGTTATGTTTTTAGTTTCGATCCTGGTAAATTATTTCTTCGCAAATTTATCGATTGTGACCACAGACTACTGCAATAACAAATTTTCGTCAGCTCACATCCATCAAATTTCCACTAAAATGATCAATTGAGTCAAGTCAGAGCTCATTATCTGGGTGCTTATTTACACGGATTTATACGATCGATCTCGAAGCTCCTCTTATGAGTCAATTCAGTACATAAATATTACGGCGGTGTACTTGATCTCAGGGATCCGCTTATAAGTCATCCTTGTAATGGGCACAGGCAATTCGAGTTGACGGGAGTTACATATATATATTGCTATGTATATACTTGATCTCAGGCATCCGCTTATAAATAAGCATTGTAATAGACACGGACAAAGGGAAGCCTAAACTGACATTGAACAGAAAAGTGCTCACATGGTAAATTGCTACAAACGGAACCATAGCACGCAAGTTTCTAATGTAATCTCATCTCATCAAGATATCATCTATATTTAGATGTGTGTTATTGAGGACCTGTTTTCTTATAATTTCGTTTCACCGCATGATCATTAGTTTCTGTACGCTGTTGTAAACAGCGCCGTATTTCTAAACAAGCTTTTGAAACCTAGGTTGGCGAATTTAATGCCTTCAAAATTTGGGATTTCTTGCATTGACAGGTAAATACATTTAAGATTAAAAAAGGTTTTTAAAATGCTATGACTTCTAACTAAATAAGATCCTACGTAGTGAGAATTAGATGATCATCTCCTGGCAAAATCATGACAAATCTGTTTGTTGCGATAAGATCTGAAATAGAGACAGTTTTATATTATCGAACTGTAAGTTATCGAGAGTAAGTTAAGCTCTAGTTGTAAAATAAACTCCCATATCAGGGAAGTCTTTGTATGAAAGGTTTGTTGGTTGTTTTAAGGAGCAAGGGCCATATTTGGTGAAGCTACGCCAAACACAAGGCATACAACGTAAATTAATGGGTTTACACACGCAAGGAAAGTATTACTGATACAGAATTGTGTAGGAAGAGGAAGTTGAATTTACGTCGCACTGGAGCAACACAACGAACTATTGACGAAGGTCTGGAATCAATCCCGAAGGAAAAGGTCTGACGACAAATACAGGGTCAGGGGGATTTTGAACCACGGTCAGGTGACGAGGCTAACACCTGACCTTATACCCCACTCTCAATTTCCACATTACGTCAACGTGATTCATACAGAAGAGAGTACAAGTAACAGGAATCGAATTTGTGCCACCTACAACTCAGATTGCTTGCTGGCACAATGGGAAATCCACTAAGCCACTACGTCCTCGTATTGGAAAGGTAGATAGTTGAAATTGCGTCCTATTGAAGCAACAAAATGGGCCATTGGCGACGGTAAAGTATCAATCCCGAAGGGAAAGATTCGTATAATGCTTTCGGGTTGTCTCATGAAAACTTCGAATTAACTAGAACCAGGACTCATTCCGGCATTCGTGTACCTCAAATCCCAAGGACTTTCAACCAGTTTAAAAAAGCAAGGACAGAAAATCACATTTAAAATAATTCAGGATTTGAAACGTATTTACCTAAGGGAGACAATCCTACAAATATGTATAAGCATTTAAAAGAATTTAGAACCAAATTAACAAATGTATGAAAAAATTGTAATCTATATTCCCAGAAATGATCTTATATTATTTACTCTGTGTTTTCGTATTATAGGTTTTGAAAGAGAGTGCGTCAAGTTAAAAAAAACACATTTTGAGGAATTCAAGCTTTTGCGTTGACGCTAAGGAAAAAATCCCTGATCGTTTATGATTTCTTTATTTTCTAAAATTTGAAACAAATTTTTTCTTTTAATTAAATTTTATGCATTAAAATAATAATTTCAACTTATGAAATAATTATTAATGAAAATAACAATTAAATATTAATAATTAATATTGATATATTGTTTTTGAGACAAAAATGAAATGTAAAAAATTAAAATGAATAAAAAAGTTAAATTTTAATATTTACAGATTATTATACTTTGAAGAATTAAAATGACCTAATGTGTGTTTTTTTATTATACTTCATCCGCAGTAAGAGGATGCATGTCTATACCATTTTTAAACTTTTTGTTTCTAAGAAGTTCAAAAAGTGAGTGTATTTCAGGAGAAACAGGTTCATTTTTATTATCGGAATGTTGCTTCGCCAAAGTTTCAAAAAAATTAATTTAATGTAGTTCGTCGTACAGTTTCGTTTAATCAACATTTCTAAGAACCCAAAATGTTCTTTTCTAAATCTGATATTAAATCCACCGAAAGGAAAATCCTAATTTAGAATCAGTTTATAAAAAGCAGTTTTTTTTTGTAATGTATCCACTGTATGGACATTGGACAACAAAAGAGTTAAGAGTTTCAGTGTGCTAATATTTTTAGTTTACAAACTTTTTCTCGAAAATCAAATTTGATTCCTCTCCACTCATTAGAATGAATTTATTATTTTGCCTTGTTTTCTTTTTCAAGTTATCTATATAAATAAAAATGGAGTGTTTGTTTGTACATCGAATATTTACGACCCTTTTCAAGTTTTCTATCCGTTTTTGTCCCTTTTAATGCAAAATTCGCCTCTTGTGCGTTTGGTGTCTGTCTGTATGTGTGTGCCCGTATTGCATCCAAACCGTTGAATATATTTTTATGAAACTGCATAGTGTGAGTACTTACATTAATTTGGTGACTGAACTTAATTGCATTGGTCTGTTTGTCCGTCTTCCTGTTCTATGTGTGATTTTGTGCTTGTGTGCTTGCAAGAGTATCACATAAAGTTTATTCAACATATTTTAATGCAATGTTCTATATTTTATAAATCATATTTTAGTTTACTGGATACGTTATTTGGATTTCCTTTGCTTACATATTTAGGCAAGTTTCATGCTGAAACATCTGAGTGAGTACACTTAAATCAACTATAATTTGGTAGTTTTTGAGAATCTGGAAGGCATATTATGCATTGCAATTACTTGGATTGTTTTACCAGTACTGCTGAAAGAGCAATTATTTTCCAAAACTTATTTTTTTACAGAATTTTAAATCTGATACTTCATTTATTTTGAGTCATTTTTTTTCTTTACGAAATATAAACAATTTCCGAATATTTGGGACAGATGATATTTTTCAACGAACGGAAACGAAACGGGAACTCGTGTTCGTGGACCACATGTAGTGATATTTTTTTTGATCAGAATTAATTTTGCATTTCTAAATGTTGTTCACATTTTAGTTGCAAGTTGTGGATACTATGCGAGATCATAAAAAAAGAATCTTAAGAACAACTCTTTTCCATAACGAGTATACATGCATACGATTTGCGTCCAAAGTAAAATGCAAAAATATAAAAATGTCGAAAAGCAGTTAAAAAATTGTTTTCCTGACGCTCAAATAACGTTGGCGTTTTTCAGCGAAAGAGAAAATGATTATTCCTGATCACTTTTCAATCGATAATTAACCAATTGAAACAGAGTAAGGTCGAGTAATTATGCTAGTCTGGAACAAAAAATATGGTCTTTCTTTCTCAATTAAAATTAAGGTACGCTATCGTTAGGTAGATAGGAATGATTCGACACAATGAGCTTATGGTCTTTGATATCAATAGACCACGAGTTCATAGCGTTGAGACCACAAGTTTACAGTGACTCTCGGATTGACTTCGTAAGTGTTATGAAAGTTTGATTGTTTGGATTTGGCTGACGCAGGAGAATACCGATACATTTTATACTCTTTTACTGTGTTTTCAAACGCATGAGAGGATTTCTTGAGCGCCATTTGATAATAGTTTACTCCCATATCAGGTGGTAATTGCAACATCATGGATATCTAAATATTAATAGTACATGTTCCTCTTGGATTCTAAAAAAATTAATTTAGGAAATGGTAAGGTATTTTTCAGATCGATTGTAAGTGTCTTTGTCCCCACCCTTTTCCGACCTTGTTCCATAAAACCCAAAATCAAATGCAATCCCCACCCTTTTCAAACTTTCTTCTGTCTTAATCGCTTTCTGCGAATGTAATTCACGATTTATTTCCAGTAAGTTTCTTTAGGTCACCTTCCAACAATATTTATTGTATCGAAACATTTATTTCCATTGCTGAACAAGGAGTTTTGGTCTTTTTACAAGAGTATACTTGAGTGAGACTACGTTATTTCTTCCGTCTCTTGAAATTTCAACAAGAGAGCAAATAAAGAGGAAATTAGACTCAAGGGGTACATTATTCGTAATGACTTCCTTAAATACGAGAATACGCGGAACAATGAATCAAAAAGAAAACAAATTGCCGTAAAATGACTGAATAACTTGAAAAGGATTACATCGCATAAAAATTACAAAAGATGCACGGATGTATCTTAATATAGGTACCTAATACAAGTTTTTGCTTTTTGAAAAATTCTTCCATGCACTATAATGATATTAACATTGTCAAAAAATAATAATCCTTGCCCTACTCTTCACTGTTCCCATTATCCATTCACATGTTGAAAAGAAAGATATTTTCTCAACAAACAAATCATTCTCAGCTCAACAAACATGCCCTCTCTCAATAAAGAATATTAAGGAACAGTGACTTATACCATTATGATCCTAAGCAATTTACAAATGCTCTTTAACATCATGAAAAATGGGGCTTTAATTTATTTAGTGAAAAATATTTAAAACACGACTCCAAATACAAGAATGCAAGTGCTGAAATGTTAAATCATGGGTTAACTCAATTTATAATTTTTATGACTTACACCATTAGATTCTCAGTCTCATATAATATAATAAAACTAGTTTATATTGAAGTCCATGACCAACAGATCCAAAATGCACAATTAGTCCAAATCACACGCATTTACATTTTGTTATTTTTATTATTTTCCTACAAAAGTTTTCGTAGATTAAGAAAAGGAACAACTTTTCCAACAATCGTGATTTAATTGATGTTGAAGTTAAGGGGTCAAAAATAAACATATTTGACTCAAAAATGCACTGAATCTTTTGGAAGATTCACCTGCGTTCTTTACGAAAGTCATATCACAATTCATTGTTTCAAGTAAATTTAAGAAATTGTTCACAAAAAAATTTCAGAGAACGATGTATTTACAAAAGAGATTAATTTTACTAACATCTGAAAGTAGATGTCTTTATGTTGATATATTTCTAGAACAGTACATTTAAAAGTTAAAGCAAACCTCTCTACTTTATAAGTAATCTAATCCAAAAATGACGAGTTCTATATAAAAACGATTAAAATAAAAAGAAAGCAGAGAACGAAGGGAAAATTTGAAAACATATATCACGCGAGCATCAATCCACACCTGAATTTCTTTTCGGTAGCTTTTTTTAAACAAAATAGTTCCTCGCCCAATCTATCAAATTTTTTCAGTTCTATGCAACAAAAGCTACATCTTTCACAACGGCTTAGACTGCTATTTTTTATCTCTACGTAAGTATTTGAGCAAGCTTTCTTTCTCCAATAAAAAGGAAGGCATCTCAATGGCGACACAATAAATTGCTCTGATGCTGAGAAATTGTTTTACGAGAAGCTTTTGCATCAGAATAGTAAATGTTAGATGAAATAACGGAAGGCTTTCGACCTATTATGTTGTAGTATTTGAGGATCCTAAACAATTTTTCATTCTCATGTAAGTGGTCCACTTTGCTTGTAACTGCTCCTTTATCTTTGAAAAATGTAAGCATGCATAAAACAGTTTTGCTATAACGGTTACCAAATCCTTTTGTAAATACGAGGGGTGTTCAAATGAAAAGGTACGAAACGACACTGTGGGTATAATTGAAGTCTTTATTCAAAAGCAATCACCAGAGGTCTGAGCACAACTATCCCACTGTTTCACGAGCCGAAGGATTCCCTGTTCCCAGAATTCCTGTGGCTGTGACAAGAGCCAGTCCTCCACTGTGTCCTTCACTTCGTCGTCCGAGTTGAAGTGCTTCCCTTTGAGATGTTTTTAGCGGACAAAACAGATGGAAGTCGCAGGGCGATATGTCCGGGCTGCAGGGCGGATGCTCAAGCTGCTCCCTCTTGAACTTGGCCAGTACACTTTGTGTGACCCTGGAGACGTGTGGACGCTCGTTATCGTGGAGCAGAATCACTCCCTCCGTGAACAACCCAGGCCGTTTGCTCTTGATGGACTTGCGTAGACTAAGGAGTGCCTCACCTACCGGATTAACACCTTCCGCAATCAGAAATCTGATAACACCTCGCTGCTCCTCAATCGCCGAACTTTGCAATGTGAACGCCATGATGTCCTCACACGCACTGCCGCGTCAATTGGACGGAACATACAACTGCCTGCTTCTCTCCTGCGTCATGTGCGGGCACCCGCGCATGCGCACAACCACGTCGGTACTCGTGCATTCGCGTCCCTAGATGTCTCACTACGTTATCCCAAAGCGGCATATTCAAATTTCAACCGGTTTGGTTGTTACGACGTTTCGTACCTTTTCATTTGAACACCCCTCGTACTTATGATAGTTTTAGTCGTTTAAGAGTAATCAACCCAATCTTAATAGACAGTATTCATTTATATCAATAATAAAGAATAAAATCCAATAAAGTTAGTAGCCACTATTTTTGCATGATTGGGAAAACAAATCAAGGAGGTATACTTTTACGGCTCTCTTTAGAAATCATGTAACATCTCAAAAAAGGATTCATATAGGTAAAGATAATGACAAAAATATTCTAAATCAATCGTTTGCTATTGTAATAGGACGAAGTATGTATGTGAGGATTTAAATGTTGAAAGAAGACAGGGGATAGCTTAGAATCTAGGTATAGTTATTTTAAAGTATTGTAACAAGAGGCTTATTCAGTGAAAATGTAGAAATATGATTGCATTAAGAAATATCACTGATAAAATAATATTAATTTTGTTAGTATGGAAGAGTTCAAATACAGGAAATTGCCCACTTCCAAACTTTCGCCTACACAGATGAGTTGAACAAATTGGTGAATGAGGTTTTGTGTAAACACCATATATAGTATTATCAGTTACGAGTATGTAAAAGCATATGGTAGCCATAAAATAACTTCCCACTTGAACATTCTACAGCTTTATCTTGATAAATCCTGTCGAAGATAATGTCTAACCCACCCATGTTGTTCCAACATGGATGATAATTTAGAACGGCCCAATCCCAAAGTTGGGAGATCGTTGCCACTCAGAATAAATTTCTACATATCTGCGATTGAAAAATTCTGGTGTGAAGCAAAGTGTTGGTGAAGGGGAATACTGACGTCAATGACTCACTCAGAAAGCTGAATGCTTCGAATGCTCTTCATGAAATATCAATTTTCGACTAACACACGCCTTCAGGAAGTTCATTTTACTGAGAGACTAAACTCAATTCACCACACTTGCGTGACCGATTAGTGAAAGATTATCCATTATGGCTTTTTTATGTACTTGTTTACCACATTTATAAAACCTTATTATGCTAATAATATCCAGTATCGACAGTATGAGCGAAAGGTTTCAGGAAATATGCGTGAAAGTTCAATAGCTTATAAATCCCGAATATTTCTAAATAGAATAAATATTTTAACTTGCTTTCAATTCAAATTGATTCTTAATTAATTAAGGCATTAAATATACGCCAAACAGATAGAGAGAGAGCTTAAAGTCTTTGTTTCTAATGTCAGCGTATAATCAGGTTACTATGATAATGATGTTATCCTAATGGCTATTTCTTGAGGAAAACATAACTTAGAATTGTTATGTGTGTGTGGGGGTGCGATTTCACCTTAATATAAGTATGAACAATGAAGTATAATGAAGATATGTTATGCATCCGAAATTATTGATATTTGCCCCTAACAGTATTGCTATGAAGTCCACAATCCCAAAATAACACCCTTGTGGCTATGAAACACATTCTTCAAAATAAACATTGAAAATAGATTCTATACCTAAAAATAAATTAGTACGCATATGCCAAAATTGGTAATCAGTGGTATATGATAAGGTTAAATAAGGGGAGTGGTATAGCACCTTGATGAGGCCTTGCACATTAAAGGTAATAGCGCTGATGAGATTACGCCCGATATAAACGTGCTAATATGGGTTGTTGATGACCTGTATCACCACTTGATAAATTATCACTAAACCAAGTCCAAAAGGCTCTTATTTCCCGATTTCATCGCTACCCATCTCTTGTTGAGGAAAACAGAGGGGAAAAGATCAAGGGGCACATCAAAGATACAATTAACAACCTTCAAGGCCAACTGTTAAGGATAATCACCATGATGTTATCCTTAACATTTAGTTTTGCTTGTTCTGTAAGAAAATGGACACAAGAGAGATTAACCATAGTGTCCAGACAGTAACTCAAAAACATCTGCTCCACACCCAGGTTCAACAATCCGCTTTTCTACATACCCCATTAAGTAATGTTTATCTTAGCTGAGAGTGGCCCAGGGCAGGATTGGGAAGTATGGTTTGGGGGTATAATTCCTAGTAGTAATCCTAGGCGATTCCAGTATGACCAGTTTAATACGATCAACCACCTCAAAGCCCTAGTCAATCTTCGTTTGCTTTGGTCTTAGGATTGTAAGTTTGAGTTTTATGGCTCATAGCCAAACCCTGAAGTCTTCGGATAAACACAAGCTACACTTTTCAACTCTCCCTTTGTTACTAGTATGGCGTCTCACATATCAAAAGTAGTACAACTAAAATGCTGTTTACACCTAAAACGAACTAAGGTGAGATTACTCATCATGAAATTTTGTCTGTGACATGGACCAAAAGCTGCAAAATTCAATGACAGAAAATCTTAATAACAATCTTTGATAAAAGATTGTTATTGAGAAACTCAGACTAAAAATACTGATGTTTTAAACTTTATTTTTTGATACAAAAGCGATATTAATATTTACATGAGTTTTCAAAAGTTCATTGTTTATTTTAGCTAAATTTCTGATTGATCCCGAACCATCACCAGTATCCCGTTGTGTTGCTTCAGTGCGACTCAATTCGACTACCTACCTTTAACTAAAGCCGATTGATTTCTAGGAAGAATAATTTTTAGGCAATTGTCTGAAGTAATATCAGTGGACTATTGTTCAATTACATTTGATAATCAAAATAATTAGAATAATTTATTATATTCTACTTATTTTGTAGACTTACGTGCAACCAGCGTCGATATCGTCATTATAGTTTTGATGTTGCTTGGCACAGCTTGGCTAAGTATGGCCCAAACGCCATAAAACCCTGCACAACCAATCAATATCCTTATGGTTGGTTTTCATGTGAAACACTCTAAGCTAGCACTTCGAATTTTTAAGGGGGTTTTCATCATACGAATTGTCGTAGAAAAAGCAACTGTTCTTGAAGTATGTTAAAACTCCAATTAAAAGACAAAAGTTTATAAAATGATACACATTTAACTTTATTTCTAAATCTTGTTTACTAGGTTTTTCTTTAGTATTTTTATAAGCCAGCCTATGATTATTTTGAATGCTTCGCTTAAAATGCAACCATCTAATGAATAGTCCAAATAATGATATTCCAAAGAGCTTTAAAATGGTTGCTAATTGAATTTATCCTTCAATTAAGTCTTAAATAAGAGTATTAAGCGATTAAATTGAGGATATCTTCAGCTGGGTAACTGGGATTAGGGTTTGTTATGCAGAGAATACGTATTAAGGAAACATGTAGATTTCATAACATGTTTTAAGACATACAAATCGATCGATCCAATGCAGATTAGTTTTTAATGAAAGCATGGTCGAATTACTTGGGAGTTTATCTTCAGTAATATCATTTCATTGTTTCTTCTAAAATATTTGTTAATTTTATTGGTATGGTAAAGGTAATTTTATGTAGTCCATACAGTAAAAGATTATTTTTGTCGTTTCATGAAGCAAGTCGTTGGAAAGTAATGTTTTCATGATGAGTAATAATATATAACCTATCCCAACATTGCATACAATACATCAAGCCTTTTTTCTAAAGTAAACAGGAAAGATAATGAGGAATGAAACTTTCTCACTTTGGAGGTAAAACTTTCTATGTAGCTTGGGAGTAGTTTGAATAATTAATTTGCACTACTTGTTCGTTGTCACCAAAGCCATCATTATATCTTGATGCAGGGCACGCCCTAACAGCACTAGACAAATTAATGTGCTTCGAATAGTAGGATTCGAGATAAGATTATGCTTGCTTCCTAATTTGTAACACACCATCACGTACTTTCCCTATCTCCTGCTTAAATAGATCCGAAGTTAAAGTACTCATAAAAACCTTCCTTTTTGGTTTTAAGACAAAAATGTGAGAAGTCTATTTTATAAAACACACACTTAAAGAGTTTGAATTAGAAACACAATGTCCGGAAGAGAACATGCTGGAGTTTATTTCATAGAAAGATCTATAAAACCTATTATTTTTCAAAATTGTCTAACATATTAGACTAATGTACGTTCCTATACCTCAGTTTCGAGCATAAACTCTTTAAACCGATCTATTAGTTAACTAAAATTTCAATCACGACTCTAAAGTTAATCATGATTTTAAAATTGGTCATAATCATAAATAAATCAATTAATCATTAATCATTCAATCATTAGTTTTAGTCTTGTGAACATGTACACTAAATTCCTATAGCACAGACATACAAAAATACTTAGACGATATTTTCATCTCAGTTTGCATGATTTTCTCAATAATGCCATTATGAAACAAGATAATTCAACCAGCATATTTTTCGTCCGAAATGTAATTCATTTTTGGAATTTGATTTTTGTTTTCATACTTGAATTTTGATTCGCAGTAAAATATAAATCTATAAATAATTTTAGCAGATTATCTTTTTCATTTTATTGTAATTCTCCCTTTCAACATATGGGCAGGCAGGTATTTTGTTGTAAACCACACAGGCGCATACTATTTTTATTGAGTTCAGAATTTTAAATGGAGGCCAAATTTCCAGTTTTTAATTCTGATTACTTAATTAAAACTAAAGCTAAATCAATCATTAGTCAACGTGAAAGAACTAAACCTAATAAGTCGTTACTCGGTCATTATTAATCTTTAGTCATTAATTTTCAATCATTAATCAAATTAAACATTGCCTCGCACTGCTATATCATCAATTTAAATGATAAGTAGAAACATATACATTATTGTTACACTGAAATGTAAAAGAAGATTCCAAAGCGAGATAAGTTAAAAGTGTACATCACTTGCATTTTGCTTCCCAGGTTGTTAAAATATGCAATTGTATATGTTTTTAATTTTAGACAATGTGATAACGAATGTGAACAACGCGAACATGAAGTGAAAACACAATACAAAACGTTTCTCTCTACACAGGCAAGCATTTATCACTAATCTTGATCACAAATTATAATTTTCAAGTACACTTTGTATTATGTTTACTATTTATTTACATAGCACCGTCGTTCGCTTAAAAATGGTGCAAATAATTTATTCTATGCATTAAAGTTTTGCAGAGTTAAAAGCGCACATGCAACAGACATTGCAGGAAAATGTAAAAGGAAATTTCTCATTTTTGAAAAATACTTGTCATGCCTTAAAAACCTTGCTAATTTCTTCCACAAACAACACTAGAAAACTAAGCAGTTCCTTCCGGCCAATCTCGGCGATCTTTTGAAAATATTTACTTGACATATCTTGCTTATAGATAAAAATAACCATTAGTTTCTTCTAAAACAAGTTATACCTATACCCTAGACCAAGGGTCGGCACACTTTTGAGACGGAAGAACCAAACTTGTCCTTCATGATAATTTAAAAATTATTCGAAAGCCATAAATATATTTTTACAAAAAGAAAAATGTAAAGTAATATTATAACAAGTTATATTATTAATTATGTCTCTTTATTAAAGGAAGAAAAATCGCACACAAAATTGCTCTCATTGGTTAATCCCCTCCACTCCCTCTATACAACCCCTTCACGCTCGCTTTCAGACTGACCACTCTGACGTCACGCTTCATCTCAGTGCAGCTCTCAATTCGCCAGCCCTAGACTATAGTTGACGAGAGACATGTCTCGTTTTAGGTTTATTTATTTGTAAGAGAAATATAAAGCATTCTTAACGTAAACTATCACATTATTCTTAACACGAATTCTGTTCCCTTGTAATTATTTTGTTTGTGTGTTTGAAATGAGATAATTTCATTTATAAAATATCGTATTGAAATAACTTTGACAGGACAAAGAACGAAAACACAGATATAGAATTTTAAATCTAGCTCGGTACAGTTGTGTCGTTGCCATGGTAATATACTTTTAACTAGAGCGTCTAGGAGAAGGTTACAATGACTGTTAATAATACAGTATTATCCTCTATCGAAATATTTGTTTAAGTTTTCTAATCTTTCTTGCAATCAACAATGAGAGGTTTGTCTATCAAGCTAGATATAGGCAGAAGTAATGTTTTTATTCCAGAACGTACTTCCCTTTTTATATTCTGGAGGTGAAGTCACTTGTCTTGTTCCTCGAATACCAAGTCGTCAATAAATATTCCAAAGAATAAATTCTGAATTGATACAAAGCTGATTGGTCTACACCAATTATATTTAACGGCAAGGGTCGCCAAAACTATAAACTGCATTTTAAGATTACCCCGATACGTATCATGCGAGAGCATTTGGGTTGTGGAAGCAAAATCTCCGCTTTCGTGCTAGTTTGTTTCTTACAATGGAAATCCCTCTCATTGATGTAATTTCCACTCCAGGTATAGGGTAAAACAAACCAGACGGTCTGCGAAGCTTTTGTTTCTGCTGTCTTTAATATAATGCATATCGGGTTACTTTATGAAGTTTATCGCCGTTTTGGCAACGTTTGGCGTTTAATCTAATTGGCGTTGACCAATCAACAATCATACTATATAAATTGGGAATTCATTGTTTGGAATTGTTATCGACTAATTGCTGAAATAGTATTCGAAAACAAGCCAAGTGACGTCACGTTTAGAATATGTACACGAAATACGTATCGCCACAAACACATTATCGCCACTTATATTATCTTGACAGGAAATTCTCTTCTCATACGACAACTTAACTCTGAAATATAATGACTATTTAAAAGAAATACTTTCTTGGATAAAAAGAACACTGGCATGTTGCCATGGAAATTTCAGAAACTTCTTACTCTACTTAAAGGATTGTCTGAGAGATGTTTTCTTAATGCATCACAAATTGTAATGTCATTTTGATAGACATCTTTCAAGCTAAAAAGTTGTTCAACAGTTTTCCAGACAGTATCTCATTTCTAGAAGTCTTTTTTTAACAGCTATCATTGTAAAGAAATAATAAACTTGCACCTGATCCCATTTTGGAATTCTTGGCATCAGTGAAATCTTGATAAGATTCAATTTTGCATTAAAGTTATTGAATTCAGGGATAATATGAATCAGCAAAAAGTTATAAAAATGGGTTTAAATCTGAATCGTCTCATTCTGAAAGGCGATGCTTATATAATTCTGGTTTTAAAACATGAATTCTACAAAATCTATTTAAACTTAATGGATATGATCAAATGTAGCAAACTCAATGACAAATGGATCTGCTGCAAAAATCTCGTCTCTAAAATTTCTCAGATAAGTCTAATTGCTTTATATTACAATATACATTTCAAATCATGTTGATTTTAATCTTTTTATGAAATTATTTCGTATAGTTGGTATATGAATCATTGCTGTGGAGTACAAAGCGTTATTTCGTCGACGAGTCTCTAGTTGACGATACGGCAAAAAGGAATATCATTGCAATTCGCTGATAATTAAATAAAAAAGGTTTGACTAAAGTTAAAAACGAATTTTATTTCTTGCATAAGAATATGAGAGGGATTTTCATTGAAACAAACCAGAGGAAATTGAATACTTTACTTCCATTACCCCCAAATCGGGGTTACCTTAAAATGTAGCTTATAGCGATTTTGGCAACGTTTGGCGTCTAATGTAATTAGCATTGACCAATCAACAATCATTCATTAGTTCCTAACTCATTCTTTGAAATTTCTATTGGCCACGTGCTGAAATCGTATTAGAAATCCAAGCCATAGTTTCATGCTATTTCTTCTGGTCGCTCGGTTTGAAAATCTGTCACGTGGTTGTGGGAAAAAGCATGAATCCTAAATTATCGATTGGTTGAAGTGATTTCTACCATGATCAAAAACACCAGTCCGCGCTTCGATAGCCAATAATAGGCTAAGTCGATTCGCAAGTCCACGTGGTTTATCCTTCTGAGATCTTACAACAGCGACTCCGCCCAAATGCTTCGTCTCTTTCATTAGGCTGATGACCCAAGCCAAGTGCGGCCACGTCAGGATTACGTACTGGAACACGTTGCACCGCAGAAACACTACTGCTACCTACATCTAGCTTGACATTAAAAAGCTTCTCATAAAGCAAATTACTTTCATTCCTTATATAAAAACTACTTTTCCATTTGAAAAGTTAATCAATGCTACTGATACATCTCGAAACATTCGTTTTCTGTAAGCGTGTTGCCAACTGTGCTACTCGCAGAGCCACGTATTGATATACGAGAGGCATTTTCTGCCAATCTTAATGTAGGAGGCGGCAGCAATCACATAGTCTAGCCGACATACTTCCTGCACGTATTAACTTAGCTTGGTTTACGAAAACTGTTTCAGGACATAGCCAATAAATATTCCAAGTAATGAATTCCGAATTTATAAATGGTAATTGATTGGTCAATGCCCTATGCCAAACGTCGCTAAGCTGATAAACTACATTTTAAGAAAATCCCGATATGAATCATTCGGGAGCATTTGGACAGAAGTAAAATATTCGCAGACCGTCTGGTTAGTGTTGTTTATTCTGAAAATCCCAAATCCCGCTCAAATGCGTGTTAAAGTAAATAATTTTTATGCAAATCAGAGCAAACAAGTATTTTTAACAAAGACCTCAACCTCCTTTGCAATGACGTTATGGAAATTTACATTAATTCATATAATTCAAATTACGCATAATAATGCATAAGTACAATTAGCTGCCTAAAAATAATAAGTTAAATAAACCACACTTCGCTTAAAGCTATTTAGTGCTTTCCAAGCATAAATATCTGCTCTCTCTCTGTATATATATACATATATACATACATACATACATACATATATATATATATACACATACATATATATATATATACATATATATATGTATATATATATGTATATACATATATACATATATATACATATATATATATGTATATACATATATACATATATATATACATACATATATACATATGCATATATATGTGGGGGTTGTGGGCGATTGGCAAAATTACGAAACTTTTAAAGAATAACTAAGTTTAATGATCAGATTGGTGAATATTTAAAATGAATTTGGCTAAGACAATTAAAGTTAAGTGCACAGCACAGACATCATAAACTCCATCGGCGCTCATCGCCCGTCAACATCGCACCGTCTAACGCTACGTCCGTCTTGTAGCTTCGTGGTCTTCCTTCTGCGTCGCTTTTGACTGCGTTCCTCCAATGCGCGGAATGGCTGCGCAGTGGTCGGAGATGACATCAGCGCGGAGGTGCCCTCTAGTGGCAGTCTGGGCACCACACACACACACACACATATATATATATATATACACTGCTGGCCACCCAAATTGCAACACCAAGAAAGACAAGAGATATCACAACAAAATTTATTTTGTAGATAACATGTTGACCAAGTATCAAATGATTAAATTTATAGACTTCTGTGAAGTGTGGTTCCTGCCAAAATCAGTAGCCAGAGTAGCCGCCATTGTTGGAGATCACCGCTGCCACACGCCTCGGCATTGATTCAAAGAGACTTTGGATGTGTTCTTGGGGTACAGCAGACCAAGCAGCTTCCACACGTTGCCAAAGTTGATCTGGTGTGGCAGCTGGGGATGTATTCTGGGTCAATCGTTGAGCAACCATGGACCACATGTTTTCTATCGGCGAAAGATCCGGAGAGCGAGCTGGCCAGGGAAGCAATTCAATCTGGCGATTGACGAAGAACCCTTGGACAATGCGTGCCACGTGTGGTCGCGCATTATCCTGTTGAAATATGGCTGTGGGCAAGCCCTGAAGGTAAGGAAGGACAACTGGCTCCAACACCTCGGAGATGTAGCGCTGGCTGTTTAAAGTACCGGCAATACGTACTAGAGGAGTGCGAGAGTGATATCCAATACCACCCCATACCATAATACCCGGTGCAGGACCAGTTTGGCGGTGCATAACGCAGCTGTTCAGCATCCTCTCTCCACGGTGTCTCCAGACTCGAATCCGACCATCGTGGTGTTGCAGACAGAAGCGTGACTCGTCAGTAAAGACAATTTCATTCCATTCTGCCGTCCACATCCTTCTTTCATGGCACCATTGGCGGCGGAAACGTCTGTGGTTCTGCGTCAAGGGTAGACGAAGCAATGGACGTCTTGCGGACAGACCACTCTGCTGTAAACGGCGTCGAATGGTACGCGCAGACACTGGATGATGCGGTACAGACTGAATGTGCTGTGCTATGGTTCGTGATGTGGCTGAGCGATCCGTCACTGCCATACGCACAATATGCCTGTCATCACGTGAAGTGGTGCACTGAGGTGGATGCGATCGAACACGTCGGTCCGTCGTACCCTCCTGCATCCAACGATCACATATCCGCATTACAGTTGTTTGGTTTCGTCCAACACGACTACCGATTTCCCTGAAAGATAATCCACAATCTCGGTAGGCCACTATCCTTCCTCTGTCGAACTCGGATACTTGATCAAAAGATGATCGCTGTTTTCTACGAGGCATAATTGATCGTTTTTTTGAAAAAAACCACAAGAAAAACACAATTGCCGTTCTTGAAATCGTCGAAATCTCCAAGCCTTAAATAGGGCTTTGAAGTGGCACCACAGGCGCGCGTGATGTGCGTCTGCGCTGAAATTCTAATCATTTGCATATCTCACCTCCGCTAATGCATGTTGTAAATTTCATATTATTTGCATGCTTCCTTCAGGGTGTTGCATTTACGGTGGCCAGCAGTGGGTATATATATACATATATATATATACATATACATATATATATATACATATACATATATATACATATATATACATATATATATATACATATATATATATATATATATATATATATATATACATATATATATATACATATACATATACATATACATATACATATATATACATATATATATATGTATATATACATATATATATATGTATATATATACATATATATATATGTATATGTATATATATACATATATATATATAGTGCATATAGAAATGCAGACAAGCAAAATACCGGGTATCAACATAGTCAAACAGAAGCAAGAAAGCAGTAGCATGCTATGTATGCGCGTTGCAGACATAGCATGTCTAGCAATATAATTCAATAATACAAAGCAAAGAGAAAATTAGGAATTAAAATTTAAGAGAACCAAGAAATTTCGAAAAAAATGAAGCGTTGGTGGATCAGGGTGTCACCAGGGACCCAGTCAACACAATATGGGGTTTTCTGCGTGTGGGCGGCAGTTCGCCAAATGTAGCCCACCCACCCCTCCAAACACCACAAGTAGAAAGGCAAAGCTAGAAAAGCAAAACCAGATAAACAAAACTGGCAAAAGGTCAAATTGGTAGAGAAGTCCAGGCAACACGGCACAACCAAGGACACACACCAAAGACAAGCTCAACACAAAATGACACAAAACTATAGAAAACAATACAAACTTACCCACAATGACAAACCTCAAATCGACAACAACCCGCCGCAACTCACATGAGGACCGCCAGCAAATGCTATTCATAACGCCCAATAAAAGTAATATTGTGCATCACAGTTAAGAATCCGGAATTGGAATTCCGATTCGGAATTCCGAACCGGTTTATTGCAACTGGAATTCCGTTTCGGAAAATAAGAAAGTATTCAGTTCCACTCTTTTAATAAATTAAGAGTCTGATTATAGTTAATAGAATTGATAGTCAACAAGCAAGTCCCCAAAATAATAAGCCATTATAGTTAATTCACTTAAATAAATATTAGTATTTTAAAACTTTCAAAAATTGTCCTATAAAAAGAGTGAGGGTATTTATTATTAAGAAGTGTGTTAATGAGATTATTACATTGAAAAAGAAAGTTCGATTTAGAGTTACAAATTTCATTGAAACGTACCAGCTGACTAGCAATTATATATAATATATTCTTTTAAAAATATTTAAATCCCAATATATTGATTTAAAACCGGAAGTCAGCTGGTACGCTTCAAAAAAGTACCCAGTGCTTACATTAAATTCTATGTATGATCTCAGCCTTATTATTTAAGTATAACTTACTAATTACAGCTTTAATAATTAAGTAATTTGAGACGAGTTCACGCATTCAGGTGATTTGATTTTAATATGATACAATATTTATTTTCGTTACGATGTATTAAATATATGATGAGCCACTGTCGCCATGACGTCACAGTATCTACTAGCAAATAAAGGGACCTAAAAGTCTCTGTATCTACAAGAAAATGGGAAGGGTCAAAATTACTATGCGATGATTGGACATGTTGGAATTGATCAGAGCATTTATTATGAAGGTGTTTTATTATTAGTGAAGCCTGCAAGGGAGGAAAGAATTGGAATTTCTCAGGCAAAGGGCAAGAGGGGATTTTTTGGATAACCTCTTTGGCGAACGGGATCATTTGGACAAAGGGCTTGTGATGAACGTGTTCATCGATGAACCAACTGCACCTTCCATGCCAGATCACTTGGGTAACTGTGGTAAAATCTTCGCATTCTCTCTTTAGTTCGTTTATATTGAAAATCCCTCTCAAAATTACTTTTGAAGCAAAATATTTAGGAAGAAATCTTTTCCAATAACTTTATTATAAAATATAATTTTGGGGCGATTCTGGCACAAGCTGAATATTCCCTGTGACCCTATAGATCTTCTCTGGAGTACTTGTAAATGTTTTTCAAACCATGAGTGTCACAAAATATGAAGAACTTGCACCTTCATTAAAACATTTCTTTATTGATCACTCAAATTGAATCTCGCATAAGAAGCAAATCACTCAGTGAAATTTTTCAATTCACTTTGAATGACACTTTGAAATGTTTCCCCTTCATCGCTCTTAACACCAATGGAAATCACTTTTCGCTTGTCTAATTCCGAGGATGTCAAGAGCAGTTAAATGAACGACACATTTAGCATCGAATTTCGCAGATTAATGATTTTTGAGGCGAGAGCTAATTAAAAGCGAGAAGGGAAACATTTTAAAAGTTTGGGGGAAACGAATGGCAGCATAGAGAGATATTCCTTTTGTTTACACCTGAGTTAATGCGATTCCGGCGACGTGTTTATAATACGTGCCTATTCATTAGTTGGGAGGTTGAATTCATTTGGAAAAGTTTACACCGAAAAGTTATCTTCGGTGTGTCTATTAATCACAGTTTCAAGCCCATATTTTGCAGCTGTGAAGAGTGTTGAATTTTACTTTTATACACGTATGTTTATTCTACCTATGGTTGACACGCTTTTCCCAGAGAAAAATAGACATTTCATATAATATGGCATCATGTCAAATATACCTTTGGCACCACGCCAAATCTGTCATTCGATCTGTTTTCACTTGAATGCGTTTTAAGGTAATTGTAGCCATGACCAACTTTTTTAACTGCATGCGTCAGTAAAACTAAAAAGAGAGAACTGGTACCGGCCGCTCGCCAAATTAACGAATAAAAATTTTGTCTTCAAACGGCTATTTGGATAGGCCGCCATATTGGAACCCTTACACTTGCACGCAAGTAAAAGTGCATGTAGCAAACCTACGACGGGTTACCATATTCAAAATTATCGACAATTGGCAAAGGCTCCTTATTCTTGAGTCTATATACATCGGTAAAAATAAAAAACACTGTTCCGACCCTCTCCAAATTGGCGACTAAATTTTCGCCTCCAAACAGTTAGTTGTATAGGCCGCCATATTTCGTCTTGCACTTGCACGCAAATAAAATGGTATGCAGCAAACTAATAGGTTACCATATTCCAATATTCCGAAATTATCCCAAATAAGGAAAAACAAGCACTTATTACTAAAATGGTTCGCCTAAAATCTCAATTAAATCTGTGATTCTATACGTATATATGTATAATGTGATCTATATATGTATATTGTAATTAGATAAACTAATATCGTTTTGAAAATGGTTCTAAAATTAAGTACTTGAAATCATAAATACCAGAAATTAAATGCATTCGTTTGTCATTAATAACAGGGAGTAGAGTTTACAACAATACAAATGGGCTGCCGTTTAATGGATGACAGAAAAATGTTGCATCTGTTTCAAGAGAAAATTTACTCACATTTCCATTAATTAGGTTCATCCGAATATTCCTTTATCATTCGGTTAATATTGTATGACTGCTTAGACACCCGTTAAATTGTTTATCCACGTACACTATTTTTCCTTTTAATGTCAATTTCCCAGAAAATTTAAAATTAATAGCGTAATTCTAAGATAAAAAATGAATTTTTATGAACATATAATAAAATTAAGAAAAAGGAAACAACTATCTATTCCTCCCTCAAACATATTATCCATATTAAACTTTCAAAACACGATCTTTTCATAAATAATTCAAGCGTAAAATAACTTGCATCGATAGAATGAAACGGATAAGATCGTACAGTGACTTCATGATTGAGTTATTTTGAAAAACCATTTTCGAAATTAAAAAAACGACTTAGAGATACGTTAATTGCTTCCTCAACATGCAACAATAAAGTCAATTGCGTTTGATGAAACTCAACTTCAGGGGAGGAGCATTTTTTAATTAACGGACATAATCTCTTGGCTATTTGAATAGCAAAAACTGAAAAGAATTGTGTAGAAATAATTATATAAGTTCTGTTGAACCGAATTATCGGATTTAATAAGAAAAATTATTATAGATTTTAACCTTTTCGCAAAATGTTTCGAAGGAAAAAAATTCAAAATCATTGCTATGTGGTTTCCTGATACAATTACTTTTATAAGATTCAGTATGATGGGGTTTATTTCGTTGGTTTTCGAAATTGATTACATGTGTTTTATCAAAATTATCGAAACTCCGCTACTGAGTTGTTAATGCGTTATTTGTTGTTGATCGTTTATCGCATTAAAAATCATCAAATTCATGAGACGAAATTAAATTATAAAAATTGGAATTTTGACTTACTAAGGGGAATATTGGGGAACTGATTCCTAATATGGCATCAGTTTGGCTATAACAGCTCCAGCTCTGGTGTTGTTAAACTGCTTAAGCCCTTTTTATTTTTAAGAGTTGTATTTAAACATTAAACTGATTCAAACTCATTTTCATATTATAGCATCAATATTTTATAAAACATGACATGGCAAATTATAATAGGGTTGACGATACTTAATTTTATCGGATGCCAGGTTGAATGAACATACTAGTAGGTGGCGATACCATATCTCCAAACCTATAGGTGATAGGGTGAAACTGATGGCAGTTTTGGAATTAGCCACCTAAATACACATGATTAAGTCTACTTAACCCAAGTGATTTCGACGTGTTATCTCGTCCATCAAGAGCTGATGAATTTTGCTAATGAAGAGATATCTCGTCCATCAAGAAATGACCAGTTTTGCCAATGACGATATCTCGTTCATCAAGAGCTAACCAATTTTACTAATAACGAGATATCTCATCCATGAAGAGCTGACCAATTTTGCTAATGGTGAGATATATCTCGTCATCAAGATATTGACAATTTTTATATGATGTCGAGAAGATCTGGTCAGTTTTGCTAGTGACGAGATGCCCTCCTCGTCAAGACAATCACCAGGAGGGTTAAGGCATCAAATATATGTTCGCTGCGGTCACGTGTAGAAATTTCAAATAGACCATTAATGTAGAATTAAAATAAATTCCCTTGCATATCAAGAAACCATTTTTGGTTCAGACAAAGTGAACGCTAAATATCAATAGGATCATTCCCTGCAAATCTTCTGAAAAGCCTGATTTATTTTGCTGGCAGAACAGCAAACACATAATATCCAGGACACTTCCATAAGCGTTGAAGAAACGGCAATACATTCATGTGTCGGGAAGAGGAGAGCGTATAGAGGAGTTTCTCTTTTCCCGCGTTAAGTCGGAATTTATTATGTTGCGTGGATAGAGAGGGAAAATTCACCGGTGTCACATATCACGCCCATAAAAAGGTCTTGTTTAAGGTATTCAGGATGCTAATATACGTTCTATGTCAAAAGGAAACTAATGTTATTTTATGAACACATTTTGTATTTCTGTGTGTGATTGATCTACCCGCTCATTTATTCTAAATCAGGGGTCTCCAAACTACTTCGTAGACTGATTATGCAGCTACAGCAGAAAAGAGCAAGCTATTTCAAAATCCATTCCAATGTGAAATCGAAAAGGCGCCAACAGAACTTCAACTTGAATTGATTGAACTTACGTCAAATGAATACTTGAAAGAATATTTCAAGGAATGTTACAAGAATGCGGATCTTCTTTCATTTTACAAGTGATTATATTTAGTTTATTTTTAATTTGAAAACAGTAAAATTCTGGCAGTTCCTTTCATTACAGATCATTGGATGATGATTTCAAAGAAATAAAAAACTTTGCAAGATCAGTGCTTTCAGTGTTTGAATCGACCTATACCTGCGAGCAGACATTTTCAAAAATGACCTTTGTAAAATCAAAGTACAGGGCTAACTTGTCAGACGAACACTTGAAATTAATTATAGTGATAGGATCATCGAAATTTGACCCAAAATGGACAGACATTATATGCCAGAAGCAACTCCACACGTCCCATACGTACATAAGAAAGCCAAAGAATGATACATAGGAGTATTGTTGAATGTTATTTTTTCCTTAGGCCAACTTATATGCACATTTACATTATTTGGAATAAATTTGATTTTTTGGATAAATCTACATTTTTATTTAAACGCCTATTTTGTTAACTAGTTATTTCGTAAGCTTTAAAAAAATTGACGTGGACCCAATGTCCATCCCCCACACATATACACACGTGTGTGTATATATTTATTTGTGAGTGCTGTTGGCCCGCCTGACTTCCAGGATTTTTCAATCTGGCCCTCAAGTGAAAAAGTTTAGAGACCCCTGTTCTAAATCATAGTTTCTCAAAATGGGCACTGATAGAATCTGGGGATGGGGCAATGCTGAACCCGAGGGAATAGGGGACATTGAGGACCAAGATTGTCCAGTAAGAAGATACTATAAAATTTGTCGCCTAGTATGTTTTAAGAGCATTTATCCACTTGACTATATAGTCACACTCACTGCTTTGATACATTGTCATTGATTTTTTTAACTAAAAAGAGGAACCGACAGCAAGTAGTAGACTGGAGATTTAAGGGTGCTGCTGACGAAAATAGAGCTTTATCTAGACAAATTGGTACTACAACACCAAGGGCTGATCTTTTTATTTGTGATTATTTTTAATTTCAGATTTTATTGATATTAATTACCAATAATTTGGAGAATATGTGTTTAAGTGCAATTTATTTTTAATTAATTTCAATAAATAGCTTTATAATTTCATTTCCAAATTTTATTTCCAAACTAACTTTTGAAATTCCATAATTATACACACAGCTGCATAAATATTTAGGTGAAATTAAAAAATTTTGGCACAGTTACTCTTGCAATTTATCATTAGTTGAGATAGAGTTTTTCAGATGTGGGCGTCAAAAAAGGTTTTGATAAAGGAAGCATGCAGTTAAAAAAGTTTGGGAAACAATGTTCTAAATACTTGAAAGATCGGTTGGAATATTCAAATATTATATTGATAATATGGGATCATTTGTATGAGAAATGGTCTAATAATTCGTTTACGAGAAAACGGAACTTGACTCTCATAATCTTTACATGCTATATTAGACTTTAAACAACAATTTCACCTTAATTTATTTTATTTAATCCTCTGGGTGATTCACAACATGAGGACATTTGAGGCCAAGACAAATTTAACATGCACTTGCCCACACTTAAGTGACGGGGTCTTTGATTCGATCGAGTTCCGAACTCACTCTCAACCCTCCATTTGCTTATCCGAGATCCTATTAGCTTGGCTACCACGGCCCCTGTTCTCTGAAAACAAACTTGATATTAATTAAAACGCCATAAATTATAATGTACTCAATTCCTCAGATACTTTCTTTTATTTCCTCAAAGTTCTACAATTTAATCAATGATTGAGTCCACAATTTGTTTAGCTTGTAAATCACTAAAAATATGCATGCCAAATTAAGCATAAACGGATAAAAAAGTGTTTAATTTCGCTGATTTTTTTAGTATTAAATCATTGTAAACAAGATGGATGAAAATTCGTTTATATGCTGATACTTCTTTTTCCAGATTTTGTGAATAATGCTAGTATGTTTTGCGTTGAAATCAACGAAATCTTATGCATTATTGGATAAATATCCACTCAAATTTTCTGACTTCTAATTTTAGATCGTCGTAAACAAGAGGAATGAAAATTAATCAACGGTTAGGGGGTGGCAACAATATCCCGTGATTTCAAGATTTTGTTGACTGATACTTACGAAACTTTTTGTTTTCTAAATGTAAGTGACATTAGTGTTCCCGGTACGTGATTTTCGAATACAATTTCTGACAATAAATATTCCAAAGAATTCATTCCAAATTGATATAAGATAGTTAATTGTTATGCCAATTAGATTGCACACCAAACGTCGCCAAAACACTTATAAACTACATTTTAAAGTAACCCTTATCCGTGCCATGTGAGAGCATTTGGTTAGCTTAAGTAAAATTTTTGCTTTCCGCCTGGTTTTTTTGTAGTGAAAACCCTCATATTAGCTTGGCTTGAAAACGAACTAAATCTTGCCATAAATGGATAAATATCAATTTAGAGTCCCATCGATTTTTAACATGTAAACAAAATAAACGAAGCGATTTGATAAAAACCTTCTATAGTCAAGCATAATGTCATGCTATTGAAGGATTTCATTGGCTATTACTTACGCAGCTTTTGTTTAAAATAAATTCAACGAAATATACTAATTAAAATCCAGTGCGTAATCTGAGACAAGTCAATTATCTGAGTAGTAATAAAGGTTTCTGAATAATAGCACCGATGACGAGATAGCCCTATGGCAACCTGTAATTCGATTCTAGAAATTGTAGATACACATGCTTTGGGGGTAAGAATGGAGTCTAAATTTGAAACTAATTACAGATGCAAATGATAGAGGAGTTCTAAATCTGATCTAGAAATCATTTATAATGGTCCTTGAGGGCAGCCATGTAATTTCTGGAATAAATATTTATATCTTTTGGGTCAATTGAACCATTATTTTATAGATAAAAATGGTGCAATAGAAGCATCAAATTCGAGTGTTTTGAATGTTTCATTAAGTTTGTTCCTTTATCATATTTTCTTATTTTGCATAGTTTAAACTACAGTAAAAAAGACTCTCAAGAGATTCTATATTATTCTAAAAAGAATTACACTTTTACGCACAAAATACCCCGTGTAAAACTCGTGTTGCAATTTTGGTTTTGAAATTGATGAAAATTTAATGTTTTTAGCTTATATATATATATTTATAAAATTTAGTGATGTTTCAATATAGTATACGTGTTACATAAAGTGCTTTTTACCCAAATAATGCAAAAATGTTAAAAGTGATAAACAACAATGAGTTTAAACTTATAGTTTTTAATAACGATATAAAAAATGTCAGGATTACGTAATGATAAAGACCGCTATTTTATATGAACTCGCTGAAATTTGCATTTTTCTTATATAAATCGCAGCTAAAAATACAGAAAACCCTTGAGCCGTTGATGCATCATAAAGATCAATCTACCTCATAAAAGTACTAAAGCATAGTTGGTTCATCACAATATGTGGATACGGGAAAATATATTTTTTACATCACCTAAGAAAACTTTTACTTCAATAAATAAACCTGATGCTATTGACTGTCAAAAAATTGCTATTATTTATTTTGTGGTTGTGACTTTGACCCTTGAAAAAGAAAATAGCTCTATTTCCCTTAAGAAAGAAACTATATGTTTAAACTGTGGTGATAGGACTGAATTTTTTCAGAATTTCTGTATATCTTTTAATTTCTCACGTAAACCTCCAAAAATATGACGTGATGCATTTCTTGAGATATTATTTCGGTAAAAGTGTTTGAAAACCCAAATCATGAATAAGAGAGATTACTCTGAATAGTGGAAATATCAATACATATTTTACTAACGTGACACAGAATTCGGTGTTAATTGTACATTGGAGAATGTGTGTGTGGCACGCACGCACGCACGCACGCACGCACGCACGCACGCACGCACGCACGCACGCACGCACGCACGCACGCACGCACGCACGCACGCACGCACGCACGCACGCACGCACGCACGCACGCACGCACGCACACACGCACACACACACACGTCTAAATATGCTAAATATGCTAAAGTTTAAATATGCTGAAATTATTCAGCATTCAGATTACAAAAAAGCAATGAGAAATCTGGAAGATAGAAATCAGCTCATAGAAGAAAACATGAGCGAAAATAGGTTTAGAATTAAAAAATTCCGAATCGCTTTTGAGCAAGGGATGGTAGGAAATTGAAGTATACGTTCAGAATCTAACTGTAGTAACATGATCCAAGTGTGCTTTTTGCCATACATTTTATTGGATATGAGAATTGACGCCATTAAAAGTACAAGAAATGCTGTTACATATTTTTAGATAATGTTTTTACATTTAGATGTGTGAAATTCATTTATATTAATATGGGTGCTATATTTATTACAAATGGATTGAAATAAACTATGAAATGTGAGTAACGACACTGCCGTCACTAGATAGAAGCATTTAAGAAAGTTTAGGACAGGTACTATGTGCAGGTTTCATACTAAATTTATTAAGGAAAAATATTAAATATTTGTTAGATTACTTTTACGAGATTTACTTTAAAGACTAAGTTATTTTTCCATTAATTGAACTTTAACCTACTCGTAACCTACATGTTTGAAAGTTTTATGCAGTTTTCATCGATATCACAAACCCACCTTTCAAAGTCAAATAAGGTTACCTAAGAATTTCCGAAGAAGTCTATTTGATGAAATAAGATCCTTATTTGTTTACATGCATTATTCATAACTAAAGCACAAAAATCTGTAAGTCGAATTCTATCGAGGAAATTATTGTACTGGCGTAAAAATATTACACGATTTCATCAATTTATAGAAAGTTTAAAACGCAATAGAAGAAGGATATGCAAAAATGTTGATGATAAAAGCATATTTTAACATCTGACACTCGATTAAAAATTTATATATTTATTTCGGTAAGAGGGGAGGATTAGTATATTCGTAGGGCCTTGTTCATTCTGCATATCGTGTAATATTTTTACGATATTAGAATGATATCGTGTAATAATTTATTTAAACTTACATCTTTACATAAATATGCACTTATTTTGAGTTTGCTGTGAAACATTTTATTAATATTAAATACAAAGGAATTTAAAACAAAAATAAAAGATAAATTGGTTCAAGGGTGAGGTATAGAAGTGGAGGTCTAACTTTCGGTTTACAATCCGAAAAATAACCACTTTGTTAATATAGCGAGTCAAGACGGATCCAATGCTTTTCGAAGTGGAAGAACTTACAAACACAATTTCCGATGTAAGGCAGCTAACATAAACCTGTTGAATGTAAATATAGACAAATTCGTTGGCATTTCACAACAGTTCTATATAATAGATTCTTCTAATTTAACGATTGAGTTCCGTTCATACGACGAGGTAGTTAAGCGAATTGGTCGATAAACAAGGAGCTTAATCGTTTTTTATTTATTCTGAATAAAAAATATCTAAAGGAAACTCCACCATGATAACTTTGTTTTAAGGGACTATCCAGAGCCTCGGTGCCGTTGAATAATCTTAATAGGACAGTAAGCAAGGCAAGTCTACCACCAATAGAACATGCTACGAAAACATTCCGGTATCCGATTTGTCGAATTCAACGCTTGCTGGATTTGACGATATCAGTAGACGGACAGGGCTATGTATGAAAATCTTCATTTGATTACATTGCATCCGGGTCGGTGGTCTCCTCAGCTGTTTTGCAAATGCATGTGCAAATGCCGTAAAGGGAGGGCATTCCCGGGATTCAGATTGAGAAAGAGGATTCCCGGCTCAGGATAACTGGCCGTAAGACCGAGCGGTCGTTAAATAGATAGGTCGTTAAGCGAGTAGTGTCTGTAATTGTGTACCGAAGATATTGCATTTTGTTTTATTCACTAATTAATTTATAAGTTTACCAGGTACTTTGAAAGTACCATGAAAATGGATGAACCTACATGGACACCTTAGTTTTATCGAGTATATCTTGATATCGCTTCTGATTTACCAAAAACTAGTTACTTCACCATACTATTTAAGCAGGGTCAGTGTCCTAACTTCTAAAAAGCAATGAATTATGTAATTTGAAAGAGCAATCAAAAGTAACTGATCGTCGACAAGGTTACGGTTGTATAGTGCTGCATACACACTAACTATTCTTCCCGCCACCAGAAAAGCTCAGAGCACCACGGATAGTCTTTGTTTTTGTAACTTTTATATCGTTATGTTACCACAAGCTGGTCGCAATTTAGTTATGATATTTTACCAGAGACAAAGAGTAAAAGTCGCCTAAGTAACTAATTATCATTAAACTAGATTCATTATATGTATCATGAAGATATACTGATGATAGACAGGTTACCTTGGTTTCATTCCAGTATATCTTGACATCTCTACTGTTTTACTACAAACTACTCACCCATTAGGTGTGATACTTAAGCAATGACAAGAATCAGAGTCCCAAATATCAAAAATGTAATGAATTATGTATTTTGAAAGTACCATCAAAATCCTACTGTAAATGTTCACATCTTTTAAAGCATCATCAAACGTTGCTGAGGGTGGACAAAGTTGCCTTTGTATTGTGCTACGCACATAATATATACATACCACCCGATTCACTAATAAAGCTTAGAGCACCAAAAGGAAGGAAGTTTATATTGTAAATCTTGGTAATTCTAGTGTTTTACTAAAAACTGGATCCAATTGGGTATAATATTAACTTTCTATAATTGTTAAAGTAGCCTAAAAATATCGCCAGTCGAATTTAATTTGGTGGTTCAAAAGTTCCAGTTCGTTAAAGAATTGAGATCGAATAACAGTCAAGTCTACTTGACTATCTAATAACCAATGCATCAGGTTCATTGTATGGTATCATGAAGAGTTACAAATGGTCGACAAGGTTACCTTTGTATCGTGCTCCTTCACAATCCATGCATCCCGACTAACCGAAAATATCTTAGAGCAACACCAGAAGGGTTTCATACTCCAAATCTCAAAAGCTCTATTTTACCACGAACTGGTCTTCAATACCCCAAACTTATCTCTCATCTAGCATTGAACCTTCTATAAAGGTTAAAAGGGCCTAAAAATATCGCCAGTCCAATTTAGTTTGTGGTTCAAAAGCTCCAGTTCGTTAAAGAGTTGAGATCGAATAACAAACTGAGCTTACGTCTGCCGCTCCCAAATGACATATTAAAGCTCTGGAAGTCGCGTTTTCCTGTGCGGGCTGCCCCCAAACGCCCAAACTGCCGGAATAAATGAGTTTGCAGCGGAATACAAAAAGGGCAAGTGACGCCGCCGCAAACGCAATCTTCTCGGAATTAAATTACGAAACGCAAGACATTGATTGTGCAACAAGCTGGGTAATGCATCACCGGACTGTAAATCATTAAAGAAAGTAAAGCCGTCGGGCCTATTCCTTTTCGGATACGATGAGTTTAATTGTACCTCATTTCCGTGCCTCCGTGATTTAAATCCTTTCCAGTACCTGAGTAGAATGGCTTCCGCTGGAGAGTGATGGCGGAGATTGAAGGGAAGAAAAAGAATGTGCGAAAAATACTTTATTCTATGTCGTGAAATAGTTACGCCTGATCTGTTCGGCTTAGAACTCGAATTTAAAATACTTCCTTTTACTATTATATTGGATGGAACCATTTTGTATCTCCTTTGAAGTTTTGTTTGTAGAATTAAACTTTGATGTATTCCTTTTTAAACAAGTCAAAATGAAATGTAGAAGAGGGTCTTGTAATTTAGTGTGTATTATTTGTTCTTTAAAACTTTCATTGATAATTTTAAGTTAACACTCTAAAGGCAATCGCGCAATAATCGGTTCTGCAATCGGTTCTCGCGCAATAATCGGTTCTGCAGACTGTCTTCCCTGCAGGACTGTAAATCGGTTTTGACCACCTTGACCAATAGAATATTTTCTGGGGTATTTTCAACCAATCGATGAGGTTATTTAGTCATGTGTGTGTTTAGGAGTAAAAGCAATACAATAACATTCGGAAATCTCGAGACGCAGTGTTTCGAATAAAATGGCCATTAAATCATTTGAGATTTAAAAATAATTTTAGTTTCGTGTAAGAGTGTAACAAAAGAAATTATTACCTCATAATTTATAGTTGAAAATATAATGTTGTATTTGAAACAAGCTGTTAATATTTAATTGATTTGCCTTGATATATGTTTCGTTTGAAATAAGGAAGTGATGGCAATAGTTTTGGTTGACCTAAAGTCCAGCTTTAATTATACTCCTGCGTTTGAAGTATACGAGGTCTAGAAAGTTTCAAATTTAAATTTTATTAAGTTAAAAAATCATTTAATAAATGTAAACTGTAAAAAACGTACTACAAAACGTTCGAATCCTATTACAAAATATCACATAGGGTAAACTAGGCAGTTATTGACACCTCGGACATTTATTGACACCCTAATCTTTAATTTAAAAAGTAAGCTTTCATGTCAATGTTCAGTTTCAAATAAGGGCGGGAAAAATTCCTTGTGAATCATAGAAGTCAGTTGTGTTAAAATATTTTCAAATTGTAAACATCAAGAAAGGTAATATAACCGTAATCAAGAAGTATACAAACAAGGTACAAGTTAAGAGAACGGTTTCTTCTGTCTTTTCTAAGAAAAGAGCATGAGCATGTTTTGTAAGATATATATATGCAAAAGAAACTATGGCTAATCTAAGTCCATTTATACTGCAAAAATAAACTAAATAAGAATGAAGGGATGTCAGTAAATGTGGTGTCAATTACTCATCCATAGGGTTTCAATAACTGATTTTTGCACTATTTATTCTCAATATATTGCAGAATACCTTCCAGGGATAATTTCTTGTATGAAACCCTTTATTCAGCTTAAAGTAGAGTAATTCAGGAAAAAGTTATAATGAATTTCAACTTGATTGAACTATTTTTACTATTTTTTCCATGAATTTATAGTATAAATATTGCCTTAAGGATGTCAATAACTGTCTTGTTTACCCTAAGTATTTGACTTCTGATACTAAGTTAAGGAAATTTGTTTTTATGAAACATATTTAAATCAAAGAAAAACTATAAATCACCAAGATATTTGAAACGCAGGGGCATGAACGTGAGTCCTCTTATGTTCTTCAATGCGTTTGGCAAACAACATAAGCACATTTTTAAGTTGTCAACTCTGTTAAACGTCTAAACCTTCAAATATTTTAACACGAGTGGAACGAATTGAATATCATGATCAACGCCTTAACTTGCATGCTAGTGTACGCTTTGATGAGTTTCAAATTCGTCTACATGGAACATTCGTCTACATTCGTGATCAGTTCAAGGAATCTGGAAACAGTGATAAGACTCAAAAATGTGTTACGTAATGGTATCCTATGATAATTAATTAACGTCACACTAGAGCAACACAACGGACTATTTGTTTCGCAATGGTTACAGAGGTAGGTAGTTGATTTAACGTCGCACTGGAGCAAGACACCGGGCTATTGGCGACGGTCCATCCTAAGGTAGGTATGCATTATTAATTAATGTCGCACTGGAACAACACAACGGGCTATTGGAGACGGTCCGGGATCAATCCCAAAGGGAAAGATCCTAGGACAACACCATGTAATTATGAACCACGGTCAGATGACGAGGCAAAACCAGAACTGACACCCCACTCTCGAAACTTCAACACCAAGCCAACGTGAGGACATTTGAAGCCACGATAGATTTAACGTGCACCAGCCCCCTTTGTACACAATGGTCTTTGGTTGGATTCAAACTCCATCCTAAGGGAAAGATCCGAGGACAAAACCTCGTCATTTTGAACCATGATCAGAGTGTTCCGTAATAAAGCGCATTAAAAATAAATTATTCAAGAGGATCGTGAGAATTTCGGATTCTATGAATGAGTGTTTTATACTTGAAAATTTAAGATAACATGACCACTTGAATACTGGATAAACCATTATGATTTAGAAAACTTAAAATTTAAAAATTGTTCTGAAACATTTGATAGTGTCTTATCATTATGTTGCCCGAAACCCCTCAGTTCAAAACGGGCGCTTCACCCTCTTGCAGTTCCTTTAAGTATTTAAATTATAATTTTACACATTTGAATCAGATTTTACATGTGTATAAACCATGGCCAGAGCAGGTTTGATTCATGTCAGGTTCAATTCTTTTCTGGGTATATTTCTCTCTTCTGTGTCTGTAAAGTTTTCATTATGTATATTCCCATTTACTTGAAGTTGTGAAACGCAGCTTGGCCAATATGCTCTTGCACCATAAAATCCAAAATCAACAATCCAACTTATAGTATTGAGCAGAAAATAAAAAACTTTAGGCATATGTTGATTTCGGTGAGAATGAAGAAAGGACTTCCTTTCGTCACCTATAACAAAAAACTTATTTTATTTAATGTGACCCTTCGGTTGGTTTCCTTACATTGGTTCGTGGCTCAGTGGTTACGACTACTGCTCCAGCAACTTTCGAGTTGTAGGCGGTGCAGGTTCGATTCCTGACAGGTGCATTTCTCCCTGGGTGTGGGTGTATTTCTCTCTTGTATCAGCAAAACTTTCATTGTATGCGTATGTCTATTACTTCATATTGTATGTCTTGTGTCTGGCGCAGAATGACCAAATATGGCCCTTGCACCATAAAACCCCCAAAACAACCAACCTTACATTGGTTTTTATTTTCTAAAAACAATGAGAGATAACATTCCGTTGCATAAATTATACTTATAGAGCGGAAAGTATAAATCATACTTAGTACAATATATACTACTATACTTAGTAGTACAATATATACTACTATACTTAGTAGTACAATATATACTACTATACTTAGTAGTATATATACTTAGTAGTATATATACTTAGTAGTACAATTTATAGTACTATACTTAGCAGTTTTTTACTTAGTAGTATAATTTATACTACTATACTTAGTAGTATAATTATATTAAAGTATACTTAGTAGTATAAATTATATTAAAGTGTACTTAGTAGTATAAATTATATTACTAAGTATGTAGTATAATTTATACTACTATACTTAGTAGTATAATTTATACTACTATACTTAGTAGTATAATTTATACTACATACTTAGTAATATAATTTATACTACTAAGTACACTTTAATATAATTTATACTACTATACTTAGTAGTATAATTTATACTACATACTTAGTAATATAATTTATACTACTAAGTACACTTTAATATAATTTATACTACTAAGTATACTTTAATATAATTTATACTACTAAGAACACTTCAGTGAAATTTATACTACAAAGTATACTTTAATATAATGTATACTACTAAGAATACTTCAGTGAAATTTATACTACTAAGTATACTTTAATATATGTTATACTACTAAGAATACTTTAGTGAAATTTATACTACTAAGTATACTTTAATATAATTTATACTACTAAGAATACTTCAGTGAAATTTATACTACTAAGTATACTTTAATATAATTTATACTACTAAGAATACTTCAGTGAAATTTATACTACTAAGTATACTTTAATATAATTTATACTACTAAGAATACTTCAGTGAAATTTATACTACTAAGTATAAATTATACTTAGTAACTTAGGGAGCGGAAACCATTTCCAATTCTCAGATCTACAAGTTAATTTCGGCGGTAATGGTAAAGGACATCCCTTCGTCATCTCTAACAATAACTTCCTTTATTTAATGTAGCTCTTCGATTGCTTTCCCTACATTCGTTTTTATTTTCTAAAAATAATGGTAGGTAATATTCCATTGCATAACTCCCCAAACTACACTTACTTATAGAGCGGAAGCCATTGCCAATTCTGAATTTATGGACTTACCTACAGCTACGGATACTCTTATGAAAATAAAGTTGCGTTGAAACTCTTCCAACATGCCCTGTGGCGTCATTATGAATAATGCAGAAGAAACATTTCCCCGAACTTGATATTTTAGCTCTCAGAAACTCTTGCGCCTCTGAGGACACAGACATCTTGCTAAATACCATTACAAGTTACTTCTGCATATAAACAATGTAACGCCACCCTAGAAAATGAAATAAAGCGTGGAAAAATGACTATATAGAGAAGAAGCAAGCATTTTACCAACGGAAGCTCTGAATAGTGTCTCACTAAAACGGGTGGCATAATATAAAACGTCTTTAAAATGAAAATGGCTTCTTCAAGCACCGCGAGGGAAGTTTTGTTGCAATACGTTCGGAATCCTTTAGCTTGGCCAATAAAAATGGAAGTCTATGCCACGCGTTTTAAAAAAAATTCGGGTTATTTTTGAAGTGGAATAACTTTAATGTGCTTTGAGGAGTCAGATGTAAAAGGGGGAAAGAAACATTTTTGGAATAAGATGCTGTCGGGAACTAAGTTAGATCAAGGAGCTCGGAAATTGTTTTCTCGGTCATTGAATGCGTATCGGAATGATGTGCCGTTTGTGAATGTTTCTTCGGCTATGGTTCCCGAGACTTTTAGCTTTATGCTGGAGCAATAATTTATACTTTTATGTGGTTACTTCACACTCGGGCTACTTTCAGGAAATGGGAGGTTAAATAATTTTTGAGAGCGAAAGCAATATAGCCAAGGAATTTATAGAGTTGGCAGATTTTGAATGATAAAAAAGACCATGTGGTTTTTCTTTGTACAATCTTAATATGGTTGTCATGGGATCCAATGCTGTGTTATCAGATACTAGCTGAATTACCCGGCTTTGCTTTGTTGAAATGTTTATAATTCATCGTAATACTCAATATTATTCCTATGGAGATTTCGAATTGTTTTTAGATGTTAACCTCTTTTGTTTTCCTGTAGACCCAGGACAAATCAAAAAGGGGTTAATATATAGCCTATGTGTCCCGCAGAATTCTACAGTATGAATGTACCAAATTTAGTGGTAATTGGTCTGACATTGATCGTATAAATACGCAATGTTATTCCTATGAGGTTTTAAAATTGTCTTTAGCCCCTTGTACCATATCGACGATAAAAAAAAGATCACTTTCTATAAAAATAATCTTGTATTATAAAAATTTACATTCCAATAATAAAGCTCAGTTTAGGAATTTACAGATGGGATACATAAGCGATATGATACCGAACGATTTTCAGCCGAGACAACGCGCAACCGCGCCCATCTACGATTGCACCATGCTCGATTGTAAAAAAACTCCAAGGTCATCTTGAGAGGCGACTCCTGTAGATGTTAACTTTGACGTCATCTGCACAGCCAGACGGGGAGAGAGCACCCTCTAGCAAGTTCTCTGTCCAAGATGACGGGACGTTACATCCCTCTGAACACCCAAGACAAACAGAACGGGGCGGGGGTTAATATGTAGCTTACGTTACCCGCACGGTTCCAAAGAATAAGTGCACCAAATTTGGTGTGGATTGGTCAAACGGTATAGATTTGTATAGAGAACAGACAGACAGATGCCAACTCTGCTTTATATATATAGATGGTGAGAAAAGCGGCTGCAATCTTGTTCAGATAGGTGTACGTACGACTGCAGTGGTAGTAGTTGGCAGATTTCAAGATGTAAAAGTAGGTCGTATGGATTTTCTTTGTATACAATTATTATAATTGTCAGGGGAGTCAAATATTGGGCTATGAGATATGATGAGAAAAACGGTTTCAGCATATTGGTGTAAGTATGATTGTTGCTAGTTTTATCTGTAAAGCTATCATAGTATGAGTCTATAACAAAAATCTAAACTTTTATCTATTTGTCATTTGACCGAAGTTCAAAATTACGTGGTATTGTCCTCGGATCTTTCCCTTCGGGTTTAATCCCGAACCGTCGCCAGTAGTCCTTTGTGTTGCTCCAGTATGACGTTAATTGAATACCCATACCAACCTACTTATCTTTTAATCTATATAAATTAAAATGGAATATTTTTTAGCACCTTAAGTATTTGCATTTCACTTTATTTACTCATTTGATATCATTTCAAAGCAAATTCAACGGTTTCCCTATTTTGTGTCTGTCTTTGAATGTAGATATTATTTCGAATGTATTTGCGTGGATAAATCGAGCTTTTTAAAGTAATACTGGCACAGACATACACAAAAACAGATCTTAAACTGAACACTAATAGACTGACTCTGAGTAGCTCAATTGCTAAGTTACTCTAGGTAGATAAATGGTTGAATTTACGTGGCACAGGCGCAACACAACGGGCTGCTGGAGACGGTCTGAGATCAATTCCGAATGGAAAGATTCAAGAACAAGTCGTAATTTTGAGCCGTGTTCAGATGACAAGATCAACATCTGAATTGGCTCTCTCTTCTCCAAGCTTCCACACCACATGACAGATTTAACGTGCATCAGCCCACACACACTCCGTTCTTTGGTTGGATCGAGTTTCGAACCCATTACCTTCGGTTTCTAATCCATGACAATCAACTGGACTACCGCTACCCTTCTAAGTTACTGAGAGTAGTCAAAGTATATATAAAGATTTTAAAAGCGTATAGTTCCTTCGGAGAGAGAGAGAAAAAAAATGGTCATTGACAATTTTAAATTAAAAACCTCTTATTACAGTTAAATGAGGGAAAGATGGCTCATTTGAAGAAGAAAACCGGCCCTACTGTGAATTCAGAAAACAAAATATCCGAAAACTTTCTTTTCAAATTCAAAAGTACATTATTTTGTTATTGAAACATGTAAGTGTTATTTTTTAAAAATTAGAATACAAATTCAATAAAGACTTGAAAGACTTAATTTCTTTAAATTTCTATCATCAAGGTAAGATGGCGCACTTTTGAAAACTCACACTATGAGTAAATGATATAAATTAAAATGAAATTATTAATTTTTATTTTTAGTCCTTTACTGTCCTATTCTCATATTTCCCCCTCAATTATTACACGTATATTCATATAAAGTGCAACTTTCATAGAGTTATAATTTACATACATACAATACAATCAGTTTGTTTAGTAAGACTAAAATCTTCCCAGCATTTTGAGTACTGATAAGAGTTTACTGCATAGGAATTTGTCCATCTTAAATTATCAAAATTGGCATTTCCTTGAATTATAGATCTAGAGTGAATGATTGTTTAAAACACAAGGATTTCTGCAAACTGGAATGCAATCTTCCTAACTGTCTTCTTATCTATGCCAAATCCTATTTCAGCAGATTTTTCTGCATAGTCAACAAGTCATTTTTCATTGTAATCTCCTAGTCACGTTAATGAGGACAAACAAAAAGAGGCAGATGAGTTTTATTATTCACTTATACCACCCACCACTAAAGCCCATTTGTGAGACAAGAGAAAAGAAGATATCTAAATTATTTTACCACTTGGTCCCAATGAATCACAGGCAAAATGTCCATATTTCTTTCTTCGTCTTTGCTGCTTCTAGTACATTATAAATGCGCTATGCTTCATGGATACCAATTTTTCCAGAATTCATATGCTAAACAGCTTACTTTAAAGTTTCTTTAGATCACGAAGCCCTAGATAATGTGGAATGCTTCCCAGAATAAGCCGGTAACATGATCACATTGACTGAAATTAGGAAATTTAATTATTTAGTAAGTTAAAAATTTGTTTACAGAAGTCTAACATATCTCGCCAAAATGATTATTTTTGAACACGCGAATAGCAATAGAAATGCCATTATACGTCTTTCTACGGAAAATCAAACGAACATTAGTGCGTCATGTTATCTAACATGCGCACTAATGTTAGGTGCGTAATCTCTTACAAATGTTAGAGAAAGGCGACGCACTCTTCCATTTGATAACGAGAATGGCAATATGTTACTTTACATTTTGTTGTATAGTTTACTTCCAATAAACGTAACTATTTCTCAACAGTAACAAACAACAGAAATAAAAACTCTCAAAGCTATGTTCCAATCAAATACATTTTTTTTTAAATTACAAGGACATTTTTGAATTTACAATTCTCCAAATGATGGTAAGAACTGTGGCGTGATAAAAACGCACCACAATTTTCATCACTAATTCTGAAGCTACAAAATACAAAGAAAGAATTTCTACGGCTGTTCATACAAAATCTAAGTTATGACTATTGCATCATCTTATCCAGTGCACCATCTGGGCCTCACTTACTTATAGTTGTTTTAGAAAATTTAAAATAATTTAACAATTAGTTTGGCTATCTTATTTTACTTTTGTTTTCTCATTTGCATCTCAAACATATGCAGCACGTGGTGCAAAAACCTCTGGGGGTCAAATTTGAACAAAGCTTTTTACGCCTCTAAAAAATTTCTACACCTTGGTCTATCAAAATCCTCCTTTCCGGGCAAACCCAGTTTAACATACACATATTTTTGGTGGGTTTTATGAAAGTTTTTAGCTGGTCTACATTTGGGACATTTTTCGACATAAAATTAATAAATTAACTTAAATATATTCATTAAATTAATAAATTAATTTGATGAATATCGCATCAAATTAATATAATGTGTCTCTTAGAACATGTTAATGTAATTCAGAATTTTAATATCATAATAGTTAATGTAATCAGTAATTTTTTAATCCATAACATTTGCAGTTATGGATTGTACGGTGAATGTAGAATATATATAACATATTTGCGTCCCAAATAAATTGCGGTGAATGCATAATATTAAAAATGAAAGCATAAAACTTTTTTCTGGACACTTAAATGATAGATATATTTTTGTATGAAGGACTGAAGAAATTATACGGATTAATTTTCTATATGCATTCAATTATTTCAACCGGAGCAAAGTCGAGTAATTCAGCTAATATTTATAATTTTTGCAATTGCTAATCAAGCGCTAGAATTTAAATTATACTAATAGGATAGTTTGTTATTATTTCTGCCTAATTTAAAAAATTAAATTAGGAAGATTTTTTGAAATTCCTCCTCCCCTAAATTAATTAAAAAAAATATGATGTCGTTTATGTTCGTAGAATTTAACAAAAACTTAAGAAGCTTCAAAAACTTTAGAAAAGTAATATTTTGTCCCTAGATGCTGCTTTTACCAGGTGAAACCATAGAATTTAGCTCTACAATTAAACGCTTTCTAAATATCAGTCATCTAATATATGGTAGTCAGCGTTTGCCACCTAAAAAGGTCCCGGGTTTGAATCCCGGTTTATAAGCGCATGGATGTTAGTGACTGTCCCTGCTAAGAGTAGGCATTGCCCACTGGGTGCTCCTCCTTAAATAACTCAGTTCGCCTCCTGTAGTGCCTAAGGCAAAGTGGTCAGTAGTGAGACATTAGAAAGAGAAAAATATTCAATATCAGATCCAAACTCTTTTTATAGAAGGCAGGACTTTCACTGTTGCTCATATTGACCAAAATAAAGTTGAGTTAAGCTTCATCTAAGCCCTAGTTTAATTGCGAGTAAGCATTGCAGACTATCACACAGAAATATTGAAATTAAACACTGCCCAAACCATAGTCATAAAACATCCACATAAAATACACAGTAACTGTCACCAACAAACTATTAAATCATTTTTTTTGCACGCAAGCAATTGAAATGGGTTTTACTGGCTAAGGTTTTCATCAGTCGCTACTAAAAAATCCACTGGCGTGCAAAATTTATGGTCGCAAAGTGATGAAACTCCCTATCCCCTGGGAAGAGCTTAGCCCCCTGAGAGTAGGCCATTCCTTTATTCGAAACATAATCGACAGGATTCGAGTCCCCGAAAAAATATTTAATTGCATTTTTACGAGCGCGTATTGATCCCCATTACTTTTTATTATGATGGAGCAAAATATGGATATGAGAAGCCCTAAAATTCGATACTTTTATCGCAACAGGAGTAGTAGGTAGAATACTTAGTGCTTTATTTCAAGTTATGGTTCTGAGGAGAGGTATTGGACACAGGTCATAAAATATCTCGCAATCATTATTTATGCATTAGTATCTCCATGAGAATTAATAGTTTGGTGAGAGAAAAATGTATTACATTCCCTTCTCTAGTACTTCATTCCAATTTCGAAATTATAATAGTCAAAAAGATTTCAAAGAACCTGCTTTCAAATAAAGAAATGAGCACTCTTCAATATTTACGATGTTTGGGTTATTCACAGTAAGCAGAATCAGCAAGTCACGAGAAATGTGCTCTGTAAACCTCTAGTATTCAATGCAGTTGAAATAAAATAAGTTTAAAGTTTTCTATTTCACATGCCACAATAATACTATCTAAAATTAAGGTACGAAATCATCATGAAACTCTAAGAATTTTAATAAGCTTGTATTAAAATTTAAAGTAATATATCTAAAATATTAAAGCAATGTTGTAAACAAAAGGATAATAGAGGATCATAACAGAGGAAGCCTATCTTAGATCATGCCAATCAGTTGATCTGCTTGATTGAATCTTTGTAGAAATAGTTTATTTCGCCCTCTTAGCTTCATGAGATGTCCCACAACACACTTGGCTAAATATTGGTTGAAACAATCGTAAGAAAGATTATATTTGCCAATGTTGTAGAGACGTAAAATCCGTTGTAAATTTAGATATTTTTTGATAATTTGCAATTAAGCATGCACATATATGTACAGAAGATCGTCATTACATCGAATAAAGGTGGCATATGCAAATCGGATTAGAGTTTCACACTGATCATACAAACACCAAGTTCGTGAATATTTCATGCTATTTATAGTATTGGTCTGGAGATAGCATCATGGTTATAGAAAAATATGGTGAGAGGTCAAATATGTGTAGATGGGAAGTTGAAGAGAGTGGTAGTCACCAACTGGTCTTTGGCATTGGGCGCTGGTGTGAGGCTGATGCAGAGCACGCTGACATGAGGACGATGCTACGGGACCAGCAATCACTTTTAAAGATTTCACTTTGGATTGTCGAGGAGCTCGTACTTTTCCTGTCATCCACTCTCAGCATTTTTTAGATATCTGGCGCTCCTCCGAGAGATTCCCAGTTTTGTCCCCTGTCAGTTGCTCATGCCAAATAAAATCCAGCTTCTTACCCAGTGCTCTGACCAATGCCAGCAAATACACTCATCACATATTCAATAACTGTGGCTGCTTGACCCCTCCCAATACACTATGCTGTAAATCGTTCCAGTTCGCATCGTTTGTTGCTTTTCAGCTTGTTACACTATAGTGACAGTCAAGACGGTCAAAACTGGTTAAGTCATGCTTGGAAGATTACAGTTGCAGAAAATATATATGCGTGTGAACCCTCAGGGTAAAAAATATATTTTCACGCGTACTGCGCATGTGCGATGGATCACGTAGATTTGCATAACTGCCACACCTCCAAAAGTTATACGAATATTGCAAAGTAAAAAAATGATTACGTTAGAAATATATATATATATATATAAGTACACTGATCAAATTTTAAATGCACAACTATTTAACCCTCGTCACGATTGTACGACAGTAGCAGATAATTATAAATGGTGATGTTACGTAGAATACAGAAATGTATATCTTTCTTTTATAGAGACAGTTAAAAAGAGAAAACCACGAGAAATTGCTCGATGAAACGAATAACGATCCATTTTGACATTAACTGGTAGGAGGATTAAACGTTTAAGCCATGTCTGATTCTTGGGATCAATTTCTTATGTATTGTCAATTTGATATGGCATAGGACTGCAATTTCAGTTCTTGGATGTGAAGTTTTTATTTTCAATTGGTACTTGACAAATGTATTGTGAAACAAATATTTTTCACTCGCTAACGAAAGTTAATTTTAGGCAACAATTCCATCCACTTGATGTTTCAAAAACTTTAAACGTATCATATAAGTTTTTGTGTTGGTCCGCGCATTCGCATTTAAGTTCTGTCTTTAATAATAATACTGTATTTTATCTATATTTTCTGGACATTTTTCTTCTGGTTAAACGGAAAAAAACTTAACCATCAAATTTTTGATGCATCTGGGACTGAAACGTTTTTCTTTTCTTCCTGTCAATTTTATACGCTTTGTTGAATTTGAATGACAGTTCTTGAAAACATTTGCTTTAGTGAAACCACTGATGCCTCAAATAACATGCAGATTATCTTAACCATTTATATTTTCATTGATATGCTAAATTAGGATAATTATATGGGAGGTTTCACCAATGGAACACATTTATTCTCAAGTTTTCATTTACAGTAATCTACAGAAAGAACCTCTAGGACTAAATCTCATACTAACTCTGAAAATGATTCTCAATGAGGTGGATTCGTTAAGTTGTAAACTTGATTTGTTTTAGATCTTTAAATTGAAAGTATTTTCACTCGCCAAAAACACCAGAACAAGATATATGAAAGATAACCACTAAGACCAAATAAAACTCAACAAATATCGAAAATTATTCTGAATTATTATTCAAAGCTATTGTACCTCATTGATTATAACTTGTCATTTTCCTTGTATACAATAATTTCTCTGATAGTCTTATAAATTGTAGACATTAACAGTACTTAAAAATTTTTGGACAAAACTGGTACATAAAAAAAGTGGTGAAGGAGTGGCCTCTTTTCACATGAAAAACTCATGTGACTTATTTAGATATCTAAATAGTATGGATCAAATGAATATATTTTCTCACGAATTCTCAGGCCAAATGAGTACTTCCAACATAACAAAGTCGTGAGTCAAAAATTGCGTATTATAAATGATTTCTGTTTTGTAATTATTACAAATAGTGGAAGAATTGGCATGGAACCCTACCGTAATAGGTACTTATATCGGGTAATTGTTAACATCTAAGTATAGGTACTTATCTATTAAATATCTTCGTAAAATGTGATTTTATCTGCACCCAAACACTGTCTAGACGAGAGAAATTACCCAGAACAAATGATCCGGTGACTACGTTTGTATTTTGAAATAGAGCCAAATTTCAGATAGAAGCAAAGATGTACTCTTATATTGTTTGTTTCAGACGAAATGTTACAGCTATTAACTGCTAAGTACTTGTACTCAATTACCTTAATCAATTCACTTAACCAAAGTTTCTTTGGAATTCGAGAAAGAAACATGAAAATTACTCCGTGCTTGAAGTGAAAAGAAATGTGTACAAGAGTCAAAAATTGAAAATGTGAAAATTTCAGAAAAGAGTCAAACTCTAAACTGTCTATTCTAGTATTGAGACCGATCATTTTGCTGTAAAAAATGATTTGACGATGTTCTTAAATCTGATATTTCTGAGAGGTATTTGCCCTTATGTTTCAACAATTCAAATTCCAATTATTAAGTTCCACAAGTTTTATTTAATGTCAGATAACAAATGCCTTTTTATTCATGGATATAAAGTATCTATCCATATGCAACTACGAAATGACAGAGTACTGTTGACTTTGAATTCCGGAGAATTTTATGCTTACTTTGCAAATATTGCTTTTACCCACATACGTATATATTAATTCGTGAGTATAAAATTATTCTGCGAAAATCAATAAAGATCTGTGCTTTAAAAGTTTTGTTTTTGAGAAAACGATTTGTAAAAGAAAAATCCAATTTTTCTAATCAATCAGACACGATAAATCATCTGAGAGTGAATTATGAGTTTATATCAGAATGAAATTGATCAAGCTGTGAAGAAGACGTAGAGGGAAGAAGTGTTATTTTCCTGTTTGGTTATAAATAGTATTAATCGAATGGTTCATATATTTCATCAGTATTCAAAGTATATTGTCTCTCTCATAATTTTCCATCGATTTTGATTTTTAAGGTTTAGATAACTTATTCATATGAAAATTACACAGGAAAACTTTATAGCTACGCTTTTTCCTTAAGTTCGAAAATCCTTTTGCGCTTTTTCAACTTGATCTTTGTATGAACAAAAGTGTGAAGAAAACTGATATTTTTAACAAAACGCAATGCTTTTTTCAACAAAAAAGTAGTGTTTACGTAGATTCCTTGTTTATCAATTCCAGGATTTCAATATACACTGCTGGCCACCGTAAATGCAACACCCTGAAGGAAGCATGCAAATAATATGAAATTTACAACATGCATTAGCGGAGGTGAGATATGCAAATGATTAGAATTTCAGCGCAGACGCACATCACGCGCGCCTGTGGCGCCACTTCAAAGCGCTATTTAAGGCTTGGAGATTTCGACGATTTCAAGTACGGCAATTGTGTTTTTCTTGTGGTTTTTTCAAAAAAAACGATCAATTATGCCTCGTAGAAAACAGCGATCATCTTTTGATCAAGTATCCGAGTTCGACAGAGGAAGGATAGTGGCCTACCGAGATTGTGGATTATCTTTCAGGGAAATCGGTAGTCGTGTTGGACGAAACCAAACAACTGTAATGCGGATATGTGATCGTTGGATGCTTGAGGGTACGACGGACCGACGTGTTCGATCGCATCCACCTCAGTGCACCACTTCACGTGATGACAGGCATATTGTGCGTATGGCAGTGACTGATCGCTCAGCCACATCACGAACCATAGCACAGCACATTCAGTCTGTACCGCATCATCCAATGTCTGCGCGTACCATTCGACACCGTTTACAGCAGAGTGGTCTGTCCGCAAGACGTCCATTGCTTCGTCTACCCTTGACGCAGAACCACAGACGTTTCCGCCGCCAATGGTGCGATGAAAGAAGGATGTGGACGGCAGAATGGAATGAAATTGTCTTTACTGACGAGTCACGCTTCTGTCTGAAACACCACGATGGTCGGATTCGAGTCTGGAGACACCATGGAGAGAGGATGCTGAACAGCTGCGTTATGCACCGCCACACTGGTCCTGCACCGGGTATTATGGTATGGGGCGGTATTGGATATCACTCTCGCACTCCTCTAGTACGCATTGCCGGTACTTTAAACAGCCAGCGCTACATCTCCGAGGTGTTGGAGCCAGTTGTCCTTCCTTACCTTCAGGGCTTGCCCACAGCCATATTTCAACAGGATAATGCGCGACCACACGTGGCACGCATTGTCCAAGGGTTCTTCGTCAATCGCCAGATTGAATTGCTTCCCTGGCCAGCTTGCTCTCCGGATCTTTCACCGATAGAAAACATGTGGTCCATGGTTGCTCAACGATTGACCCAGAATACATCCCCAGCTGCCACTCCAGATCAACTTTGGCAACGTGTGGAAGCTGCTTGGTCTGCTGTACCCCAAGAACACATCCAAAGTCTCTTTGAATCAATGCCGAGGCGTGTGGCAGCGGTGATCTCCAACAATGGCGGCTACTCTGGCTACTGATTTTGGCAGGAACCACACTTCACAGAAGTCTATAAATTTAATCATTTGATACTTGGTCAACATGTTATCTACAAAATAAATTTTGTTGTGATATCTCTTGTCTTTATTGGTGTTGCAATTTGGGTGGCCAGCAGTGTACATTCCTCCACCTAAGCAGTCACCACCTTTCTCTTTCTTGTGGAAGTATAAAGCTCAGCATTTTAAATTTTGGTCTATATCTGTATACCGACGGTGTTCTTTCTCTTCTTGGCTCATTCATTTTAGAAAATATTTTCCAAGTATCACGGAATCATTTTAAGTCCTTTTTACGTTTTTTTTACTGTAAAGTGCAATCTTATGCTTTAATCGTAAAAATATTTGCACACTTTTCATATCGCTTGTACAAAACCTTGCAAGTCTTCAAAAAGAAATTTTTCACAAATAAAAAAACTAAATACCAAAAAAATTGTAGATCAATTACGAGTTGCGAGGTTTAAAATTCAACTATGGAGGGCTTTATAGCTGAAGACTTGGTACTTTTGAAGAAACTTTATTCAGCATATTTGTCTAATGTTAAAACGTTACAAACAAAATTGGATTTTCGAGGTTTTGATATTAAAACGGCGATATATTGCTTTTCAATGGAATTTAGTCAATTTCAATAAAAATCAGATTGTTTCGTTTTTAATTAAATACCTGGTATGACATTATACTTAGAACAATCTAGAGTGTAAGACGAAATATGCAAAAAAAATCTTAGACATCGATTTTCATTTAACATTTGTAATTTTTAAAAAAGCTGGAATACTTTTGTGTCTGATTTCATAGGTCGCGTGACATTTTAAATATGTATAGAAAGCTTAATAATTATTCGATTATTTTAATCAGAGGTTAAAACAGAAAGACAGAACTTTCAAGTGGTAAAATTTTAAATGGTAATTTTAATTTACATCCTTATAAAATTCATGAAAATAGTAAAAAACATGAAACATAAGGTGGATGAATACTTTTTTGACCTACTGCATGTCTTTTGCATATGTACATCCATTAAGCTATATATTAAGATAGGACTTGCGAAGAACTTCTTCAAATATGTGGATAAAAATAAGCTTGGGGATAATTGGGTAGTTGAATTAAGGTTGCACTGAAGCAACACCTATTGGTGACTGTCCGGGATCAATCCCGAAGGGAAAGACCTAGGACAACACCTCGTCATTTTGAACCACAATCAGATGACAAGGTCAACACCTGAGCTGGTACTCAACTCTCCTAGCTTCCACACTACGCCAACGTTAGGACATTTCAGGCCACGACAGATTTAATGTACACCAACCTTCACGTACGCGACGTCTTTGGTTGGATCGAGTTTCGAACTCATAATCCTTCAGTTGCTAATCAACTACTATTCCAACCTGACAACCAGCCCCACCAAAAAAACTAGGATTTTTATACTTGAGAAACAAATTATTTAACATAAGGGTAGGTATTTTAATTAACGTCGCACTGGACCAATACAACGGGCTAATGGCGATAGTCCGGGATCAATCCCAAAGACCTAGGATAACTCCACGTAATTTTGAACCACGATCAGATGACGAAGGAACACGAGCTGGCACCCCACACTACAAACTTCCCTACCATGCCAACATGAGGACATTTCAGGCCATGACAGATTTAACATGCACCAGCCGCCTTTGTACACGACTGTCTTTGGTTAGATTCGTACTCGCAACCCGCCGGTTGATTATCCGTTATTCTTCTCACCGGGCTATCGCGGACTTTGCCATAAAGGATAGTAAGATCAGAAACGGTATATTTTCGAGGCCACAAATTAGAATTATTACTAGATCAGATACACAATCATCAGTTGAATCCAATGAAATATATAAAATCGTTGGGTTCGAGATTAACGTAAGTCATCGGGTCATGGCAATTGCCTGCGTCGGCTGTATATCATTGAATTACATTGGGGTTGTCTTCATCCTTGTTTTAAATTGTATTGCAATCACTCATGCATTGTTGTTTTCATCTATGTGATTTTGTGGTAAATTGATTATTTTCTATTTTTGATTTCATTAATGCCAGCCTGACAAACCTTTGAAAACGACGATTTTTTGACGATTATTTTGGAAAGCCCGAAGCATGTTGTCGAATGGGACCGTTTTGTAGAATATGACAGGTTGGATGTTGAATTATGCACTGGAGCTATTGGCGACGGTTCAAGATCAATCCCGAAGTTTAAGATCCGAGTAAACAAAGACAGATCTGTTGTCTTTCGCCTGTCAGCAAGTGGTTAAAGGAATCCCTCTCTTCGTGTTGACGTTATTACTGTACCGTCCATTGAAAAAGAGTCTTTCAATAATATTTTCAAAAATTGCAGAAAAAAGCAGGGCATTCTATTAGGTAGAGAACTAAAAATGTACTGGATAATCTTTGAAATCACATGAAGTCATGAGATGCAACATATCTTTGCATTTCCACCAGTTTTCCCCCTTATCTATATCAGAACAGTAAGCCATGAGCTTGAGCATGGTGAGTAATTTCCAGGTACTTTCAGATACAATACGCTTTGTAGGGAAATTTCTGATATTGAAAGCAAAATCAAGGCCGTTGATGTCCAAATATGTTTGTTGACTTCTGATGGATCCATACGAGAGTTGTTCTACAGACCAAGTATAGAGCAGAAAGTCCCCATTCTTAGATGATTTCCTTTCTTGATGCTAGCCCGTATGTTGCTCCAGTGCGACGTTAATTAACTATATTCCTACCTTTCTTGATGCACAGATCAATTTATGTAAACTCACACAAACTTTAACCATGTTTATCAAAGAATCTCGGCGTCATAAATTTGTAATTACATATTAGAATTCAACAGCCTATCATATACACATATTTAGCTGACAAACAAAACGTTTAAATTCGTTAACTAGTGTAGTCTATGTTTTATTATAAAAATAGGAAGGTGTACTTCCAAGCTTATGCAGCGCTTCCTTCAGGATAGCGATAAAACCCAAAACCAAAATCATGATGCAAACGTCTTATGTGACCATTAAATAAAAAATGAGATAACTCATGTTTAGGGTGAAATTTCGTGCATTTGTCCGATTATGTTATAGTCATTTTACTTTAATTCAATGGAAAGAGGGAAGCAATGTAAAAACGCAGTTTTTTTGTGGAATAGCTAAAATTGTAAATTTGTATCAGAGAGCGTAAAATCTTAAAAATTGTAATATATGTAAAAGTGTGAATATTTCAAAATGCCACCGGGAACTCGCATTCGGATGGCTTTTTCTCATCGGGGAAAAAATTCTAATATCCTCTTCCTTTATTTTGTACATTTACTCCATCAAAAACGGAACAAAGAAACAAAAATGGAATCACTCTTCGGAACAATTCTGATTGAATGCCTCCAAAGGGAAAATAAAGACATTGAACACTATCAAGATAAATTTTTTTCTTTAGCTTCCTTTTTTCTGGGAAAGAAAACATTTTAACGGAACATTTGCTTTTCATTTCTTTTATTTCAATATGTTCTTATGAATGATAATTTAGTCATAAGCTCAGAAAAATGGAATTCCTTTGCAAAGTAATCTAAAACCTAAAAGAAGTTGATGTAGGAAATGTTGTTTCTTCATCTCATGTCAATATAAAAGTAGCCTCACGCATTTCATTTTGGTTTGTGATGAAAAATAACTAAATGCGGCTGTATTTTGCTAATACAAGAGCACAGAAATCAACGTTACAATCACATTGGCGAATAGCAAGCAGATTTTGGATTCCAAATTTCTCAACTGGGAATATTACAATTATGTGAAGTCTTTTTCCAGTAGGACCTGAGTAGTGATCATGGTCTTATTCTATCATCAGGATGCATAAACAGAGACTTAAAAGACAGCTCGTGTTCGTGTAGGAGCCACAACTAATGCAAGTATCAGTCCACATGCTCTTCAGGTAATTCCCTCCATTTCATCTGGTAAATCCTCCATTATATCGAAGATGTTTTCCCATTCCTTGATTTTCCAGGAATCTCACTTTGCATATTGAACACTAAATAGTACATAACTCGAAGACCAGGAATATGCACTGGGTAGAAATTGTATAGATGCGTTATTAATTCTGCCAGATCGTTTTAAAGTAACAACTCGGTACGTGACCATTTATACGGAAATTGGGCATTTTGTCTTAATGTTTGACGGATTGAACTTTCTAAAGTGTTTTTACTTTCTACGATTGAAGATCATTGTTTTAGGTTACTTTAATTTGAAAAACTTTTGTATGGAAGGAATATCGGTACCCTTCACTAAGATATATTTTTAAAATTTTGTATAGTTGTTCAAGACTGGAAACTGAAACACAAACAAGCGAATTTAGTGCTTAATTTTAAGATGATTTCATAGGTATACTGTTATTTGTTTGTTAAACACATGTGAATCTATTTATTACAATTTAAAATAGATATACTCGTCCACATTTTTTATAGGATAGGACTTCTAGAAAAAGTCTGATATGGATATGATTAGTCTTGCAAACAATAACAGAAGTTCCAATGTTTTTAGAATATTAAATAGCAGCCATATAAGGCATTCGTTCTTGTAGCTCAACGCCATGGGACGTTTCATTTATTAAAACGTTCCGTTATTATACATAATTCTTCGTTAGACTTATTACATTCAAGTTACTAGTATTTGTTTTAAAACATCTGGAGGAAATATATTTATTAAACTTTTGAAACGAATGGATTTTTAGTTTTTTCAACAAAATAAAAAACGAATAAGTTTTATTTTTATATTAATTGGCCGAGAACTGGAGTTGTTATAAAATAAATAAGTTTATTTTTAACTCCAGTTCTCGGCGTTAGAAAATTTATTTGAAATACAATAAATGGTTGCAATTCAAGATAATGGTCATTCCGGTCATTTTGAAAAAAATCATAATTCTTTACCACTGTTCATAACAATACGAGGTTTGTCTAAAAAGTATCCGACCTTGAATTTTCCTGCTTACGGTAATGATGCTAGAGCGGCGCCACTGTGCACAATGGAAGAAGACAACTTAATGCGTATGCTTGAATTTTTTCTCCGTGTTCGTGTGTGTTAGTCGCTGCCTGCTGGCCGCTGAGTAAGGTGCTGTTATAAGTGTTCGTCGGATTTTTGATTTCTCTCAAAATGAATGAACGAGTTGAGCAAAGATACTGCATCAAATTTTGTCAAAAGCTTGGTGATTCTCAAAACGAAACAATTCGTAAGATTCAGCAAGTTTTTGGAGACGATGCTATGGGGGTAACACAAGTGAAGGAATGGTTTAACCGATTCAAAAATGGCCGCACATCGGTGGCGAGTGATCAGCGTCCTGGGAGGCCTCAAACCGCTCGGAATGCAGCCGTTGTTGAGAGGGTGGAAAATCTGGTAAAGGGAGATCGTCGTTTGACCGTACGAGAGATTGCCGAAGAGGTTGGGATCAGTAAAGATTCCGCACATGCAATTTTTCGTGATGATTTGAACATGCGCAGAGTGGCTGCAAAATTTGTGCCCAAGCTGCTGTCGGCACAACAAAAAGAACTCCGTATTGAGATTGCACAGGACCTTCTGGACACTACCAACACTGATCCTCAGTTTCTGAACACTGTGATTACTGGGGATGAGTCATGGGTATACGGGTACGACCCAGAAACAAAAGCACAGTCGTCGCAATGGAAGCATCCCGAGTCTCCAAGGCCGAGAAAAGCGCGACAGGTGCGAAGCAAAATCAAGGTGATGCTAACTGTGTTCTTTGATATCTGTGGAATTGTGCATCACGAATACGCACCGGAAGGACAAACAGTGACAAAAGAGTACTATCAACAAGTTCTACGCCGACTCAGAGATGCTGTTCGGCGCAAAAGACCACACCTCTGGACGACGAAAAACTGGCAGTTGCATCATGACAATGCTCCGGCTCATTTGTCACACCTGATCCAGACTTTCTTGGCGAAACACTGAATTCCAGTCGTCTCCCAACCTCCCTACTCTCCAGATATGGCTCCTTGCGACTTCTGGTTGTTTCCGAAATTGAAGATGCCGTTGAAAGGATCCCGTTTTGAGTAGATAATGCAGAACGCGACAACGGAGATGAACACCATTCCAAAAGAAGCCTTCCAGGAGTGTTTTCGGCAGTGGAAGGATCGGTGGGCTAAGTGTGTGAAGGCGCAAGGGGCCTACTTTGAAGGGGATTAGGGTCCCAATTTCCTCACTTAAGTAATATATTTTTCCTGGCCAAAGGTCGGATACTTTTTAGACAGCCCTCGTATGTTTGAATGTTTTGTAAATGTATTATTTGTAAATAAATTAATAAGACAACGAGAAGAAACATTAAAAACTAGAACAAAATTAGAAAGTTTCATTATAACAGTTATGAAATACGCACATAGAACTTTACGCCTAAGTCTGAACGAAAACAAAATGACGTCCAACTACAAACAAACTCTTGTAGGAACTAATATTAGCTGACCTCTATCACAAAGGGCGAGGTTATTTAAAAACACTAATAGTCCTACTTTGATCGAAAAAAGACCTCGTTTTAATTTTTTCCCACTTAAATATTGATCCTGAGTTCTTTTTATAGTTCCTAGATGATTGATAGTTTCATATAGAAGGAAAAAATCCAACAGAACCAAATATCTTATTTCCTATTTCTTTTAACACTAAGCGTAGTCAGAAAATAAGAAGCTAAATGTATAGGTAAAATTGATTTATAAAAAGTACAGATCATTTTTATTAACTCCCTTCATTTAATTATACATTGTTTTTATCTCGATGGAAAATAGGCAATTTTTCAACTATTCAATCGTCTTGATGGCCATTAAAAGAATGTTATCTATCATTTTCATTCATTGTTGGCGAAGTTTTAGTCCTTTTAGAATGATTATGCGTACCCTGGAGATCTTGTGGTCCGTAGGATATTAATAAAGTAAAAATAATAATTTGTATGGGTCGTGTGACCTTCGAAATTTTTTACGATGAATCAACTTGCTATTTCGTAACTTTTCTTAATCATAGTGATGCCATGGATAGATGGTTCGAGGGCGTAGTATTCTTTGCCTTTTATTTTAGAAACCTTTAAAGGAGACAGTGGGCTTTCAAGAGAAACATTTGCTGTTGTTATCAGATATTTGTAAACTTTGCTTTGACGGCTTGTTTTATACTAAAAAGCCAGAAAAATAGAGTTTGATTCAAAAATATTAGGTCATTAGGAATTTATTACACAAAACATGATCAAAATTTTGACAAACTAGCACAATTTGACAGGTCCCATGTTTAGTTTTCCATGTATTGTCAGAATTTTATTTCACATAATAGTCTATATACATATGAATAAGTTAACTTCGTTTGGTAAGTGTTTCGTTCAATTGTTAAACTAAAACAATTTGTACCAAAACACCTAATATTTTAAAAATAACTTTTTGTTTTGAGCATCTTGTTTTTCTCAAAAAGCTTTTATGAAAATCAAAGTTGAACTGCTTGCTAGAGTTAATCGATTTTTGTGCATTGATATTTTGCACGTTTCTGTCCGGTAATAAACATGCTTTTTAGCTCATAAAGCGCCATTTATTTTTGCAATCAGAAAGTGGGAGGATTTAATTTCCTGCGTATATTCTTATACCAATGGGGTTGGTAAGAAAAAATCTCGGATAAACAACCAACAGCCATGTCTTGCGGAACCAAACAACCCGATATGCTTGGCTGATCGCCAAAACCTTAAGCTGTCCCTTACGTACTCAATCACTTGCGTTTTCCCCTCCCCTTATTTTTATCAAAGCTATTGGGAAAACAATCGGGACTAGTTGACCTCGCGAATATTTTGCTCAATACTCCTTCGAATGTGCTATTCCCTTTTCTCGCTTTTCCTCTGAGGCTGAATAATAAGAAACGATCAATAGTATTTGCGTACATTGAAGTTATTCTACAGCCTTAGACATTGCAAACATGTTTGGGCTAGCGAACCTTTTTATTTTTTGCTTTATATAAAAATCGCAAAGTACTGTAGAAAAATTTCAATACATCATATATAAGACTGTTTTCTTTGTGCTAAATACATTTCTTTAATCATAAACAGCTTCTTTTTTTCCGCACAATTTGATTGATTATTTTTCTGAATGTTATATGTTTAATGCATCGAAATTTTTTCTGATGAGTATAAAGTTTTACAAATTTTATAACAACTGAAGGATTCCGGATAACGTAATAAGTAATTTTTCAGATTTTTCAGGCTTGCAATTATCAAGTTTTAAACAAATTATAATGGTTTGTTACCAAAAATGGTCCAAAATTATAATGGTTTATCCATTACTTAAGAGGTCATGTTACCGAACTTTCAAGTACTACGCTCTCCTTCAAAATAATCAGAATTTATTTTGAGATTATTAATTGTAACATTAAAAAAATGTATTTAAAATCCTACTTTAGTTTTCAATGCTCTTACCCTTGGTTCAAAAGGCCATGGTTTCGGATTCTGGTTAGGGCATGGATTAAACCTCCATGCCCTAACCAATTTGGAATTCGTTTAAGTCTGTATGCTTTGGTCTAATTGGCCATCGTGAAGAAAAAAACTACCACAGAGCGACAAACCAATCACTTTTCAGTTACTTTTAAAATTTATTATGAAGAATTATATACAACCAATTATATACATAAAAAGCAACGTAAATCAAATTAATTAATCAGGACTGTGTTGAATTAACGTATTAATATTTCCATTTGGCGTGGTAGAAGAAAAAAACTTTGCCTTGTTGCCAAACTTAGTGTAATCAGATTACCAGGAAAATATTAGTTGAATCAACAGAATTACCGAAAATTAAGACTTTGTGAAAATTAGAAGATACGCAATAAGAGAAATTATACTACGAACCTGCAACAAAGTAATTGTATAAAGAGAACTGCTTATAAAAAATATCCCCTAACGACATCAATTCAATAACAGTTTAAAAATTTCATATAAGCTTAAAGCGTCTTAAAAATAAAAGTCATACTAGTTTATATCAGAGGAGGATTCATAATATTTTTGCTAGGATTTTATAACTTTATATATTCACAAATATTTTATTTCCGGTAATTTACCGACGTAAATTATCAATACAGGTTTTAAGTCCACGTTTTTTCTTACCCCTAGTAGTTGTCTCGACGAGGTATGTCGTTACTAGCAAAACTGACCAGATCTTGATAGACGGGACATCTCGTTCAAGTTCTCGTCGTCTCAAGTCATTAGAAGAAAACTGACCAGATCTTGATCTCCTCACCATAATAACGTTGGCGATATCTTGATGCTGAGACAACTCGTCATCTGCAAAATTGGTCAGATTTTGAAGGACGAAATTTCTCATCGAAACCACTTGGAGGGTTAAGAGGCACTGACGTGGCGTAGTTATACAAATTACAACAGATACTGTCTAGTTCCCTACTACTATTTCAAAAGATGGAAAGACTTCAAATTCGGGAGAGGATGGTATTCAATAAAATCCTAGTTAATAGTCTGATATACTAGAAAAAGCATACACATCATAATAATCACATAGTTGTATTCACAGAGTACTTCTGGGTTTGATCACATTTTTAGACGAGGTGTAAGAAACTGTTCAATCAAAAACAGATTTTTAGTTCGATAGATTGATTTGCTCAATACAGCTATTAAAACGGATTTTTAATGTGATAGATTGATTTGAAAAAATAGTAGTTGTTCTAGAACTGTGTTTTCTGAGCAAACATTTTTTAAATGTTCATTAATATGATGGAATACCTTCAATGTAACACTGATTGTTGGAAATCATTGAAACAAAGTAGCCTGAAAAGTGTAGTAAACATTTAGGTATGCTTTGGCGCCAATATTGCATATTTCCATTGAAGGATGGTAAAAGTAGTTACCAATTTGACAGAAATAGTTCCGGTTACATTGTCCATACCAGGTAAAAAGCAAAACATATTATTAAGCTATATAACGCAAAATATTGGTTAATGATAGGGCAGAATTCTTTCGCAGTACTGCAGATACATTATAGACATGCAGATTTCATTATAGACTTTTTAATATTAGAAAACCGAATAAATGAAAATGTTACTTTTAAAGCAACTTAAAGAAATTTAGTAACGGGTGTTAATCTGTTTTTAATTACTGGTTTCAAACCGCGCCGTTTCCTTTCCAGCCGCTTCAAGCCAAACGACGGGTTATTTGAATTTAGCAACTTTGCTTATTGCCATTTTCTGATTAGTTTTACACAACGCTTCTGAATTTTGTTTGTCTCCAGTGAAAACAAAATATAGTTCTTTATTTAAACAAAGTAGGGTTTTTTCTAGCAAGAAAATGTGGTTTCCTCACTTTATTTAAAATTCTTCCCAACTTTTTTCTTCGTGCCTCGATGGAGTTTTCCCCCATTCCATACTTTTTTATTTTGATGCAGTTGAGAACTGCTGGGATTCTTTCGTTTCGTACCTGAAAAAGAAGGAAAACTCTCCACCAGAAATGAACTAGTGGTTTTTCGTTGCTTAAACAAACACACAAATGGAGTGGGAATCGAGAATGAAAAAAGAGGTTAGGAATTAATTTCAGAAAGAGAGTTATGTAAAAAGAAATACACCCCTCTCATCATGGGCATGATTAAAAACGATGCATTTAATTTCCTATCTTTAGTGTTCAAAAATACAACGAAGGTTTAAAATTAACAATCTCATACATTTTAATCCATGATATATTTGGTAACTTATGGATAACAGTGGAGCGAAATTATTACTTGGGAAGAATTCCGTTCGATGTAATTGGTATAAGTAAATGGAATGTATAACTAAAATATTTTTACAACAAATCAATACACATTAATAGACCGTGTCTCTATAATGTTTCCCTGCATCCGTACAAATAATTCATGTTAAAGCATCTTGAGAGACGTAGAGCTACATAAAAGTTAATATTAATCGAAAAATTCCAACTAACGAAAAAAAAGGTTCTGAAGGTATTTTTAAATTTTGCCACAATGTCGTCTAAGAAGGAAACAAAATGAATTAAAATGCAAACTTGCTGTTGCCACACCCTCCCCCTGGTATCTAAGAATAAGACAAAATTAATTAAAATGAAAAGTGACCCTAATTCTACGCCATTCAAGATGTCAATGCGCACAAGCAAGCAAAATTTATTTGGTATGTGCGCCCAAACAGAGCAGATAGGTTGTGTTTATTTTATAATAATAGGTCCAAAACACGTATTTTACAACAAAAATAATAACTAAAGATGTTAATTTCACGAAAATAACTATGCAGTCTACATTCTGTCTATTTTGAAGCCTTTTTCGAGTGACAGTTAATCACAACTCTAGTTGTCACAGAAAAAATTGTTTTACGTAATTCTTATTCTCTGTAAAGTTGTCGCGTATTAACGGTGATAAATGTTTTGTTTACATTTATTTTTATCTGAAAATCTCATCCTTTTAAAATTTCCTCGGCTGGCAGTGACACAAGGTTATTCCACGGCTTATTCTCTCTTTCAGTTTGTTATTAGTTAATTTGTTTGCTGTAGAGGAAATATTTGTTTCAAAACTAGAATCAAATGTCAAATTTCCAAAAATCTCTTACGCATTCGTTCTTTATAAAGCAGATAAATAACAACATTTACTTCTTGGTGTATTGTTTGATTCTCTGAAACATTTTATAAATATCACTTTCTGATATAAATACCATGAAAGTTTTTTCGTTGTTATATGTTCTTAAGCCTAAAGAAAAGCAAATTCCACGTTGTAAAACAATATAACTATTGTCAAAACAAGAATCTACCCTATTATTGAATTTTAAATGTAGGCTTCCATTCGGAATGTAACGTAAGGAGGATTTCTTCAAATGTAACCATCTTTATAGGTTTGTAGTTTTATCAAGTTTTTCTATTTCATTCACTTCTATCTCTTACGAATTAAAATATTAAAATATTTTGCATTTCTAAATTATACAGCAGTTTCTTCGTTTTGAAAATTCTACTAAAAATGATAGTGTCATTTGATAGAGCTGCGGTTGCCCAATTGGAAGAGTCGCGGATTACCAACCGGAGGATTGAGTTCAAAATTTGATCCAACTAAATACCGTCGTGCACGTGGGGGCTGGTACAAGTAAAATCTGTCGTGGCCTCAAATGTCCTCACGTTGGCGTGATGTGGAAGTTTGGACAGTAGGGTGTCAGCTCAGGTGTTGAACTCGTCATATGACTGTGGTTCAAAATTACGAGCAACTGCTCGTAATTTTGAACCACGGTCATATCTATATTGAACCACAGTCCTGGGATATTTCCCTTCCGTATTGATCCCGGATCGTTGCCAATATCCCGTTGTATTGCTCTAGTGCGACATAAATTCAACTACCTACCTACAAATAGTTCTTTAAGTGTATTTCACAGTCCCTTAAATACTTATAAAATCAAATCAATGTAATCAAGTTGAAAAACATAACAAATTAAATGCATAAAGATGTACGTATTCCTATACGCTGTGCAAAAAATATTGTTAAAATTCTATGAATAAAATATTAACAGGATTCATCATTAGCATGACTGTACTTAAAGATTAAAATGCGATACATAATTAAAATATTTAAACATAAACTAAAATAAATTCTACGTTCGCTTGAAATTTCATTTACAAAATGGTGCGTAAGGATGTAGTAATGGTGTAGTAAAGGATAATGAAATTAAAATTTTTGTTCTGTACCTAACACAAAATTTAACAAAATTAAACAAAAAATGTATCGGATAATTAAGACCCTTTTATTTTCCGAATGGTCCCCATCTCTTGAATTGGAAATTTATTTATTCTTACTGCACCTTAAAGCTAGCACGCTAATTCGTCTGAATCATCGAATCCAAAAAGTCATAGATATCCAAGATGATGCACCCCAATCAAAATTTAAACTAGCTTATACAGCACTGGGGTAATCCCTAGAGCCAGCACCCTGTGGCCACTGGGAAGATTTTTCACGAAACTAGGATCTAACTAGACCGTTGTGTACTTGGGATCTGGTGCGCATTTAATCTGTCGTGGACTGAAATGTCCTCACGTTAGCGTGGTTTGGAAAAATGGAGTGACGTGCCAGCTCAAGTGTTGACCTCGTCATCTAACTCTGGTTCAAAATTACCACCGTGGTTGTCCTCCTCGGATCTTTTCCTTTGGGATTGATCCCGGACCACAGCCAATAACCCATTGTGTTGCTCCAATGCGACGCAATTTCAACTACCTAGAATTTCTAGGTAGTTGAATTTATCTGCCTACCTTATTTGACAATTCCATCCTTCTTTCTTTAGTCATATTTATTCTTGTTCTATTCTTTTTATGTCTCCATTAAATAGAGTTTTCCTTTCTAAAAACATCTAATAGTAAAATTCAAAGTGATGTAAGTAACCCATATCTGATGATCATGCTGTCAAACTCAACGTTTTCATCGATACATGGAACAAAAAGTGTCAAAGATATCCCCTACTTTTCGTAAGTGATGGTCTGTCAACACCATTGGTTGTTATCAAGAATACAATCTGCGTGTTGAAGTTTATCTTATAACTTCGAGAATTGATTATTTAGAAACTCCAGGGAAATGTTTGAGGTGATTGTGGAATTTTTAAAGCTTCATCTTAAAAATTCTTTCATACTTTCTACTAAATCATCGGCGACTGGAAGGTCTACTTCATTATAAACTATCTGCCTTGAAACTTAAAACAATCAAACCTATTTCTATAGCATTTCAAGTGTTGAGTTTGTTCTGTGAAGATAAATTAAAGATTTTATGGCAACAGTGGCTAATCCAGATTTTGTAAAAAATACAGGAAACACTGAGCTGCTGGAGTAACTGGGGATCCCATTCGGAAAAATACCTGGTGACAGAAAATTAGAGCATTACAACAGATTCTTACAGACAACATTGGGTAAGCCCAATTTCTGAATCCGGTCGGTATGATAGATTAGGATATGTATTCAACAATTCATTTCAATCAATATAACACTTGTCCATTGATTCAATGGAATCTTCAATTACACGATGCTTGAATGGTTTGGGGCTTATGAGGGAAGGACTATATATGGTCAAGATGCGACAAGCGACGTCAAGTAAATGGACACACATACAAGAAAATCTTTTCTGACACAAAAGAGAGAAATACACACAAGAAGAAATGCCCCACCTACAACTCGCAGGTTGCTTTTGAAGTTGGCAAACCCACCGAGTCATCTTCAATTACAAAAAGGTAAATGGTTAAATTCGCTTGATAGGTAATGTCTCAGTGTGAATTGTTCAACACAAAAACAATCAGTCTAATGTTTGTTAGTCTACGGTCATTTGTTTTACTACACGAGTGCTAATTACTAATTATGCATAAAATGAATCCTGATCTACTACGGACATCAACGCAGATTCAAATCCAGAGCCGGTTAAACCCAGAACCAGAGAGATATTCACTGCCACCAGAACGGATCATGATCACTTAAATATATCTTACTGCCTTACACTAAATTCTCAGTGGCAAATACTATAGTTATAAGCAGATCACTGGTCTTATTCTGGATCAAACATTCAAAGATTTTATAGATGAGAAATAACAGGGGAGGTAGTGCTTATTCATTTTCACCAATTTAACATTTTAGTGTCAGCATCTTAATTCTTACAAAAAAGATCTATTTTAGTTCTGTGTTTATCCAAAGAGATACATTTTAGTTACACACAGAAACTGACGGTTGAACTTTTCCTGGGTAACTTGATTCAAATTTGCTTGACACAAGAACTTATAAAGGATGAGATAACACATACATGTCCCCTTATATAGCATTTGTGTGTTTCTTCATTGTTGAAGAGGATCACCAACAACCCGTTGTGTTACTCCAGTGCGAGGTAAATTCAACCAGCGAACCTCATTGTTTGAAGGAACAAATTTGTTCTGACAATTTTGTCTTTGTGGATGGGACAAATTTGTTCTGACGTTTACCGGACATTGCAGGAAATCTGTAGCTCGTTATGCATTTTTAAATGTAGCTCATTCAAAAAACAGCGTAAACTTATCTACGACTACACGAAAACTCAAGGGGGAAATCATAGATCAGGGAACATAACTGACGCAAGCACGAATCTGAAGAAAATACTTGCGCTTGCGAAATGCAAATAAATAATAAAGCGTAAACTAAACAAAAATTTATAAAATAACCTCAAGGGGAAATTAATAGACCAGTGAATATAACTGGCGCATGCAACGAACCTGAAGCAAATACCTGCGCATACGTAATGCGCGAACAATATTTCGTGGTCGTGGCTCGTAATTGCAATCTAAATCTGTCACATCTGATAAGTCGGGTATTCGCATTCACACATTTGTTAGCATCCGTCGAAAGAGCTTTATCTAATATTCCACATGGCGCCCATCAGCCGTAAGACAGCATTTCTCCGTAGTTATTTCAATATTAATTTCCGGTGTCTGGGGTGAATGCGATGCAATTGGTAACAAACAATTTCGGTATTTACCAACACATTTCCACACAGCGCTTCCAATTTTCCGCTTCGGCCTCATTTCTAGTTATCCGTTTATTATGCTCATAGCGGAAACCATGTCGTGAAATATGCAGGCAGGACTAATTGTTAAGGAATCTCTCCACATCAATCAAAATCAACAAAACTCAGCACAAAATAAATTATTTTCAGAGTCAACTATGAAACTAATTTATCAGGAAATGTCTTCATAATATATAGAGAACTAATTAAACAAGGTAGATGGTTAATTAACGTCGCACTGGTGCAAATCAGCGGGCTATTGGCGACGGTCCGGGATGAATCCCCAAGGAAACACCAAGTTATTTTGAACCACTGTCAGATGACGAGATAACACCTGAGCTGGTACCCCACTCTCTAGACTTCCGCATCACGCCAGCGTGAGAACATTTGAGGTCACGGCAGATTTAACGTGCACCAGCCCCTGTGTACACTAGTCTGGATGGACCGAGTTTCAAACTCGCAACCCTCCGATTGCTAATCCGTTGCTCTTCATTGCGTTCCGCAATTTTTATGAAGAACTTTATTAAAATTTTGAGTGCAGTTATTAAAAATCAATCTACAAGCTTCCGAAATCAAAATGAACGACCCATTTCCGACAAGTAACTACTTTATAAACATTTTAAAATATATATTAATTATTAAGCAATCAACTGCGCCGAAGGCATAGCTAATTTCGAATTGATAAGAAGGCATTACAGATTTCCCTGTAAAAAAACGCAGAATTAATTATAATTTCGAAACCATTGGTCACACATGTTAAAGTCTGCTTATATACGCTTAAATGCTTTAAAAATGGATGCGTGATACAGTTGCTGTTTATAAACAAATAAATATCAATTATGATGTTTTATGTAGGAAATGGATTTTTTTCTCGTGGAACAATAAGAGGCTTATCTCATCAAATTAACCAAACTTGCACTGACCTCTATAGCAAAGAGATTGTTTGAATTAATATAGTATTGAAAATTAACCAAATTATTAAGGATTGAAACGGGTATCCACTTAGCAATGCACGTCTGCAAGCGATTCGCAAAAGAGTACTTAGGGGTTCGATTGATTTTACCGGAGGGGACCCATCGTTTGGTCACCATGAACACACTATTTATCATTGATTTCTCCCTTTGGGAATAAATACATCAAAGGTACATTCGAGACTGCCATTCACTTCGAAACTGGTCTCTCAATACGAGTATCTCCAAATTAGCAAATTAGCTTTGAACATGTACGGCTATCCATACATCAACAATATCAAGCGTGCATTTTTGTTGAAAGTCCCAATTTAAAGCACCTACTGCCAAATTCTAAAATGAGGGCAGGTAAAAATATTGATCACAAACTTGCTGTCTTTCCTTTCTACATCTTAGTGTACCCTCTGCCACACGGTTGCCTAGTTCGGAGAACAACGAATTAGCAACCGGAGGGTTGCGAGTTAGAAACTCGGTCCAGCCAGACTGTCGCGTACACGGGGGCTGGTGTACGTTGCATCTGTCATGGCCTCAAATGTCCTCACGCTGGGCGGTGTGGAAGTGTAGAAAGTGGGGTAATCAGCTCAGGTTTTGTTCTCGTCATCTGACCTGGTTCAAAATTACGAGGTGTTGTCCTTGATCTTTCCCTTCGGGATTGGTCCCGAACCGTCGCCAATAGCCCGTTGTGTTGTTCTAGTGTGAAGTTAATTAACTACCTACTTACCACACGTAGATGATCTTGAGGACATATTCCAGTGACTACCAAAACATTTTGCGTTCTCTCTCTCTCTCTCTCTCTCTTAACGGGACACTTAACTTTCAATACAGACTTTTATTCTATTATAAAATTAGCTGACTGTTTTTTGCTAAAAGTCTACATATAAAGTTCTGTTCAAATATATTAAGTTATGCGGAAGTTATATAAAAAGTAGTCAAATTTTTTTTTTGATAAATTAGCAAAAATGGATAGGTCCCATGTGCATTAATTTTCCATTTATTTTCAAAATTTTTACTCACATAAAATTTGTGTATACATAAATAAAATTAACTCCACATTTGAGTAAGTGTATCACTAAAATGTAAATCTTACAATCTCTTACGAAACTTTTTGTACTAGACCATAAAAATTTTTGAAAAAAAAGTTAAGCAGCATTTAAAACCAAAATTTTTAAATTTGGAAATATGACGAATTTATTTTTTATTTACACTTAGATATGTACTAGATTGGGAAGGAAAGTAGTTAAGTAATATCCGCACTGGAATTGGCGATAGTCCGGGATCAATTCCTAAGGGAAAGATCCAATACAGATTGCAGAGATTAACCAAAACAGTTTTTAAGGAAATCAATTAAAACCTGATTCGCAAGGAATATTTTGAATTCAGAAGAATATAAAAAAATATCAATAAAAAAACCGCGTTTATGCAGTAGACTTAGTATGTTTATCTACTGTTTTATGCTGTTGCATATACAACTCCATCAAAAATGATCGTAACTGAAAAATTATTCCTTCAATCCAAAAAGTTTGATAGCAAACTAAAACTGAAAAATCAAATTTTCAATCGTTTTTGGTGATTTTGAAAATCTACTGCCCCCTTCAAGTCTGCATAGGAAGGTTTGCGAGAGAAGCATCTAGAGTATAAAAGAAGTACCAATTGTAACACTATAGTCCTTGATGACAGAAATCCCCACAGGAAACACGAAATCAATAGCAAACTGTTTTGAAGATAAAAGGATATCTAATTCTTTTCGACAATGACAGCAGATTTCTAAGGAGATTCTAAAACTCGCAACTAAATCGGATGGTAAGTAGTTAATTAGCGTCGCATTAGAGCAGCACAACGGGCTATTGGCGATGGTCCAATCAATCCCCAATGGAAAGATCCGACGACAACACCACGTAATTTTGAACCACGGTCAAATGATGAGGTCAACACCTGAGCTTTCATCCCACTCTCCAAACCTCCACACCACGCAAAAGTGCGGACATATGAATCCTCGACAGATTTAATGTGCATCATCCCCAGTGTACATGGCGGTCTTTGTCTCAACCACGTTTCAAACTCGCAACCCTTCGATTGCTAATTCGTTGCTCTTCCAACTGGGCTAAAGTGAGAACAGATTGTTAAGCAGATTCTAAATCTCACAGCTAGATCGGAAGTGGTGTTTAGGATTAATTTAGGACGAATTCGAAAAGCGTACCTAATTCCGTAAACAGAACTTTTATGCGTATTTTCACACTATTCACTTTGAGATAGTTTAACTCCAGTTCCGAGAAGCCTCTCTTGAGACCTCCAAATCTCCTTTCCCAATCTTCCAATTCAATGCAATTCTCAGCCAAACTCTCTTACAGCAGCAATCGGTGGTGTGGTGAGACCCTCTGAGGGAATTCCTTAATCTATTTCCCACATGCTTCTATTTTGGTAGTTTTTCTTCCAAAGGTTTACGAAAGATGGATTGCATTTAAGAAAGCTTAAATCAAAACGGCAAATTAAAATTACATCGTGCTTGAAGCAACGATCAGTGTATTCACTTCTCTCACGCGACTCCGAAAAAGTCCTTGTTTATATTGTCTTTTGGCAACTATTTGATAAAACATCGCGTGAACCAACTGGAGAGTCATCAATAAACTAAAGGGCTGCAGTAGCCTGGTTGGAAGAGTAACGGATTAGCAACTGGAGGGTTGCGAGTTTGAATCCAACCAAAGACCGTCGTGTACAAAGGGGTTAAATCTGTCGTGGCCTCAAATGTCCTCACGTTGGTGTGGAAGTTTGGAGAGTGGGGTGCCAGCTCAGGTGTGGCCTCGTCATCTGACCGTGGTTCAAAATTACGTGGTGTTATCCTTGATCTTTCCCTTCGGGTTTGATCCCGGACCGTGGCAAATGGCCCGTTGTGTTGCTCCAGGGAGAAGTTAATTAAAATAACTACCTACCTATAAACTGAAAATAAAAAACGTTTATATAGGATTTCAAACATAGAAAATGATATGAGTGTTTTTAAATCTGCATTTTAAACATTAATTTTTGTCTTCAAGTATTTTAAGTTGACGTGGTGTGAAAATTTGGAGTGAGGTGCCAGCTCAGGTGTACTCATCTTCTGACCGTGGCGTTACAAAATCACAAGGCGTTTTGCTTGGATCTTTCTTTTCGGGATTGATCCCGGACCGTCACCAATATCCCGTTGTGCTGCTCCAGTGTAACGTTAATTTACTACCTACCCTATCTCAAGTTTAAAAATGCAAAGCACAATCAATGAGAATGTGAATCAAGAGAAACATCAGGACCAGCGAAAATATACAAAAGCTACTTAGAAGACAAAATGTGCAGTCGATTAAAAAATTGTAAATAATATAACCGGATAGTTTAACTTACCTCACACTGGAGTAACACAAAGGGGTATTCACGGTCGTCCGGGATCAATCCCGATGGGAAAGATTCGAGGACAAAGCAAATTATCCTCTTCAACTTGAACCACGTTCAGATGACGAGGTCATCACCTGAGCTGATATCCCAAACTCCAAACTTCCACACCATCCCAACACATTTGAGACGACAACAGATTTAACGCAGCAGCCTCCACGTACACAATGATCTTTGGTTGGATTGAATTTCAAACTCACAACCCTCCGGTTGCTAATACGTGACTCTACCAACTGTACTACCGTGGCCCCGTAATATATACGGAAAACGCTTCCATGGCTAACTCTAGGTTTTAAAATCGAGGTGCCGGTCATGTCAAAATGACACAGGAAAGTGACATTTTCAACACAACTCTGCGGTTTTTGAAAAATAGATTATTTTGTTTATCAGTCACATGTTTGGAAATCTTGAAAGTTACTTCCTATTTTCAATATTTTTTATTACATTAACTTTTCAAATATAAAAAACTGGGCAGTGTTTCCTGATTCGCTAAAATACCTATATATTTCCACCTAAATGTACAATCGGAATTGTTTGCGTCTTATTTTGTAGATAACTGCGTAACCTTAAATGGGAGTGGATTCCAAATATTCCATGCCTATATCGGATTCAAACCCGGAACCCGTCTAGAGAAATAATAGATAACTGCTTAGAAAATGTCTTTTTTATGTTTATATGAAGATAAGAATTACTTCTTAAACTAAAATTAAAGTGGTTCGAGTTTTCAAATCTTAAGAATGAAAAATTCTAAAATTAGAATACGTGAAACTGGCAGCACTCCCCCAAACATACTAAAAAGTAAAAGGAATGTATAAAAAAATGGACCATATTCTAAAATTGCTTTGGTTTCTTCCGTTCTGATGTAATGTTTTCGCGAGTTTTCGTTCAGCTGATTTTTTCTTTTACAGAAAATTTATTTAAAAAGAGGTTTGCGCCTTTAAATGCAGCATATTGATTTCCTATACGTGTTTCATGGTTCAAAACATTCTTTTCAGATAAATCAATGGATTTTTGTTTCCAGTCTTTTTCTAAATATACCGAAGCATCTGAAGAATTCTCCATTTCATTATTTTGTTCTACTTGTAGTTTTATCAATGAGTTTTTGCTTTAAAACGATTAATCAGAAACAAAACTTTATATATGAAAATATTTTTAGGTTCCCGTTAGGTGGAGTGAAAAAGGTGGAGTCTAAAATTAATTGCGGGATGTTACAAATCCTGTAACGAAAGGAACGTTGGTTGCCCGATGTAACGAATAATAGAATCCAGCCTATTTTAACCACGAGTCTCAGATGTTTGCTTTCCAATTCCCAGAACATTATGTAATTTATATGCAAAATCTGAAGTGCAAGATTAGTGTTGATAAATAAGCTAGGTGCTTTTATTTCTGATGCTTTTTTAGTTGAAAGATATCAAGTACTTTGTAAATACTAAATTAAACGAAAAAATTGCAAGTTGATGCATTTAGCCGCTGAATTAAATGTGAAAGTATTTAGTTTAACATTTTATATTTATATATATTTCTTTCGAAAATCATGTCAGTCTGAAAAAAATTATTTCATATGCACAGTAATTCAAGTACATGTGACTTCCAACAGAAGTGTACAAAATGACAGGGTCTTTAACTTTTAAACTCCTAAATCCAAAGTAATGAATTTAAGAACGGAAGTTTTAGGAATTAAAAACAATCAGTTTTTCCAGAGCCGGTCAATTGAACTTTATCCATCATGGCACTATAAGGGCGGTATTATGTTCCATCTGGTACACCCGGAAGTGAATTCACATTACACTTACATTCTAGACACAACCCGTTTAGAGAAGGCACACATTCACTCCAGACGGACAAAGATCCATGCCTTACCCTCGGATTCGAACCAGGAACCTTTCGATTCAGAAGCCAATTTCCCTGATCACTAGATCAATTGGTCGACCGTCATTTACTCATTAGTAAGACCAAATTTCCTCCATTATTAACAATTTGTATTAGTATCTATGGTGATTTGAAACAAATCATAGAATTAGTAAAACTAAAACTCAAAGCAGACGTCCAAATGCAATTTGAAAATCTATCTGTATCTAGATAGATATTTGGAAATCGATATTATATTTTTTTCTTTTAACTTGAGCAACTTAAATTATTGGAAGAAAAGACTTCCAAGAAATACTTGGAAGAATTAGGTAGGAATACTACCAAGAATTAGGTAGGCATTTTAATTAACGTCACACTTGAGCAACACAACGGTCTGGGATCAATTCCAAAGGGAAAGTCCGAGGATTTTGAACCACGGTCAGATGACGAGGCAACACCTGAAATGGCACCCCACTCCCAAAACTTCCACACCACGCCAACGTGAGGACATTTGAGATCACGATAGATTTAACGTGCACCTCCAAGAATTAGAAAATTTTAGATTGCAGACTTCAAAATGCAATTAGAAAATTTCTCTGTGCCTGATGCAATAAGATATTTATAAATCGATACCATGTTTTTCTTTTAGCAACATGAATAACCGTAATTATTGTAAGAAGATACTCCCTAGAAATACTTGATCTAGATGCTTAAAAGTTAGAAATCTGAAAAAGAAAATGCCAAACTTGTTTTTGGCTTTCCAAACATATACGAGGGCTGTTCAATAAAGAATGATCATAAATTAATAAAAAATAATTATCCGTACTAATCCTCCAAATTTTGATGGTCTTTCTCAAAATACTCCCCATTACATGCAATGCACTTATCCCACCTTTTTCCAGTCTTCAAAAATATGCTGTAAGCCATTTTTTGACAGGGCCTTCAAAATCGCCTCCGTAGCTTTCACCACTGCCTGTGATGATGAAAAACGCTTTCCCAGGAGGTGTTTCTTCAAATTCGGGAAAAGAAAGGAAATCGCATGGGTGCTAAATTAGGACTATATGGAGGATGGGGAACACACGTGACGTTGATTTTCGAAAGATACTCAACAACAATATTGGAAATATGCGGCCTTGCGTTATCATGGTGTAGCATCCATCCTGTTGCTTTCAAATGGGACCTTTTACGATGGATGTGGCCTTGGAGGGTTTTCAGTACATCTCTATAGTATTCTCCAGTTACAGTTGTATGTGGTGGTACTACATGCTGATACACCATTCCTCGAATATCGAAAAATGATATGATCATAACTTTCCCAGCAGAAGCAACCACTCTCGCCTTCTTCGGTGTTGGTGATGAAGGAGACTTCCACACAGAGCTCTGTTGCTTGGATTCAGGGTCATAATGATGAAGCCAACTTTCATCAGTAGTGATAATTTTCGAAAGAAACATTCCATCATTTTGTAGCCTTGATTTCAACTCCGAACAAACCTCCACACGCACATCCTTTTGTTCGGGAATGAGCAGTCTCGGAACCCACTGCGCACACACATTTTACCATTTTTGCCGTAGGCGAAAGTAAAACTAGGCGTACTTGGCCGGCTGCCAAGGCCGCATTAGTGACGTCATGACCGTGAAACCTCGCGCCATCTATTCTCCACTTATCCCGCTACACATGCAATATGAATTTTATTTTTCTTGATTTTTTAATTACCTTTAAAAAATTATGATCATTCCTTATTGAACAGCCCTCGTATATATATACGTATATATATAAATATAAATATATATATTTATAAATTTATATATATATAGACATATATACATATACACATATATATACATATACATATACATATATATACATATATATATATATATATGCATATGCATATATGTATATATATATATATATATATATGCATATATATATATATATATATATATATACACTGCTGGCCACCCAAATTGCAACACCAAGAAAGACAAGAGATATCACAACAAAATTTATTTTGTAGATAACATGTTGACCAAGTATCAAATGATTAAATTTATAGACTTCTGTGAAGTGTGGTTCCTGCCAAAATCAGTAGCCAGAGTAGCCGCCATTGTTGGAGATCACCGCTGCCACACGCCTCGGCATTGATTCAAAGAGACTTTGGATGTGTTCTTGGGGTACAGCAGACCAAGCAGCTTCCACACGTTGCCAAAATTGATCTGGTGTGGCAGCTGGGGATGTATTCTGGGTCAATCGTTGAGCAACCATGGACCACATGTTTTCTATCGGCGAAAGATCCGGAGAGCGAGCTGGCCAGGGAAGCAATTCAATCTGGCGATTGACGAAGAACCCTTGGACAATGCGTTCCACGTGTGGTCGCGCATTATCCTGTTGAAATATGGCTGTGGGCAAGCCCTGAAGGTAAGGAAGGACAACTGGCTCCAACACCTCGGAGATGTAGCGCTGGCTGTTTAAAGTACCGGCAATGCGTACTAGAGGAGTGCGAGAGTGATATCCAATACCGCCCCATACCATAATACCCGGTGCAGGACCAGTGTGGCGGTGCATAACGCAGCTGTTCAGCATCCTCTCTCCACGGTGTCTCCAGACTCGAATCCGACCATTGTGGTGTTGCAGATAGAAGCGTGACTCGTCAGTAAAGACAATTTCATTCCATCCTTCTTTCCACATCCTTCTTTCATCGCACCATTGGCGGCGGAAACGTCTGTGGTTCTGCGTCAAGGGTAGACGAAGCAATGGACGTCTTGCGGACAGACCACTCTGCTGTAAACGGCGTCGAATGGTACGCGCAGACACTGGATGATGCGGTACAGACTGAATGTGCTGTGCTATGGTTCGTGATGTGGCTGAGCGATCCGTCACTGCCATACGCAGAATATGCCTGTCATCACGTGAAGTGGTGCACTGAGGTGGATGCGATCGAACACGTCGGTCCGTCGTACCCTCCTGCATCCAACGATCACATATCCGCATTACAGTTGTTTGGTTTCGTCCAACACGACTACCGATTTCCCTGAAAGATAATTCACAATCTCGGTAGGCCACTATCCTTCCTCTGTCGAACTCGGATACTTGATCAAAAGATGATCGCTGTTTTCTACGAGGCATAATTGATCGTTTTTTTGAAAAAACCACAAGAAAAACACAATTGCCGTACTTGAAATCGTCGAAATCTCCAAGCCTTAAATAGCGCTTTGAAGTGGCGCCACAGGCGCGCGTGATGTGCGTCTGCGCTGAAATTCTAATCATTTGCATATCTCACCTCCGCTAATGCATGTTGTAAATTTCATATTATTTGCATGCTTCCTTCAGGGTGTTGCATTTAAGGTGGCCAGCAGTGTATATATATATATACATATGCATATGCATATATGTATATATATACATGCATATATATATATATATATGCATATATATATATGCATATATGCATATATATATATGCATATATGCATATATATATGCATATATATATGCATATATGTATATATATATGCATATATGTATATATATGCATATATGTATATATATATGCATATATGTATATATATATGCATATATGTATATATATATGTATATATGTATATATATATGTATATATATATATATATGTATATATATATATGTATATATATATGTATATATATATGTATGTATATATATATATGTATATATATATATGTATATATATATGTATATATATATGTATATATATATATATAAAACATGTAAATTAACAGAAATGCAGACCAGCAAGAAACCAAAAGGTCAAAAATGCAGAGACAAGCAAAAAGCCAAAATATTGGTGGAATAAAAATAGTCAAACAGAAGCCAGAAAGCAGAACTGTCCATGTATGCGCGCTGAAGCTGTAGACATAGCATGGATAGCAATATAATTCAATATTACAAAACAAAACAAAGAGAAATTTAGGAATTTAAACTTATGAATACCAAGTAAAATTTCGAAACAATGAAGTGTTGGTGGATCAGGGCGTCATCAGTATTGTCTTTGTATGTGTCCTTGGATGTCCCCGGTTTTGATTTTCAAATTTTGCCTTTCTGCTTATGGTGTTTGGAGGGAGGTGTGGGCTACTTTTGGTGAACTGCCGCCCACACGCAGAAAACACCATATTGTGTTGACTGGGTGAGGCTCGTCCCTGATGACGCCCTGATCCACCAACACTTCTTCATTTTTTCGAAATTTTACTTGGTATTCTTGTGTTTAAATTCCTAAATTTCTCTTTATTTTGATTTGTAATATTGAATTATATATATATTATTTCCCTAGAAGAATTAAGTAACACGTGACTTAATTCTTCTAGGGAAATAAATTTTCACAAAAACATTCATTTCATTCATTCAATTTTCAATATTTTATCCAAATAGTTTGCTTATGTAATAAAATCAACTTGAGTTTTCTTACTATATTTGTTTTTCTGTAAAATCGTAATTAGAAATTTGTGACAAAAATATACATTAAATTATTCATATTGAAGGGTATCTGATTACGTTCAATCCTTTTTTTAATGTTCAAATTATAGAATTTCTTTTTAAGGTAAGCAACTCATATAAAAAAGCACATTATAAAAGTAAAACTTGCTCAAAATCACAAAGGAAAATACATTTAAAGATTTGAAACGAATTAAAAACAGCTGTCGAGATCTATTAAAATCGCTATATCTCAGCTTCTATTCACCATAAAGACAAAATAAAAAGTTTTATAAAGAAAAAAATCTAAATGTTAAGAACCTTAAATGAAATGACGTATGAAATTTTAATCACGAATCTACTTTTCAACGTAGTCAGATACCTTAATAAAAGGCATGTGTGTTCTAAGATTCTATATTCCGTTATGCAATGGATGTTATTAAAATAAAAGCAGGGTTATGCGTCATTCCCATATTGGATTCGGATTCTTTCCTGAGGTTATTTCTGTCAAATAAGCCGGACGTGATGAAAATATTTACACACTTCTTACTCTGTCTACACCAGAGTAGTGTCAAAATAGTAATTAAAGAAATGAGTGACCTTATCGTAAAAGTTCAAGGGCAGATCAATCGAAGTAAATATTTATAAATGCTCCGAAATGGGATAATAATAGTGATTCTAATTTGAAATTTCTGACAAGGTCGAGAAGAGACAAGTGAGAAGAGAACTATATACATCAGAAATTCTTTCAATTATTATAAAATGGCAAATTCGTCGTTTTATTGAATTATTTAAGCCATTTCAAATTGCTTCTCTTGTACTTGTGGTGGCATCAGTCCAAGCATGAATATAACTCGCATGGATCTGGCAACGGATTAAATTTAAATTATCGTTTTCTTTCAGTTTTGCTGCGCGTGCGCGCTGAGCCTAAGAATATCGTTTGCTTGCAGCAATAAAAAATATTGTGATCTTTAATAAAAGTTGTTAAGTATTTTCACTTTGAGAAAGACGTTATGCTAGTAGACTAAAATTTAGTAAATATTTTATGTGAAAATACTTACTTATGTGAAAATCTTTTATGTGAGATCAAAAATGTTGAAAATCGCCGCCTCTTGGTTATACCCAAATTATTTGTTTAAAAATAAGCTTTGTTTAAAGCTTCCACTATAAAATCTAATCAAAAGAATTTGTTTACACAGGATGCATAGTAAAATTCTTATACACCCACATAACTGTTGAACGCAGATATGTAAGAGATGTAAGGTGAGAAATATAGTAACGTGACTTGTGCGCTATAGGATGAGACAGCTTACAGCAGCCCTAATGGAAAAATTAGAAATAGCTCCTATCTCGAAAACCATGTGAGAAATGTGGATAAAAATCGTTTACAAAGTTGTAGAGCATCTCCGATTTAGTACGAAATGACTATGTGTACAATGAATAGCGTGAATAGGAAGCGTGAAATTTGTCGGTGTTATTCCCGTCACAATTCACTTCAGAAAGCAATAAATTGTAGAAAAAACGTAGGGTGACAATGGCACAGCCTACTACACACTGCAATGAATATAACACGAAGACAGGAAAATGCTAAATACACATAATAAAGAGAGGTACATGAGAAATGAAGAACATATGAATAAACATGTGTAATAAACATTTTACTATCTGTGTGATCGATGTGCCCACAGATGACCACAATAAACGATCGTATCCGAGGCAGGGGTTCCCGTTTCCCGCTCAGCAATATTTCAGGGATTACGCTGGTACAGGCACCGTTTATACGCCTCTGTACACCCGGCATATTAGTTGGTTCGGTCTGATATACCTGTTCTTTGAGGTAGGTAAGTATTTAATTAACGTCGCACTGGAGAAACATAACGGACTACTGGCGACGGTGTGGGATCAATTCCAAAGATGACGGTCAGATGAGGAGAATACCTGAGCTGGTACCCCACTCTCCAAAACTTAAGACACCACGCCAACGTGAGGACATTAGTGGCCCCGACAGGTTAAATGTGACCAGCCCCGTGTACACGACGGTCTTTGGCCGGATTCAGTTTCGAACTCTCAACCCCCCAGCTGCTAATCCGTTGCTCTTCCAACTGGGCTAGTCGCCTAGCATTTCGAAGAACACGATAAAAAAGCGCATTATAAGTTGTTGCTTTGTGACGTGAGTAGTGAAGAAGTATTGACGGAAAGCGAATATTTAACAAAATAATATTTAACGCTTTCTGTTCAGGCTATTTATGTATACATGGTGTTATTTCGCACTACATAGGAAATGCTCTACAATTTTATAAATCCACTTTTTATACGCATTTCGCATAATTATTGAGATGGGAATATGTTTCTGATTCTTACAATTTGACACTGCAGGAGGTCTCATCTTGTAGCTCAGTCATTCGAATATACCTATATATCACTTTCATAACTGTAGTTATTTGAGCTCGATAGTTAAGTGGGTGTATACGAAAATTTTACTATGCATCCAGTATATCTCAATTCGCATTTCAGGTTTTAAAACAGGTATTTTAACCCTCTGAGCGTCGCGAGATTTTGAAAGAAGTGTAATGTTGCTCTAATCCCAAAACACACATTTGGTGACTAAATAACCACATCTTTCTAAAGAATCCATATAGATTCTTTCAACCTTTAGAAAGTTTCTATTTGTAATTTCTTTAAATTATAATTCTTTGGAACAATTCTATTGGTTCTTTCCTAGGAATAAAATTTTCTGGAACGATTATATTGGTTCATTCTTCGGAATAGTATCCTTTGGAAAAATTCTATTGGTTCTTCCCTCAGATTAGAACAGTATAATATTCCTTTTGGAATATTATACTGTTCCTTTCCTCAGATTAAAATCCTTTTGAAGGATTCTATTACTCCTTTCCTTAGAATTGAATCCCTTGGAAAGATTCTATTTGTCTTCTCCTTGTAGTAGAATTCTTTGGAACAATCATATTGATTCTTTAATAGTTATAGAATTCTTTGGTAAGATAATATTAGTCCATTCTTTGGAATAGAATCATTTGTGAAATTTTACTGGTTCTTTCTTCAGATTAAAATTCTTTGGAAGGATTCTATTACTCTTTTCGTTAGAATTGAAGCCTTTGGAAAGGTTCTACTGCTTGTTTCCTTAGAATATAATCCTTTGAATGGATTCTATTACTCTTTTTCTTATAATAGGATCCTTTGGATTCTATTGGTCATTTACTTAGAATAGAATCCTTTGGAAATATATTGCTGTTTTTCTTGTAATAGAAATCTTTGAAAAGGTACTATTACTCGTTCCTTAGAATAAAATCTTTTGGAAAGATTCAATCGGTCCTTGCTTAGAACAGAATCCTTTGAAAAGATTCTATTGCTATTTTTTCCTTAGAATAGAATCCTTTGGAAAGTTTTTACTCATCAAGAAGGTTAAAATTAGTTACAAGAGTCATACAAGGAAGACTGCAGTTTTCAAAGTCAAACTATGCTTGTGACCCTCAGAGGGTCAAACTTCAAAAGCCCGACTTTTAATGATAGAATAAATTTCCAAGAACTTAGAAGTGCGTTGGCCTACAAAGACGTTTTGCGAAAAAACTTTCTCCCAAGTCTTCTCAATCACGAAAAGGGCGTTTTTTATCGCCCCCAATCCCAACTATATTTTTTCGTCTCCGATCTCTTCCCTTCAAGTCCGATTTGATTTCTGGTTGTATACCACTGAGATCACGCGCCTCTTCGTCATTTTTACAGATCTTTTATTTCATCTCTCGCTTTATACGATCCTACCAGCTTTTCCTTCTTCTCTTTCCTTCTTTCTTCCGATTGCGGAACACACAGAGCGAAAGGGAACCCTTTTATATCAAAAAAGATTGGGGAATTTTGATATAAATTGAAACCGGCGATATCTCAAATATAAAAGAGAAGGACGATGGTCTAAAAATGCTTCGTGAGCACAGATAAGTTCTACTTTACTGGCAAAATATATTGGTTCGGGTTGTGTTCCATTTTTTGTCTTTATCTCTTTTCTAGGGAGAGACTCCGAGATAAAATTACGTTTTATGGGATAAACCGAGAGCCTTGGTTTGAAGTAATTTGAATATATTATAAAAATAATACATTCAAATTACTATGGATAGGATTGGGGACTTCCGTGATTTCATATTTTCTGGCAACGCTGGAAAGATGTTGAGGCATACAAACGCGTTTCATAATTTAAGCTGATTTAATACCCTTCTTAAAGCTTTTTATTTTGAGATTTGTTCTTGATATAGTATGTATTCCGGTTTCGTTTTTGTCTTTTTAGGGCTTTCTTGTTTGTTAATTTATTATTTTCCATATTTTCGAATTTTCAATAAAAAGTGCGGTTTTAGACGACATTAACTTTTGCTCGTAAAATTCAACTTTCAGCCGACACCGACAGAAAACGTAGGCTGTTTTGTTTTCCATTTCCTTTTACATGGTATATATTTTAGTAAAAAAGACTCAGTTTGCCACAGGAACTAAAAAGTTAAATTGTACCTTAATGATTTTTCTTAAGGGTAGGTTAGTAGATAGTTAATTAACGTCACACTGGAAAAACATACCGGGCTATTGGTCCGAAGGGAAGGATCCGAGGACAAAGCCTCGTAATTTTGATGTTCCAATGACGAGGTCAACACCTGAGCTGACACCCAACTTCTCCAAACTTCAACACCATGTCAACGTGAGGACATTTGAGGCCACGACAGATTTATTGTACACCAGCCGCTGTGTACACGACGGTCTATGGTTGGACCGAGTTTCGAACTCGCAATCCTCCAGGTGCTAACCCGTTACTCTTCCAACTGGGCTACGGCGGCCCTTTTTCTTAAGGAGATTGTGGTTTGGAAAGCAAAATATTCTTGTTTAGTCTTTACTTTTCATTAATTTCGCATTGGTTCGTAAAACAACGAATTTCAATTGGCACAGCAGCCATATGAAATTACAATTTTTAGGTTCTTTTCCATTTCTGGAGGTTTTATTATACAAAAACTAATTTAAATTCTAAGCAACCCTTATCCTTCTTTCAAAAACTTCCGAATGAAAATTATTTGGAAAACAAACTACAAACCACAGAAGAATGACTTGAAATTAATTTTGAAACTTTGATTTCGAAAAAGTTTGACACTTTAAAACCACGGCTAAACTAAAAATGTAAGAGAAAAGATGACAGATATTTTTTGAATTTTATGTCTGGTATAAAAGTAAGAAAATGGAGCAGGTGGGGAAAATACATCATTCTGTTTTGAAGCGAGAAAACGTATGTCGTCTTGACATTTGTTTCTCGTTTCTCTCTGTATGTCCCTTCCTTTTATGTTTATATCAGGAAAATTCGATTTATTTGATATACGTAACCAAATAGTAAATATTGAAAGGAATAAAGCAATAACATAAGGAATTGAGGGCGATCATATACGGCCCCAGAGGATAAAACTGGAAAACTTTTCTCCTTCTATGCAGATTTTAATCGATACATTTAAGAGTACACAATAAAAAGGGACTTCCGAAATTGAGTATACACCATGAAGAGATTTTGATAAAAGTCCAAAGCTCTGTAATAAATTATAGTTAAAACTCAATTTTTATAGAAATGATAAAGTACATATTAAAACATATTAGGCTGAAAAATAATTCCATATTCGCTGTAATATTTTCAAAGATATGTTTTAAATGTCAAATTTACAAAATTCCAAATAAAAAATTGATTTCGGCTATTTCGTACAGAAACACAATAAAAATTTAAAATAATTTTTTGTTGAAAATTTGGGGTCATTCTAGGAAAAAGGTGTTAAAAATCACGATATTCAGAGCACGAAGAACAAGCATGATTCTATGAGAGATATTAGCAAAACTATTCAGAAAAACAACGCAAATTCTTGTAAATTCCTTTCCCCTTCTGTTTAAAAGTTATTCTAAATGTAAAACTATATGCAACAAAAATTCATATTACGTTTTTATGTGTTTATATTTTATTGTGTGTATTTACGAAATATGCCATCGTATATTTTCACGTGCTGAACTCTGCAGACCATAAATAGTTGAAAGAAAATACAAGGAGTTTCAGTTTCAAAAGCGCCATTAGACTTTGATGGCAGACGATATTTTTCCGTAATCATTTTTTTCATTAAAGTTTGAATTTTTGATAATGACATAGCAGAACTTTAAAGGAACATTTTGTAACAAGTCATAAAACTCCAAATGGTGTTTATTATTTCATATAACGCGTTGGCTATTATTTATTCATCATTCCATTTCACTTCTGTTCTGCTTTCCTGTGTTTCTCTTTTTTCCAAATAAACCTTTGAATTTTCTTCCCTATACTTACGCGACAATATTATCTTACATTCCAACAATAAAATTTATTTAAAAAGAAATTCGTACTAGCAGAGTGTAGTCAGTTATTTGTTCAATGCATCCTTTATAATAATTTATTGATAAAACCGTGAAGCAGGTTGTATTTTATCTCAAGTCGTGAACTTTTATGGCTGAAGGTAGTCTTTTCCTCGAAAATAGAGGTCTGATACCTTTTTTACTTATTGACCATGTTTATTAGTCATTTATCTGAATAAGTAAGCATAAGATTAGGTTCATTGTACTTTTACAAACACTCTGGTTGTGTTTAGCTGTATTAAGTCTTGGGAATGAAATTAGAGTGATGTTAAAAAAGTTGGGTTAGGGTTGGTTAGGTTCTTTTATTTTATGGTGTAAAGGCCATAATTAGGCTACGCTTCTTCAAACAACGTCATGTACACACAACGAAAATTTTACTGACACTTAGAAGAGATACGCCCAGAAAAGAATCGAACCTGCGCTTTCCACAACTCGCAGATTGTTAGTGCAGAGGGTAAAACCACTGAGCCACGACGACTCCTACGTTACATAAAGAGAGATATTTCAAATAAGTTTCCGTTGAAATTGTGTTGCATCTAACTTGGCAGTTACAGTAGATGCCTCAATAACGGTCTAATTTTGAATTGGAACAGAGTAATATGAATCGTTTCAGAATATAGCAGGAGAATTTTTCATCTTTGAAACCCGAAATGACCTTTTCCATATAAAGTAATATTTTAAAATCGTTGTCACATTACTTTGTCGTGTGCATTATTCTTCATTAGAGCCTCAGGGTAAAAACAATAGCAACTGCCGATAAAATAATCGATTAGAATAAAACAAAAATAAACGCAAATTAAATGTCTTCTTTAATACGTAAGAAAGTACAATTTATTTGGTAAGCATAAATGGTGCCAATTAGCCTTACTCTTTTAAACTTCCTCTTTTTATATAAAGGCTTTAATTATGCCCGAAAGTTAAACTACTTTGCATTATTTATTGAACTCGTTTGAAGTTCTTAGTGATAATTCCTTATAATCTCCGGTAATGAACCTCTCTTATGGCTTCAATTCGTTTTTTAAACTGTACGATACAAACTAATCGCGTTATGCCAATACCAGTATAATTCCAGAGCAACATAACAGAATACAAAATGTAGGAATAAAGTAAAAGGGGAAAAGGAATTGATGCCATTCGGTCGCTATTAATTAGAGTTTATTTCGCTTTTATTTACTTAGTATTTGTTTCGCAAATAAACATGATATTCCTGTGCTTTAATATATTTGGTGTACTTAAACTTCGTAATTTCATGCAAAGTAAATTAGCTAACGATACGAGAATATATATTGTTTTAGGTTATATAATGGCTTACGCCAGCAGTTTCAGACTTTTATGAACCGTCTACCCAAATTTAGATAGAAATTAGTCCCCTTCTCCGAATTTTCATATCGATTTAACTCGCCAATATCTTTATTACGTCATTATAAAATAAAAAAGCATTTTGCGGACCTAAAGTAAATCTGTAAAAGAAAACTAATGTAATGACAAGCCTTGTTCATGATTATAAAATAAACTTTAAATAGATAGTAATTATATTTTTATATGTCTAAGGGGAAAATATTAAGTTGAAAAGTGGTCATATGCCACCTAATTGAACCCGGGTTCAAATTCCTGTTTGTAAGCAAATGGATGTTCTCAATTGTCCTTGTTAAGAGAAACAGGCTTACGTATTGGTTCACAAATAGTTGTCATCCTGCCCCTCATAATGCTGAAGCGGTCAGCAGTATGTCATTAAAATAAAACAAAAAACATACTTAATACAGCGCATAATGTTAATATTTTTAGTGTGAAGGAGTCAGCTTGTGCTTCAGTGAAAATTTAGTCAAATAGCCATAAGAATTTTTTTCAATTTCTAATCGAGATCAATATAAGTATCAGAAAGATATAATGTATGAAGTGTGTTCTTTTTATTGTCTGCAGTACGTAGTATTTTCTTGGCCTGATGCTAACAAGGAATTTCATATTTATAAATATTTTTCTTTTTGTTTTCATTCAATTTATAAGTATCTTAGGAGAGCTTCTGATGTCTAAATTTAACTCGTTCTAAAAAATTACGAACAATCTGAAGCATTAAAAGTAATAAAATTTCAAAATTCTTAGCATAACTCATCGAAAAGCGTACATTACTGTAACTGAATCACAAATATCTTTGTGAAGGACAATGTGGTTGCATTCCAAACTTTTTCTTTTTGTTCTTAGCATGAAGAAAGGAACGGATCCTTGACTATATACGTGTATGGATATAAATAGACGAAACTAAGGAAACAAAGAAAGGAAAAGCTTCTTTGCTCCAAAAGCATCGTACCGTCTGCTCACGACTTCAGGCGAGAATCTAAGCAGGGCTTAGCCACTTAGTACTTTCATGAAGTAAACAGATCACGTGACCTCTGTCGCCTGGCAACATTTTAACTCCGCGAAATGACAACAAATCGCCTCTTGGCGTTTTCACTTTGTTTACTCATGGGCCGGAACTGGGCCACCCTCGGAAATCTGAGGGAGAGGAAGGAAGAGAGAGTGGTTTACCTCTCTCTCTCTCCTCCATCTCCTTCGTC